>CM060959.1:120580139-121257639 GCA_030765055.1 Mantis religiosa
AGCATCAACCTATTTTCCATTATTATTTTATATATTAACTGTTCAAAGATCTTGCCAATAGCATTTAATAAACATACTGGTCTGAAAGATTTTGGTTGCGTTCTGTCCTTATCTGCTCCTTTGCACAAAATTACAACCTTTGCCTCCTTCCACAAGTTTGGAAATCTTCCTCTTGCCAAACAATCATTAAACAAGAAACACAAAAACAAGACAGTTTCTTCTCGTAGATTATACAAGACTTCATTTATAATACCATCTGGACCAGGTGCCTTCTTCTTTTTTAACTTCTGCAGAATTAATTTTATTTCTGTAATATCAAAAGGATAAACAGGATTTCCTGTATACTGCAACATCATCTGGTTTCTTTTTTCAACATGAATATCATCATCTTCTTCCTCTTTATCATCTGGCAATAACGTATGTAATAACAATTCCACCGATTCTTTCCCGCTTTCTGTCATCTCTCCATTACCCTTATCTAATGTGGTTAAGATTTCTGGCTTCTTAATTTTATCCATAATAATTTTATACGGTTGTCCCCAGACATCTTGTTTTAAATTATTCTCAACGAACTGTTCCCAATGCTGTTTTCTGGTGTCTTCTAATAATTGTTTATACTGTTGTTTGGCCTCCCTATAATTCTTCAAGTTCTCTTCTCTTTCCGTATGTATGTTTG
This sequence comes from Mantis religiosa, assembly GCA_030765055.1. NCBI lineage: Eukaryota > Metazoa > Arthropoda > Insecta > Mantodea > Mantidae > Mantis > Mantis religiosa. The sequence goes on from CM060959.1 coordinate 120,580,816, forward strand.
ATTTTTTATATATTCTTCTTAATTTCCTTGCTAACGATCTCAGCTTCTGCAATCTATCTGTCCATTTTATTTTATCATTATTATTAGAAATTGTTATCTTTGGAACGGAATTTTATACTGCTACTTTTATTGCTTGTGTTAAATTTATTGCATCCAAATCCACTGATATTCCCGTATACTGTAAATTTAAATCCTTAAATGCTTCATCTTATCCCAATTTGCTCTTTTATAATTATAACGTAATTCTATTTCATGTTCTTTTTGAATTACTTCCCCATTCAATACATAATCAAAATAAATCAAATTATGATCACTTGTGGTCTGACCCTGTGTGACCCACCAATTTCTAATCTTCTTCTCCGCTGTTGCTGACGCTAAAATAATATCTATATTTTCTTCAGCACCTGCTCTAGTTTGAAAAGTTGGTGGATTACCATCTTTATTTATTACATATAAATTTAATTCCGAGATATGTTCTTCCAGTTGCTCCCCTCTTTCATCTGGTCTTTTACTGAACCACCAAGTTGATTTTGCATTACAATCACATACACGCATGATTTCTTTATTCCTGAATTTATTATGAATATTTTGTAATTTATATAGAAACGGCTCAATATCCAAACTATATTGAAAATAATAATTTGCCAATATAAAACTTCCATACTTTGTTATAACTTCAATGCAATTTACATGCGTATCCAGAAATTGCGCTATGTTTACTATTTGCAAATCTTGCTTGAAAATTATTATTGCTGCCATTGCCTTTTCCTGAGATAAGATTTGTCGGGATCTTAACGGCATATATGGAATTTTGGAATTTACCACATACGGTTCTTGAATACAGATAATATCTAATTTTAATTCTTCTGCAATTTTTCTTATTTCCGCCATAACCAATTTACTTCTTTGCCCATTTATCTGTGCAATTCTTAAGCTTTCCTCCATGAGTTACTTCCTAATTTTAATCCACCAAATACATCTCTTCTTACTTTTGCGAAATTCTCTCTATTTTCATTTACTTCATTTGCCATATTATGATTGAATCTTCTTATATTGTCCTTAAATTTATTTACTGGGGCTATTTTATATTTATTTTGTTTAGAAGTTATAGATTTATTTGTGTTTACAGCTGATAAACATGTTGCTATAATATTTTCCGATTTATTAGATTTATTTGGAATTTTTTGTGTATTGGTCTTATAAAATGTTGTTTCTGGCTTAAAGCTAGGATTAAAATTGGCGGTTTTTACTACATTATCCTTTACGACATCTTTTTTAACAATCTCCTATCTATTTAAGCCTGAATGTCTAATTTGTACATAACAATGTGGCCAGCTTGCTGCTGAATCAAATACAACTCGACCATAACATAGAACAAGATCATTATATAATTCTTCTAGATCTAAAGCAATATTTAACAACAACATTAATTCTTCTAGATCTGTTGGTAGATTTTTTTTTCTTGATTCCATCCTTTCAACTGCATTTGGAACTGGAATCATAATTTTATCGCCATTTTCATGAGCTCTTCTTGTAATATATCTTAATGCCGCAATTAGTGTCTTGGGTTCTTCTAATCTACTTAACTTCAACGTTTTTTCAAAATCATTATAAATTTCGTTAATATTAAACTCTTCGGTCTTTTCTTTCGTATCCTTTTGATTTATTAACGACCATTCTCCCTGTTCTCTATCCTTCTCAAACACAAACTCAACTTCTTCAACTTCGTCTACAACTTGAACATTCTCCTTTCTTTCCTCTTCTTCGCCTACTTTTTCATATATTATTTCATCATAATTTATTTCGACATTCCTTCTTGTATTCCTCTTCTTATTCTTCTTTATTGGTAAGTTAATATTTTCTTCACTGTTGACCATAATCAATTCGGGAAACAAATCTTTCTAACATAATATTATAAGTTGAACAATTCCCCTTGCCTCCGCAAATCTTGCCTCTCCTCTTACAAGGAATACAACATTCTTTTCTTTTCCCACATTCATTCCTCAGATGTCCAATTTCTCCGCATTTTCCACACACTTTATTATTTTCCCTACAGGATTTCTTGACATGACCATAATTATAGCAATTCAAACATTTCGGTACAGAGATGAAATTCTTTACTGCTACCGCTTGAAAACCTGCATATATTCTTCCTGATTGAATGAGATTTTTCCACAATATTGGAGAAACTTCGGCCACATGATGAACTGTAGCTCTATTTCTCGGACCAGTCTTAAATCTTAAGACAAACTGTTCACTGAACTCTTCTTTCGTCATCTCGTCTATGAAGCTTTGTTCATAAATATTTTCTTGTAACTCCTCATCTGATATACCTTTCAAAACATTATACAAGATAACTTGTGGATTTCTTTTCTTCGGCCCTTCAATCTTCAATTCCTTTTTCCAATAACTCTTTACAGTTTATAACTTTCTCAATATCTTCTTTTGTTGACAGTCTTCTTTTGCTGTCAGCCAAGGTGACAGCGACTATGGCCGAATGGACCGGATGCTCCAACGCATCGACACCGGAGACGCTCGTCCTATTCGGCATCCACCTAGACGCGTTTTGCTAGCCAAAAAATGGCAGTACGGGACATGCTGGAGGACATGAGATCCAGTGGAGTGATTGAACAGTATGACAGCCCTCCTTGTTCCGCTGTAGCCTCAGTGACGAAGAAGCAGGGCGAGCTACGCTTCTGCATGGACTACAGGAAGCTGAACGCTGTCACCAGGAAGGACTGTTTCCCTTTATTGCGGATAGACGACATCCTGGACAGGCTTGCTGTTGCGCAGTGGTTCTCGACGCTGGACCTGAAGTCGAGTCACTGGCAGGTAGCTCTAAATCCAAGAGACAAGGAGAAGACCGCATTCTCTAGAGGCCAAGGGATTTGGCAGTTCACAGTTATGCACTTGGGCCTCTGCAACACACCAGCTATCTTCCAACGTGTCATGGGGTCAGTGATGAGAGGATTGAATTCTGAAGCCTGCCTGCTATACCTGGACCACATCATCATCGTCGGCAAGATATTCCGAGATCATTTCGAAAACCTGAACAAGGTGCTAGAGAGACTGCAGGTGACTATCCTGAACCTAAGTACAAAGCAGCGCTAGCACTTTTGCAAGGAAGAAAACTACCACATAGTCTCACCAACCGCATTGGCCACAGACCTGGAGAAGACACAGGCCGCGAGGGATTTGCCACAATCAAACAATAAGAGAGAATTGCGTAGTTTTCTGGGGGCTGTGAACTTATTGCCGCCGTAACATAAAGGGCTTCTCCAACATCGCCAAGCACGTCACCCAATTGACGGATGAACACCGGCCGTATGTGTGGACGGAGGACGCCGAAGTCACTTTCCAGGTGCTGAAGAAGAACCTTGCATTGCTACTATTTTCGAATTCCCACAACCTGGCGGCGCTTTCATAGTGGACAGCGACGCCAACAACCATTACATTGGACGTGCTCTATCCCAAGTCCAGGACGGCCACGAGCGGGTGATAGCTTACGACAACAAGACGGTATAAAAGGCAGAAAAGTATTACTGCGTAACCCATTAAGAGTTACTGGCGGTAGTAAAGACCTTGGAGCACTTCCACAAGTATATGTACGGTCAGCCCTCACCTGGCTACTTATCTTTAGGTAACTGGAAGGCCAGACAGTCCGTTGTGTCCAGAGGCTGCAGGAGTACGACTTCACCTCTGAAAATCGTAGAGGAAAGAGCCACCGCAACGCAGGCGACATATACCGAAGACCCAGCCCGAAAGAGTGCAGCCAATGCACAGGACCGGAAGAGAAGGAGCGTGGCGCGGATTTCAGAGTGATCACGGCAGGGCCTGCGAATGAATGAGATAGCGCAGGCCTGAGGAGGGAGCAGCTGGCGAACGCCGACTTGGGGCCTATCTTGAGGGAATTGGAGGCAGGGACGAGACCGACGGGGGCGGACATCGCATCCAGAAGCAATGCGTACAAGTCGTACTGTTCCCAATGGGAATCATTGAAGACCAAAGAGGGTGTGCTGTTCCGGGTATGGGAATCACCTGATGGAAAGTTGCAGAGAGGTGCTTCCCCGGAGTAAGGTCCCGGAATTCTTGGAGGTAGTGCTCGCCGGGAGCAAATCGAACGATCGACAAACTCTAGCAGCTACTGGCTCAGGATCCAAGCAGATGCTGAGAGATAGTGCCGTCTATGTCAGGTGTGCGTGGCGAGTCGCGGACCCCAGAATAGGAACCGGGGTCGCATGCAGCAGTACTACATTGGAGCACATTTCGAACGAACCACTGTTGTCATAGCTGGACCATTCCCAGTGTCCGACTGAGGCAAGAAGTACCTGATGGTAGTCGTAGACTACTTCACCAAGTGGTCGGAGGTGTATCCCGCACCAGGAGGCGAAAACCATCACAGAGTGCCTCATGGGGCAAGTGGTCTGCCGTTTTTGGGTGCCGTAAGGGCTCTACAGTGACCAGGGCACCATTTTTAGTCTAACCTGATAAAGGAGGCACTGGAGCGTCTTGGGGTGAACAAGAAGGACATAACACCCAAACAACCGCAGTCGGACGGCGCGGTCGAGAGGTACATCAAGACCCCAGAAGAACATCTGACGGAGGTCGTAGCCAGCTATCATCGGCACTGGGACACCAAGGTGCTATTGATGTTGCCGGCCAGCGCTCGTCAACACACGACACCACTGGGATGTTCGGCCGAGAGTTGCGCCTCCCTTGTGACCTGGCTTTTGGAGGCCCCCGGGTGCAAAATAGCCACCAATCGAGTACGTGGAGAATCTGGTGAACCATCTCCACGACATGCATTAGATGGTTCGTCAGCACATCCAGTTGGCGAGTGGCCGCATGAACAGCCGATACGGCAGGCAAGCCAACATCCAAGGGTTCCAGTAAGATGACTTGGTCTGGTTGTAACGCTGTACCCGGACAAAGCGTCGCTGCCCACAGCTTCCGCAACCATCGAAAGGACCGTAGCGGGTGGTAAAGAGGATAAAGACGTGGTCTACTGTATTTAGATGTCGTCTGGCCCGCTACGATGTTGCTGTTCTGCACGACCAGCCTTGAAAAGAGAGCACTGTCGCAACTGCATTGTTGCGAGTAGGTGGTGCGGTCGAGTCTCCCAAGGAGGCGGAAAGTGCACCGCGGGGATAACAGCTCGCGGAAACGTTCGGGGAAGGAGGCCGCTTTCTGTAAAGTTCGCCTATCGTATAGCGCCGTCTTGATTGTTTGAGAACATTCCGGATAATGAGTTAGCTATATAAAAGGAGCTGCCGCCTGCCACGGCAAGCTCTTCGAGACTCCAAGGAGCAAAAATCACGTTGTGGAGACAACGCCAATTCTACGAAGAATGAGAAATAAAAACGCAGCTATAGGCAAGAAGACCAGCCAGCCAGCGTAGAAGGCTTTGCCGCAGCCATCGCCTGCCAGCTCACGAGCACCATCTCCCGCCCCTTCGCCACTACCGGAGGTGGAGGGTTACCCTTCCGCGGAGCTGATTGGGAAGTTCTGGGGAAGGTGCTCTTCACTGAGGCCCGATTCCCCTACTGCAATGGACGCCCGCCAGGCACCACGCCAGTCATCTCCGAGCAGTCAACATTGAGGCATGACAATGTGTCGAGACAAGAGCACTACCGCCGCTAAGCAGGGAATCACCGGAGAAGAGCCTCGCTCGTAACAATCTCTGCCGGAATCTGGCTCTGCTTCCCAGCCGGAAGCAAGCCAGGCAACAGTAGCCGCCAGGCAGCCGCAGCTACGCTACCGCCATCGAAACACAGCAGAAAGCGCACCACACCCATTACCGGGTCTTGCTTCTCAGCCAAGAGAGGACCATTCACATCGGCAGTTAGCCGACAGCCATCAACACCCACTCATCACACCAGCATAATGGTGAAGGGAGTGTCCCGGGCCCTGCAAGCATGCCTTGTGCTTGCTGCAGCGCAGCATCTGTGTCCCTTAGCAACAACGGAAGACCGCTTTACAGCAGCCCGGAGCCCAACACCGCTTGTCAGAGTGGAGCTAAACAGCACCACAGATCTGTAACCTGCCCTGGTTACCCGCCTACCCTAATTACGGAAGGAAATGATGACCGAGGCCAACCGGCAGACCCGGTAAGTTCCATGCCGCACCCTGCGCAGACGAGCCGATAGGTCATTACTGTGGTGCCTCCTGCCCCACCTCGGTCTGCACACAGCATGACTTACGCCACCGCCGCCGCTACTTTTCCTCCTATGGAGGTTAAGAAATAACTACACAGGGTATGCGCTCTGCCCCCTGCATCCCTGTAGGAAGGCATCACCTGTCCTCCAGCGTCTTCATCTCCTAAACGACAGCTGAGTTCACAAGAGCCGCCATATCAGCAACCTCATCAGCCCACAGCACCAGTCCACACCATCAGCCAGGAGTAGCTCGGGGAGGACGTCCGGGGCCTAGGGGAGGCGGTTCAGGATCTCCATTCGGAGTTTCTGTTCATAATGTCCAAACTGACCACCTTAGAGGAATTTCTAAGAGAGCTCATGGTTTCATCTGCGCAGCAAGCTCCATCACTCACGGATTCTCAGTGCTGAGCTCACAGAACTACAAGAGGGCATACAGGAGAAGCATGACATCTCAGTCAAACACCTCGACACAAACCTATATAATTGTGCCCTGGAGAATAATCAAGGAGGGAGTGGCAGCCCTCCAGACGATGTTTGACGGACCAAACACCAGATGTCGACACCAACCGCCGCAGAGACCCTACAGTTGTAAATATCCATGACTGTCCATTCAGTTCCAAACAAGACGGCTCATCACTCCCTGACATACCACCCAGAATCATGTTACACCTCCACTCCTAATACGCAAGGGCATAAACAGGGACTTATTCATGCTTACGTAATGCCACCTTCCTCACCTTGGCCCTGGCTTCTTCCTGGCCAATCTATACCTTTCTCGAAACCACAGCTGCTCACGGCGATACTGCCACAGTATCACTCCAAAATACTCACCGGTGGAGGTTTTTAATGGGTGGGCCTGGTGGTTTAATCCCCCAGAGGAGTCCCACACTCCAATCCCAGGGTTAGTGGGTAACATGCATTTTTCCTTCGCTAGGAAAAAAGAAGCCACACACAGTCAGTCAGTCGGTAATTGGACGCGTGCGCGTGAACAGCTATGCGCGCTGTGGTCGATGACCTTGCAAGTTGTATTTTGTATGTGAAGAAATTCTGGACTGTCAGATTCATTTCTACGGAAATAAAGAGTAATTATTGGTGTTTGTAACCAGGACTTTTACTTCTACGAATCCAGAAAGTCACAATACACATACTCTCCTTCGTTTCTGCACGCAGTTGTGGCAACGACCACTTTTGAGATATTCCTTAATATCCTGTCTCCATTCGGCTACTTTAAGTGCTGTAGTATCCAGGACCATTATGGATTGTGGTTACAAAAAAAAACAATGCAACTTAAATACTTTCATGAAAACCATGACATTGCTTTAGAAAACTGTATAGATGTATATCTTATAGGAGACCTGGTATCTGCTTTTTAAATTGATTTCTTTTTGTGATATAGTCGTGGGATGTATTCCAACTGCCGCTTATCTACTTTTACTACAAATAAATTAAAATGAAGTCGTTTCTTAAGAGCATAGATCAGATTTGTTGGAAATCTCTCTAAATAAATTCACATCACCTTTGCAATGATAAAATATTACAAGCGGCGACATCTCTGTATCGCAGCACGAACCTGGTAAAAGGGCTGCTTTCTGGCAGGTAGCGTACCTCTGGCAGTTGCCATTAATGAACATTCATACAGAACTATAAATCATGTCTGAGACTCACAATACTTTCTCAAACCATTCTTCTACCAAGGCTTCTAACCGTGCGCGACATGTTTAAGACAAGTGCTTAGATATGTATCTTTGTTCCATAATTTCTTGTAGACACAAAATGAGCTAAAAGGAGTGTAAAATGCTTTATTGAACTCAATTTTCACGATGTTTGCATGATATTTCGAGAAACAAGAACCGAGCATAGTGTTTTAGATTTGTAAAAATTACTGAAAAGTTCAAATTGAATACTACGAAATATTTCATGAAATAGAATATGTTTACATAATACATTAAGTATTTTGCGGAGATATACATTTAATTTAGCAATATCTTGTTATTTTGAATTAATGATTATATCACTCAGAATGAAGTAGGCTTTATAGTCTATACCAGAAAGATCCAAGACATTAGTGTTTTATTTGGCATGTGAATATATTAAACATATTTCATAGTGATGAAATAGACATATTGTGCAAAACAAAACAGAATGTAACAATGTCTTCATGTAAAGTATAGTTTGTGGAGGTGAGATAGCTCTATCAATGGAAGATACTGTAACCTTGTTTTGTATTTATTTTAAATGTCAGTCCGGAGTTATAATGTTGACCCTCTCACAAACATGACCGTGTGTTTCATGTAAGTAGTTCGTTGTTTGTTTTTTATAAATTATGTTCTTTGTTATTTAAATACGTAGCTGTAGTTCTATACAAAACTGTATGCTGCAAGAAAGTTGTGACTCGGTGCTGTTTTAAGGTTATGTACCTCATTAAGGCTGCTGGTGTAGAGAAAATTATTTTTGATATTTCATATGTGAGTATGTATTCCCTCTGCAAAACTAGTGAAGTAGTAATATAAGTGCTAAGACAGGCATTACTTCTGATAACTTAAGAGCCTCAAAGAGAACCAAAGTAAATTCCACCCTAAATCAGCTAAATTAAGTAGCTAATAGTGCTCTAAATAGCAGAATTTGTGTCAAACATTCTTTTTGCTTTGTGCAGGTATCTAACGTTTATACAGTAAGATAAACAATGTTTAATAGTTTCGAATGAACTCAATGCTAGCAGTAGCGATCATCTATGTGATGTTTTAGGTTATTTAGTTTGCTATCTTTGTAATTTAAATGTGTATCTGTAGTTTAGAACCGATATTAGAGTAGTTTAAAGTACAAGAATGTTTAAGCATATCTAGTTACTTGCTAATTGGTCACTATTTAATATTAAAGTTATATTTATTTTACATTTAAGACGGTGTTTATGTTTAGAGCACAGATTTACCCACATAATAATCTATTACTACACATTTTTATTTAATTGCATTATAGTTTGTGGACAAGGGTTTTATAAGATTTTCCACCCACTACGACCGCCATTTTGAATCCCAGTGTAAGATCCGTTCATTCTAGATTGTCCTAAACAGGCATTGCTCGGTAAGTAGCAGTAAGTTGCCGAGGCTGAGAGATATGGCAGTGGGCAGGCTGAGAGATATGGCAAGTAACTACTAAACAGCGTGATATTAAATTCCATTTAAAAATGTTATATGGAGATTTGACCAGAAATACACGTAATCCCGTGAAACTGGAGTCAAAAAAGCATTTTAGTAGAAAGGTTTGTCGGCCAACAGGTGAATTATGTTGGAATAATATATGTACTGATCACGATTTATCCTAATGTTATGATAGTATGCTCAGTGAATATCCTGTGAGTGATTTAGGTAAACAAATCATAAACGGGCTATTCTCAGATAGAAATATGTTAGATATGCTAAAATGTCATTAAATGCGATGCCTCAAGTACAATTGAGGAAGGAGAAACAAGACTTTTACAAGTTCTTTTAAATGGATAATATTTCACACAAAGTTTGAGTTTTGAAATTAATAAGAAAAGTAAGAAATTCTTTTAGGAAAATTGTATAAATACAATCACTTTAGATGACTTCGTCTCTGAAGCACTTTAATTTTTCATTTGATATTCTCTTACTGCACACTACAACTTATTTTCATGAAATTCAAAGCAATTAAATCGGAAACGTATTTAAACAACATGAATGCAATGTGCTACAGATATCTTTTGCATTAGAATAGTATAGGACAGTAGGACCACTCTGGTAAAAAGTTTTTTTTTTTTAATTTAAGTTAAGTTAAGTTATATCGGACGGTGAATGAATTGGGTGAAATGATGCTCAAATGAGTTCAGGGTCCATGGAGCTTAGAGTTACCCGACATTCATCTTGAAGGATAAGGGAAAACCCCGGAAAAAAGCCTTATCCAGGTAACTCACCCTGACCGAGATTCGAACTCGGGATCCCTTGAACGTGAGGCAGACATGCTAACATACACGCTACCGAGGCGGGCTGGTAAAAGGGTTCAAATCTCTCCTAGATTGTCTTCAATATGAAGTCTCCTATATCGTGTCCTGAAGCGGTCAATTAATTCTTGGAGTGACAGATCCTTCACATCGCACTTTTCTACAAACGCCGCTATTTCTAACTGCTTAGTTTTGTTCAGACTACACTCCTGTATCAGTGATAAGACAGGAAATTCTATATAAAACTATTTCTAACTTCCTTTTATCTTTAACAGTAAATTAACATTTTATTTTATTGTATTGTAATTTTTCTCGTTGGATAGTTTATATATTGTAGATTACGTGCTGCCTTTCATATTCCATGTTGTTACCATGAAACACAAAAATGGAGGTTAGCATTTTAAAAGAGTAGTTTCCCTTTTGGTGTCAGAGGACCTACATATTTGATCTAAAATCGGCTGTCTACATCTTAAATTTTGTATTTATCAGTACAAAGGTCATTCAGATTCAGTCTTGGTGCCAGAAAATTCAGGCTAAAGCTTTTGTTTGTCATACAACTATATACAACATATGAACACTGATAAAATTGAGATCACAGTTTACCAAAATATAACACTCTCACAATTATTACAGGTATAAAGGATATCTGCTGAGGGTGGGATGGCCTTGTCGTTAGAAGATTCTTGACTTATATAACTACCATTTTATATTTATTCTAAATGTTGGTACAAAGTGATGCCGTTCACACTGTCTGAGATCCACATCGTTCCCCACAAATATTGATACCAAATTTTAGGTTGACGATTTTAATAGAACTCTCAAACCTGTTTTAATAGACACCTTATCAATTTGCATTGTATATAATTTAATTACTTTAAGGAATTATGAATGTAACATATTATATCAGAGATACTGATTCTGTGTAGACGTTCTGAGCTGTTAAGTGACCTACCACTTACCTTATGTCTTGTAAGCGTATTTCCAGATAGGACAAATGAAATGATAAAATTTGATAAAGTGCAGTATATTTCATGTCAGTGCAGAGTATAACTGCAAACATATGAGTAAATAAATAATATAAATAAATTTACGTTGCCTGTTGATCTCAAATAGAGATATGATATAGATATTGTCTCATAAGTAATGTAGCTTTTTTAGAAAAACAATTATTTTAAATTGTATTCTGACAAGCAATTAAGTACTTCTCAAGGTATGGACCATTAGATTCTAATGTCTTCTGTCATCGTTCAGTGAGGTTTATAACCCAACAATGGTAGCAGTCTCTGGTGACACCCACTTGCAGTGCTTCATTGTTGTCAAAATTTCTTCCACGTAGAAAATGGGCCATGGATAGAAAAAAATGAGAATCTGATGCTACTGTATGCTGGGTGTGGTAACAGTTCGATTCGGTAAAGGAGGTCACCTATGAAAAAATGCTAAATAATTTATTTCGATGTACAGACAGGTGGTAAACATTAAAAATATCAATAAAATCAATATTATTGCTCTTTTGTATTAAGTACAATACTGTGTGACGTAGATTTTAGCGCCTTCAAGGTATCCATCCTTTGCATTAAAATCGCTGCAGAAACTTTTGACATTCCGGAGTTACGATTTTGTAGTGTCTTTTGCAGATATTGTGGTCCAGCACGTTTGTAAATTAGATGACCTCAATTGTATCACCTCCTTGTCATGTTCGTCCCATAGGATTTCAATGGGATTTTTCGCCCAGTGACATTCTTCTCTGCCCCACTTTGATCCTTTCTATTGACATACCCTCTACAAAATCTAGAAGCATATTTCCGATCATTGTTCTGCTGTTGAATAAACCCACGACCAATAAATGTAATACCAAATGAAGCAGAGCGTTTCATCAATATCCTATGACATTCTTTCTTCTTTATTTCTTCATTAATTCTCATTAGCTCACCAATTTATCACCTGCAAAACATTCCCACATCATAACCGACCCTGCACCATGCTTCATTGCTAGCATCACACATTGACTCTTTATACGTTCTCCATGAAGTCGACGAACAAACCATCTACGACAACATCCAATCACTTGAAACTGAGACTTCCCAATGAGCAACTCCTTAGATCATTGACAAACGCTCCAGTTTTTCTGTTGTTGTGTCCATTGTAACATTTGCACCTTATTTTCCTTTTTGTAATATATGTTTTTAGGTCACTATGCACCGCTTTAATCGCTGTTCACGGAGGTTACGTTGCACGGTTGAGACAGAGATTGAACCTGTACGCATAGCATTAACTTCTTCGCGAATTTCCGGTGATGTACGAGTTCTCTGACGTTTACTCTGTACTCATATGAACTGATCGTCCCTCTATGTCGTTACTCAGGGCCTTCCAGATCGAGAAGCGCTTGCATTGGCACCAGTTTGCTTCAATGTTAACATCACTGTAGATTGGGGTACGCCAAATTTTCTTGATGTTGTCCCATTATAAATATGCGCGATATTTAACTTGGCACTGTTTGCACTATCCTTGTCTAGCACGGGCGCTGGGTTTCTTTCCTCGAAATGGCCGGGCCCTTTTAAAGCCCTATTGTAGTCCCTAATTACCTGCAAGTGATGTATCGGTTGTTAACGCGTTTGAAACGTAATATGTATCTTTTGTGATTATTTTGAACATGCTGCTGGGAATAGTGCTAATGTACGCGTTAGTTCTAGAAGGCATTTGAAGAAAGGGAGGAGCTGTAACATCCGATGGTAGGGAAATTGTGATTAAGGTTCATACATTTTTACAGACGAATACGAGGCCCTAAAATGCTCAAAGACAAATATATCTATGTCGAGCATAATTCATAGAATAGGTGCAGCTACAGGTGTTTCATCTCATACTCCGAAAAAGAACATAAATAACAAAATTAAGTGCAAGTAAGTGGCAGTTTCATAGAGATTGCTGGCAAATAAACGTCCAAATGCAAAACCCACAAACACACCAATAGCCTCTCTCTCTGTGCCACTGTAAGACAGTCTATTTACTCACTATCGGACTGATCTTCTGCACATCTTGGAAGACATAAATAAAGTTCTAAAAAAATAAAAGTTGTTTTTGACTATAGTAAGAGACAACGAATTTTATCATTCTAGTCACATCTACAAGGCTCCGATATTATCATAACTGAAATCAGTAACTGAAATCATGGCTCCGTTACAATAATATTGGGTTTGATCCGCGTTCTACCAAAGCTGTAATTTAGGAATTAATAAAGCTGAAAAAGGCGGTATCAAAATTTATAAAATAGATCGCATATAGAAAATGCATCGCCACGCTGTAATACGACTACATCCGTATCATTGTTCGTTAATGCTATAGAACTTACATGGGCACAGATAAAAAAAAAAATATGTCGCGAAACACAACATACCAATTAGCTTATTGAGGCAAAAGTGCTGTTTGATAGTGCAGGAGGTAAAGTCTCCGAACAAAGTCGTCGGTGGGCCTGTGAACACGTTGAAAATATAGAACAGTAAAATAGATTAATAGATGGAATTATATTGTATGGAATTAATATATATGTATATACATAATACAGCGCCTATATTTACATAATCTCTATAACAAATGTCCGAAAGATGTTTTAAATATGTACATTTCAGAAGAGTACATTTCCTATATGCAGATATTGGTTCACTCGTTATTATTTGAGTATACCATCCAGCTTCTGCTTAATTTCAAGTAATACATTCAATATAAATGTAAGCAATGGCTCAAGAACATAAATACGATAAGCTCCAAATCTGTGCAAATGATTACATCTCATCTTCTAAGCGACAAAAATGTTACAGGTGGTGCCATCTCTAGACAGCACGATGTAGCTAAAGTGGTTGTACCTCGTAAGTAAATTCATTGTTTTTCGGTATACAAACTCTCCAAGTTAGTATAAAGTGTAACTAAATCAACAATTATATAGCCATAGATTAATGTATGAGACTCATAGTACTTTCTCAATCCGTTCTTCTACCAAGTCTTCTATCTCCATGAGCGACCAGTTTAAGACAAATGTTTAGAAAAGTAGAGCCGTTACGTAATTCTCTGTAGATACAAAGGGGACTGAAAACATTGTTGAATATTTCAAAAGCGGGTCGGCAAATTCCGCCTTGTTTACTTTATAGTCTTCGCATGAAATCCCGAGACACAAGGTGTGAAACACTGTAAAACTGAACCTGAAGACAAGGAAATATTTCATATCATACAATATGCTGACGTAGTAATGTGGTTTAAGGATAGCTGCATTTATTTTAACAATTTTTACTATTAACGGAAATAGCACTCATAATGATGACTGCTTTATGTTCTATTCCAAGAAAATTCAAGTTATCCTTTTACATGTAAATATACTAAACCTATTGTGTTTTGATGAACTAGTTAGATATATTTTACAAAACATGGCAACAGGCTCACAATGTTTTCATGTAAAGTATAGTTTGTGGAGGTGAGATAGTTGTATGAATGGAAGATACTGTAACCTTGTTTTGTATTTATTTTAAATGTCACTTCAGAGTTATGATGTTGACACTTTAAAAACACGACCGTCTGTTCATATAAATATTATATTGCTTGTATTTTATTAACTATGTGCTCTTTTATTTAAATACGTAGCTGTAGTTTAGAAATATTGCTGTAATTCTTGTTCTATACAAAACTCAGACTGCGTGGAAGTTGTCCCTCAGATCTGTTTTAAGGTTATGTACTTCATTTAGATTGGTGGTTTAGAGTTATTTATTTATCATAGTGTGACTTTGTGGGTTTGTGAAATGAAAAGTCCAGTTACACCACTAAAAAATGTTCTTTATTTCCACCGACTTACAGTTAAACTCTTGCCAATTACACAGAATTACGTAATGCACACAATTACGATTCACCAGTTCGTCCGTCACAATTTCACTTGCACTCGTAATTACGTACAATCTTCCGATGCTCTTACGCAGTCTTCTCGTCGTACACTAGCACTGCATTCTTACACCAAGAACTGACTGACTGACTGACTAACTAACTCGACGTGCTGCTTATATAGGGCCAGCGGGTCGATCGGAAGGTTCCAGATTAGAGGAAATATCCTGTAAGTTCGAGAACACAGGTGGAACAGAAAGAGACGGCGCCGTGATGTTTTTTGTCCCAGCCATCCCTTCTTAACGCTATAAGACAAACGAGGGAGCGGGGCGAACACCGACCCGTCTGCTGCTTGCCCAGTCTATAGGGTGTCCCGACGCTCGGGTGACAATATTCTATCTGTCGATACGTATTCCGTCTACAAAAGGTAGTGAAGGAGTTTTATAAAGTGCGAAATAAGTCATTACTGCTTAGAAGTTAAGTTTTAAATGAAAGCAAAAGTAAGTTCCACACTAAGACTGATAAATTAAGTAGATATGTTTGCGCCATGATCGTCATTTGTTTGTCGGGCGCATGAATATTTTACTTGGCGCCGGTTATGCGGCCAGCTGCTCATGTGACTCGCCAGCGCGCATGAAAATAGGCTTCTTCCGGTTTCCGTAGCAGACATTTTTGAGACATGTAGAAGATATGTGATCTGCTTCGTTGTGTGGCTGTGTGCAACGTTGTTGCAAAGAAAAGACGTTTTTTAGTTTATCTAAATGTTGAAATGTATTGTTGTCTTCTTTATGATTATTCATATAAGAAATGTAGCGTGTGCAATAAATTTATCTAGAGATATGAATACAGCTCTATCGAATACAGTCCACAAAATCAGTTTCCTTGATTTCTGCTAAAATCAAGGTGGTCCTCCGAATTAAATTATTCACGACACGAACATTGGTCCTTAATGGGCGGATATTTATTGTGCAACGCAACAGTTTCTTCTGCATGGATGTACATTGGGCCCCAGGACGCCAGGCATCGGGATCTACGCAGCAGATTATCAGCATTTCATTCGCAACGACGCAGTAGCCTGCATCGCAACACATTTCAGGTCAGAACATTCCTTTTCTTTCTTTCTCTCCTTTAAGCAAGTCTCATAACCATTCAGTATGGAGCAGGATTTGAAAGCTCTTGTCAAAAGAAGGGCTATAATCAAAAGAAAATTTACTTTGTTCGAAAATTTCTTGATGAATTACCAGAACAGGTCAACATTTTCATATGGAGAGCTAATTTCGATAGCTTAAGTGAAATTTGGGACAAATATGAGGCTATTCAGACCCAAATTGAATCTCTTGTGGAAGCGGAAACTGAATTAGATATGCATGCAGAACACGAGGAGGAAACAAGAAACAGTTACCTCGAATTGAAGGCTAGGTTAGCTGAATTAATACAGGATCATGTACAGCAAGAAAATGGTTCTGGACATTCGCAGCACACAGTGCAGTCGCAATCGTCACAAGCAGCTAAAGCTGTCAAACTGCCTGTGATACAATTACCTAAATTTGAGGGTGATGTCACTCATTTCAAACATTTCTATGACACATTTGCAAGCTTAGTGGTAACAACCAAGCTATAGATGCTATTCAGAAATATCATTACTTACTTTCCTCTCTCAAGGGACAAGCTCATTCGCTAATACAGAACATACCTGTCACTAGTGAAAATTTTGATGTAGCATGGGAGCTCATATGCTCACGTTATAACAATACAAGATTAATAGCTACAGCTCATATAAAAAATTATTAGCACTACCAGTAATGCATAAGGAAACAGCAAATGAACTACGTATCTTGCTCAACCATTTTCAAAATAACTTGAATGCCATTGAAGCATTAAAACTTGAAGTGCCTTTGCATGAAATCACTTTAATGCAACTTCTCCTAGAACATTTGTCTGACACCACACGCAGAGAATGGGAGAGTAAAATAGATTCTCAGAACTTCCCTTCTTTTAAGGATCTTATGCAATTTTTAGAAGCAAGAGCACACTCTTTTGAATTGCTTCCTAACACTGCATGTAACAAGATGGTAGTTAAGCTTAAGACTGACTTGCGCTTTGCTAAGCCCAACAGCAGAGACAGTAAACTCTCTTACTTATCCACGAGTGATCGTGTATGTCCATTTTGTCAGTGCAATCACATGGTACATAATTGTGATGACTTCAAAAATCTTAATGTGCATAAGCGTTGGACTTTCATTAAATCCATGCGCCTTTGTGCCAATTGCTTTGCTCCTAATCACATATCAAGTGTATGTAATCGTGTCTCATACTGCAATTGTGGCTCATCCACTCACAGCAAGTTGCTTCATGATAGTAACAGAGAAAATGTTTCACGTGCAACTTCATCTAGCCCTGTAAATAATTCTACTAGAACAATTGACACGCCATCTAGCTACTGTTCTTTTAAATCAAAATCCACACAGCAGGTTTTGCTTGCCACTGCACTAGTGCAAGTGGAAGACAGATATGGCAATCTCATACAATGTAGAGCACTTCTCGACTCTGCCAGTCAATCCAACTTCATAACTGCAGATATTGCGAAGCGGTTACAGCTTAACAAGGTGACAGCTGATACGCCTATCAATGGATAAGTGGAACCATTTCTACAGCCACTCACCATGTTCAGCTCAATCTGAAATCTATGGTACATGATTTTAAGATTAAAATTGAATGTCTAGTACTTCCTCGTATAACAGGATAACTACCTTCCACACATATCAATTTGTGCAACCGGAATATTCCTTCTAGCATTTCATTAGCAGATCCTAGGTTCAACATTCCTGATGAAGTTGAAATCCTAATCGGAAGTTCCTTATTCTTCGGGTTATTGCATGGGAAAACCTTAAAGAAACAGGGACATCCTATGCTAACCAGCACAGCCCTCGGTTGGATAATATCAGACCCTATTCAAAGGTCATCATACAAGTACAAGGCCAAGTCTTCGCCTCAGCATAATTTCTTCATCAGCACTGATAACCTTGACACACAGTTAAGACGTTTCTGGGATTTGGAAGAATTTCCTCAGCATGTCCTTACTAAGGAGGAAAAGGAGTGTAAAGAATATTATGTAAAAACAACCACTCGTAATGTCGATGGTAGCTTTACAGTTCGTCTACCCGTCAAGGAGGACAAAAATCGCTTAGGTGAATCTAGACAGCAAGGCATCAATCGCTTTATGCACTTAGAACGACGTCTTCAAAACGACATCGCACTTAAAGAAGATTACACTCAATTTCTCTCTGAATATGAATCCATGGGGCACATGAAGCAAGTGTCACCACCAAAGGAAAATGAACCATGTTATTATCTTCCGCATCATGCAGTTTTCAAACCTTTGTCTACTACTACTCGCACCAGAGTTGTATTTGATGCATCTGCACAGTCATCTTCAGGACTATCCTTGAATGATGTGCTGAAGTTGGGTCCTACTATTCAGGATGACCTTATCTCCATAATTTTACGATTCAGAACTTATCGCTATGCATTCTCAGCTGACATTTCTAAGATGTACAGGCGAGTGAAAATGCATCCTGATGATCAAGATCTCCAAAGAATAGTATGGCGAGAAAACAAAGATGAACCTATCAAGGACTACGCTCTTACTACAGTCACATATGGTACCAAACCTGCATCCTTTTTGGCCATAAGGACTTTGCATCAACTAGCTTCAGAGGAAGGGGCTAGATACCCACTAGCTTCTCAAGCTTTCCGTGAATCCTTCTACGTAGATGATTGCTGATGTGGTCATAATGATCTGCAGCAAGCTTTACATATTCAGAGGCCGCTACTTCAGATGTTAGACAGTGGTGGATTCCCACTTAGGAAATGGTGTTCTAATCATGAAGATATTTTAAAATCCATTCCACCGGAACAGAGAGAGACACAACTTCCACTTTAATTGGATAGCAGTGAAAATGTGCATGCTCTTGGTCTCCTCTGGCATCCTGGAACAGATCAATTCCAGATACAAGACAATCCGTCTCTTCAGGATAATCTAGATTCTAGCTACACCAAACGAAGCATACTTTCTGTCATATCATCTATTTTTGATCCTTTAGGCCTAGTGAGTCCTATTGTCATAAATGCCAAGATGTTTCTACAATCTCTTTGATTGGAAAAACTCGGTTGGGATGAATTGATACCATCTCACCTCATCCAACAATGGCTAAATTTCTGTGAGACATTGTCCATCATTCATGCTATACATATTCCAAGACATGTCCTAATCACAGGTACATTAAGGGACATACAAATACATGGGTTTTGCGATGCCTCAGAAGAGGCTTATGGTGCCTCTATTTATCTTCGTTCTATGAAAAGCTGCAATGAGGTGAAAACCAGACTTCTTTGCTCCAAATCCAACGTTGCACCATTAAACAAACAAACCATTCCTCGGCTCGAACTTTGTGGTGCTTTACCACTCGCTAAACTTTACAAGGTTGTAGCTAACCTTAAGCTGCAGACTTCACAGAACTATCTATGGACGGACTCTATAATTGTTCTAGCATGGATTAAATCCAACCCACACAAATGGAAGACTTTTGTAGCCAACAGAGTTTCACAAATACAAGAGTTATCAGAAATTGCTGCTTGGCGATATGTAGCTACTCAAAATAATCCAGCAGATCTCATTTCAAGAGGAGTTTCAACTGAACTTCTTGCCTCAAATGACTTGTGGTGGAAAGGTCCTGATTGGATCTCACAACCCTTTGCATCTTTGCCAGAACATCCCAAACGATTAGATACTCAAGATGCCACTGAGCAACGCACTACTGCATGCTTGATGGTCACTACAAAAAGTGATGATATCATTTCTCGTTTTTCAAAATTTTTACGCCTGCAGAGAGTGATAGCATATATGCTGAGATTTGCATTCAACTGTAGAAACAGCAACACGAGACGGCAAGGTCCTCTCTCAGCACTTGAGCTTCAACAGTCATTGCACTGCTGCATTAAACTTGCTCAACAATCAGCTTATATCACAGAGTTAACAGAACTTAATGATAAAGGACACGTTCCTACTAAAAGCTCATTGACATCTTTGCATCCATTTGTCGAAAATGGAGGTTTACTCCGAGTAGGGGGAAGAATTGACAAGGCTGAAATTCCCTTCCAGTCAAGACATCAGCTCATCTTACCTCCTAAGCATCATCTTACCAAGCTAATTATTGAAAGTGAACACGTTAAACTTTTGCATGCTTCCAATCAGCTACTCATCTCTTCTCTTCGACATCGGTATTGGATACCGAGAATATGGGAAACTCTTAAGTCAGTCCTACACAAGTGCTTGCCGTGCTTCAAACTCAAGGCCAAGGGAGCTCAATAATTAATGGGCAATCTACCTCGCTACAGAGTGACTCCAGCGAGACCTTCCTACGAGTTGCAGTTGATTACGCTGGTCCCTTCTTCCTACGTTATGACTCGCCTCGCAGCAAGAGTCAGGTGAAGGCCTACATAGCTATCTTTGTCTGTTTATCCACAAAGGCAATTCACATTGAGTTGGTTTCAGACATGATTTCTGATGCTTTTGTTGCTGCCTTACGAATGTTTACAGCTAGACGAGGATTGTGTAAAGAGGTCCTAAGTGACAATGGCACAAATTTTGTAGGTGCTAACAACAAACTTAGAGAACTTAGACTACTTTTGCAATCTCGCAAGCACCAAGAGATTGTGCAAGACTACGCTTCATCTAATGAATGCACATGGCATTTTATACCACCCAGTTCACCCCACTTTGGAGGATTACATGAGGCTGCAGTGAAATCTATGAAACATCATCTTCGTAGGGAAATGGGTACACAAGTACTGACCTATGAACAATTAACCACATTAGTAATTCAAATTGAGGCTTGCTTGAATTCCCGCCCATTGCTACGCCTTACTGATGATCCTTTTGATACTTCCTACCTTTGTCCAGGTCATTTCCTCCTTGGAGAACCATTAACTTCCATACCATCACCTTGTTCTGACAATCTGAATCAGTTACAGAAAAGGCAACAGCTCCGAGATCATCTACAACTTCTGTGGCGGCGGTGGTCAACCGACTATCTACATTCACTCCAGCAGAGGCAAAAGTGGTCCAATTCCAGTGAAAATCTTAAGGCAGACACCATGGTCCTGCTAATGGAAGACAATTCATCTCCTCTGCATTGGGAACTTGGAATCATCACTGAGATTCATCCTGGTGGTGATGGTTTAGTGCGGGTAGCTACAGTGCGAACTTCTAAGGGTGAATATAGGCGTCCCATTGTGAAACTGTGTCCTCTGCCAGTTCAAGAACAACAGTGATATTTTTCAAAGTGTGCCTATGTTAAATTAAAAAACTTGAGTTTTTGGGCCCCAGTATGTTTGCGCCATGAACGTCATTTGTTTGTCGGGCGCATGAATATTTCACTTGGCGCCGGTTATGCGGCCAGCTGGTCATGTGACTCGCCAGCGCGCATGAAAATAGGCTTCTTCCGGTTTCCGAAGCAGACATGTTTGAGACATGTAGAAGATATGTGATCTGCTTCGTTGTGTGGCTGTGTGCAACGTTGTTGCAATGAAAAGACGTTTTTTAGTTTATCTAAATGTTAAAATGTATTGTTGTCTTCTTTATGATTATTCATATAAGAAATGTAGCGTGTGCAATAAATTTATCTAGAGATATGAATACAGCTCTATCGAGTACAGTCCACAAAATCAGTTTCCTTGATTTCTGCTAAAATCAAGGTGGTCCTCCGAATTAAATTAATCACGACACGAACAAGATATATGCTCTAAATAGGAGAATTTGTGTGTCAGTCGTTCAATTTGTTTTGTGGAGGTATATAACGTTGAAGCCGATGTTGTAGGGATGGGCATAATAAGTACATGGTCATCTGTAATTCAACTTAAGTTAATAACCAAGCAGGTCATTTACATGATGTAACAAATGCTTAGGTTGATTGAAATCCCAAATTATGAAGTTGGACCAATCAGAATTAAGTATTACGGTAACTTAGCAACCAAAACAAAAAAATGACCATTGACTTTATTCTTAAAGTTTTTCTTCTGGCTTGAACTCTCCAAGAGGTTAGACGCGTTTTCGATAAAAGACTTCTTGAAACTACGAGAAGTTATTAGAGTTCATCATTTACGAACGTTTAGTAAACGTTTAAAATATACATCGAATACGCGACGCTACGATAAATAATTTAAGTAAAAACAATTCGCATCATTTATAAATAAAAGGAGAAAATTAATATTTAGTAAAGGGCTATATACATCAGTGGTAAAAGTCGTATGTAAATAAGAAAATGATGTCGAGAAATATAATTCCAAGTAAAATGAAACCGTATTAATTATTTTATTCCATAGTTGCAAAAAGTGAAATCCCTTTTGTATCGATACCACGCCTGAGAAGTTTCACATCTCACCGCACGCCGCAGCTGCCGGAGTGAGGATTTATAGATATTTTAGGAGAACATAATGTTCTGGGCTTTTAGACGAAAGGTTCATCGCTTCTACATCAAGGTAAGGTTTGGCTTCTACACGCGTCGCCACACCGAGGGAGCGCGAAACTTTTACGCTTGTGGGGCGTAGACCTCACGACGAGGCGAATCCTACTTCAGATATGTCACCGCATCGAGTAATATAAATCTAACCCACAAGTAGGGGAACCACTCCAACGTTGTATACAGTTTGATAAACAGTGCTTAATCAGCTTTATTGGACAGTGAACTCAATGCTAGTAGTTCTGTATCATTTATGTGGATTTGTGCCTTAATGTTTCTAATTTCCCTGTAATTTAAATTTGTACCTGTAGTTTAGAAATGCTACTATATTAGTTTACAGTGAAATAATGTTGGAAACATGAGCTGCTTACACACTGGTAACTGTTTTATATAGAAGTATATTTATTTTAATTGTAAGACTTTTTTGGGTAGAGCAAAACCTTTATCTACATAATCGACTATTATTACCGATATTTGTATATTCTGCGTGAGTATCGTTGCTTATAAGCATTTCTCACCCAATACGGTCGCCATTTTAGTGCCAGTTTGTGGAGGCTTTCTCTAGATGGTCCTGAAACAACGTCCAGCGTAAGGACAATTGAATAGCCAAGGATCAAAGATATAGCAATCGGCAATGTTAAGTAGCGTAATATTGCATCCCACTCGAAAGCTTGATATTGATATTTCACCACAAATACATGTTTTGTAATCCGCTGAACCTAAAACTAAAAGAAGCATTTTTACAGAAAGGTACGTTTGTGTGTCAGCCAACAGGTGAACTATATTTAAGTAATATCTGCATTGATTATGATTTATCCAAACTAAATCATGAAAATTAAGAAGGGGGCGAGTGTCGTGTTGTGTGCGTGCAGATTAACACCAAACATGTGGGGAAATAGGTCATAATAAGTAAGTTTATATTTTTGCTGCACTGAAGAAGAGATGTGCTAGTTATCCTACAATCCCACAAAGTCTTAGGCCTCACATTTGTGGATGAAGAATCAAGAGCCAAGAAAGAGGGCCAAGAACGAGAACAAGTCGTCCGGGTGCTCCCGAACGGTGGGCAGAGCGCCACGGTGCCTTTCCTCCATAGCTTGGATGTCCTTGTCAACTGATTGACCTGATTCGGCCTCTGCTAGTGCTCCTGGCGGCAATGTGAGCTTTCAATTGGGGGGGGGGGCAGTGCACTAAACCGCCACGCTAGGGGCGTCCTGCGTTGCAGAGTCCGTCCAGTGTGGTGGGAACAGGAGCGAGAGTTTGGGTGGTTGGGGACCATTTAGGTTTTGGTTCTCATTGGGGTCACACAGGGGGACCTATCAAGTATTCTAAAATAAGTATATCGTTACAAATGCACAATAGTTCATTCAAAACTTCATTTGCTAAGAAAGTACCATGTGCTAGAAAATAATAAAATGCTTTAGGCTTAAGGCTTTTTATTTGCAACTTATTTCCTTGGTGCCGGTACATTGGGCCAGGCTTACAGGCTCTAAATTTACATGGGTTTACAATTCTGGGTATGGTTTCTTATTGTCTTTGGGGTTCTTCTAAAACCCATACGGCGACCTGTTCTGAGGCCGCCGAGAACCAGTTTTATCTCGTTATTTGTCTTGGTCTTTCTTTTTCTTGCTTTCATATTTACATGTTTACACTGCATTTATCTTGTGCGCGCGCCCACACACACACACACACACACACACACACACACACACACACACACTCAAACACACACCCCTGGGCATACCACGTACGTCCCAATATCACACGCTCTACACTGTACAGACTTGGCTATGTACAATATTTACAATGTTCGCAGTTAGGCTGTGCGACAGCGGGTAGCTGACTCCTGGGCTGCCGATGATGGCGGCCTCTGCCAGGGAGCGTGGCCTGAGCCAGGAAGGGCTGGGCGCGCATAATTTTGCAGTCGTGTTGTTTTTTTATTTTTGTTTTTCTTCAATATGCTTTGATTCTGGCGGGTTTTCGGTGCTTGGGTGCGCCTTTTCCAATATTGTGTATGGTGTAGTTTTGATGGTGTCGGATGCACGCCCAGATGGAAGAGGCATGTTTGTTGATGGCCTCGTTGATGTAAGGAACGTGGGTTTCTTGGTGAATGATGGCAGTTGTTGATCGGATAGGAGCAAACAGGATTTTGCGTAGGGATAGGTTTTGTAGGGCATGGACATACTTTAGGGCGGTGTTGGAGTCGTTGGCCCAGACCACGCAGGCGTACAGGACCACGGATAAAATAAAGGACCTATACAGGATGATCTTCGAGCGCTGCTTTAGCTCTTTGCTCCTAAATATGGGGGCGCACAACTTTAATCGCTGCCGCCCTTTTTTTGAGCTATCTCTTAGGTGGGTGGTCCAATGCATCGTGCGTGTCAACGTCACGCCGAGGTACTTGACCTGTAATATCTGACCATCGACCGTTAGGTCCATTGCCAAAGGGCGCCGCTTTGTAAAATGTATAAGCTGGCATTTGTTCGCATTTATTTTGATTTTCCAGTCATGAAGCCATGAAAGGAAGCGGTCAATGTACCGTTGCATCTCTAAAAGTCCATAACGAGGATTTTTATGATGGTTGTACGAGTATATTGCAGTGTCGTCAGCATAAATTGCAACTTTGCATCTGGCGTCCATGGGGAAGTCGTTGGTGAAGAGTATACACAGCAAAGGTGACGTAATAATCCCTTGCGGTGAACCAGCCTGCATCACTCTCTCCTTTGAGGAGGAGCGACCCACTTGGACGTAGAAGCGCCTGTTTTTTAAAACATTATGCAGCAATGGCAGTGAATTTTGGAGGCCGGGAAAACCTCGGTGTTGCTTGTAAATCAGGCCGTTGTGACAGAACCGATCAAATGTGGCTTCTACGCCCAAAAATAGCACCAACGTTGAAGCCCCATTGTTAAATTGCTCGGTGACGTCATCTACTAGTCTTAAAAGTTGAAGGTCTGTTGAGTGCCCTTTTCTTAAGCCAAATTGTGCATTTGAAATGCCAAGCGCCGCAATTTGTGTTTGGAGTCGAAATACAATTATTTTCCCGATCAACTTACCAATAGTGGACAGGAGACTAATGCGGTGGTAATTCTGAGGTTGCCTGGTACTTTTCCCGTGCTTAGGGAGCATTATTACCTTGGCTCGTTTCCAAGTGTCAGGGAAATAATTTTGCTGCAAACAAGCGTTGAAAATTTTTGTAATTTGCACCAGGGATTTTCTCGGGAGATGTTTGAGTTCCTCATTAGTCAACCTGTCCGGGCTGGCGGCTTTCCCATTAGGTAGCTTCCTAATGAGCTTGTACACTTCCTGCGGCGTGTGAGGGGCAAGTGTTGCTAATGCCTCTGTGCCACCCAGTTTTGTACCCAAGTCTGGACATCCCGTTCTAACTCGGAGTTCGTCGCTGGGTTTTCTGTAAATCTTGTTTCCAGACAGTATGCAAAGACCTCGGTTTCTCCTCAGAGGAGAAGGGTAGACCGAGGTGAGTGTGTAGCGCATCAGTGCCCGAGTTAACGCTCGAGGAGACTTTAAATGCCTTTAATAATTTCCATAAAGAATTGTCCGAACGTGTGGTATTTAACATTTTCTGCTCCCACTGCTCAATTCCGTTTAATTTAATTTGTTGCGAATGACGTTGCGTAGCCATTTTGCTATCACTTTGTACTCAGGCTGGCGGGTAAGCCGCCAAAGTCTCGTCAAGCGTCGCGTCCTGGCAATGAGCTGCTCCACCTCAGGATACGTGCAAAATCTAGGTGGGCTTGTGGTGTAGCTGGTGGAATTTCTTTGGCCATGTGCAGCGAGGCGGTGTAGTTTTCAATGGTGACGTCGATGTCCGCCTCGCTGTAGTATAAGGGCCTAAGCTGAGCCATCCCGTGCATTTCAAGGGTAAACTTGCTCCCTGTTTCTGCGCGCCTCAGAATGCCAGTCAGACCACTGATATCAAAATGCACTGGAAGATGATCGGAGGCTAGGCTGTGATACACAGTGAAGTTGTTTGGTAATGTCGCATTTTTTGTAATGTCGAAGTTCAAAATTTCAGTTGTCGAAGTGCCCTGACTTGTGCCAAAAGGTGGGTTCGGAGGGGAAGTACATTTCGAGGTCGTCATTTTCTGTTATAAGGCCTACTAGATTTCCAGCCGCGTTTGCTCGACCTGAATACCACCAGGGATGTCGAGCGTTGAAGTCTCCTGCCATTATAACGTGCTCCTCCAAAGTGAGAATTTGCTCGAGGCCGCGTCTACAGTCGGGGAAGTTTGGGGGCCGATAGAGGGTCACCAGCATCATGGTTTTGTTATCTAATCGTGTTTTAAGAGCCGTGCACTCTACCGCTGCCAATGGTGGCAGCGTAACAGGAGCATGAGCAACTTTGGTTTTTAGTAAAATAGCTGTTCCCCCTCCCTGTCCTCCTATTCTATCAGTCCGAAATTTTTGGTAACCCCTGAGCTTGAAAGTGTGCTCCTGATTTAATTTTGTTCGCAAATGAATGCGACGTCAATTTTGTTACGCCACAGGTAGCTTTCAAGTTCGTGCTGGTGCCTGTAGATGCCGTCGGCATTCCACAGGAGCCCGCGAGTTATAGATAATCCTCCCCTTAGTAGAGCCATTTACTCGAAGTTGTCCGACAGAAGCCATATGAGGGCTTCTAGTTTCTCCCAAATGCTGGTGCAGCTCTTAAATCTTGCGATAAAAGGCTGCACCTTCGGAGCAAATTTCTGTAAGTTGAGCTCTTTAAACAGAGTAAAGAGCTCTTTGAAGCCTCATAGGTCACCAGATGGCGCCTGGGAGGGGGGAGCTGTTGGGGGTTGGCCAGCAGGTGGCGGCAGTGGTGTGCTTTGTCCTCTCGTGGCGTCTGCAAATGAGACGCCATCTCTGACCAGAGCCGGGTTGGCAATGGGTCGTGGACCTGGTTGTGCACTTGGGGGTGCCCTGACTATGGCTGCCATTTGGCGGTGGTGGCGTTCGTTGCGGAACGTCTCGCAACCCCTGTAGCTGGCAGGATGCGTCTCCCCACAGTTCGCACAGCGGGGTACAACGTCCTGCGTTGCCTTGTTTGGGCAGTCAGCTAAGCGGTGGAGGCCACCACTGAGGACACATCGGGAGGTCATGTGACACATTTTAAACGTAAGCCCCAGCTGTTGGCAGTTGAAGCATTGTGTAAAGTTGTTATTTGTCTTGAGGACTTCCACAAGGGTAACTTGGAAGTTTGGCAGAGGCCTGCCGCGTGATTTCAGTTGACCAACTAGGACGCTGGTGTAGCCCTTCGCCTCTAGGTCCTCGCGGATAAGGTCCTCTTCAAGGTCCTCGGGAAGACGCATCAGGATGTATCGGAGAAGTTGATCACTCCACGGGGTGAAGCTGAAGTTCTCCACTCCGGCGTCCTTCAGTTTGGTCATAGTGGGAATGGCGTATTCTTTCCGGTTGAAGAACAGCTTGAGGCAGTTGCGCGTATTCTGAAGCGTGTACGCGCCAGCTGGGAGGGAGCCCCGGTGTATCTGCAGGACTTTAGTCGCCTGCCTGCGGTCAGGAATGACGATACGCGGTGGTTTCTGTGAGGTTTGTTTTGTGTTTGCTGCCGCTGATGTGGAGGCCAATGTAGGGGTGGGGATGGGTGCAGAAGTGGGGGTTGTTATTGACGGTTTTGCTGCAGTAGTGTTTGGCCGTGTTGGCCGTTGGTGCTTGGATGCCTTTGTTTTTGTGGTCGGAAGGGCAGGGAAGGCAGTGGATCGTTCCGGATCTTCTTCCTCCTCGGATGAGGACAGCGCCTCGTACCTGTTTCTGGTAGTGACCTGGAGGGGCAGATGTTGCGTTTTGTTTTTCTTGTGCTCGGCATCCGAGTCGCTATTGCGGTGGTGGGATTGCATTCTGGGCGGTGCAGCCTGCCAGCATTCTCTCAGCTGCACCAGGTGTCGCTTGTTAATTGCGTGTTCCTGGTAGCAGCGTGCCAGGTCACTAGCTATATTTCCATAGTCCCGGGACTCTGTTGCCATGTTTTCCAATATTTCCTTGAGGTTAGATATTTCTTTTCGGATGTCTTTTACCTCCTTTTCCAGTTGGGCGTACTTTCGCGTAACTGACTCGTCCTCCATGGCGCTGTGCTGCATTGGGGCTGGGGTAGTGGCTGCAGTGACGTTGGCCAATGTTGGGCCCGAAGGCGGGTCGCTGTTCGAGTACTCCTGCGGTAGGGCTGGAAAGGCAGCCGGCCGACCGCCTCGGGGGTCAGTCCGCTGCCAGCTAGTGGTAGTGCTCCTGCAATTGTCACTGCGATCGCCGCAATCTTGTGGCGGGAGCCAATGTCTGTCAGCCGCAGTTGTTGCTGAGGGCGGCTTTGTTTGGGGACGCCTCTTGTTGAGTGCAACAACGGCACGCAGCTGTGCGTCCCACCCTCTTTTGTGGCGGATTTATGCTTAATACGAGTCACTATGCACTGTTCACTCACAAACTAGGCTTTAATACGCGTCACTATTTACTCCAAACACTGTTCACACACAAACTGGGCTCAACGCGAACACCACTGTTTACTACTTCTATTCGCACTGTTTCACTTTGCACATGGTCACTTTTAGCACAGTAATAGTTGATCTTCCAATATCCAATGTATCACTCTCTGCATAAACCAAACCAATGAGACTATATCATTTCATAATCAGGTCACAATAAAAAGCATTTAGTAAAATTGCAGTTATATATTCACTTATGTGAATGCAATTCCCATATGCAATTATCTGTTGAGTCAGTATTGTTTCAGTATATATAACAATATTCGTTTATTTCCATACAATACAATACAAAGAAATTAAATCGAAGCATTATTTAAAGGACACAAATATAATTTGTTATAATTCTCTATGAAAAATTTTAATTCATCTTTGTACGGTTAGAATAGTACTTGTGGTGCCATCTCTGGAGAGCAGGACAAGTCTGGCATGGAAGTACTACTCCGTTGGCAAATTAATTATTTATGAAGTCTCTCGCAGTGTGTAATCAGTATAACAAAACAGGCATCTCGTATATAACAGTCAATTAATTATTACACTCACATGTTTTCGCATCCTAGTCCTCTATCTACTCAGTTTTCATCAGACTACAGTCCTGTATCAGTGATAAGAGAGACAGCTGTACATACATAAAAGTATTTGTGACTTAGTTTTTCTTTGAGTACAGTGGACGTTTTGGTTTATTTTATTGTAATTTTTCCCATTGCCTAATTTATATATCATTAATTATTTGCTGCCTTATAAATGTACTTCAATTCCCATTGAATACCATAATGGATCTTAGCACTTTAAAGTATCCTTCATGAGTAAATATGTTAACGCTTTACCATTTACACAAAAATTATTTAGAATAAAGGCTAATCCTATAAAATTGAAGTTAACCCTTTTGTTGGTCGTGCAAATATATTAAGTACATGACACTTTGTTAACAATTTTACACATTACGTAGAAAATGAAACTACCTACAGTCGGATTATCTTGAGTTGGCAGCTGAGTAAAGATGCAGACTAAATGAATTAAGTCTATTACCACACTTGGAAGGCGAGTGAGAATGATTTCTACATGTGGAGCAGTTGAAGCATGCACCACTGATGGCTCCACATGTAGAAATCATTCTCACTCGACTTCCAAGTGTGGTAATAGACTTAATTCATTTAGTCTGCATCTTTACTCAGCTGCCACATCAAAATAATTGTAGTGACGCAATGAATATTACACAAATAAAAAGATTTGCAACTAAGGCCTCACTTATCTTAAGAAATTGGTGTTGCGGCTTCTTTTCAAATGGAAATCGATTACGCAAACAAATCAATTGTGTCCACAGTTCACAGACAAACTCCGTTTCCAAGGATACCAGTAGCCTTGTCTTTTCTTATGTCCCTTTTATTATTACGAACATCTGAAAACGAAACAAACCTAAAAATAGAATCAACTGCCCGTATTTGAAAATTATTAAGCGATGTTTATTCTTAAAACAAATACCTTTTCCCACACTATTAAATATATCGGACCATTTAATTGTTATAATAATTTCACTTCGGGATTTAGTTCATTGTTAAATGACCCAAAAGTGTTTTTCTACGGCCGATTTATCAGTTTGTTTATACTTAATGTCACCAAAATGACGCGAGCTCATAGGCTCCGGGGCCGCCGTTACCGTCATCAAACACAACGTGGCCAGAGGTTTGCCGTCGAGGAAACCAAGCCTACCATACCAGCTTTTCACGGTATCGGGCGTCACCATGCCTGGAAGAAGGAGGCCCTGCTGAAGTTGACCTTGGGGCGGAGTGCCGTGCGTCAGTGGGTGCTCATCGCGAAGCTGGCTGAGGACGTAATACTGGGCCTGGATGCCCTCAGGATCCGAAGAACGCCTGGGAATCTGCAGGTTTGTCCTGAGAGAATACGTGGTTGTCCCAGCGAGAAGCGAGGCGCCAGTGACGGTGCGGCTGGCAGGCCTGCGAAAAAGGAACTTGATGATGTTCCAGGAGACACCTGTGCACGAACTTTGTGTCGCCAGGACATTGTTGCCGTGCCGAGAGAAGTGCCGGTGAAGCTGCTCAACCCAAGAGGCACCAGTGACGACGTCCAGGCCGGGACGGAGTTGGGGACATGCGAGCCAGTGTTCAGCGTAACACCCATCAATGAGCCCCAGGAACCGGTGCCAACGCAACATCTGGGGCACCGGCTGGAAGGCCTATTCAAGAGGGTGGCCGACCACCTAAACGCAGAACAGCTCAAGAAGTTTCGACAACTGCTAGGACGACAGCAGCGTGTCTTCAGCGAAGGCAACAGCGACTACGGCCGCTTGGTTCGGGTGCTCCAACGCATCGACACCGAAGACGCTCGGCCCATTCGGCATCCACCTAGACGCGTTTCGCTAGCCAAAACAAACGGAAGTACGGGACATGCTGGAGGACATGAGATCCAGTGGAGTGATTGAACATGACAGCCCTGCTTGTTACCCTGTAGTCTCGGTGACGAAGAAGCAGTGCGAGCTACGCTTGTGCATGGACTGCAGGAAGCTGAACGCTGTCACCAGGAAGGACTGTTTGCCCTTATCCCGGATAGACGACACCCTGGACAGGCTTGCCGTTGCGCAGTGGTTCTCGACGCTGGACCTGAAGTCTGGTTACTGGCAGGTAGCTCTAGACCCGAGAGACAAGGAGAAGACCGCATTACCTAGAGGCCAAGGGATTTGGCTGTTCACAGTTATGTACTTGGGCCTCTGCAACACACCAGCTATCTTCCAACGTCTCATGGATTGACGAGAGGCTTGAATTATGACGCCTGCCTGCTATAGCTGGACGACATCATCATCGTCGGCAAGACATTCCGAGACCATCTCGAAAACCTGAACTAGGTGTTAGAGAGACTGCAGGCGACTAACCTGAACCTAAACGCAAAGAAGCGCCAGCACTTCTGCAAGGAAGTCAACAACTTGGGCCACACAGTCTCACCAGCCGTATTGGCCACAGACCCGGAGAAGACACAGGCCGTGAGAGATTTGCCACGGTCAAAGGATGAGAGAGAATTGCGCAGTTTTCTGGGGGCTGTGCACTTATTACTGCCGTATCATAAAGGGCTTCTCCAACATCGCCAAGCACGTCACCCATCTGACGGATGAACACCGGCTGTATGTGTGGACGGAGGACGCCGGAAGAAGAAGAAAATTTGCATTGCTCCTATTTTCGGATTCCCACAGCCAGGTAGCGCCTTCATGGTGGACAGCAACGCCAACGACCATTGCATTGGAGCTGTTCCATGCCGAATCCAGGACGGCCATGGGCGGGTGATAGCTTACTACAGCAAGACGGTATCAAATGCAGAGAAGAATTACTGCGTAACCCGGTGAGAAATACCGGCGATGGTAAAGACCTTGGAGCACTTCCACCAGTATCAGTACGGTCAGCTCTTCTGAGGACTGACCATTCTGCCCTCACCTGGCTACTTATCTTTAGGTACCTGGAAGTCAGACAGCCCGTAGTATTCAGAGGCTGCAGGAGTAAGACTTCACTCTGAAAATCGTAAAGGAAAGAGCCATGGCAACCCAGACCACATGTACCACGATCCGCCCCGGAAGAGTGCGGCCAATGCACAGGACCGGAAGAGAAGTTGCGTGGCGCATTTTTCAGAGTGATCACGATAGGGCCCGCGATTGACTGGAATAGCGCAGGCCTGAGGATGGAGCAGCTGGCGAACGCCGTCTTGGGGCCTATCCTGAGGGAGCTCTAAACAGGTACGAGACCGACGTGGGAGGACATCGCTCCCAGAAGCACTGCGTACAAGTCGTACTGATCCCAATGGGAATCTTTGAAGACCAAAGAGTGTATGCTGTGAGTTTAGCCCAGAGGTTCCACTCTCATTAGTCCTGAATCCGTAGGAACCGGACCCGGGCCTCCTTCGACCAGGGAGTTATCCGAGCTGTTCCAAAGGACGCTTGGCGTCCTCCGTGGGTATGCTGTGATTGTGGGAATCACCTGATGGGAAGTTGCAGAGAGGGCAGTTGGCACTTCCCCGGAGTAAGATCCCGGAATTCTTGGAGGAAGTGCCCGCCGGTACTTCTGGAGGACACCTGGGAGCAAATCGAACGATCGACAAACTCCTACAAAGCTACTACTGGCTCAGGCTCCAAGCAGATGCTGAGACATGGTGCCGTCAATGATATGTAAGCGCGGTGAGTCGCGGACCCCAGAATAGACACCGGGGTCGCATGCAGCAGTAAAATGTCGGAGCGCCTTTCGAACGAATCACTGTCGACATATCTAGACCATTCCCAGGTTCCGACTGAGGCAGCAAGTACATGATGGTGGTCGTAGACTACTTCACTAAGTGGTCGGAGGTGTATCCCGAACCAGGAGGCCAAAACCATGACAGACTGCCTCGTGGGGTAAGTGTTCTTCCTGCTTAAGGTGCCGTAAGGGCTCTACAGTGACCAGGGCACCAATTTGAGTCTAACCTTATAAAGGAGGAACTGGAAATCCTTGGGGTGAACAAGACCCGCAAAACACCCACACAACCGCAGTCGGACGGCGCGGCTGAGAGGCACATCACGACACCGGAAGAACATCTGAAGGAGGTCGTAGCCAGCTATAAGCGACACTGGGTCACCAAGGTGCCTCTGTGGCTGATGGCCAGCGCTCGTCAACACACGACACCACTGGGATGTTCGGCCGAGAGTTGTGCCGCAATTCGTAGCTGGCTTTTGGATTCCCCCGGATGCAAAACAGCCACCAATCAAGTACGTGGAGATTCTGGTGAACCATCTCCACGACATGCATGGGTTGGCTCATCAGAACATTCAGTTGGCGAGTGACCGCAGGAATAGCCGATACGACAGGCAAGCCAACAGCCAAGGGTTCCAGTAAGATAACTTGGTCTGGTTGTACCGCTCTAACCGGACATAGGGGCGCTGCCTGAAACTTCAGCAACCATCGAAAGGACCGTAGCGGGTGGAAAAGAGGATTAAACACGTGGTCTACCGTATCCAGATACTGCCGTGAGGAAAACACTTGGTGATGCACCTTGATCGTCTGGCCCGCTACGATGTTGCTGTTCGGGACGACCAGCCTTGAGGAGAGAGCAGTGTCGAGAATGCATTGTTGCGACTAGGCGGCGCGGCCGAGTCACTCAGAGGCGAACAGTGCACTGCGGAGATAACAGCTCGCCGAAACGAACGGGGAAGGAGGCCGCTTTATAGAGAGGTCATCTTTCCTATAGCGCCTTCTTGACGGTTTGAGAACATTCCGGATAGTGAGTCAGCTATAAAAAGGGAGCTGCCACCTGCCACGGCAAGCTCATCGAGACACCAAGGAGTAAACATCACGTTTAGGAGACAGCGCCATTTCTACGAAGAATGGGAAAGAAAAACGCACCTATACGCAAGAAGACCAGCCAGCGCAGAATGCTTTGCCGCAGCCATCGGCTTCCAGCTCACGAACACTTTCTCCCGCCCCTCCGCCACTACCGGCGGTTGAGAGTGAGCCTTCCGCGGAGCTGACCGGGAAGTTCTGGGGAAGGTGCTCTACATTGAGGTCCGATTCTCCTACTGCAATGTACGCCCGCCAGGCACCACTCCATTCATCTCCGAGCAGTCAACATTGAGGCAAGACAATGTGCAGGGAATAACCGGAGAAGAGCCTCGCTCGCAACAATCTCTGCTGGAACCTGGCTCTGCTTCCTAGCCGGAACCAAACCAGAAAACAGTGACCGCCAGCCAGCCGCCGCTACGCTACCGCCATCGAAACTCAATAGCAAGTGCACCACAGCCACTTGCTTCTCAGCCGAGAGCAGGATAACTCACATCGGCAGTTTGCCGTCAGCCATCACCACCCACATATCGCACCAGCATAATGGTGAAGGGAGTGCCCCGGGACATGCAAGCATGCCTTGTGCTTGCTACAGCGCAGCATCAGTCTCCCTTAGCAACAAGGGCACACCGCTTTACAGCAGCCCGGAGCCCAACACCGCTTGTCAGAGAGGAGCTAACGAGCCCCACAGATCCGGAACCTGCCCTGGTTACCCACCTGCCCTAATTACGGCAGGTACCGAGGCCAGCCGACAGACCCGGCAAGCTCCATGCCGCCCCTGCTGCGCCTACGGGCATTGAGCAGAGACCTGCGCAGCCAGGCCGAGATGCCACTAATGTGGGGCCTCCTGCCTCACCTCGGTCTGCACATAGCATGACCTCCTCCGCCGCCGCCGCCCCTAATGTGGCTCTTGTGGAGGGCAAAATCACTACACAGCCCAGACGCTCTGCCCCCTACATCCCTGTAGGAACGCATCACTTTCCTTCCAGTGCCTTCATCAACCAAACGACAGCCTTCATCTACCATATTAGTAACCTCATATGCCAGCAGCACCAGTCCACACCATCAGCCAGGAGTAGCTCGGGGAGGAAGTTCGATGCCTAGGGGAGGCGGTTCAGGATCTCCATTCGGAGTTTCTGGTCATAACGTTCAAACTGACCACCTTAGAGGAATTTCTAAGAGAGCTCATGGTTTCATCTGCGCAGCAAGCTCCACCACTCCCGAATCTCAGCGCTGAGCTCGCAGAATTGCAAGAGGACATACAGGGGAAGCACCGCGACAAATACCTACATGCTTGTGCTCCGGAGACTCATCAAGGAGGAGGTAGCAGCCGTCCAGACGATGTTCGACGCACCAAACACCAGAGGTCCACACCAACCGCCGCATAGACCCTACATTCGTAAATATCCATGACTGCTCATTCAGTTCCAAACAAGACGGCTCACCACTCCCTGACATATCACCCAGAATCATGTTAAACCTCCACTCCTAACACGCAAGGGCGTAAGCAGGACCTTGGTCATGGATACGTCCTGCCGCCTTCCTCACCTTGGCCCAGGCTTCTGCCTGGCCAATATATCCCATCCTCGAATCCACAGGTGCTTACAGCAGTACTGCCACAGCATCACTCCGAAATACTCACCGGTGGAGGTTTTTCAATGGGAAGGGCTGGTGGTTCAATCCCCCAGAGGAGTCCCACACTCCAATCCCAGGGTTAGTGCGTAACATGCATTTTTCCTCCACTCGGAAAAAAGAAGCCACACACAGTCAGTCGGTCGGTAATTGAACGCGTGCGCGTGAACAGCTGAGTGCGCTGTGGTCTATGACCTTGCAAGTTTTATTTGGTATGTGACGTAATTCTGGACTGTCAGATTCATTTCTCCGGAAATAAAGAGTAATTATTGGTGTTTGTAACCTGGACATTTAATTCTACGAATCCAGAAAGTCACAATACACACACTCTCCTTTGTTTCTACACGCAGTTGTGGCAACGACCAATTTTGAGATACTCCTTGATATCTGAGCTCCGTTTGGCTACTTTAGCTGCTGTAGTATCCAGGATAATTATGGATTGTGGTTACAAAAAGTAACAATGCAACTTAAATACTTTCATGAAAACCATAACATTGCTTTAGAAAACTGTAAAGATGTATAACTTATAGGGGACTTGGTATCTGTTTTTGTAATTGATTTTTTTTTTTTTTTTTGCGATATAGTCGCGGGATGTATTCCAACTGCCGCTTATCTACTTTTACTACATGGAAATTAAAAGGAAGCCGCTTCTTAAGAGCATGGAGGAGATTTGTTGGAAATCTCTCTATATAATTGCACATCACCTTTGCCATGATGAAATATTACAAGCGGTGACATCTCTGTTTCGCAGCACGAACCTGGTAACAGGGTTCCTTTCTGGCAGGTAACGTACCTCTGCAAGTTGTCATTAATGAAGTCTCATACATAGCTATAGATCATGTCCGAGACCCACAATACTTTCTCAAACCAATCTTCTACCAAGGCTTCTAACTGTGCGCCACATGTTTAAGACAAATGCTTGGCTAAGTTTTGGTCATTCCATAATTTCTTTTAGATACAAAGTGAGCTAAAAGGATTGTAAAATGCTTTATTGATCTCAATTTTCACGATTTTTGGCTGAAATTTTGAGAAATAAGTTTCGAGCTTAATGCTTTATATTTGTAAAGTTACTGGAAAATTCAAACTGAAAACAATGAAGTACTTCATGTCATAGAATATGTTGACATCATACATTAAGTGTTTTGCCGAGATCTACATTTATTTTAGCAATATCTTGTGATTTTGAGTTAATGATTATATCATTCAGAATGAAAGAGGCATTAGTGTTTTATTTGGCATTTGAGTATATTAAATATATATCGTAGTGATGAAATAGACATATTGTGCAAAACAAAACAGAATGTAACAATGTCTTCATGTAAAGTATAGTTTGTTCAGGAGAGATAGCTGTATCAATGGAAGATACTGTAACCTTGTTTTGTATTTATTTTAAATGTCAGTCCGGAGTTATAATGTGACACACTCACAAACAGGACCGTGTGTTTCATGTAAGTAGTACGTTGTTTGTCTTTTATAAACTATATTCCTTGTTATTTAAATAAGTAGCTGTAGTTTAGAAATATTACTGTAATTCTTGTTCTATACAAAACTGTATGCTGCAAGAAAGTTGTCATTCGGTGCTGTTTTATAGTTACATACTTCATTAAGACTGCTGGTGTAGAGTTAGTTATTTCATGTCAGTATGTGCTCTAGTGAAGAAGTATTATAAGTGCTAAGCAAGACATTACTTCTGATAACCTAAAAGCCTCAAAGAGAACCAAAGTAAATTCCACCCTAAAGCTGCTAAATTAAGTAGCTAATAATGCTCTAAATAGCAGAATTTGTGTCAAATATTCATTTTGCTTTCTGCAGGTATCTAACGTTTATACAGTAAGATAAACAATGTTTAATAGTTTCGAATGAAGTCAATGCTAGCAGTAGCGATCATCTATGTGATGTTTTAGGTTATTTAGTTTGCTATCTTTGTAATTTAAATGTGTATCTGTAGTTTGGAGCCGATATTACAGTAGTTTAAAGTACAAGAATGTTTAAGCAAATCTAGTTACTTGCTAATTGGTCACTATTTAATATAAAAGTTATATTTATTTTACCTTAAAGACGGTAGTCATATGTGGAGCACAGCTTTATCTACTTATAATCTGTCATTACACAACATTTTTATTTAATTGCATTATAGTTTGTGGACAAGGGTTTTATAAGAGTTACCACCCACTACGACCGCCATTTTGAATCCCAGTGTAAGATCCGTTCATTCTAGATTGTCCTAAACACGCATTGCTCCGTAAGTAGCAGTAAGTTGCCGAGACTGAGAGATATGGCAGTGGGAAATAGTAAACAGCATAGTATTAAATTCCATTTAAAAATGTTATATGGAGATTTGACCAGAAATACAAGTAATCCCGTGAAACTGAAGTCAAAGAAGCATTTTTGTAGTAAGGTGTGTCGGCCAACAGGGGAATTATCCTGGAATAATATCTGTAATGATTACGATTTATCCTAATGTTATGATAGTATGCTCAGTGAATATCGTGTGAGTGATTTAGGTAAACAAATCATAAACGTGCTACTCTCAAATAGAGATATGTTAGATATGCTACAATGTCATTAAATGCTATGCCTCAAGTACAACCGAGGAAGAAGAAACAAGACCTTCAGAAGTACTTTTAAATGGATAATATTTCACACAAAGTTTTTGTGTTGAAAATAATATGTAAAATGAGAAATTCTTTTAGGAAGTTTGTGTAAATACAATCATGTTTGATGACCTCGTCTCTGAAATCTTTCATTTTTCATTTGATATTCCCTTACTGCATACCAAAACTTATTCTCATGAAATTCAAAGCAATTAAATCTAAAACGTATTTAAGGAACATAAATGCAATGTGCTACAAATCTCTGTGAATAATTGTAATTCATCATTTCTGCATTAGAATAGTGTATGTAGTTCCATCTCTAGACAGCAGGACGAGTCTGTTAAAAAGGTTCATACCTCTCCTAGTGTGCCTTCAATATGAAGTCTCGTATATGGTGTACTGAAGCAGTAAATTAATTCTTGTAGTCACAGCAACTTCTACAAACGCCACCATTTCTATCCGCTCTGTTTTGTTCAGACTACACTCCTGTATCAGATAAGACAGACAATTGTATATAAAAGTATTTCTAACTTCTTTTTATCTTTAACAGTAAATTAACATTTATTCTATTGTATTGTAATTCTGCTCGTTGGATAGTTTACATATTGTTGATTACGTGCTGCCTTTCATATTCCATGTTGTTACCATGAAACACAAGAATGTAGGTTAGCAGTTTAAAGAGTAGCTTTCCTTTTTGTGTCAAGAGGACCTACATATTTGATCCAAAAGTAGCTGTCTACATCTTAAGTTTTGTATTTATCGGTACAAAAGTCATTCAGAATGAGGGCTGGTGTCAGAAAATTCAGCTTAAGTCTTTCGTTTTCATTAAACTATATAAAACATATGAATACTAATAAAATTGAGGTCACAGTTTACCAAAAACATAACACACTCACAATTATTACACGTGTAAAGGATATCTTCTGAGGGTGGGGTAGCCGTGCGGTCAGAAGGTTCTTGACCTATACGACTATCATTTTATATTTACTCTAAATGTTGGTACAAAGTGATGCCGTTCACACGCCCAGAGATCCACATCATTCCCCACAAATATTGATACCAAATTTTCGGTTGACGATATTAATAGAACTCTCAAACCTGTTTTAATAGACACCTTACCATTTTGCATGGTGTATAATTCAGTTACTTTAAGGAATTATGAATGTAACATATTATATAAGAGACACTGATTCTGTGTAGACGTTTTGCTCTGTCTAGTAGCCTATCATCTAACCTTATGTCTTGTAAGCGTATATCCAGATAGAACAAATAAAATGATAAAATTTGGGAAAGGGCAGTAAATGTCAGGTCAGTGTGAAGTGTAACTGCAATCATATGAGTAAATAAATAATATAAATGACTTTACGCCGTTGCTGATCTCAAATCGAGATATATTATAGATATTGTGTTATAAGTAAGCTTTTTAGAAAAACAATTATTTTAAATGTATTCTGACAAGCAATTAATTAGTTCTCATAGTATGGACTCTTACATTCTATGGTCTTCTGCCATCCCTCAGTGAGGTTTATTATCCAACAATGGTACCAGTCTCTGGTTTTTAATGCGAAGTATTGCACCTGATCACTTCTAAAGACTCATCTACTTCGTGCTAAGTACTACTCCCGCCAATCCTGAGCTATATTGGTGATCTCCAGCTCGTTAGACTACCAACCATGCTGCCTAGTTACATCTGGTCTCTTACGAGTTCCGTTGCTGAGCGCTAGGAAGCGCTACCTTCGCCTGTAGAGGGAGCCAAAAGCTTGGACTATAGCTTGACGCTGCACCGGGGGTATCGGCCTGGACATTTCGTCTGAGAGGCTCCGGTACAAGAAAGAGGACTTCTGACATGGATCTCGGACACTGAACATCGCATCTGCACTTCGTCGTTCCGTACGTAGGAACATTGGGGACAACATTGTTTGACTTCGCTTTATTATGAAAGTTCTGGATAAACCTTCTAACTTTCTATTCCAAATTTTTCCCTGTGTTTCTCTCGTCAATTAAGACAAATTTCGTGGATTTAGTGCACTTCAAACAACAAAAGAAACCCTAAAAACTTTCAATGCAGTTAAAGAAATAATATATAACCAGCGGCAAGGATAATTAATTGACATGTTGCTAAAGATTTGAAGACAAGAGAAATTGTATATTGTTATATTTGAAGTTTTAAGAGTATAAAGATATCGTTAAAAACATCTAATTTTGAAATACTTTGTGCCTTTCCTTAACCATCCTATACGGACCTCTGGTAATTTAACGCTTCCAAGTTTTAAGTCATCCCAGGAAACGGTACAGTATACGGTAACACCCACTTGCAGTGCTTCAATGTTAAAATTTCTTCCACGTATAAAATGGTCTATAGGTAAAAAAAATGACAATCTGATGCTGCTGCATACTATGTTTGGTAACAGTTGTATTCAGTAAAGAGGGTGACCTATGGAAAAATGCTAAATAATTTATTTACATGTAAAGACAGGTCGTAAAAATTAAAATATTAACAAAATTAATATTATTTCTCTTTGGTATTAAGTACAATACAACCGCCTTCAAAGTATCCAACCTTTACATTACAATCGCTGCACAAACTTTTGACATTCCGGAGTTACGATTGTGTAGTGCTTTTGCAGGTATTACAGTTCAACACGTTTGTAAATTAGATGAGCTCAGTTTTATTACCTCCTTGGCATGTTCGTCCCGTAAGTTGTCAATGGGATTTTCAGCCAAATCACGTTGTTCTCTGCCCCATTTTGCTCTTTTCTACTGACATACTCTCAACAAAATCTAGAAGCATACTTCTGATCATTGTTCTGCAGTTGAATAAACCCACGACCAATAAATGTAATGCCAGATGAAGCAGAACTTTTTATCAGTACCCTGTGATATTCTTTCTTCTTCATTTTTCATTAATTCTCAATAGATCACACATTTATCACCTGCAAAACATTCCCACATCATAACTCTGCACCATGCTTCACTGTTAGCATCACACATTGTCTCTTTATACGTTCTCCGTGAAGTCGTCTACGACGACATACAATCACTTGAAACTGAGACTTCCCGATTAACAACTCCTTAGATCATTGACGAACGCTCCAGTTTTTCTGTTGTTGTGTCCATTGTAACATTTTCACCTCATTTTTTTTGTGTAATATATGTGTTTAGGTCACTATGCACCGCTTTAAACCTTGATCACGAAGGTTACGTTGCAAGGTTGAGACAGAGATTGAACCTGTAACTTCTTTACGAATTTCAGGTGATGTACGAGTTCTCTGCGTTTACTCTGTACACATATGTACTGGTCTTACCCCTATGACGTTACTGGGGGTCTTCCAGATCGCGAAATACTTGCACTGGCACCAGGTTGCTTCAATGTTAACATCACTGTAGATTGGGCTACGCCAACTTTTATTGCTATTGTCCCATTATAAAAATGCATGATATTTATCTTGGCACTGTTTGCACTATCCTTGTCTACAACGGGCGCTGGGTTTCTTTCCTCCAAATGGTCAGTCCCTTTTAAAGCCCTATTGTAGTCCCTAATTACCTGCTGTGGTATGAGGGTAAGCACAAGCAGGTGTCAGTGATGTTGCAAGTGAAGTATCGGTTGTCAACGTGTTAGAAACGTATTTTATAAATTATATCTTTTGTGATTATTTTGAACATGCTGCTGGGAATAGTGCTAGTGTCTGCGTTAGTTCTAGGAGGCATGGGAAGAAAGGGAGGAGCTGTAACATCCGATGGTAGGGAAATTATGATTAAGGTTCATACATTTCTACAGACGAATACGAGGCCCTAAAATGCTGAAAGACAAGTATATCTGTGTCGAGCACAATTCACAGAATAGGTGCAGCTATTGGTGTTTCATCTCATACTCCGAAAAGAATACTTGAAGAACAACATTAAGGGCAAGTAAGTGGTAATTTTATAGAGACTGCTGGCAAAATTAACGTCCGACTGCAAATCCCAGAAAGACAGTAAAAGACGATCTCTGTGCCACTGTAACACAATTTAGTCACTATCGGACTGATCTTCTGCCCATCTTAGAAGACATAAATAAAGTGCTAAAATAATATAAGTTGTTGCTGACTATAGTACTAGACAACGCATTTTATCATTCTACTTATATCTACAAGGCTCCGATATTATCATAACTGAAATCAGTAACTGAAATCATGGCTCCGGGATAAAAATATTGAATTTGATCCGCGTTTCACCAAAACTGTAATTTAGGAATTAATAACGCTGAAAAAGGGCGGTATCAAAATTTATAAAATAGATCGCATAGAGAAAATGCACGGCCACGCTGTAATACGACTACATCCATATCACTGTTCCTTAATGTTATAGAACTTACATGGGCACAGTTAAAAAAATATGTCGCGAACCACAACATATCGAATATGCTTATTGAGGAAAAAGTGCTGTTTGATAGTGCAGTAGGTAAAGTCTCCGAACAAAATCGTCGGTGGGCCTGTGAACACCTCGAAAATTTAGAACAGCTTTATTGGGCGAAATATGTATTAATAGATGGAATTAGTGATAGGTTCCTAATTAATTTAGAAGATGATAGATATAGTGAACACGAGGAACATTTTGAATTTTCTGACACTGAAAAAGGGAAACAGGAAAAAAATTTGGAGGACGAAGAACAAGCTGTCGAAGAAGGATCATCCTTTCACTGATGTGTCTGCCCTGCCTGACAAGCCATAAAAGGGGGGTGCGTTAGAATGAGATGTTGAGTACGTATTTCTATTTCTTTCTACAAACCAAGGGCCAAGTTAAATATCGTGCATTATAGATGCAGAGTTACAATTACAGCACGTTTTTCAGTTCCGATCTCTTTGTTTCATCCCATTAGGAGGTAATACGATATTAGCCTAAACAGATACACAAACACATTGCCAGATGTATACAATGTTCTGTAAATCAATATGAACTACTTGCTACACAGACTTCTGAAGTAATGAGGCTATACCAATGTCAAATACACAACAGACGCACTTAGTATTTACACATTTATACATATGTTATTATAAGAAGGGAGATATGATGTAATATTAAACACAGAATCCCTGTTTTATCCACAAATCTATAGCTGTGATATGTGATCGATAACTTTTGTCCTGTATTGAAATAATCTATGAAATTTCTGCCAGTGTGCAAGCAATCGGCATAACTAAATAAATGTCTCCTATATAATATATTAATTATTACATTTACCTGTTTTCTCATCCCAGTGTTCTACTCATATCTACTCAGTCTTGTCCAGACTACAGTCCCCATGGATAAATAGGAAGATTGCTGAAGTTGATATTTATTTGACTCAATTTTTGTCTGGGCACGGAAATTTTAAAGTAAATTTATTTAAAATGAGATTAGTAACAAACAAAAACTGCTGTTTTTGTGGGCAAAGAAACATGGATTTTCATAACAGATATGGTAGTCAATATTTTAAAGTGTAAAACAAAGACGAAGCACAGTCAGAAATAATGGTACCAGCTCTAAATTAAAACGGAAGGTCTTTCCATAGTGTTCAGAAATATATTGTTGGATTTTAAGTGGAGGGCCCACACTTGCCAGTGAGCCTGGCGTGGTTAAATATTTTCCCTCAAGTACAAACAAAAATGACTAGTCCCGTAGCGGTGATAAGGGACGTAATTGGAAATAAAGGTATTTTGTAACTCACCTTTCTTTTCAATTTCATATGAATGTTTTAATTTATTTAATTGTAATTTTTCGTATAGGTAGTTTGAATGTATTATTAATTTTTTGCTGTCTAATTCCATGCTGTTA
Organism: Mantis religiosa; assembly: GCA_030765055.1. Classification (NCBI taxonomy): domain Eukaryota; kingdom Metazoa; phylum Arthropoda; class Insecta; order Mantodea; family Mantidae; genus Mantis; species Mantis religiosa. The sequence continues at coordinate 120,625,116 of CM060959.1, forward strand.
GCACGAAACCTAGAGCTTACTATTTATATGATGTACAAGTATTCTAAAATTGTCACTAAAAGTAAAGCTATTACATTAGTATGTAGTACCAGAATATTTACGGTTATGTAGCTACTTGCAGATTGGTCACTGTTTCATATTAATCTACGAGGGCTGTTCAATAAAGAATGATCACAATTTTTTTTTTTTTTTTTTTTTTTTTTTTTTGAAAACGTACTTTTATTCATCCTCATAATTTTGATGGTCCTTCTAAAAATAGTCTCCCCTGAATGTGATGCACTTATCCCAGCGTTTTTGCTACTCTTCAAAGACATGCTGTAAACCAATTTTGAGAGATCCTTCAAAATCGCCTCCGCAGCTTTCACCACTGCTTCTAATGATGGACAATGCCTCCTACGAAGGCGTTTCTTCACTTTATGGAATGGAAAAAAGTCACATGGGGCTATATCCGGACAATAGGGAGGGTGAGAGATGCACTTCACATTGATTTTTGCAAGATATTCAGCAACAACATTGGCAATATGCGGCCGCACATCCAGCCTGCTTCATGAAAATGTGGTCTTTTGTGCCTGATATGAACTTGCAATGTTTTCAGTACATCCCTGTAGTGTTGTCGAGTTACTGATGTATGTGCAGGTACAACATGCTGATAAACAAACCCATGAATATCAAAGAATGGGATGACCATAACTTTCCCAGCAGAACTAACCACTTTTGCTTTTTGGGGGGTTGGTGATGAAGGAGATTTCCACACTGAGATTTGCTGTTTGCTCTCAGAATCAAAATGGTGTAGCCACTTTTCATCAGCAGTGATTAAGTTTGAAATATTCCCCGGATCTTAGATGAGTGGACGTTAGATTATACAATCAAATTAATTAATATATCAAACTCAATCATCAAGAAACAATTCGACCTGCAATGATTAAAAGGGACGGTCACAAAGATCGCTCCCAACTTTGGGGCTGATTAATCATCGAGAAACGAGGCAACCTGTTATATCGCCACCAATATTAACTTAAAAATAAGGATTTATCGATGTGTTGGAAGTAATCTAAAGAGACTAATTAAGAAAGAACGTTCGAGTGCATTGTAATCCAGATTATACAAAATAATAATATATTAGGAAATTGGAGTCATATAAAATTTTATTTCTGTCATAAAAAATCTACACCGGAGTAGAGATCTGATGAATTATTTAATCAAATCTCGACCTAGATCTTCCAAACAGTTTGCGTGCTTCCTATCTGTTGCGAGTGGAGTAATAACGCCACAACTTGCCTGGTTCTCACAGGTGGAAACCAGGAGTACCAACAATGAAAGTTCTACGGCGTGTTAGTTTCACATTAAGGTAACAGAATATAGTACGGTTGAATTTAGGTGTGAAAACTTCTGACCGTAAACAAATTGTGATCATTCTTTATTGAACAGCCCTCGTATATTTACATTTTCTGTAGAGCCCAGCATTTATCTATATCGTAGTCTGTTATTACACCACATTTGTAGCTTACTGAGACAAAATATCTTAGTAAACAAAGAGATGTTGATAAGTATTACCCAAACACTACGGCCGCTATTACGCTCCTGAGTACGCCGTCCAGTGTAAGCGGAAGTGAACTGCCGGGGTTAAAAGATAGCAGTCGGCCATGCTAAGCAGACAGGTACTGAACTCCATTCTGAAATTTTAAACTGATATTTCACCACAGTAAAATGTTTTGGAATCACCTGAATGTAAACAGAAAGACATTTTTAGAGAATTATGTGTTTGCATGTCTGCCAAAGAGATTAATTAACTTATATTAATACCTGTATCGAATACGATTTACTGTGGGAAATGATAAGAGTTTAAATAAATTGGTCACATACATTTGTAGTGGAGTAATGGAGAGTGTAACACTATAAAATTATATGAGTATATGTCATATATGAGTAAATAAATCTTAGGACACAACTTATTCGTGCTACTATCAAAGAGAGATGCGTCAGATAAGCTGCAAAGTTATTAACGCACTTCTCTGGAGGAAAAAACAATATTTCCCAAATATGTTTACCATTATAAATGTATAATAGGTACAATGTATGTTATTACAATTGCAATATACTATCAGGAAATCAAAAAATTTCAGCTTTCAGGTATTTATTTTCTGTTTCATGGCCTGGTGCCGGTACAAAGGGCCCCGGCTTACATGCTAAAATTTTCATTGAGGTTATATTTTGGGAATTAAATGCTTATTGTCTACGTGGGTATATATAAAACCCATACGGTGACCTTTCTTAGCCCACCGAGAACAGTTTTATTAAGTTAGTGTCTCTCAGTGTCCTTTTTCTTGTTATGCACAATATTTACACGCGCTTATTTTGCATTTTTATTTAAACACACACACACACACACACACACACACACACACACACACTCACACACTTCACTATTTACACTTCTCCGTGCGGCAGCGTGCTGCTGTCTCCTGGGCTGCTTTGGCGGCGGCCTCTGCATATGGGAAAAGGTTTGGGTGGGAAGGACTTGGGCGCACATTGTGATGTAACGGTGGCATTAGAATATTTTTATGCGTGCATGCTTCCGGTGCTTTGGTCACCTTTCCCAATGTTGTTAGTTTTTGGATTGCTATGTTGCCGTATGCGCGCCCAGATAGAAGAGTCTCGTTTTGTAACGGTCTCGGGGATGTAGGGGATATGGGTTTCTTGATGAGGGCTGGCAGTATTCGAACGAATAGGGACAAATAGGATTTCACGTAAGGAGAGATTTTGTAAGATTTGGAGGTATTTTAGGGCGGTTTTGGAGGTGTTGGCCCAGACCACGCAGGCGTACAGGACCGCGGATAAAATAAAAGATTTGTAGAGCACTATCTTAGAGCATAGCTTTAGCTGTTTGCTCCTAAATATAGGGGTGCACATCTTTAATCGCTGCCGCCCTTTGTTGGCGCTATCTTTTAGGTGAGTGGTCCACTGCATAGTGCGTGTCAAGGTCACGCCGAGGTACTTGGCCTGCTGACGGCAGTGAAATGCTTGACCATCTTCCGTTAGGTCCATTGCCAAAGGGCGCCGCTTTGTAAAATATATAAGCTGGCATTTGTTCGCATTAATTTTGATTTTCCAGTCATGAAGCCATAAAAGGAAGCGGACAATGTACCGCTGCATGTCTAAAAGTCCATATCGAGGATTTTTATGATGGTTGTATATTGCAGTGTCGTCAGCATACATAGCAACTTTGCATCTGGCGTCCACGGGAAAGTCGTTGGTGAAGAGTATGTACAGGAAGGGAGACACAATGGCCCCCTGTGGTACGCCAGCCTGCATCACTCTCTCTTTCGAGGAGGAGCGACCCACTTGGACGTAGAAGCGCCGATATTCTAAGAAATTATGCAGCAATGGTAGAGCATTTTGGAGGCCGGGAAACTCTTGGTGCAGTTTGTAAATCAGGCCGTTGTGCCAGCACCGATCAAATGCGGCTTCTACGTACAAAAATATCGCCAGCGTTGAAGCCCCATTGTTAATTTGCTTGGTGACGTCATCTGCTAATCTTAAGAGTTCGAGGTCTGTTGAATGTCCTTTTCTAAAGTCAAATTGCGAGTTAGAAATGTCAATCGACGAAATTTGATTTTGAAGTCCAAAGAGAATTACTTTCTTGAGCAATTTACCAATAGTAGACAGGAGACTAATGGGGCGGTAATTCTGAGGCTGCCTGGTGCGTTTGCCATGCTTCGGGAGCATTATTATCTTGGCTCGTTTCCAAGTGTCTGGGAAATAATTTTGCTGCAAACAGGCATTGAAATTTTTTGTAAGTTGCACCAGGGATTTTCTCGGGAGATGCTTGAGTTCCTCATTAGTCAGCCTGTCAGGACCGGCGGGTTTCCCATTAGGTAGCTTCCTAATGAGCTAGTAAACTTCCTGTGGTGTTGTGAAGGGCAAGCGTTGCTCATTCCCCTGCGCCACCCAGGTTTGTACCCATGTCAGGACTTCCCGTTCTAACTTGGGGTTCGTCCCAGGGATCTCTGTGAATTTTTCTGCCAGACAGTCTGCAAAAACCTCGGTTTTGTCCCTGGAGAAGTGCACGCCGAGGCGAGTGTGCAACGCCTCAGTGCCTGAGTTGGCGCTCGAGGAGCCTTTAGATGCCCTTAATAATTTCCACAAAGAATGGTCCAAATGTGTGGTGTTTAGCATTTTCTGCTCCCACTGTTCAATTTTGTAAATTTTAATTTGTTGCCGAATGAAGTTGTGTAGCAATTTCGCTAGCACTTTATACTCAGGCTGGCGGGTAAGCCGCCAAAGTTTCGTCAAGCGCCGCCTCCTGGCAATGAGCTGATCCACCTCAGGGTACGTGCAAAAGCTGGGTGGGCTTGTGGTATAGCTGGTAGAATCTCTTTTAGCCGTGTAAAGCGAGGCGGTGTAGTATTCAATGGCGACGTCGGTGTCCGCCTCGCTGTAGTATGACAGCCCAGGCTGCGCCATCCTATGCATTTCGAATGTAAATTTGATCCACTCCGTTTGTGCGCGCCTCATAAGGCCGTTCACACCGGCCGTGACGCCACCACAATTATCGAAATGTACTGGAAGATGTTTGGAGTCTAGGCTGTGATACACAGTGAAGTTGTTTGATAATGTCGCATTTTCTGTAATTACGAAGTCCAAAATTTCAGGGTCGAAGTGCCCTGACTTGTGTCAAAAGGTGGGTTCGTGGGGGAAATACACCTCGAGGTCGTCATTTTCTGTTATATGGTCTACTAGAAGATTTCCAGCCGCGTTTGCTCGACGTGAAAACCACCAGGGGTGTCGAGCGTTGAAATCTCCTGCCATTATAACGTGCTCCTCCAAAGCGAGGATCTGTTCGAGGTCGCGTCTACAGTTGGGGGAGTTGGGGAGTGGATAGTGAGCTACGAGCATTACCGTTTTGTCATTTACACATGTTTTAGGAGCCATACACTCTAACGCTGTCAATAGTGGCAGAGTAACAGAACCATGAGCAACTTTGCTTTTTAGGAAAATGGCTGTTCCCCCTCCCTGTCTGCCAATCCTATCCGTCCGATGATTCGGTAACCCATGAGTTTAAAATTATACTCCTGCTTTAATTTTGTTTCGCAGATAAATGCGACGTCAATTTTGTTACGCCGCAGGTAACTTTCAAGTTCTTGCTGCTGCCTGTAAATGCCGTCGGCATTCCACAGGAGCGCGCGAGTTAAAGGTGTGCCTCTCCTTGGTTGAGCCATATACTCTAAGATGTCCGAGAGGAGCCATATGAGAGCTTCTAATATCTCCCAAGTGTTAATGCAGCCTATAAAAATACAGATGTATGGTTGCAATTTTGGTATTATTTTTTGAAGGTTCAGCTCCTTAAAGAGAGTCAGTAATTCTTTTATGCCAACCAGGTCCCCTGGGGGAGCCTGGGACGGGGGTCCTGATGGAGGTGGGCCAGTTGATGGCGGCACGCGTGCGCTTTCCCCTCTCATGGCACCTGCAAATGTGACGCCATCTCCGATCAGGTTCGGGTTGGCAGTGGGTCGTGTACCTGGTTGTGCACTTGGGGGTGCCCTGGCCAGTTGGCGGCGGTGGCGTGCGTTTCGGAACGTCTCGCTACCCCTGTAGCTCGAAGGATGCGTCTCCCCACAGTTCGCACAGCGGGGTACAACGTCCTGCGTTGCCTTCTTTGGGCAGTCAGTTAAGCGGTGGAGGCCACCGCAGAGGACACGTCGGGAGGTCATGTGACACATCTTAAATGTATGCCCCAGTTCTGGCAGTTGAAGCATTGTGTAATGTTATTTGTCTTCAGGACCTCCACAGTGACAAGTATATGGCATACCTCCCTTTCTTGCAGAAGTCGCTGGTTTTGAGTGGTCCTGTCAAGGGTAACTTGGAAGATTGGCAAAGGCCTACCGCGTGATTTCAGTTGACGAACAAGGACGCCGGTGTAGCCCTTTGCCTCAAGGTCCCCACGGATAGGGTCCTCTTCAAGGTCCTCGGGAAGGCGCTTCGGGATGTACCGGAGAGGTTGATCACTCCGCGGGGTGAAGCTAAAGTTCTCAACTCCGGCATTCTTCAGCTTCTTCATAGTGATGATCGCGTCTTCTTTCCGGTTGAGGAACAGCTTGAGGCAGTTGCGCGTATTCTGAAGCGTGTGCGCGCCAGCTGGGAGGGAGCCCCGGAGTATCTGCAGGACTTTAGTCGCTTGCCTGCCGTCATGAATGACGATGCGTGGCGGTTTCTGTGAGGTTTGTTTTGTGTTTGTAGCCGCGGCTGTGGTTGATGTCGAGGCCAATGTAGGGGTGGGGATGGGTGTAGGAGTGGGGGTTGTTATTGGCGGTTTTGCTGCAGTAGTGTTTGGCCCTGTTGGCCGTTGGTGCTTGGGTGCCTTTCGTTTTACGGTCGGAAGGGCAGGGAAGGCAGTTGATCGTTCCAGATCATCATCCTCCTCGGATGAGGAGAGCGCCTCGTACCTGTTTCTGGTAGCGGCCTGGGGGAGCAACTGCTGCGTTTTGTTTTTCTTGCGCTCGGCATCTGAGTCGCTATTGTGCTGGTGGGGTCGCTTTCTGGGCGATGCTGCCTGCCAGCCTTCTCCCAGCTGCACCAGGCGTCGCTTTTTGATTGCGTATTCCTGATAGCAGCGTACCAGGTCGCTAGCTATTTATCCATAGTCCCGGGACTCTGGGGCCATGTTTTACAATATTTCCTGGAGGTAAGATATTTCTTTTTGGATGTCTTTTACCTCCTTTTCCAGTTGGGCGTACTTTCGCGTAACTGCCTCGTCCTCCATGGCGCTGTGCTCCATCGGGGCTGGGGTGGTGGCTGCAGTGAGGTTGGCCAATGTTGGGCCCGAAGGCGGGTCGCTGTTGGAGTGCTCCAAAGGTTGGGCTGGAAAGGCAGACGGCCGACCGCCTCGGGGAATCAGTCCGCTGCCAGCTGGTGGTAGTGCTGCTGCAATTGTGACTGCGACCGACCCATCTTTGCAAATGTTCACTTGTAGCACACGAATAGTTGATTTTCCAATATCCAATGTATCTCTAATCAATAACAATCCTCACACCATATACCTGATCATTGCATAGCTTGCTAACAGCCCTATATCAAGGATCATATCGTATCTTCCATAAAATTTAAGGCTTAAGGGTTTTTATTTGTAACTCATTTGCCTGGTGCCGGTAGATTGGAACCGGCTTACAGGCTCTAAATTTACATGGGTTTATTATTCTGGGTATGGTTTTTATTAGGTTTTTCAAAGACCCATACAGCGACCTGATCTGAGGCCACCAAGAACCAGTTTTATCTCGTTATTTGTCTCTGTGTTTCTTTTTCTTGTTTTTATATTCACATATTTACACTGCGCTTCTCTTGCGCGCGCGCACACACACCCCTGGGCATACCATATACGTCCCAATATCACACGCAATACACTGTACAGACTTGGCTATGTACAATATTTTCAATGTTCTCAGTTAGGCTGTGCGGTAGCGGGTAGTGACTCCTGGGCTGCCGATGATGGCGCCCTCTGCCGGGGAGCATGGCCTGAGCCAGGAGGGGTTGTGCACGCGTATTTTTGCAGTCGTGTTGTATTTTTTATTTTTGTTTTTCTTCAGTATGCTTTGATTCTGGCGTGTTTTCGGTGCTTGGGTTCGCCTTTCCCAATATTGTGTATGGTGGGGTTTTAATGGTGTCGGATGCGCGCCCAGATGCCAGAGTCACGTTTGTTGATGGCCTCGTTGATGTAAGGGACGTGGGTTTCTTGGTGAATGGTGGCAGTTGTTGTTCGCATAGGAGCTGACAGGATTTTGCGTAGGGATAGTTTTTGTAGGGTTTGGAGATACCTTAGGGCGGTGTTGGAGGCGTTCGCCCAGACCACGCAGGCGTACAGGACCACGTATAAAACAGAGGATCTATATAGGATGATCTTCGAGCGCAGCTTTAGCTGTTTGCTCCTAAATATGGAGGCCACGCCGTGGCTCAGTGGTGCGACCGCAAAGTGAGATTTTTGGTGGACAACACGGCGTTGGGGCGGGTTTTCTCCGGGACCTCCGGTTTTCCCCACCATCTCATTCCACCGGTGCTCCATCTTCATCTCATGCATCATCAGTGTCACCGCCTGCGGTGCCGTATGTAGTAAAAGCGGGCGTTAAACACTGCACATTTCACATTTCCTAAATATGGGGGCGCACATCTTTAATCGCTGCCGCCCTTTCTTGGCGCTATCTCTTAGGTGGGTGGTCCAATGCATATGCGTGTCAACGTCACGCCGAAGTACTTGACCTGCTGACGACAGTGCAATATTTGACCATCGACCATTAGGTCCATTGCCAAGGGGCGCCACTTTATAGAATGTATAAGCTGGCATTTGTTCGCATTAATTTTGATTTTACAGTCATGAAGCCATGAAAGGAAGCGGTCAATGCACCGCTGCATACCTAAAAGTCCGTAACGAGGATTTTTATGATGACTGTATATTGCGGTGTCGTCAGCACACATTGCAACTTTGCATCTGGCGTCCACGGGGAAGTCGTTGGTGAAAATTATATACAGGAAAAGCGACATAATAGCCCCTTGTGGTACGCCAGCCTGCATCTCTCTCTCCTTTGAGGAGGAGCGACCCACTTGGATGTCGAAGCGCCTGTTTTTTTTTTTTTTTTTTTAATTATGCACTAATGGTAGTGAATTTTGGAGGCCGGGAAACTCTCGGTGCAGCTTGTAAATCAGGCCATTGTGCCAGCACCGAGCAAATGCGGCTTCTACGTCCAAAAGTAGCGCCAACGTTGAAGCCCCATTGTTAAATTGCTCGGTTACGTCATCTACTAGTCTTAAAAGATGAAGGTCTGTTGAGTGCCCTTTTCTAAAGCCAAATTGTGAATTTGAAATGTCAAGCGCGGCAGCTTGTTTTTGAGTTGAAATAGAATTATATTCTGGAGCAATTTACCAATAGTGGACAGGAGACTAATCGGGCGGTAATTTTGCTGTTGCCTGATGCTTTACCCATGCTTAGGGAGCATTATTACCTTGGCTCGTATCCAAGTGTCAGGGAAATAATTTTGCTGCAAACAAGCGTTGAAAATTCTTGTAAGTTGTACCAGGGAATTTCTCGGGAGATGTTTGAGTTCCTCATTAGTCACCCTTTCCGGGCTGGCGGCTTTCCCATTAGGTAGCTTCCTAATGAGCTTGTACAATTCCTGGAGCGTTGTAAGGGGCAAGTGTCGCTCATGCCTCTGTGCCACCCAGTTTTGTCCCCAAGTCTGGACATTCCGTTCTAACTCGGGGTTCGTCGCTGGGTTTTCTGTAAATCTTGTCTCCAGACAGTTTGCAAATACCTTGGCTTTCTCCTCAGAGGAGAAGTGCAGGCCGGGGTGAGTGTGTAGCGCCTCAGTGCCTGAGTTAGCGCTCGAGGAGGCTTTAAATGCCTTTAATAATTTCCATAAAGAATTGTCCGAATGTGTGGTATTTAACATTTTCTGCTTCCACTGCTCAATTTCGTTTAATTTAATTTGATGCCGAATGACGTTCGGTGGCCATTTTGCTAGCACCTTGTACTTTGGCTAGCGGGCAAGCCGCTAAAGTCTCGTCAAGCGTCGTCTCCTGGCAATGAGCTGCTCCACCTCAGGGTACGTGCAAAAACTAGGTGGGCCTGTGGTGTAGAATTTCTGAGTAGAATTCTGGTAGAATGTCTTTTGGCCGTGTGCAACGAGGCGGTGTAGTTTTCAATGGCGACGTCGATGTCTACCTCGCTGTAGTATGACAGCCTAGGCTGAGCCATCCCGTGCATTTCAAGGGAAAACTTGCTATAGTCTGTTCCTGCGCGCCTCAGAGGGCCGGTCAGACCAGCCGTAATGGCGCCACTGACCTCAAAGTGCACTGGAAGATGGTCGGAGTCTAGGCTGTGATACCCAGTGAAGTTGTTTGGTAATGTCGCATTTTTTGTAATGACCAAGTCCAAAATTTCAGGGTCGAAGTGCCCTGACTTGTGCCAAAAGGTGGGTTCGGGGGGGGGGGGGGAATTACACCTCGAGATCGTCATTTTCTGTTATAAGGTCTACTAGGAGATTTCCAGGCGCGTTATCTAGACGTAAATACCACCAGCGGTGTCGAGCGTTGAAGTCCCCTGCCATTATAACGTGCCTCTAAAGTGAGGATTTGCTCGAGGTCGCATCTACAGTCGGGGGAGTTAGGAGGCCGGTAGAGGGTCACCAGCATCACCCATTTGTTATTTAATCGTGCTTTATGGGCCGTGCACTCTAACGCCGCCAATGGTGGCAGCGTAACAGAAGCAACTTTGTTTTTTTAGTAAAATATCTGTTCCGCCTCCCTGTCTGCCTATTCTATCTGTCATAAATATATGGCAACCCCTGAGCTTGAAAGTGTGCTCCTGCTTTAAATTTGTTTCGCAAATGTATGCGACGTCAATTTTGTTACGCCGCAGGTAGCTTTCAAGTTCGTGCTGCTGCCTGTAGATGCCGTCGGTATTCCACAGGGGCCCGCGAGTTAGAGATGTGCCTCCCCTTAGCTGAGCCATTTACTCGAAGATGTCCGACAGAAGCCATATGAGGGCTTCTAGTTTCTCCCAAGTGCTGCTGCAGCTCTTAAATCTTGCGATAAAAGGCTGTACTTTCGGAGAAGGTTTCTGTAATTTGGACCCTTTAAACAGAGTAAAGATCTCTTTGAGGCCTGCTAGGTCACCAGATGGCGCCTGGGAGGGGGGAGCTGTTGAGGGTTGGCGAGCAGGTGGCGGCACTGGTGCGCTTTGTCCCCTCATGGCGTCTACAAATGAGACGCCATCTCTGACCAGGGCCGGGTTGGCAATGGGTCGTAGACCTGGTTGTGCACTTGGCAGTGCCCTGGCTTTGGCTGCCAGTAGACGACGATGGCGTTCGTTGCGGAACGTCTCGCAACCCCTGTAGCTGGCAGGATGCGTCTCTCCAGAGTTCACACAGCGGGGTACAACGTCCTGCGTTGCCTTCTTTGGGCAGTCAGTTAAGCGGTGGAGGCCACCGCAGAGGACACGTCGGGAGGTCATGTGACACATCTTAAATGTGTGCCCCAGCTGCTGGCAGTTGAAGCACTGTGTAATGGTGTTATTTGTCTTCAGGACCTCCACAGTGACAAGTATATGGCATACCTCTCTTTCTTGCAGAAGTCGCTGGTTTTGAGTGGTCCTGTCAAGGGTAACTTGGAAATTTGGCAGAAGCCTGCTGCATGATTTCAGTTGACGAACTAGGACGCCGCTGTGGACCTGCGCCTCTAGGACCTCGCGGATAAGGTCCGCTTCAAGCTCTCGGGAAGGCGCTTCAGAATGTATCGGAGTGGTTGATCACTCCTCGGGGTGAAGCTGAAGTTCTCAACTCCGGCGTTGTTCAGCTTCGTCATAGTGGGGATGGCGTCTTCTTTCCGGTTGAGGAACAGCTTGAGGCAGTTGCGCGTACTCTGAAGCGTGTACGCGCCAGCTGGGAGGGAGCCCTGGAGTATCTGCAGGACTTTAGTCCCCTTACTGCCGTCATGAATGACGATGCGCGGCGGTTTCTGTGAGGTTTGTTTTGTGTTTGTAGCCGCGGCTGCGGCTGATGTGGAGGCCAATGTAGGGGTGGGGATGAGTGTAGGAGTGGGGGTTGTTATTGCATGTTCCTGGTAGCAGAAGGCCAAGTCACCAGCTATTTTGCCATAGTCCCGGGACTCTGGGGCCATTGTTTCCAATATTTCCTGCAGGTAAGATATTTCTACCTCCTTTTCCAGTTGGGCGTACTTTGGCGTAACTGCCTCGTCCTCCATAGCGCTGTGCTCCATCGGGACTGGGGTAGAGGCTGCTGTAACGTTGGTCAATGTTGGGCCCGAAGGCGGGTCGCTGTTGGAGTGCTCCAGCGGTGGGCTGGAAAGGCAGCCGGCCGACCGCCTCGGGGGATCAGTCCGCTGCCATCTGGTTGTAGTACTGCTGCAATTGTCACTGCGGCCGCCGCCATATTGTGGCGGGAGTCAATGTCTGTCAGTTGCAGTTGTTACTGAGGGCGTCGTTGTTTGGTGACGCCTCTTGTTGCGTGCAACAACGGCACGCAGCTGTGTGTCCCACGCTGTTTTGTGGCGGAATAATGCTTAATACGGGCTTAACACTGTTCACTCACAAACTAGGCTTTAATACGCGTCACTGTGTACTCCAAACACTGTTCACTCACAAACTGGTCTCAACACGAACACCACTGCTTACTACTTCTATTCGCACTGTTTCATTTTGCACATGGTCACTTGTATCACACGAATCAGTACCATACCATACCGTCGTCCATATTACCTATCATATCATCATATACCATACAAGAAACTTCTTGATTTTGATACCGGGACCACGAATTAACCTAATACATCTTTGTTAAACTGCAAGTAGTAGACTTCCAATTAGAAAATGAAAGACTAAAATGATAAATGCTGAGACCATAAGGTCAATGTGTGATAATTAAGACCAACAGCGATATAAATTTTTAGTTATATAGCTGATTATGGACAGCAAACTTTCAATCTGAGTTTTGAATACCATAAATTTGCCTTTGCTCACACATATATTATTAAGTGCAACTGGCGAAAAGCACAATGATCTGCATTAAATTTACTTAAGAAAAATCTCAGTTATATATTTGCTTTAGATGACTTCCCCTCCCATATGCAATTATTTGTTGAAACAATTTTGTTTTACTATATATTGCAACATTCGTTTATTTTCATCTAATACAAAGAAAGTAAATCTAAGGAATATTTAAGCAACACAGATACAATTTATTTGAAATTTCTCTGAATAATTGTAATTCATCTTCTCCGTGTTAGAATATTACTGGTGGTGCCATCTCTGGACAGCCAGATGAGTCTGCAATAAGGATTCCATCTCCGCAAATTTAACGTTTATGGATTCTCTCGCAGTATGTAATCAGTATAACTTGATAGACATATCGTATACAATATATTATAGCAGTCAATTAATTATTAGACTCGCATGTTTTCTCATCCCAGTCTTCTACTTCTATCCACTGAGTTTCATTCAGACTACAGTAGAGTATCAGTGTTATGAGAGACAACCCTACATGCACAAATTATTTCTTAGATTTCCCTTTAAGAGTCATATGTACGTTTTGAATTATTTCATTGTAATTTTGCCAATTGACTAATTTTCATTTCATTAATTATTTGCTGCCTTTCAAACTTACCGCTGTTCCCATGAAACACAACAATAGACCTTAGCGTTTTAAAGAGTTCTTCATGAGCAAATATGTTATTGTTTGCCCATTTATGCAAAAGTCATTTAGAATAATATCTAGGCCCAGAAAATTGAAATGAAAGCTTTGTTTGTCATGCAAATATATATTATTACGATTTTAGTTAATTGATGGAAATTAATCATTTCGCCACACTAGCCGTCTATAGGCTAAACTTTTTGATAGCTAGAGTCAACATGAAAAATTCAATGCCATGGCCGGGATTTAAACCACGGATCTCCTGGTTTCCGTCCAGTCGCTCTTAACCTTTGAGCTACCATGGTCAACGTGCCGTCTTCACATTAAATTCTTCATTCGACTCGTATAATTTCTCGTTAGACCACTAGGGGCTCTCGCAACCCCTACATGGTAGCTCAGAGGTTAAGAGCGACTGGACGGAAACCAGGAGATCCGTGGTTTAAATCCCGGCCAGGGCATTGACTTTTTCATGTTGACTCTAGCTATCAAAAAGTTTAGCCTATAGACGGCTAGTGTGGCGAAATGATTAATTTCTATCAATTAACTAAAATAATAAGAGTTAAATGATGAAGCCTGGGACTCAAGTACTTACGATAGTAAGTCGCCACAAACGGTGTATCTCGGATGCGAGAGCCCCTAGTGGTCTACCGGGGAAATATACGAGTCGAATGGAGAATTAATGTCAGGACGGCAGGTTGACCATGGTAGCTCAAAGGTTAAGAGCGACTGGACGGAAACCAGGAGATCTGTGGTTCAAATCCCGTCCATGGCATTGAATTTTTCATGTCGACTCTATCCATCATATATCACTACGAATTTTCAGAGAAGATTTTTATATAACATCTCTGTAATAAAACAACGTTATCATGTATATTTCTTCATTTTTCTTTTTGTGTAATAAAATTATTTTACGTAAGCAAGAAACGAGTTATTGATAATAATTAACTTGCTCGAAATTGCAAGGTAAAGCACGAGCTCTTGTCATGAATTACGTTCTATCATGGCTTGAAAATGATACAGTTGTAAGTACTTTAGTAACCAATTGTTGCCCAGATTGGTCAAATAACGTCAGTTTACAAATAAGAGACTTACAAATTAGTATAGAATAGAATAGAATCTTTATTGTCACATAACGTTTACATTGTAAGCCTAGCTGGTAAACTGGTGAGTCGTCAAGTTATACATAAAAGAAATTTAAAAGAAAAATAATTCTAATGTATATGTACATAAATTATCAGTTACAAGTAATGCAGTAGTTATGATATTGTGTCATCCATGAATTCCTGTATGGAGTAATATTTCTTATGTAATAACAGATTTTTACACTTTTATTAAATAGTTTCAGAGTTTTTATTTCTTTGAGTCGTCGAGCTAATTTATTGTATATTTTTATACCCATATAATAGGGTGTTTTTTCATATAATGTTAATCTATGCATGGGGTATTTTATGCTGGACTCTTTCCGAGTGCCGTAATGATGACGATTTTGTTTTTGGATAAGTTTCTCATAATTTTTATATACATAGGTGGATAACTCTAAAATATATACTGAGGGCATTGTTAGAATTTTTAATTTTTTGAATAGTGGTTTGCATGAATCTTTAAAGTTAGCATGTAACATTATACGTATTACCTTACGTATATACTTACGGCTGCTATTTTTTCAAACTTAATTTTATTAGTTTATGCCCTGATTTACCAAACAGTGTAGTTTTATGTGAAAATAAGGTAACGGAAGTTTCAAAAGTTTCAAGTATTATAGGTTTCATCTAAAAATGTACTTGTAGCTTTTTACGTGGTCTGCCAACTCCTGCTGCATAGTTTTACATTATTTTGATAACCACAGGTTTTAAACAGTACAGATCTGTAGCAAAGTTGGATTTGATGTAGCTTATTCAAGTCGTAAGGCAGTTTATAATTTTTACTGTCTGGTAGTAAACGTATACAAACATCTATGTACTGTAAAAGTTTGTTTTAATCTTACCATCGCGTTATAAAACTTCATGACGGAATTTTAGTGTAACTTTTAGGGAGAAAGCTCAGTTAAAATACTAACACATATTGGAAATATCGTAAACTTTGCTACGTTTGATAGCTCCACACATTTTCGACAGAGAGTAAACTTCAAAACACGCATATATTAAATAGATATAATATTACCCTCCATGATGTCAGTAAACCTACAAAGAAATTCACAAACTTTTTGTATATATATGCCCTTTCCCCTATCCATATATAAATTTACTCAATTATATGTCAGAATATGTTCCTGCTTCTGTTTGCTTTCTTGTACTACAAACATATCAAATACTGTAAATATGTTAGGAAAATAAATGCGACATGTTTTAAATCTCTAAGAAATTTCGAAAGGTCATCTCTGCTGTAAAATATTACAACAAGTGCCAGCTCTAGACAAGACGGCGTATTTGGTAGAAAGCTTATACTTCCTTGGCCAATTCATTCTCAAAATAACCTTTTCCAGTCTACAACCAATATAAGTAAATTAACGTGTTCTAATTAATATTCTATTTCTATTTGTTCCATGTTTAAAACAAATATTTACAGATGTAGTTTCCATACATAAATCCTTGTAGGTTCAAGAGGGAATGAAGCTATTGTTAAATGTTTAAAAAGCTGCCATTAGTAAAAGTTTGTACCCTAAATAAATACTTAATGGAGTACAATATAATCTGAGATACGTTTCCAACAGGAAGTGTTACCAACAGAACTGTGACAAGTATGATTTTGTGATACCACACTTCTGTTTACAGAAGAAGGTCGGTATCTCTGATACAGTTTTCTTAAGACTGCATGTGGTGTCATCCGTGGGGCGCAGTGGGAGTTTGGTAGAAGTTCCATCGGCAAATCAATTGTCAAGTAAACTTTCTCCCAGTTTGGGATAAGTATAAATAAATGAACGTCTTCTACATAGCAACATATTAATGGACAATACTTATACTCCACTCTCAATTCATTCTTCTAACACCGCTTGTAGCTCTATGTCCCACAAGTTTTAATTAAATGTTTACAGAAGTAGTTTCGTTACATACTTCCTTGTAGATAGATACAACAGAAACTGAAACGTTCTTTAAATGTTAAGACACAGCCGCTAAATTCCGCCTTTCTAATTTCAAATCTTCCGATGAAATTTCTAGAAAAAAGGTAGAGATAAATATGTTACAGATGTAGAATTATTGGAAACAAACTAAAAAAAATATGTTTCCTGTAAGACATTTGGATCAAATATGTTACCTGTTTTATGGATAACTACGCTTATTTTGTCAGTTTTTACCATTAAAGCAAATGTCAATTAGAACGAAGACAACTTTATGGTCTATATTCCAGGAAAATTTAACATATACTTTTAACATGTATGTATATATATATATTGTATTTTGATGAATTAGTTAGACATATTTTACAAAACATAACAGACTGTCACAACGCTTTCATGTAAAGTGTAGTTTGTGGAGGTGAGATAGCTGTATCAATGGAAGATTCTGTAACCTTATTTTGTATGTGTTTTAAATGTCAGTTAAGAGTTAAAATGTTGACACGCTCACAAATATGACCATCTGTTTCATAGAGTAATTCTTGTTTTATACAAAATTGCAGACTGCGTGCTAGTTGTCCCTCAGACCTGTTTTAAGGATATGTGTTTCATTTAGATTGCTGGTTTAGGTTTACTTATTGTTCATATTTCATCGATCAGAACGTATTCCCTCTCCAGAAACTAGTTAAGGAGTTTTATCAAGTGCCAAGTAAGACATTACTGCAGAAAAATCAAAGTTTTCAATGAAAGCAAAGTAAATTGCACCCTAAGCGTGATAAATTTCGTAGGTGTTTGTTCTAAATAGAATTGTTGTATCAATCATCAATTGTATTTTGTGTAGGTATATAATGTTGTGTACAGTATGATAAACAGTATTTAATAATTTTCAAGAGTACCGTGAGCTCAATGCTAGCAGTTCTGTATCAAGTACTTTGTATGGTGCTTTCGGTAATTTCTGATTTCCCTGTAATTTAAACGTGTAGCAGTAGTTTAGAAACGCTATTACATTAGTTTAGATTGCAAGAATATTTAACAAATATTGAACTCACATACTTTTGTGTACAAATAACAGGCAATCACAAAATTTACTAATGAATATTGCAGCTATATATTCACTGTAGATGACTTCGTCTCTTATATGCAATTATTTGTGGAGTCATTGTTTCAGTGTATATTATAACATTCGTCTATTTTAATGTAATAGAAAGAAATTAAATCTAAGTGACATTTAAACTGCAAAAATACAACTTGTTATATCTCTAATTGTCATTCTTCTTCTACGCGTTAGAATACTACTGGTAGTGCCATCTCTGGACAGCAGGACGAGGCTGGTATAAAAGTGCCTTCTCGTTGTCAAATTAATTGGTTATGAAGTCACTCGCAGTGTGTAATGAGTATAAGTAAATAAACATCTCGTATATAACATATTAGCGCAGTAGATTAATTATCAGATTCACATGCTTTCTCAACCCAGTCTTCTACTTCTGTTTACTCCATTCTGTACAATCCTGAATCAGTAATGGGAGACAACTGTACATACATAAAAGTATTTCTAACTTAGTTTTTTCTCTAAGAGTCATGTGGGCGTTTTGAGTCTGGTTCACTTACGTATAATTACGCCATATATTAATTTATTATTGATATAACAATTAGTTTTGAAGTTCCTGTTAGTGTTAAGTATACCACGAGCTGTATTACCTAGCATTACATTATAACTTGATGTTGAAAATAAGGATAGAGTCGTAAGTACTGTGTTATTTGTAATGTTAGTACTTAGGTGTAGTCCTAATTAGTCAAACAGTGATAATTTACATACAGCACGTATATTATGAAGGTGTATGGCCAAGTCCAGATAGAGTAAAAGTTCTTTAATATATGTGAGCATAAGATTAGTTTATAATGTGAACTGTACCCGGAGGCTAAGGTACAATTATACAACTTACTTTGATAATTTAAAAGCTTTAATGAATCTCGTATTCACACTGACAGCTTACTTGCACAATTACACTTAATTTAATCCTTGTGCACATTATAACTTCACTCTAACACCTGCTATTACATGATTTTGAACTGCACCCGGGAGCTAAGATAGTTATAAATCACCGTACGCACACCCTGAAAGGAGAGCCCCGACTACCTTGTCTCGTCAGCCCGGAGAGCTGTCCGAGAGAGGAACCAAAGCAACCTTCACGCGCTCACACGGAGAAAAAGGAAAACACAAAATAACTGAGGCACACGCCTCGTAAAGGAAAGGTGCAATCAGCACAAATGGTTATCAACTTTATAGTCTCAGAGCCTGCCCTGGTTTGTACGAAAAACTAATATAATTTGTTTATTTCAGCAAATGTCAGAGGAATGTGATAATATTAACAATATACTGTAATAATAAAATAATTCGTGTTAGGACATGCTAATCATGGCCATCTATCCCTTTGGTCTCGAAGTCACAAAAGTCTGTCATAGTTGTACTAAGGTACCAGAAGTAACCTCTAATATTCATATACAATGAAACAGGATTGACAATTGGTAACATGAATGTTAAAAAGCAATCCTGAATCCTCGCCGCTGGATACTTTATATCTTCTGACAATCTGAAAGAATACGACTTTTCAATTACGAAACAATTATCAACAACAATTGAGGGTTACAATATCATGCACATCTCTACAAAATAAAAATTGAGTTGCTATTTATCGATCATTTCTAATTGCTGTAGTTCTCATTCAGTATTGGGCATAAAGGTCCCCTTAATTTTATTCACAGATCTTTTTATTAGTTATGGGAACATTTTACGTACCGTGGATGTAGCACTCCGATTTATTACCCATCCAAACGAAGCCAGGCTAAGAATTTTTAAGCCTCAAATAATCGCATCGACTCATCGGGACTGGGGACTAGGATCGACTAGGGACTCATCGACTGCACATTATCATTTTCTTCAGGATCCATTACTGTGCTTACACATGTCACTGAAGAATTTGGAAATTAAACGCTGAAATTTTCTTGTGTTAGAAAGACAAGCTTAAGCTTAGGGCAATTTTAAAGAATGATACAGCTTTACAGTGTTTATTATTTTTCATAATTATTTATTCTGCACTTTTGAATGATAGTTCAGACAAAGTGATTACAACTATATAAAATAATGCCACTTATGATATTGATGTCTTCCGTTGGTAACACTGACTGATGTACTAATTTAACATTATTAATGTCAAATGGATCACTCTCAAATTTCAGGTTTTTCTCTGAATATACTTTCGTATACTTGTGTTCAAAGTAATGTATGTACTACAGAGCTTTTCAAATTCATATATGCAAACATTGACAGAGCTGCTTTGCTCTCTTTTTAAACAGATGGTGCTAAATTTTGTACATAGTTGTTGGTGTCCTCATTTAATATTTTATATACATTTCTTTAGTTTTTTTTTTTTAACTTTTACTTTAGGGAATTTTTCAACATTCTGTCCACAAAGAAATTGCATTACACATAACATTATGGTACCCTTTCCTGTACCTACATAATAATAAGTTTAGTGTTAAGGTACCTTTCTTGTAATTATTACAGTAAGAAGCTTTGAAATTCGAACTTCAGTGAAAGTGAATACAGATGTGTCTTATAACCTGAACAGCATCGAGAGTGATCTCACTCTCTCGTTTTGTAGCAGATATTTTATGTTGCTTGAGAGGAATAGTTGGGGGAATTGTTATGTTTAATTAAATATATATAATGTAAAGTAGATGATGGCGTAGCTATGAAAACCTGATAAGAGCGGAAGTTGATCTGTTTAAACGAGTTTTCTTTTGCTTAAGAACGTTGTAGGGAAAAGACATATATTTGTGTCTCTCCGAGTTTGTGCAGGATTATTTTGAGTGTGCGTTTAAGATGCACAAATAACGTATGTATAAGAAAGTAATAGTTAAGCAATACACCAGTCATCGTTTGTTAAAGAACAACATTTAATTGGTACGTAATTGGAAAGTGTTTCGCAAGAATTACGAATTCATATTTGAGAAAAGAGAAGATATTATTTTCCATTCTTCAGCTATAGTAATACTAACTTTCTCAACCTTTATTAATAATAACTAAACACTAGTAACACAACTTCACTTATCTTATTTAAATTTTGGGACCGGTTTCAAAGCAAACATCTGCTTTATCCTCAGCCACTCAGCTTGACACTTTGTAGGGGTGAGTATGGATAGCTCAAAGTCACTTTGTAGGGGTGAGTATGGATAGCTCAAAGAAGAGTATTCACTCGTTCAATTTAAATTTTAATAATGTTAAATATGAAATTAAACAGTTCTGTAAACTCCAAGTAAAGAAAAGGCACACTTTTGCGGATATTTGTTTTTTAAATATGTGTTTGAAACGTAGAGTTACACCTGTGTTTGTTAGAAAAACCGTTAAATTTCCAAATTATAGTGTTCAGCAAATGGCGGCAGATAGAAAAGTTATTCAAACAGAAAGGAATTTACATTTCAAAAATTTAAAGAATATTGAACTGAAATTATATAACTTACATCTAAAATTAATGAAGGTTTTAGGAAACTTAGGTTGGCTTAATTTTGAATATAAATTATTGGCAAATCTTAATTTGAGTATGAAAAATAAAACAAAAAGATTAAAGGATAAATTAAAAAGATTGTGCGAAAAGCAAAAAGAAATAAAAGCAACGACACAAAATAATAATAAAAAGGATAATGTGATTAATCTTTCAACTTGTAAACTTAATGAAAAAGAAACCAACTTTCTAAACAAAGGCATATAAACGTGTGTAGGTTTTTCAAAAAATATTGAAGATTACGTCGTTGACATTGAAATTGCAAGTCAGGATTTAAAAGAAAATGATAAAGCATTGGTTAAAATGAAATGTAGCAAAATCTTGCAAAATTTAAATAAAAACCACCCTAAAGAAAATTACAATAAACATATCATTAAATCATTAAAAGAAAAAGGTGTTATATTTACTAAAGCTGATAAAGGGAACAAAGTTGTAATATTAGACAAACACGAGTACAACAACAGAGTGGAACATTTACTGCAAGGAGAAGATTACATAAGCATTAAGAATGACCCTTTAAAATCGTGCATTATAAATGTAAATAAAACACTTAATGAGGTTAAAGTCATACCTAAAAAAGAACAGCATATGGTTAAAGTCAGTAACCCAGTGTTACCGAGAATGTATGCCTTGCCTAAGATACATAAACCTGGCAATAAAATGAGACCGATTGTAAATTTTATAAATTCACCCACGTATAATTTGGCAAAATGGCTAAACAAAAGGTTTAATACTTTTGATAGAATTAACAGCTTAAGTATAAAAAACTCATTTGAGTTAGTAAACAAGATCAGCAATATAGTATTGTCGAAAAATGATAGGCTTGTTTCCTTTGATGTAACTGCCCTATTTCCCAGTATTCCCAAGGAAAAACTTCTAACGTTTTTTAAGAAAATGGTTGAGTTCTAATGATTTGGATAAGGAGTCAATAGAAGATTTTATGAAACTTACTAATCTGTGTTTAGATCAAAATTTCTTTACTTTCAATGGGAATGTTTTTCAACAAATTTCAGGAGTAGCTATGGGTAGTCCCCTTTCACCCTTTCTTGCTGATCTATTTATGAGTTTTTTTTTAAATAGAAGTCACTAAAGCTTTTCCTTCAATTTTTAAAATATGATATAGATACGTAGATGACATTTTTGCCATAGTTCCTGAATGATATATAGATGTGGCTTTAAATATTCTAAATTCACAGGATAAAGCTATCAAGTTCACAATAGAAATTGAAAACAATGGCTACATCCCCTTTCTAGATCTAAAAATAATGAAAAATAACAATAAATTAAGTTTTGGCATCTATAGAAAGTCAACTCACACGGATAATTATATCAAAAATAAAAGTTTTAACCCTATGTCACACATATTTGCTGTTTTTAATAGTTTGATTTACAGATTGATAAACATACCTCTAAATGAAGAAGAATTTAATGCGGAATATAAACATATTGTAAACAGTGCTTTAATTAACGGCTTTAATAAAGATTTTATAATCAGAAGAATGGAAAAATTTAAATATCAAAAAAATGTTAATGATGTTTCCACTCTTAAAAAAGTAAAAAAGAATTATATTTTCAAAAAATTTACTTATCATCCATGGGCAAATAAAAAGTTTCAAAAAATTTTCAAAGAAGTGGGTATAATGCTAGCACCTCATAATAATTACAGTATAAAGAATTTGCTACAGTTTTCTAAAAAAGACAAAATTTCAGACAACAAAAAATCTGGTATTTATCAAGTTAACTGTTTAGAATGCGATAAGATATATACTGGCAGAACCAAGCCTAATTTAGAAACCAGAGCGAAAGAGCATTTTAGAAATATTAAATATAAACAGACCGAGAAATCGGCAGTGGCTGATCATTTTTGGTCATATAATCATGAAGTAAATCCAGAAGTTAAATTATTGAAACAATTGAAGGAACCGATAGATTTAATGGTTTGGGAGAAGATATTTATTTTGAAAAATAAGGATCGCGTAATGAATTTTGATATCCCTCCTGTAGACATCATCAATAAGTTTGTGTTGTCCCCGGTAGATGGCAGTTAGATAAGGAGCTATTCTTCAAACTCCGGTAGTGGTCAAAGTCAGTCAGTCAGTGGGTGAGTGTCAAGCTGAGTGGCTGAGGATAAAGCAGATGTTTGCTTTGAAACCGGTCCCAAGATTTAAATAAGATAAGTGAAGTTGTGTTACTAGTGTTTAGTTATTATTAATAACCTAGTTTACTTCACTGTCAGCAGCTTCAGTTTTTTACATAAATTTCTCAACCTTGTTACCACGACCCTGGAAAGAAGAACTCATCGCTCCAGAATTACTGATGCGTCCTCTCACAACAGAAGTTTCAGGGGAAATTTCTAGATATCTTCAAGATCTTCACCAAAGGTAAGAAATTCATCAGCATCCACCTTCATCCCATTAAACTGCACAACATAGGCTTTTAGAACGCCGCCGTCGTCTGCTTCAGTTTATTAAATTCGTAATTATTTTTCAAAAAAAAATATTAATTTGCCAGAGCAATATTAAAGATACAATATTTGCAGAAGTCATAACTTTACATATTTAACAGGAAAAGTTCAAGTTGACAAGTGGATTCCTGAGATATTTGTTAACAAATTCATTGGTCAACTTCTTTCGAAGTCACATCTCGCCACTCCTGGTTCCATCAGTCACTGAACACGTGAGGGGAAGTGTGGGGGGGAGGAAGCGGATGCAACATAGCTCGGTTGTACTGGAAGCTCACTACATTATCGTCCACGGAATCCTTAGTTCGAACAGGTGCCCAGGGAATGGTGAAGGAGGAGCCCCCTATGCGGCTTCAATCCCCACCACAGAGTCGATATCTGTGCCTAAGTGTTATCTTGATTTGACTAATAGGTACAGTTTGCTCAAGAGAAGTAAAAAAATGGTATGCGAGTGGCGGATGATAAGTACCGTGCTTCACAATATAATATCCCGGAAGTTTAATGCATTTCTCATATCATCATAATAAGATACAGTTCAATGTCGCGAGTCCTTGGTGTTCCCCTTTTGTGTTGGTGAGGAAGAAGAACGCTGAGCTACGCTTCTGCGTGGACCACAGGAAGCTGAACGCAGTCACCAGGAAGGACTGCTTCCCTTTACCCTAGATTGACGACACCCTGGAAACGCTTGCTGGTGCGCAGTGGTTCTCGACCCTGGACCTGAAGTCGGGTTACTGTTTGCTGGCTCTGGACCCGAGAGACAAGGAGAAGACCGCATTCTCGACAGGCCAAGGGCTTTGGCAATTCACAGTTATGCACTTTGGCCTCTGCAACGCACCAGCTACCTTCCAACACCTCATGAAGTCAGTGATGAGAGGATTGACTTATGGCGCCTGCCTGCTATACCTGGACGACATTATCGTCGGCAAGACATTCCAAGACCATCTCGAAAACCTGAGCAATGTTCTACAGAGAATGCAGGCAACTAACCTGAAGCTAAACGCAAAGAGGTGCCAGCTCTTCCGCGAGAAGGTCAATTACCTTTTCGACATAGTCTCACCAAATTCAGTGGCTAGCTACCCGGAGAAGACACAGGCCCTGAGAGATTGGTCTCGGCCAAAGGATAAGAGAGACCTTGCTGAACCGACAACCTATCCACCGAGGACTGACCATTCCGTCCTCACCTGACTACTTAGCTTTAGGCACCTGGAATACCAAACATCCCGTTGGATCTAGAGGCTGCAGGAGTACTACTTTACCTCTGAAAATCGTAGAGGGAAGAGCCATGGCAACGCAGACACCATGTCCCGAAGACCCTGCCCGGAAGTTTGCGGGCAATGCACAAGAGTGGAAGAGAAGAAGCGTGCCGCAGCTGTCAGATTGATTATGGCAGTGCCTGCGGACGGAGGGGATACCGCAGGACTGAGGAGGGAGAAGCTGCCGGACGCCGACTGGGGGCCACTCTTGAGGGAAAGGACGAGACAGACCTGGGAGGACATCGCACCCCAAAGCGCTGCGAAACAATTCGTACCGGGCCCATTGGGAGTCATTGAAAACCAATTAGAGCGTGCTGTTCCGGCTATGGAATCACCCTCTAGAAAGGCGCAGAGAGATCAGTTGGTACTTCTCCGGAGTAAGGTCCCGGATGTCTTGCAGGAAGTGCACGCCGGTACTTCAGGAGGACACCTGGGAGCAAACCGGACGATCGACTAACTGTGGCAGCGCTACTACTGGCCCAGGCTCCAAGCAAATGCTAAGAGACTTTGCCGTCGATGTCACGTGTGCTTGGCGAGTCGCGGCCCCCGAAGTAGGAGTGAATTGGTCTGGTTATACCGCCCAACCTGGACCAAGGGATGCTGCTCGAAAATTCAGCACTCCGTACCGGGTGTTAACGAGTATTAACGTCGTGGTCTACAGCATACAGAAGGTGCCCCGAAGAAAGGTGTTGGTGGTACAGATATAATTTGTCTGTCCCGCTGCGCTGGTGCTGTTCGGGACGACCAGCCTTGAGGAGGTAGCAATGCCGCGATCCTATTGCTGATCGAGGTGGTGTGGCGAGGCGTTCAAAGGGATGGGCAGTCAGTGTGGAGGTGAAGGCTTCCCCAAACGGCGGGGGAAAGTAGACGGATTTCTCGAGAGTTCGCTTTGGTGAATCTTTCGGAGTGTGAGTAATCTATAAATAGGGAGCCCGCCAGCCTAAAGTGTCAGTAACCAGGGTGGAGCAAAGACCGCTCCCAACAACGACCACCAGCGCCCAGCACAACCACCGGCAGGAACAACAGGAAAGTGAGAGACCATCCTACGCTAAAGTAGCACAAGGGGCCTCTGATGGACCAAAAATGTCACGGGAGGCACACAATGCTCCCACACAGCCACGCAAACAAAAGCGTACCCCAGCCGCTAAACACGCTGACACCAACCAGAGTAGGAATGGTGGGAGGCTTTCTCGCGAGCCCCGAAATCCTACTGATCAGGAGAAGCATGGCAAACCCATGCCTCCTAGACAGTTAAGGGATGAGAGGGCGGGAGGAAGACCTGCTCCCATTCGCACTCGCACACCCTCGCCACCCAACCAAGTCGCCCAGCCGGCTACACTTCAAACCACTCCTCTCACAGCTACACTCGACCTCTCAGATGTGTTCAAGTGGCTGCAACAGTTGCTGCTGACGCATGGACAGAAGATCTGCGAGCTCGTCGTGAAGTTCTTCACCTCTTCCGACCCGGCTGGCAAGATGCTGGTAGCAATGGAGGCGATGGCCCTCCTGACAGCAGGTACGCAGCAACTCCGTGATGGCGTATCGAACTAGGTCTCGAACCTCATTTCGATTCGCATTTTGGAATGCGTGCGGCCTAGCCGGTCAGGCGAGCGAGCTGCTTTACTTTGCTAGAGCTCATGCCCTGGACGTCATCCTAGTCAGCGAAACGCATCTCCGTCCAGACTCCCGGTTCCGCCTTCCGGGTTACATCTGCCATCGTACGGATCGACAGGGACGCCCGGGTGGCGGAACTGCGATCCTGGTACGGCAGAATGTGGTCCATCAACCCATGCAGCTCCCACCTCTGCAAACCCTGGAGGCCACGGCCATCAGTATGGACCTTGGCGGATTAGAGGTCTTGGTAGTCTCTGTGTACCATCCACCACGACGACAGTTTGTCCCAAATGACTACCTCTCCATCCTAGCCCTAGCTCCCAGTGCAATCATGGTCGGCGACTTCAATGCTAAACATCAACGTTGGCATAGCGGTCGTCGGGCCGATGCAAGAGGCATTGAAATCATTCGCCTAATAGATGCAGACCCGCTACCTCAAGTGCAGGGTCCCTGGCAACCCACTCACTACCCGCGAGGAGGAGGACTGCCTTCAGTCATAGACTTCGCCATCACAAAGCATCTACCATTTCATATCACCCTAGCATCCTTAAACGCATTACATTCTGACGATAATGCGGTGTTGACGGAGATCAACACCAGGGTTGCCAGTCATGACATCTCGCTTCAGACGCGAGAAGTCGATTGGGAAGGCGTCAGGAATTGTCTCCGCACTTCCATCCCGCCAAATCCAAGGATCACAAACATAGCCACCCTGGAGAATGCAATCTCATCCTTCACATCCATCGTGAAGCGGACTACCCACAATCTGACAGTCCACTCGGCTCCTCTCCACCCTGATGTCCTTTCTTTGGACATCATCCTTCTCATCAAAAGATCCTGGGCTGCACGGAGACTATATCAGCGTCACCGCACGCCACATAATCGAGCGCTTCTAAGACGCTTGCGTCGTGAGGTCAGTGCCCGACTGCGCGAGCACAAGGTGCAAGCGTGGGAGGACAAGATGGCCAGATTGCGCGTCGAGGATGGCGACGTGTGGAGGATAGCCAGAGCCCTCAGAAATCACAGAGGCCAATACAACTCACCCATCCATGGCACCCAAGGCCTGGCTTACGATCCCCAAGCCAAAGCCGATGCTTTCGCTGACTACCTTGAACGTACCTTATGTCCAAGAGATGACCGCCAGGACGATAACTTTTCCGAACGCGTTCGCCGGGAGGTGCGTCGTTTCCTACGTCGCCCTCCTGAGGACGCGGTTCGACTCCCCACCATCCGTCCCAGTGAAGTCCAGGGCGCACTTCAGCGTCTCAAAGCAAAAAAGGCGGCGGGGCCGGACGGGCTGACACCCCTAATGCTCCGCCATCTCCCCTTCAACGCGGTTCTATTCCTCACTAGGATTTTCAACATGTGCCTCACCCTTGGGTACTTTCCACGAGAGTGGAGAGAAGCCCGGGTGATCTGCATATTGAAACCTGGGAAAGATCCGGTTCACCCCTCCAGCTACCGATCCATCAGCCTTCTTTCCACCCTCTCGAAAGTTCTCGAGAGGTTGATTCTCATCCGCTTGTCCCCAATATTGGGAGACCTTCAAGCCATTCCCGTACATCAGTTTGGTTTTCGTCCTGGGCACTCGACAATCCAACAGTTACTGCGGGTGGTGGAGACTGCTGCCCTGGGATTCCAGGAAGGCGCCTTCACTGCTGCCGTTTCTTTGGATGTCGAGAAGGCCTTCTCCACGACATGGCACGCCGGGCTACTCTACAAATTGATCAACCTGGGGATACCAACACAACTACTCAACATTATACACAGCTTCTTGCGACACCGCACATTCAAAGTCACAGTCGCGGGGAAAACATCTACACTCAGACCAGTGAGAGGCGGAGTCCCCGAAGGCTCTGTACTATCCCCCACACTATTCAACGTCTTTATGGCAGATTTCCCAACAGAGCCACGAGTCGAAATGGCACAATACGCTGACGACGTGCTTCTGTTCTGCAAAGACAAACACATCCTCAGAGCCTTCAACCCCCTACAAAGACATCTCCGTCTCACACAGCAGTGGTGTAGGCGTTGGCGGATGTCCGTTAATCCGGACAAAAGCCACGCCATACTTTTCACAAAGCGCCACACCCCCGCAGACTGCCCCAATTTCAGCTACCGAGGTCGAAGGATAGAGTGGACTAACTCTGTCCAGTACCTAGGTGTCAACTTGGACAAGGGTCTAACCTTTCGCCAACACATCAGGGACCGAGCGGCTAAGGTACAGGGAGCAATTGCTTCACTGTACCCAATGCTGAGGTCAACCTCGATGCCAGTTGGCATGAAGTTATACCTTTTCCGAGCGCTGGTAATCCCGGTTATGTTGTACGCCTGTGAGATCTGGGGCATGGCCGCAGACAGCGTGCTAGCATGGCTCCAACGTGCACAGAATAGAGGACTCAGGTCTATATATTCTGTGGGTCCTTATTTTCCTACCAGGTTGCTACACGAGGCCTCGAGTCTTCCATACGTGGAGGATGAAATCAGGCGCCGGGCATCAAAATTTTACGCAAGTTTACCATCTCATAGAAGCGCCCTTGTCAGATCCCTGGGAGATTATGACCCCACTAGACGTCGCTCTAGTCAGCACCGGTTACCCCGCATGGCTTGCGGGTATCCGAGATAACCAAGGAGCTAATCCAAACAGCAGCTAAAGCTGAGCTCCACATAATTCTTCCAAGCTGCTTGGCATCAAAATTATAAACCCAAAATTTAAATAAACAAAACACCCAAAACACCAGGGTGCAAGGTGTTGCATCCTGTCCATCAACCCCCAGGTACTACTAGTAACCTCAGAAAAATTCATCATCCTAAAAATAAACATTTCATCCTACAACATCCCGATATTACCTTACCTGCGGTAAAACCCAAAAAACGGGTGGGCACGCAGCAAAAACCTTCTGGTTTTATACAGCCAGCCAGCACCACATGGCATGGCATGGCATAAAGTGTCAGTTGTTAATTGAAGTCGCTTGCATGAACAGCTGTTGCGCTGTGTTGTGATCGTTGACCTAGAAAGTTGTATCGTATATTTGTCGAAATTCTGGACTGCGGTGTACGAAGTGTGTTTCTAGTGAAATAAAAAGTAACTTTTGGCTTTTGTAACCTGGACTTTTAATTTCACGAACCCACAAAGTCACAATATTTACTATTACTGTATACCACCTTAAGTGTTTATGTCGGTCTAGGACAGGTACAGGTATTACATACAACGCGCTGACCCTCAAATAGCCACCAACTGCCGAATGAAATGAATCAATATCACAGCAGCACGAAGGTGTCGTTGAAGGTGAACCCTGATCCATAGAGCAGAGGCCTTCGACTTGTTGCCATCCCGGAACACTGTCCTTTACTGGCATTATGTGGGGATTAAGTCATCGGGCGGTGGGTAGATGGTTAGATTTTGTTCTGGGGTGTTTTTTTTATGTTTGATGAGAAAGAGAAGAGATAGAAAGATAGAAATGGTGTATGATAGGGATGTTGGAATTTATGGTAAGCCTAGAGTGGTTCGCGGGTGTTTGTAGGTAGCCCCGGGGTCTATATCATATTCCCCGGGACCCCTGATAAGATAGTTGAAACTGGATGGTAGGTTGGAATAGATCTTGTGCGAAAGGGTTAAGATGTAATTGGTGAGAGTGGGAAATGAGAGGTCATTGTGTATGTTGGTGTTGTGGATATACCAATCAGCACCTGTAGCAATTCGGAGAAAACGGTTCTGCAGGACCTGGAGTTTGTTTAAGTGTGAAATTGCTGCAGCACCCCAGACTTGACATGCATAAGTAATAGCCGGTCTCAATATTTGTTGATATATGAGAATCTTATTTCTGAGACTCATAGGTGACTTTTTGTTGTATAACGGGTATAACATACCCATTCGTTTTGTGATTTGACACAACGGATACAATGTGTGTCTTCCATGTGAGACGCATGTCAAGCTGGACTCCAAGATATTGGGCCTGATTACTCCAGGGAATGTCTTCTCCTGCTATGTGGAGTTCTGGAACGTCTTGAATTTGGCGACGGGTGAAGGTCTGCCTGTGATTTTGTGGCGTTTATGCGTAGACGCCATGTGAGAAACCAGGCGTAAATCATGTCAGCATAGCGCTGAAGACGTTGTACAGCCGTAAGGTGTCGACAAGAGGCTGTGGTGATTGCTGTATCATCAGCGAAGAGGTACAGGTTGCAGCTCCAGATAGTGGGAAGGGTGTTGATATAAGTTAAGAAAAGAAGGGGGCCAAGTACGCTACTTTGGGCACCCCTGCATTGATAAGATAGGGTCGGGAAGTAATGTCATCTCTGACAACGGAGAAGGTACGACGAGTAAGGTAATGATTGACAATATGAGTTATGTAGGGAGGAAAGTTGTATCTGATCAGTCGGTAAAGAAGGCCTTGATGCCAAACGGAGTCGGAGGCCTTTGAGATGTCCAGGAATAGAGCTGCAACATACTGTCTGTTATTGAAAGCTCGGGTTACCTCGTCAACCAGACGTAGAAGTTGGTGTGATATGGAGTGGCAGCGGCGAAAGCCAAATTGCTCTGGGCGAAGGATGTTTAGCTCGTCCAGCAGATTTTGAAGGCGATGTTGGAGTACCTTCTGAAACAGTTACCAATAGCTGGTAGCAAACTAATGGGACGATGGTTTGTAATTTGTTTAGAATCCTTGCCAAGTTTGGGGATGGTAATGATTCTTGCATGTTTCCATTTTGCAGGAAAGTATGACAGAAGGAGCAGGCTGTTGAACAGATGAACTATCAATGCTATCCAGTCCTGCGGGAGTGCCTTAAAAGCAGCGTATGGTATGGAGTCGCAACCAGCAGCTTTGTAGGTTCGGACTGAAGCTATTAGACCACTGACCTCAGCGGTGTTGGTGAGGAGCATTTCATCTGAGTTGTAGGGAGAGGCAAGAAATTGCTGGACCACTCCTTCAATTTCAGCTACCTGTTCACTATCAGGGGATTCTGCTGGATGGAACGTAGCAGCCAGATGTTCGGCTATGAGTTCGACCTTTTCTCTGGAAGATTGTGCTACTCGATTTCCATCAGTAATTGGCGGATCTGAGGTGGGTATGCGAAGCATAGCCTTAGATATTCTCCAGAGAGAACAATCAGTGGTATCGAGAGTACATAATTTTCTTTCCCGATCTTCATTGAAGTGGTCAGAAAGTTCGAACTTAACTGCTGCTTGGAGGCGGTTCCATTCCCTCTTGTCTTGTGGTTGGCGTGTGTATTGGAATTTTCGCCGTGCTCTGTTCTTGGCTGCGATGAGATGCCGCAAGTGTTGCGGGAGGGGTTTGAGGGGACTATATGGAGTTTTGCGGGCAGGAGTGGCATCACGCATGGCTGCAGCCATGTTAGTGGTGATGTAGTTTTCAAGATCATCAGCTGCCGCAAATGTTGCGCATGGATGAATATTGGCGGGTTTTTCAGTTATAATTTTAGAGAATTTACTCCAATTAGTTAGTCTGGGATTGGCGTGGGAAGGTAAGGATTTAGGCGTTAGTTTTGCCTTATACAATAGAAGAATGGGAAAATGATCAGAGTGAAGCTCAGGAAGAGTGAATATTGTTAGATGACTGCGTATGTTGGACAACAGGGCTATATCCAGCCAATCTGGGGGACCACGATCACCATGTGTTATGGTGGGAGAGGTAGGAGCAAGCACAACCAGATGTTTTCGCTCAGTGTATCGCTCCAGCAGACGTCCACGACTGTTGGTAGTGGTGGAGCTCCATAGCATGCTCTTGGCATTATAATCTCCCATAGCTACAGTGGGAGAGCCAGTGAATATGAGGTCAAAGTCACGATGAGAGATCACTCTGCTCGGTGGGATGTACACCGAGTAAATGTTGATGGGTCCTTTGTCAGTTGTGACTTGGATTCCTGTTCCTTCTAGACCATCAACAGTTGGCAGGTGAAGGCGATGATGAAGGATATTCCTGTGTAGGTATACTGCGGTCCCACCATAACCATCCGGACGATCAGTCCTGTGGCAAATCATTCCTGGTATGTTGGCCTTATAACGAGGAGCTAGATGAGTCTCCTGTACCAGGAAGATGTCAATTTTATTCACCGCAATGAAATTTATGGCCTCCCTTAATTTATGTCGCAATCCATTTGCATTCAAGGAACAAATGCGTAGACTGGTGAGGTTACTTATGATGTTAGTGATGTCCGCCATTGTTACCCATGAAGATAAAGACTGTGTGTACCAAAATAGTTTGTGGTGGTATTGTTGGGGGGGCGGATAGCCAGGGCATCAGCTAGTAGAGCTGCAAAGTCCGCCTGCAGGGAGAGGGTAATCCTGGACATAAGGCTCAGAAATTGCGCATCAGGGACAGATGGCATAGGGTGCTGTGGTAAAGAGTGGCTAGTGGTAGGGCGAGTCAATAGCCGTTGTAGCATAGACGCTCTAGATTCGCCGTTTGTTACTATTGGGTACGCAGGCCTGTTGTTTGGTGCAGGTACAGATGAAGCCTTTTCAGGTATTGGCCTGTTTGTATGTGGGCGTTGGGATGGTGTTATCAACTTAGCTGGAGCTGCTAACGTTTGTGGTTGCTGTGGAGGAGCTGTGACTCAGGTTCAGGAGTCCGTTGGAGTGGACCATGTTGTTGTGTTGTAGAAGCACTAAGGGCAGCAGCGTAGTTTTTATATTGTGGTCTTGTACTTGGAGGGAGTCCAGGGTAGCGAGTACCCTTAAATACTTCCTTAGGCATACCTTGCGGGTTTCGAACCTTTAGAGCTGCGTCGAAACATGTGCGTTGCCCATTTTGTTCATCTCCATTTCAATTCTGGCTTCCTGCCAGACAGGACATAGCGGCGGGAGTGCTCTCCTCCACAGTTGCAGCAAGTTGGTGTAGATCCAGTAACACCTAATACTTTACAGTCTGGCCGCTTGTGTCCAGATTCGCCACAATATGAACAGACTGGTTCCAGTCGGCAGTCCGCCTCACTATGTGTGAACTGTTGGCAGTTCGTGCATTGTAGTGAACGTGCTGGTGGTCTGTAAGGTTCAACCCTTATTATGGCATCGAACATTTGGGTTTCCTTGTAGATATCAGTGGACCTGGGCTCCTTCCGCAGAGCTACTCTGAAGTGTGGCAACTTTTGTTGATTCATTGAGTGAGTTGAACGAAGTTGTCCAACGCGCTCTACTGGATATTTCAGATTTAGAAGGAGTTCCTGTACATCAGTTTCGGTTACGTACATGAGTACGTATTTCAAGGTGACGTACATTAATTTATCGTCTGGCAGCAAGGTGGTGAGAAATTGCAACTTCCGTTCAGTCAAAAGTTTCTTATTAACCTGTGGTCAGCAGGTGTGGCAGGTAAGAAAGCGTTGGAGCCGCTCATGTTTTTAATTGTGAATTTAGTTTCTGGGTGACCTTCATGTAGAGCTTACAAAAGGTCGCGGGCTTGTGCCGGATCTCGTAGAAAGATGGGTGTGGTTTTGTTTTATTTATTTACGCCTTGAACATTAGTATTAGATGGGATTTGGTTGATGGTAGGAGGTGCAGATTCAACTATTTGATCCTCTTCCATGCTCTCAGCAGGTGGAGGAGCGGTGGAACATTTGCGTCGCTTTTGGTTTATCTCTGGAAGTGACGGAAACTCATTATCGATGTTATTTTCTCCAAGAGCAGCAAAACTGTTTGAAGTCTTGGGTGGCGGTGGTATATTTGAGTTGCTTTTTAATCTTTGGCAGTTCTTTTCGGTACAGAGGTTTGCCAGGAGTCCATTTGATGTCTATCATTTTCCATTAGGTAGGTGGCAATTTTGTCAATGCTTAGTCGGTGATAGGAGTAAATCTTAAAGGCAGCAGATGTAAGGCAGATCTCCTCTGAGGTAGGGACGGAGAATATTTCTGCATCTGCCTGATTTAGATATTGAGTCCTTGCTTGCCTTTCCATTCGTAATATCCGTATGTCACCTCGATTCAACGGAGAAGTAGGCTGTTCTATCAAAGCTTCTCCTAAGAAGCTTGCCATGTCGCCCCTAGCAAATAGTAGTCATGAGGATCAAATTCCAATGAAGTGGCTGGGGCTGCATGAGCCTCTACTGGCAGAGGTGTGGAGCTGGCTGTACACATGGCGTTGGTAGAGCAATTTGGCTTAGTCGTAGAAGGCTGACTATTAGTGGCGGGGCGTGCCTTCATGTTAGCTGTGGTTGGTGCTTTGGTGTTGGACATGATTGACCAATAGAAAAGGTTAATGCAATGACCATTCAGATGTGAGGATGAATATGTTATCAAAAAGGGGTACGAAGACCCCTTTTTGTGTAATGTTTATAACTGAAAAGAGGAAGAAGAAGAAGAAGAAGAAGAAGAAGAAGAAGAAGAAGAAGAGGAAGAAGAAGATACGACAGAACAAGTATAGGGCACTGAAAAGCCCGAACAGTAGCGGACCAACCCTTAATGGGCGCCGAAAAACCAGTCACAAGGACTGTTGGCTGCGGTCTTACTGTTCTACCCAGTCACTTTGTTAATAATTGAAGCTCTAGCTGGCTCGGATCCTTTTTTCTCGCCTCAAAGAGGCTAGTCAGGCTCTTCTGTGCTTCTGCGATGCTAACAGTGTCTTGGAGACGAGTCTAGTCGAGATGTTCTCTCTTCGAAGGTTCCACCCCGAGTGAGTCGAATCAATATCACAAGGTCCAAGTCCAAGTCGTGTACTGACAGGCTGTTAACAGCCAGAAGGTTTTTGCTGCGTACCCACCCAGGTTTTGGGTCTGACCGCAGGTTGTTAATTTTGATGTTTGTAGGATGATGTTATATTTTTTTTTTTTTTTTTTTTTGAAGAAAATTTTGTTGAGCTAGCTTTTTGCTCCTCTTTAATTTTGTACAGGATGCCAAACCGCTTTTTTGTTTACACCCTGGTGTTTTATTTTTCTAAAAATGGGGTAAATTTAGTAGCCAAACAGCTCTTTTGGAGATTTGTAATTTAGCTTATGCTGCTGTAAGGATTAACTCCTTTGTTACCTCGGATGCCCGCAAGCCATACGGGGTACCCGGTAAAGCCTGAATCGGCGGCTCGCAGCGTCGTAGTCTCCTAGAGACCGAACCAGGGCGCTTCTATGAGCTGGAATTTTATCGTAAAATTTTGTTGCCCGGCGTCTAATTTCGTCCTCCACGTATGGGAGAAGGGAAGCTTCGTGAAGTAACCTCACGGGAAAAGAACGGCCCACAGAATAGATGGATCGGAGTCCTCTATTCTGTGCACGCTGAAGGTATACTATCCAGCTATCGGCAGCCATGCCCCAGATTTCACAGGCGTACAACATGAGTGGGATTATCAGCGCTCGAAAGAGGTGTAGCTTTAAGCGGACTGGCATCGAGCGAGAACCCAGCATTGGGTACAGAGAGGCAATAGCCCCCTGCACCCGTGCCGATAGTTCCCTGATGTGTCCGCGGAAAGTTAGGCCTCTATCAAGTTGAACGCCCAGGTACTTGATGGAATTAGTCCACTCTATCCTTCGGCCCCTGAAGTGGAAGTTTGGTCGGTCAGCGGGGGTGTGGCGCCTCGTAAAAAGAATGGCGTGGCTTTTGTCCGGATTTACGGACATCCGCCAACGCCTGCACCATTCTTGTGTGAGACGGAGGTGTCTCTGAATTGGGTTGAAGGCTCTGAGTATATGTCTGTTTTTGCAGAACAACAACACGTCGTCAGCATATTGTGCCATTTCGACCTGTGGTTGAGTTGGAAAATCTGCCATGAAAACACTAAATAGTGTGGGGGATAGTACAGAGCCTTCGGGGACTCCGCCTCTCACGGGTCTCAGTGTAGATGTTTTCCCCGCTACTGTGACTTTAAATGATCTGTGCCTGAGAAAGCGGTGTAGGATGTTGATTAGCTGTGTAGGTAGCCCCAGTTGGATAAGTTTGAAGATCAGACCGGCATGCCATGTCGTGGAGAAGGCCTTTTCGACATCCAAAGATACCACTGCCGTGAAGGCGCGTTCCTGGAAACCCAGGGCCGCTGTCTCCACCACACGTAACAGCTGTTGGGTAGTCGAGTGCCCAGGACGAAATCCGAACTGGTGGTCAGGAATAGCTTGAACATCTCCCAAGATGGGAGTCATTCGGGTTAGGATTAACCTCTCGAATACCTTCGAGAGGGTTGAAAGGAGGCTTATGGATCGGTAGCTGGAAGGATGTACAGGATCCTTCCCAGGCTTCAATACAAATATAACCCGAGCCTCTCTCCACTCGCGAGGAAAGTGCCCCAAGGTGATGCACATATTGAAGATCCTGGTTAGGAAAACAACGGCATTGAAGGGAAGGTGACGAAGCATGAGGGGTGTCAGCCCGTCCGGCCCCGCCGCCTTGTTTGGTTTGAGGCGTTTGAGTACGCCCTGGACTTCACTGGGGCGAATGACGGAAAGTCGTTCCGCGTCCTCGGGAGGACGTCGAAAAAATCGCCGTACCTCCCTACGAACGCGTTCGGAAAAGATGTCGTCCTGGGGGTCCTCTCTCGGACATAGAGTGCGTTCAAGATAGTCAGCGAACGCATTTGCTTTGGCTTGGGGTTCATAGGCGAGGCCTTGGGTGCCATGGATGGGTGAGGTGTATTGACCTTTGCGATTCCTGAGGGTCCTGGCGATACGCCACACGTCGCCATTTTCAACGCGCAGTCTGGCCATTGTGTCCTCCCACGCTTGCACCTTGTGCTCACGCAGTCGGACCCTGACCAGTCGACGTAAACGTCGCAAGAGCGCGCAATTATGTGGCGTGCGGCGTCGCTGGTACAGTCTCCGTGCCGCCCAGGAGCGGCGGATAAGAAGGGTGATGTCTAAAGGAAGAACGTCTGGATGAAGAGGTGCAGGTCCATGAACTGTTAGATTTTTGGCAGTTCGCGTCAGGATAGAAGTGAATGATGAGATTGCCCTCTCAATGTACGGGATGTTTGTAACTTTTGGGTTCGGTGGAATGGAAGTGCGGAGGCAGCTCCTTACGCCTTCCCAATCGACTTCTCGCGTTTGAAGCGAGGTGTCATGACTGGCAACCCTAGTGTTGATTTCTGTCAGCACCGGATTATGGTCAGAATGAAGTGCGTTTAGTGACGTAAGAGTGAGATGAAATGGAAAATGCTTTGTGATTGCGAAGTCAATGACTGATGGCAGTCCTCCACCTCGCGGGTAGTGCGTTGGTTGCCAGGGACCCGGCACTTGAAGCTGTGGGTCTCCATCTATTAGGCGAATGATTTGATTGCCTCTTGCATCTGTCCGACGACCACAATGCCAACGCTGATGTTTTGCATTGAAGTCCCCGGCCATGATAGCACTTGGGTGTAAGTTTAGGATAGATAGATAGTCGTTTGCAACGAACTGCCGGTTGGGGGGGGGGGTGATACTCAGAGACCACCAGGACCTCAGTTCCGCCAAGGTCAGGACAGATTGCCGTGGCCTCTAGGGTTTGAAGAGGAGGGAGCTGGATGGGTTTGTGTACTACATTTTGCCGGACAAGTACCGCTGTACCACCGCCAGGGCGGCCTTGGCGATCCGTGCGATGGCAAATGTAGCCCGGGATGCGGAAACGGGTGTCTGGACGGAGATGCGTTTCGCTGATTAAGATGACGTCTAGGGCATTTGCTCGAGCGAACTGCAATAGCTCGCCCCCCTGATCGACCAGGCCACACGCATTCCAGAATGCGAAGCGAAAAGAGGTACGAGACCTAGTTCGATTCGCCATTCTGTGATTGCTGGATACCAGTTGACAGTAGGGCAAGTCCCTCCATTGCAGCCAGCATCTTGCTTGCCGGGTCTGAGGCACAGAAGAACTTTACTAAGATCTCACAGATCTTTTGTCCATGTGATTGCAGCAAATTCTGCAACCACCTAAACATCTCCGTGAGATCCAGGGAAGCCGTTAGTTGGGTGGAGCTTATGGTAGAGGGCACTATGTTGGTGTTGGCTGGGGAGGATGACCTAAGGGGAGCAGGCCTACCTCGAGCCCTTTCGTCCCTCAACTGTCTAGGGGGCATAGGTTCGCTATGCGCCACCACCACAGTCGGGTTCTCGGGTTGGCGAGATAGTCTCCTCTCATTGAGGTCTGGTTTGGAAGCTGCGCTTCTTGGGGCTGGGGCCCGTGTCTGTTTGTGTTTCTGTGTGGGTGCTTGTGTTTTCCCACGAGACTGTTTTGGGGTGTCAGAGGATCTTTGCACAACTTCAGCAAAAGATGGGCGGCGTTCATCCTGCTGACGGTCTTCATTTGGTGGCTGCCTGCTGGATGTCGTAGCCTTGGAGACTGAGGAAGGGAGAGCCCTGGTCTCTTCCCTGGCTGGCGCTCTTTGAAGTGTCCTTTCCTGTGCCGGTCTTCTGGCAGCTATAACCGCCTTCCTTGTTGGGCAGCCGCCATAGCAGGCAATATGCGCACCTTTGCAGTTTGCGCAAGTGGGCGCATCGGTAAGCGACCTCGGACACGCCTCCTTGTCATGAGGTCCTCCACACCGCAGGCAACGCTGTATTCTGCGGCAAAACCTGCTGGAGTGGTTAATCCCCAGACAATGGTGGCACTGAGGAGGGCCGCCAGAACTCCTGACGGCCTCGACCTTTACCCGGAGGTAACAAATAGTTTTGACGCTATCTATCTTTGCCTCCGGGTCGTTGGACCGCTCTACTATCACCAGATAGAGAGGGATGGGGATGGGGCCAGGCTGACCTTGTGGTCCTGGCTTGGTCAGCTGCCTGACCAAGCGCGGTGTTATACCCTGTCGGGTGAGGTCATCGGTGATCTCGCTTACCGGTGTATCCACTGGTAATCCTCTGATCACCCTTTTTAAGTCTCGTGCCTTGTCGAGGCCGAAGGTAAAGTAGGGGATCTTCTTCCCCTCGAGTGCCCTGAGGAGCAGCTGGTAGTCCTCTATGTTTGTCGCCTTGAAAACAAAGCGGCTCTTCCTCCTCGTCACCTCGCATTTATTCGAGAGGGACGGCATTACTTCCTTTAGGAAGCCTACCGACCCCCGGAAATCATCCACGATGATGGGAGGAATATGCCGCTTAGGTGGGGTTCGCTGGCTGGTAGCATCAGTCTTCAGGACGTTTGACTGTCCCTTCTTCCTCCTTGAGGTTACCTCCTGGAATTCCGCCTCATCGACGTCTTTGGAGACGTCCGAGGAGCTGGTCTGGAAGTCCTCTTCCTCCATCCTGGAGGACGAATTCTCTGGAGCCGCAGCTCCATGGAAATATTCTCCTTCTGAATCTGAGGAGTCGTTTGATGATGAATTTTGGCCTGAACGAGAATTTTTATCCCGGGAAGGGCCCTGGTTGGTGGCCTGTTCGGCTATAGCCAAACGTTTTACAGCGCCATTTCCGCCTTCTTTGCGTTGTCGGCGCTGCCTTTTGGTTCCTGTAGCAGTGGTTTTTGCCCTGTCTACAGGGTGAGTCACACCAGTGCTGGTGCTTGGTTTGGCATCCTGTGATGGATGTTCCGATGAGGGATGGGTGGTGGGATGGTCAGAACCCTCACCTGGTGTGGGCATTTTGCCCTGCACCAAGGTGCAGTTTACAGCTAACCTTAGGCTATTAACTTACCTGGCAGTACAGGCTGCAAAACTGCGTGAAACACAGAGGGCCGGACAATTTAGCGCCTTTAAAATCACCTTTCGGTGTTGGCTGTGGCCTTGTGTTTCCCTGTCTGCTCTGATGGTGTGTTTTCTATTAGGTTGTCGCTCGCTCGCACGCTGTTGCTGCTGCTCTCTTCTGGAGATTTGCAAATTGCCGGGAGCTTCCCGGGGGTCCCTCCCGATGGCGGCAAATGCTGACTCCAAATCTCTGGATGCGCTGGCAACTGTCGCAGGCGATGTTTCCTCTTCGGCGTCCAAATGCAAAATCAATATCACAAATTTAGAAACCTGTAAAGAAATATTCCTTATGGAAGACTTCCCCATTCATGTTATTTTCTTTGTTCTTTCGAAATGTTTGCAGTAAACTTTGGAACTATTGTTTTATAGTCATACCACAAAGTAATTAAATGTAGACCTTATCTTAAATACACGAATAAGATCTGATGTATATGGCTCTAGATGGTAAATGGCTCTCATCATCTACAGAACAAAATACTACACGTCATGCCATCTCTGGAGCGCAGCACGAGTTTGGTAAAAGTTACCCTTTCGCTAAATTCATTATCAAGTACAATCTCACCCGGTTTGGAATAAGCTTATCTAAATGAACCTCCACTACATAGCCACATATTAATGTACAAGACACACTCCATTCTCAATCCGTTCTTCTACTCTTGCTTGAATCTCTATGTCCGGGAAGTTTAAATTAAATGTTTATAGAAGTAGTTTCATTATGTAATTCCTGATGGATATAAGGAGAACTGAAACATCTGTTAAATGTTTAAAAGGTGGACTGCTGAATTC
This sequence comes from Mantis religiosa, assembly GCA_030765055.1. Classification (NCBI taxonomy): domain Eukaryota; kingdom Metazoa; phylum Arthropoda; class Insecta; order Mantodea; family Mantidae; genus Mantis; species Mantis religiosa. The sequence continues at coordinate 120,665,604 of CM060959.1, forward strand.
CGCAATTCTAGTTTTATGATATTGCGAAGAAATTTGAGAAAAAGAATGGAGTTAAAGTTTTAAAGATGGAAAAATACTGGAAAATAAAACTGAAATCAACGAAATGCTGGCTATCATGGAATACGCTGACAGGACATTACGTGCCTTACGTTTAACTACATTTATTTAGTCCATATTTGCAGCTAATGCAAATTCCATTCAGAATGAAAATGACCTTATAGTCTATTCTAAGAAGATTCAGGATGACGTTATTTTTGTCATGTAAATATATTAAGTAGGTATATTGTATTTTGATGAAATAATTAGACATATTTTACAAAAGATAACAACAGACTGCCACAATGTTTTCATGTAAAGTATAATTTTTGGAGGTGAGATAGCTGTATCAATGAAAGGCTCCTAAATTAAATAACTAATTGCTCTAAATAGCAGAATTTGTGTGCCAAAGGTTTCTTTATATCTCTAATTAAAATCTATAGCAATAGTTTGCAATGGTATTACATTAGTGTAGAGTACAAGAATGTCCAAGGTTATTTAGCTCCTTGCGCATTTGTCACTATTTCATATTAAACTATACTTATTTATCTTTTGTATAGAACACACACTTTATCTACACAATAGCCTATCATTACACCACATTTGCCGCTATTACGATCCTGAATACGCCGTCCACCGTAAGCGGAAGTGAATTGCCAATGTCAAAAGATATAGCAGTTGGCCGTGTTAAGTAGGCTGGTGTTGAAGTCCATTCAGAAACTTTATATTGAGATTTCCTCAGAAAAACATCTTTTGGAATCATCTGAATCAAAACAAAGTCAAGTTTAGAGAAATATGTGTTTGTATGTCATCTAAAGAGATGAGTGAATTTGTATTAATACCAGTATCGATTATAATTTACTGCAATGAAATGATAATGCAACAAAAATTTGTCACCTACATGTGTATTTGAGTATTTATTTGTAATTTATATCCTCCAGCGTTAAATGTTATTGGACAGTGAATGAATTCGTGGAAATGATGCTCGAATAGGTCCAGTGTCCATTGGCCTTAGATTTACCCGACATTCACCTTGAAGGATAAGGGAAAACCTCGGAAAAACTTTATCCAGGTAACCCACCCTGACCGAGATTCGAACTCGGGACCACCTACCATCTGCGCTACCGAGACAGGCAAATACGTGAGTGGTGAAGAGTGTGCGTACGCGCGTGTGTGTGTATATACATGAGTAAATAAATCTTAGTAGTTAATATATTCGTGCTACTATCGAAGAGAGATGTGTCAGATATCCTGCAAAGCAATTAAAGGATTTCTCTGGAGGGAAAAGGAAGATTTCCAAAATATGTGTACCGTTATAATGACAGAATAATTTCACAAAATATTACTGCTATGTATCCAGAGGGTTAAGGAAATCAAATAATATTTTTCACTTAGGAAAACTGCACTTACATATTGATTTAAGATGACATCCTCTCCCAAGGTAATTATTTGTTGAGTCTGTATTGTTTCAGTATATATCACCACATTCGTTTATTTTAACCTAGCACAAGGAAAGTAAATGTAAGCAATATTTAAACAACTGAAATACAATGAATTTTACGTCTCTCTGCATAATTGCAATTCATCTTCTAAGTTTTAGAATATTACTGGTGGTGCCATCTCTGAACAGCCGGATGCGTGTGGTATAAGGCTGCTCTCTGGTTGGCAAATTAATTGTTTATGAAGCTTCTCGCACCGTGTAATAAGTATAAATAAAGAGACATCTTCTATATAATATATTTTAACAATACATTAAATATTTGACTTGCATGTTTTCTCATCCCAGTCTTCTACTTCTATTTACTCAATTTTGTACAGACTACAGTCCTGTATCAATGATACGAGAGACAACTGTACATGCTTAAAGGTATTTCTAACTTAGTTGTCTCTTTAAGAGTCATGTGGACGTTTATATTTATTTTGCTCTATGTTTTGCCCATTGGCTAGTTTACATATCATTAATTATTTGCTGCCTTTCAAATTTACTGCTGTTCCCATAATACACAAGAATGGAGCTTAGCATTTTAAAGAGTCCTTCATGAGCAAATATGTTGTTCTACCATTAACACAAAAGTTATTAGAATAGTGGGTTGCCCCAGAAAATTCAAATTAAACCTTTTTTAGTCACCCAATTATCGAAAGGCATGACCAACTGGAGCTGGGTAGGGGACAGGTGGCATTCAGGATACGCCCATCCATTTATCTTGTGGCGCTCACATAGGGGATGGTTAGGAAAGTGTCAAGAGGCACTGTACCGTCTCTTTCCCTTCCCCCTGACGTCTGGAACAATCGGGATGGTGTTCGGAGCCGCGAGGCTTCGAGATGCAGCGATATGGCTATATAAGCGGTGTGTTAGATGACTCAGACAGTTCTTGGCGAACAGCCGTGAAGAGCGCAGTGCTAGCGAACGGACTGGAAGACTGCGTACATGTATCAGAGGAGTGTTAAGTCAGCTCTAGAGAGAGTTGTACGTAATTGTGAGTGATTGCGTAATTGGAGTGTTACGTAATTGTGTGTGATACGTGATTCTGCTGTGATTTGTAAGTGAACCAACTGTAATTCGGTGGAAATAAAGAATATTTTGAGTTTGTACAAGTGGACTTTTAGTTTCACGAACCCACAAAGTCACAATATATATGGTCAGTCCCTTTAAAAGCCCTATTGTATTCCCCAATTACCTGCTGTGGATAAGCATAAGCAGGAATCAGTGATGTTGCAAATGAAGTTTTGGTTATTAACTTATTGGAAACGTGAAAATTATTTTTTAAACTTGAAGACGTTGTGATTATTTTATACTTACGGCTAGTTATAGTGCTAGTGTCTGTGTTAGCTGTAGGAGGCGCGAGGACTACGTGAAAGGCTATAAGATCAGTTGGTAGGGAAATTGTGATTAAGGTTCATACATTTTTTACAAAAGAATTCGATGCCCTAAAATGCTGAAAGCCAACTACATCTATGTCGAACATAATTCAAGGAACTACTACAGCTGCAGGTTTTTCATCTCATACTCTGAAAAGAATGCCTAAAGAACTAAATTAAGTGCAAGTAAGTGGTAATTTTATAGTAACTCCTGGTAAAACAACGTCCGAATGCAAACCCCACAAAAACAGCACTATACTCCTTCTGTGCCATTGTAATATGACAAATGTGTATTCACTATCGGACTGATTTTGTGTTCAACCTGGTAGACATCTATAGAGATCTAAAAGTATAAAAGTTAATCAACGGGAGGTTATGGAGCTTGCGAAAGGTACTGCGTCAAATGAAATGTAGATTTGTAAACAACTCACGAGGAGAAAAGTTTCTGATGGAATGGCCAGTCGTTGCAAAAAGATTCGCGTTTCCAAAAAAAAAAAAAAAAAAAAAAAAAAAAAATCAGTTAAGGGCTTTCGGTGCTCCTATTATTTACTTAGATAAAACCTGGATCAATGTAAATCATATGAAAAAAAAAATTGTGCAAAAGTCAAGACAACGATTTTGAATTTCTGTACGCATCCCAATAAGCAAAGGGCAGCGTTTTCTTACACGCAGGAAGTTCGGCAGGTTTCATGCCTAACATTCTTTCGAGTTTTAAATCAAATTCAAGTAAACACTATCATAATGAACTGGATAGGAAAACATATAAACTGCTTTATTAATTAGTTATTCTGCAACATATCCTCATTAGTGCCATAGTAATAGACAACACATACTATCGTTCTACTCAAATCTACAAGGTTCCCATATTATCATAACTTAAATCAGTAATGCAACCATGGCTCCGTGACAATAACATTGAGTTTGTTCCACGGTATACCAATGCTGTAATTTACGAAAGAATAAAGCTGAAAAGAAAAATATATGAACTACATTGTATGGAGCAAATGGACGGTCACGCTGTAATAAGATTACCTCTGCATGGTCCTTATGGCTATAGAACTTAGATGGGCACAGATAAAAAGATGGCGCGAAACACAACATTTTTAGCCATAGTGAGGTAAAAGTGTTGCTTGATAGTGCAGTTGGTCAGGTGTCGGACAGAATAGGCGGGGAGCTTGAGAACACGTTGGAAAATAGAACAGTTTTATTGGGAGAAAGATGGATTCATAGATGAAATTAATGATAGGTTCATAATTAATTTAGAAAATGATACAGATTGTAGAAATTAGGCACATTTTGACAATTTTGACAAATATCTGAAAATGAAGAAGGGAAACAGGAACCAAATTTGGAGGACGAAGAACAAACAGACGAAGAAGGATCATCATTTAACTGATGTGTCTGCCCTGCCTGACGGGCCACAAAAGAGGAGCGGGTTAGAAAGAGATAGTGAGTACGAATTTCTATCTCTCTCTACAAACCAGGGGCCAAGTTAAATCTCGTGCATTATAGAATAGCCTTCTAGATGCAGAGCTACAATTACAGCACGTTTTTCCATTCCGAACTCCTTGTTTCGTCCCACTAGGAGGTAATACGGTATTAACCTAAGCAGATACACAAATACTGCTAGATGTATACAATGTACTGTAAAACAATGTGAACTACTTGCTACAAGGACTGCTGAAGCAGTGAGGCTATTCGAATGTAAACCTCATTGACAAAGGCACATTAGTGTTGTCGTGGGAACTCATCAGCTCTCCTCTACGTGGTAAACCAGTCAAATACACAATAGAAGCACTTAGTATTTACATGTTTATACATATGTTATTATCAGAAGGAAGATATGATAGAATATTAAACTCGGCATCCCTGTTTTATCCTCAAATCTATACTTGTGAAATTTGATCAAAAACTTTTTGACCTGTACTGTAATCGTTTACGAAATCTCTCCCAGTGTGCAAGAAATCGGTATAACTAAAAATATCACTCCTATATAATATAATAATTACTACACTCACATGTTTTCTCATCCCAGTCGTCCACTTCTATCTACTCAGTTTTGTTCAGATTACAGTCCTGTAGCAGTGGTAAGGGGGGCAACTGGAAATAAAGGTATTTTGTAACTCACATTTCTTTTTAATTTCATGTGAATGGTTAGATTTATTTTATTGTAATTTTTCGTATAGGTAATTTAAATATATCAATAATTATTTGCTGTCTAATTCCATGCTATTGCCATGAAACCTAGAGCTTTCTATTAAAAAATGTAAAAGTATTGTAAAATTGTAATTAAAGCAATGCTATTACATTACTGTAGAGTACAAGAGTGTTTAAGGCTATGTAGTTACTTGCACATTAGTCACTATTTCATATTAAACTATACTATACTTACCTTTAGTGTAGAGTAAAACCTTTACCTACATATTAGTCTGTTATTACACTACATTTGTAGTTTACTGAGTCAAAATATCGTGGTTAGTAAAAGTATCTCCCAACCACTACGGCCACTACTCCGGTCCTAAATACGCCGTTCCGCATAAGTGGAAGTTAATTGGCGAGGTTAAAAATATAGCAGTTGGCCATGTTCGTTCAGGTTTTGGGATCACCTGAATGTAAACAAAGAAGCATTTTTAGAAAAATGTGTTCGTATATCAGCCAAATATATGAATGAACTATATTTATACCTGTATTGACTGCAATTTATTGCATTGAAATAAGAATTTAAAAAAAAAATTGATCACATACTTGTGTACCTGAGTAGTGGGGAGTGTAAATATATCTTAGTAAATAACATAAGTGCTACTATCAAAGAGAGATGTGATAGATATACTGCAAAGCCATTAACGTACTGCTCTGGAGAAAAAAGGCAAGATTTCCAAAATGTGCAGTAGCTCCAACAAAAAGTTACATGAGGACGGTGAAAAATATCAGAAAGTAATAAAAGATGCCATGCCATGCCATGCCATGTGGTGCTGGCTGGCTGTAAAAGCCAGAAGGTTTTTGCTGCGTGCCCACCCGTTTTTAAGGGTTTTACCGCAGGTAAAATAATGTATCGACAAAACATCAAATAGCAAAGGTAAGTCTCTAGTGATTTTGCAGGTAAATTGCCGAAGCATCGTAAACAAAAAATTAGAATTCTCAAACTTAATAGACATTTAGACGTAGTAATAGGTAACGAATCTTGGCTACAGCCGGATATCACAAACGCAGAAATATTTAGAAACAACCTCACGGTAATAAGAAGAGATAGAAACGGTAGAGGGGGTGGGATATTTATTTGTGTCAAAAACATACACAATGCGGCAGAAGTATGGCGGGATGAGGTATACGAAATCTTAGAAGTAGAAATTTCAGGAAATTATATGAAAAATAAATGGCGGATAGTTGGTATATATAGGCCACCAAGTGACGACTTGGGCTCATTAAGATCACTTGCAAAACGGGTTCTTGAAAGTGAGGCCAGCGAGCAGGTAATCATAGGGGGTGACCTAAATCTTCCAAAAGTTAACTGGGTGGGTGAAGTGAGGGGAGGGGAATCGCAGGCTATTGTAAATGACCTTTTTTGGGAAGGTGGCTTTGTTCAAACTGTAAACACCGCAACTAGGGAGGGGGTGGTTCTAGACGTTTTCCTGGTGAAGCCGGAGGAAGCAGTGCTAGAGTGTGAAGTTTCTCCTGGTATAAGTGACCATAACTGCGCAGTGGTTAAAGTAGAAGGAATTCGAGCCCAATGCCATACAGGGAAAAAGAAACACATTTACCAATATTATAAAGGAGACATTCCAAGGCTGCAACAATTCCTAAAAGATAGATATTCCTTGTGGTCCCAAACTGGAAGTTCGGTTGAAAAAATATCGCAAAATTTTAAAAAAATCGTTGTGGAAGCGACAGATAAATTTATACCCCGTAAAACACTCACAAAAAAAACCTGACCCAGAATATTACAACAAAACAGTAAAACGGCTAAAGAAACAAGTTAGGAGAGCATATGGGTCACGTAAAATTAGTACTTATCACGCAAATAAATTCCATGTTTTATCAAATAAACTTTTATTAGAGAAGATTACCGCTGAAGAAAATTTTTTAAAAAATATTCTCTCGTCTAACAGAAATAACTGGCAGCAGTTTTTTAAATTCGTGAGAGGGCGCAGGGGTAACAAGGAGGAGATTCCGGGTATAAAAAATGGAAATGTACAAGTTACCGACTCTTTGTTAAAAGCGGAAGTATTTAATCGGCAATTCGCTTCAGTGTTTCAGGTAAAGAGCAATGCCAGTATTAAAAGAACGGAGGGGCCCCCTATGATCGTGAAACCAAGCGACATTCGAAAAAGATTATTTAAATTTGGGAAATATAAATCAGTCGGTCCGGACGGCATTTCGGGTGACTTTCTTAAAATTGGAGGGGAGGCAATCGTGCCATATATAATGAGGCTATTCGAAATAACGGTAAATAACGGAAGCATACCGCAGGATTGGAAGCAGGCTATAGTCGTTCCTATTTATAAAACAGGGGATCGAACCAAAGCGACAAATTATAGGCCAGTTAGCTTGACATCAGTAGTAAGTAAACAAGTCGAGCATCTTATAGGGCAATACTTAAGACGAGAATGGGATAATTCACGCTGGCTCTTTGAAGGACAACATGGGTTTCGGAATGGACACTCTTGTGAGAGCCAACTAGTAGCTATTTGTCAGGATGTAGCTGATGCACTCGATGCAGGCGGTAAAGTGCATGCAATAGTTATTGACTTTACTAAAGCGTTTGACCTTGTACCTCATGGACCACTTATAGAAAAACTTTGCAATTTGCAAATAGACAACAGAGCGATTATTTGGATTCGGGAATTCTTGAGCGGACGAACCCAAAGAGTGCGCGTCGGAGATAGATTATCGTCCCCTACCGAAGTAACCTCAGGTGTCCCCTAGGGTAGCGTGATCGGGCCGTTGCTTTTCTTAGCATATGTAAATGACTTATGGAAAGGGATAACATCACAAATTCGGCTTTTTGCGGATCATTGTATAATTTATAGAAATATCAAGACCGAAGGTGACGTTAACAATTTACAAGAAGATTTAAACAAAATTCAACTCTGGGCGCAATCCAATCAAATGGAGATAAATCCAAGTAAATGTAAAACAATTATATTTTCAAGGACAAGAACAGAAGAAAATGTGGTGTATAAATTAGATAACAAGAGAATACCCAGGGTAAGTAGCACTAGATATCTAGGTGTAATAATAAATGAAAGATTGGAATGGGGGGAACATGTAAACTCGGTCACTGGAAAAGCCTGCAAAGCATTACACTTTGTAATGAGAATATTAAAACGCAGCAATGGGAAATCGCGAAATTTAGCTTACACATCCTTAGTCCGACCACTATTAGAATATAGCGCGGCATGCTGGGATCCATATCGGGTTGGTCAAAAACAAGCACTCGAGAGAGTCCAAAAACGAGCAGCTAAATTTGTTGATAGAGGAATGCGATTTGAAAACCCTACAGGCACTGCTACCTCCTGGGAATCATTGGAGAAACGTAGAAAACGGGCAAGTCTATGTGCAATTTTTAGAGCATATAAGGGGGAACCTGCATGGAAAGATATAACAAAGCGGTTGTTGACACCATCATATAGGGGAAGGAATGATCATTCAAAAAAAATAAGAAATGGGGAACAGAAAACTGATATAGGTAAATTTTACTTTACCAATAGAACAATTAATGACTGGAACAATTTGACTGCAGAATTACTGGAGACTTTGCCTCCAAATGTAAATAATTTCAAAGAGAGGTTAAAAAGAAATCCTGTATAGTTACCATAGTGCATGAAAGGAATTGTATATATGTTGTAAGGAATTGTATATTATATTGTTACCATAGTGCATAGTCATAGTGCATGAAAGGAATTGTATATATGTTGTAAGGAACTGTATAGTATATTGTAAGGAGTTGTATATTATACTGTAAAATTGTATATCATACTGTAAAGAATTGTATATTATATTGACAGCGCTGCCACCGGGCCATGCTCTAAGCAGTGAAATAAAGTATCTATTCAAGAGATTCAAAGGTAAGGTAAATATCGGGATATTGTAGGGTGAAATGTTGATTTTTAGGATGATGAATTTTTCTGAGGTTACTAGTAGTACCTGGGGGTTGAAGGACAGGATAGAACACCTTGCACCCTGGTGTTTTATTTATTTAAATTTTGGGTTTAAAATTTTGATGCCAAGCAGCTTGGAAGAATTATGTGGAGCTCAGCTTTAGCTGCTGTTCGGATTAGCTCCTTGGTTATCTCGGATGCCCGCAAGCCATGCGGGGTAACCGGTGCTGACTAGAGCGACGTCTAGTGGGGTCATAATCTCCCAGGGATCTGACAAGGGCGCTTCTATGAGATGGTACACTTGCGTAAAATTTTGATGCCCGGCGCCTGATGGGAGACTCTCCACGTATGGGAGACTCGAGGTCTCGTGTAGCAACCTGGTAGGAAAATAAGGACCCACAGAATATATAGACCTGAGTCCTCTATTCTGTGCACGTTGGAGCCATGCTAGCACGCTGTCTGCGGCCATGCCCCAGATCTCACAGGCGTAAAGCATAACCGGGATTACCAGCGCTCGGAAAAGGTATAACTTCATGCCAACTGGCATCGAGGTTGACCCCAGCATTGGATACAGTGAAGCAATTGCTCCCTGTACCTTAGCCGCTCGGTCCCTGATGTGTTGGCGAAAGGTTAGACCTTTGTCCAAGTTAACACCTAGGTACTGGACAGAGTTAGTCCACTCTATCCTTCGACCTCGGTAGCTGAAATTGGGGCAGTCTGCGGGGGTGTGGCGCTTTGTGAAAAGTATGGCGTGGCTTTTGTCCGGATTAACGGACATCCGCCAACGCCTACACCACTGCTGTGTGAGACGGAGATGTCTTTGTAGGGGGTTGAAGGCTCTGAGGATGTGTTTGTCTTTGCAGAACAGAAGCACGTCGTCAGCGTATTGTGCCATTTCGACTCGTGGCTCTGTTGGGAAGTCTGCCATAAAGACGTTGAATAGGGTGGGGGGTAGTACAGAGCCTTCGGGGACTCCGCCTCTCACTGGTCTGAGTGTAGATGTTTTCCCCGCGACTGTGACTTTGAATGTGCGGTGTCGCAAGAAGCTGTGTATAATGTTGAGTAATTGTTTTGGTAGCCCCAGGTGGATCAATTTGTACAGGAGCCCGGTGTGCCATGTCGTGGAGAAGGCCTTCTCGACATCCAAAGAAACTGCAGCAGTGAAGGCGCCTTCCTGGAATCCCAGGGCAGCAGTCTCCACCACCCGCAGCAACTGTTGGATTGTCGAGTGCCCAGGACGAAAACCAAACTGATGTGCGGGTCTCTGAAGGTCTCCCAATATTGGGGACAAGCGGATGAGAATCAACCTCTCGACAACTTTCGAGAGGGTGGAAAGGAGGCTGATGGATCGGTAGCTGGAGGGGTGAACCGGATCTTTCCCAGGTTTCAATATGCAAATCACCCGGGCCTCTCTCCACTCTCGTGGAAAGTACCCAAGGGTGAGGCACATGTTCAAAATCCTAGTGAGGAATAGAACCGCGTTGAAGGGGAGATGGCGGAGCATTAGGGGGGTCAGCCCCTCCGGCCCCGCCGCCTTTTTTGCTTTCAGACGCTGAAGTGCGCCCTGGACATCACTGGAACGAATGGTGGGGAGACGAACCGCGTCCTCAGGAGGGCGACGTAGGAAACGACGCACCTCCCGGCGAACGCGTTCGGAAAAGTTATCGTCCTGGGGGTCATCTCTTGGACATAAGGTACGTTCAAGGTAGTCAGCGAAAGCATCGGCTTTGGCTTGGGGATCGTAAGCCAGGCCTTGGGTGCCATGGATGGGTGAGTTGTATTGGCCTCTGTGATTTCTGAGGGCTCTGGCTATCCTCCACACGTCGCCATCCTCGACGCGCAATCTGGCCATCTTGTCCTCCCACGCTTGCACCTTGTGCTCGTGCAGTCGGGCACTGACCTCACGACGCAAGCGTCTTAGAAGCGCTCGATTATGTGGCGTGCGGTGACGCTGGTATAATCTCCGTGCAGCCCAGGATCTTCTGATAAAGAGGATGATGTCCAAAGGAAGGACATCAGGGTGGAGTGGAGCCGAGTGGACTGTCAGATTGTGGGTAGTCCGCTTCACGATGGAAGTGAAAGATGAAATTGCATTCTCCAGGCTGGCTATGTTTGTGATCCTTGGGTTTGGCGGGATGGAAGTGCGGAGACAATTCCTGACGCCTTCCCAATCGACTTCTCGCGTCTGAAGCGAGATGTCATGACTGGCAACCCTGGTGTTGATCTCTGTCAACCCCGGATTATGGTCTGAATGTAATGCGTTTAAGGATGTTAGGGTGATATGAAATGGTAGATGCTTTCTGATGGCGAAGTCTATGACTGAAGGCAGTCCTCCTCCTCGCGGGTAGTGAGTGGGTTGCCAGGGAACCTGCACTTGAAGAAGCGGGTCTGCATCTATCAGGCGAATGATTTCAATGCCTCTTGCATCGGCCCGACGACCGCTATGCCAACGTTGATGTTTAGCATTGAAGTCGCCGGCCATGATTGCACTGGGACGTAGGGCTAGAATGGAGAGGTAGTCATTTGGGACAAACTGTCGTCGTGGTGGATGGTACACGGAGACTACCAAGACCTCTAATCCGCCGAGGTCCAAACTGATGGCCGTGGCCTCCAGGGTTTGCAGAGGTGGGAGCTGCATGGGCTGATGGACCACATTCTGCCGTACCAGGATCGCAGTTCCGCCACCCGGGCGTCCCTGTCGATCCGTACGATGGCAGATGTAACCCGGAAGGCGGAACCGGGAGTCTGGACGGAGATGCGTTTCGCTGACTAGGATGACGTCCAGGGCATGAGCTCGAGCAAAGTGAAGCAGCTCGCTCGCCTGACCGGCTAGGCCGCACGCATTCCAAAATGCGAATCGAAATGAGGTTCGAGACCTAGTTCGATACGCCATCACGGAGTTGCTGCGTACCTGCTGTCAGGAGGGCCATCGCCTCCATTGCTACCAGCATCTTGCCAGCCGCGTCGGAAGAGGTGAAGAACTTCACGACGAGCTCGCAGATCTTCTGTCCATGCGTCAGCAGCAACTGCTGCAGCCACGTGAACACATCTGAGAGGTCGAGTGTAGCTGTGAGAGGAGTGGTTTGAAGTGTAGCCGGCTGGGCGACTTGGTTGGTTGGCGAGGGTGTGCGTGTTCGAATGGGAGCAGGTCTTCCTCCCGCCCTCTCATCCCTTAACTGTCTAGGAGGCATGGGTTTGCCATGCTTCTCCTGATCAGTAGGATTTCGGGGCTCGCGAGAAAGCCTCCCACCATTCCTACTCTGGTTGGTTTCAGCGCTTTTAGGGGCTGGGATACGCTTTTGTTTGCGTGGCTGTGTGGGAGTATTGTGTGCCTCCCGTGACATCTTTGGTCCATCAGAGGCCCCATGTGCTACTTTAGCGTAGGACGGTCTCTCACTTTCCTGTTGTTCCTGCCGGTGGTTGGGCCGGGCGCTGGTAATCGTTGTTGGGAGCGGTCTTTGCTCCACCCTGGTTGTAGCTGGCTGCTGCTGTCTTGAAGGGTTTCTTCGATTAGCAGCTATAACTGCCTTACGGGCAGGACATCCGCCGTAGCAAGCCACATGCTTGCCCTTGCAGTTGGCACATGTAGGCTCATCGGTGGGTGACCTGGGACATACCTCTTTCTCATGAGGTCCACTGCACCTCAAGCAGCGGGGAGTCCTCTTACAGAAGTGACTGGAATGGTTAAATTCCAGACACCGGTGACATTGGGGGGACCACCAGAGCTCCTGACTGCCTCTAACCTCACTCGGAGGTAGCAGATGGTTGTGACACCATCTAGCTTCCCCTCCGGATCGTTGGCACGTTCCACTATCACCAGGAATAGGGGGATGGGGACAGGGCCGGGTTGACCCTGCGGAGCTGGTTTGGTCAGCTGCCTGACCAAACGGGGCTGGAAGCCCTGACGGCTGAGATCGTCCACAATATCACCCACCGGTGTGTCCACTGGTAGGCCTCTGATGACCCTCTTGATGTCACGGCTCTAGTCTAGGCCGAAGGTGAAGTAGGGAATAGACTTCTTGTCCAGTGCCCTGAGGAGGAGTTGGTAGTCTTCGGCTTTGCTGGCCTGGAAGACAACGCGGCTCTTCCGCCTAGTAACCCTGCATGACACCGACAGGGCAGGCATGACTTCCTTCAGGAAGCCCACCATACCCCAAAAGTCGACCACGATTATAGGTGGAATGTGCTTCCTGGTTGGTCCAGATTGACTGGGCCCTCCAGTTGTCTCCAAACGAGCGGCCCGTTTTTCCCTACGTCGGTTGGTTACTCTTTGAAACTCAGCCTCGTCAACATCCGTAGAGACGTTTGACGAACTGAGCTCTTCCTCGCCGACGTCCATTCTGGAGGATGAATTAGCATTGAAAAATTCTGCTTCAGAATCGAAGCAGGTATCTGAGAGCTCGCTCTCGGAGTTTTGGCCTATCCGCTGCGATATAACGCGGGAAGTGCTCTTGTCTGATTGCTGCTTGGCGACAGCGAGTCTTTTGGCCTTGCCATTTAAGCTCTTTTCGAGCTTTCGGCGAGGCCGTTTGTTTCCTACAGTCTGGGTTGGGGCCCTGACTGCAGGGTGGGTTACACCAGTGCTGGTGCTAGGTATTGCATCCATTGCCGGATGGTTGGAAGCTTGGGATGGTGGGGTTGGACCCTTTTGATCGGGCATTTTGCCCTGCACCGAAGTGCAGTGCGCAGCTAACCTAGGCTATATACGTACCAGTCAGCACAGACTTGCTAATAAGCGTGAGGTACAGAGGGCCGGAACCGAAGGCGCCTTACAAAACCGTCTTTTAAGACTTTGGCTTAGGCCGTGTACCTCGCCTGGCTGTCATGCGGAGCTGGCCGGCTGTTTCCTTGGAGGTTGTTCTTGTCGCTCGCACGCTGCTGCCTTCTCTTGGAGAATTAGCGACATTGCCGGGAGCTTCCCAAAGGCCCCTCCCGATGCTGGCAATTCGCTGACTCCGAAGTTCTGGACGCTGGCAACTCTCGCAGGCGATGTGCAGTCCACGACGTCTCGAAGCAGAGTCTCCTAATAAAAGATCTCGCTCGCTCGTGCTGGCTGGCTGTATACAGCCAGAAGGTTTTTGCTGCGTGCCCACCCATTAAGGGTTTTGCCGCAGGTAGGATTATTATTGAAAGATGTAGGATGAAGGTGATGTAGGTTTTTGATTTGGTAGTTAATTTTGAGGTTACCAAAGTACCTTCGGGTTGAAAGAGAGGATGCAGTACTTAGCACCCATTTTGTTTTATTTTAAATATTTTGTAATTTAGTTGGGGAAAAATTTAGATGCCAAACAGCTTGGAAGAATTATGAGGAGCTCAGCTTTAGCTGCTGATAGGTTCAGCTCCTGTGTTATCTAGGGTGCCCGCATGCCATACGGGGGACCCGATGCAGTCTAGATCGGCGTCTAGTGGGGTCATAATTTCCCAGTGATCTGACAAGGGCGCTTCTGTGAGATGGTAAACTTGCGTATAATTTTGAAGCCCGGCGCCTAATTTCATCCTCCACGTATGGAAGACCCGATGCTTCGTGGAGCAACCTGGTAGGGAAATAACGTCCCACAGAATAAATAGACCACGGTCCTTTATTCTGTGCACGTTGAAGCCATGCTAAACAGCTGTCTGCTGCCATGCCCCAGATCTCGCAGGCATATAGCATCACCGGGATTACCAGCGCTCGGAAGAGGTACAACTTCATGCGGACTGGCATCGAGGTAGACCCCAGCATTGGGTACAGGGAAGCAATTGCTCCCAGTACCTTTGCCGAAAGGTCCCTGATGTGCCGGCGAAAAGTTAAACCTCTATCCAAGTTGACTCCAAGGTACTGGACAGAGTTAGACCACTCTATCCTTCGACCTCGGTAGCTGAAGTGTGGGCAGTCTGCGGGGGTGTGTCGCTTTGTAAAAAGTATGGCGTGGCTTTTGTCCGGATTTACGGACATCCGCCAACGCCGGCACCACTGTTGTGTTAGGCGGAGATGTCTTTGAATGGGGTTGAAGGCTCTGAGAATGTGTTTGTCCTTGCAGAACAGAAACACGTCGTCAGCGTATTGTGCCATTTCGACTCGTGGTTCTGTGGGGAAATCTGCCATAAAGACGTTGAAGAGGGTGGGGGATAGCACAGAGCCATCGCGGACTCCGCCTCTCACTGGCCTTAGTGTTGATGTTTTCCCCGCGACTGAGACTTTAAATGTGCGATGTCGCAAGAAGCTGTGTAGAATGTTGACCACTTGAGTTGGGAGCCCCAGATGGATCATTTTGTGTAGGAGTCCGGCATGCCATGTCGTAGAGAAGGCCTTCTCGACATCCAACGAAACTGCGGCCGTGAAGGCGCCTTCCTGGAAGCCCAGGGCGGCGGTCTCCACCACACGCAGCAACTGCTGAACTGTCGAGTGCCCAGGACGAAAACCAAATTGGTGGTCAGGAATGGCTTGAATGTCTACCAATATTGGGGACAAGCGAGCAAGAATTAGCCTCTCGAGAACTTTCGAAAGGGTGGAGAGGAGGCTAATGGACCTGTAGATGGATGGGTGTACCGGATTCTTCCCAGGTTTCAATATGCAAATCACCCGGGCCTCTCTCCACTCTCGTGGAAAGTACCCAAGGGCGAGGCACATATTGAAAATCCTAGTCAGGAAGAGAATCGCATTGAAGGGAAGATGGCGGAGCATTAGGGGAGTCAGCCCGTCCGGCCCCGCCGCCTTCTTTGGTTTGAGACGTTGGAGTACGCCTTGGACTTCACTAGGTCGGATGGTTGGGAGTCTCTCCGCATCCTCAGGAGGGTGACGTAAGAAACGACGCACCTCCCGACGGACGCGTTCAGAAAAGTTATCGTCCTGGGGGTCATCTCTCGGACACATAGTACGCTCAAGATAGTCAGCGAAATCATTGGCTTTGGCTTGGGGTTCATAGGCCAGGCCCTGGGTGCCATGAATGGGAGAGGTGTACTGACCTCTGTGTTTTCTGAGGGCTTTGGCTATCCTCCACACGTCGCCATCCTCGACGCGCAACCTGGCCATTTTGTCCTCCCACGCTTGCACCTTGTGCTCGCGCAGACGGACACTGACCTCTCGACGTAAACGTCTTAGGAGCGCTCGATTATGTGGCGTGCGGTGACGTTGGTATAATCTCCGTACTGCCCAGGATCGCCGGATTAGACGAAGGATGTCCAAAGGGAGGACATCAGGATGAAGAGGAGCCGGAGCATGGACTGTCAAATTAAAGGTGGTGCGCTTCACGATGGAAGTGAAGGATGAGACGGCGTTATCCAGGGTAGGGATGTTTGTGATTTTGGGATTTGGTGGGATGGAAGTGCGGAGGCAGTTCCTGACGCCTTCCCAGTCGACCTCTCGCGTTTGAAGCGAGATGTCGTGGCTGGCAACCCTTGTGTTGATCTCTGTCAACAGTGGATTGTGATCTGAATGTAATGCATTTAATGATGTGAGTGTGAGATGGTATGGTAGATGTTTTGTGATTGCGAAGTCTATGACTGAGGGCAGTCCTCCTCCTCGCGGGTAATGAGTGGGTTGCCAGAGGCCCTGTACTTGAAATTGAGGGTCCGCATCTATAAGGCGAATTATTTCATTGCCTCTTGCATCCGCCCGACGACCGCAATGCCAACGTTGATGTTTAGCATTGAAATCGCCGGCCATGATAGCACAGGGATATAGGGCTAGGATGGATAGATAGTCGTTGGACACAAACTGTTGGTTTGGTGGATGATACACAGAGACTACAAAGACCCCTAACCCACCAAGGTGCATACTAATGGCCGTGGCCTCTAGGGTTTGTAGAGGTGGGAGCTGGATGGGCTGATGGACCACATTTTGCCTCACCAAGATCGCAGTTCCACCCCCTGGGCGTCCCTGACGATCCGTACGATGGCAGATGTAGCCCGGAAGACGGAACCGGAAGTCTGGTCGGAGATGCGTTTCGCTGACTAGAATGACGTCTAGGGCATTGTCTCGGGCAAAGTGAAGCAGCTCGCTCCCCTGACCTGCTAGGCCGCACGCATTCCAAAATGCGAATCGAAACGAGGTACGTGACCTAGTTCGATGCGCCATCTCGGAGCTGTTGCGTGCCTGCGGTCAGGAGGGCCATGGCCTCCATTGCCACCAGCATCTTGCTGGCCGGATCTGTGGCTGTGAAGAACTTCACAACGAGCTCACAGATTTTCTGTCCATGTGTCTGCAGCAACTGCTGCAGCCACTTGAACACATCTGTGAGATCGAGTATAGCTGTCATGGGAACGGCGTTTGTGTGGGCGACTTGGTTGTGAGGAGAGGCTGATCTGGAACGAATGGGTGCAGGTCTGCCTCCCGCCCTTTCATCCCTAAGCTGTCTAGAGGCATGGGCTCGCCATGACTCTCCTGTTCAGCAGGATTTTGGGGCTCCCGAGTAAGCCTCCCTCCATTCCTACCATTGTTGTCGGTTCGTTTTTGAGCTGGGGCCCGCTTTTGTTTGCGTGGCTGTGTGGGAGGGATGTGTGTCTCCCGTGACGTTTTAGGTCCATCAGAGGCCCCTTGTGCTACTTGAGCGTAACTTCTTGTTGGCCTATCGGCATCCCGCCGAGTCGTGGGCACACTGGAGCTGGTTGAGGGGACCGGTCTTGGGTCCGCCCCCGCTGGTGAGGTTCTCTGCTGTTGCTGCTGTCTCACTGGGGACTTGTTCGCTGCTATTACTGCCTTTCTGGCAGGACAGCCGTCGTAGCAAGCCACATGGGCTCCCTTGCAGTTAGCACAAGTGGGCACATCTGTGGGTGACCTTGGACAAGTCTCTTTGTCGTGGGCTCCACTACAACTCAGGCAGCGGGGTGTCCTCTTGCAGAACTGGCTGGAGTGATTGAATCCCAGGCAGCGATGACATTGAGGTGGACCGCCAGGGCTCCTCAGTGGCTCAATCCTTACTCGGAGGTAGCAGATGGTAGAGACACCATCTAGCTTCCCCTCCGGATCGTTGGCCCGTTCCACTATCACGAGGAATAGTGGGATTGGGACAGGGCCTGGCTGACCCTGTGGAGCAGGTTTGGTCATCTGCCTGACCAAGCGGGGCTGAATGCCCTGGCGTTTAAGGTCGTCGATGATGTCACCCACCGGTGTGTCCACTGGTAGGCCTCTGATGACCCTCTTGACGTCACGGCTCTTATCTAGGCCGAAGGTGAAGTAAGGGATGGACTTCCTGTCCAGTGCCCTTAGAATAAGCTGGTAGTCTTCGGCGTTACTCGCCTGGAAGACATTGCGGCTCTTCCTCCTGGTGACCCTGCATGACACCGACAGGGTTGGCATGACTTCCTTTAGAAAGCCCACCAAGCCCCGGAAGTCATCCAGATCGCTCTCGCTCGCTCTCGCAGATACTGGTAGGCTTGTGTTAGCCTGAAAGATTGTTGCTGTGTGCCCACCCAGGATAGGGTTTAACCACAGATAGAATTTTCTTTTCGGGATGGGTTAGGATGACTGTTTTTATTTGAGGATGGTGGAATGTATATGAGGTAGTCTATTGACTCCTCTAATAGGATAGAATGCTATCACTAGCACCCTGGCGTAGAAAAGAATTTTATTTTATTTTAGTTTGAAATGAATTTTGACTGAATTTTGACTGAATTTTGATACCAACAACTCTTGGTAGATTATGGGAGCTCAGCTTTTGCTGCTGCTGGAGATGCTCCGTGGTTACCTCGGATGCCCGCAAGCCATGCGGGGCACCCGGAATAGTCAGCGACGACGTCTTGTGGGATCATAATCACCAAGAGACCGAACCAGGGCACTTCTGTGCAAGGGTAATTGTGCGTATAATTTGGTAGCCCGGCGTCTAATTTCATCTTCCACGTATGGAAGACCCGAGGCTTCATGGAGGAACCTTACTGGGAAGAATCGGCCTACTGAATAGATGGACCTAAGTCCTCTATTCTGAGCGCGTTGAAGATATGCCAGCCAGGAATCTGCGGCCATGCCCCAGACCTCGCAGGCATATAGCATCAACGGGACTATAAGAGCTCGAAAAAGGTATAGCTTTACGCGGACTGGCATCGATCGGGAACCCAGCATAGGATACAGGGAAGCAATAGCTCCCTGAACCCTCGCCGATAGTTCCCTGATGTGTCGACGGAAAGTCAGACCCTTGTCTAGCTCTACTCCCAGGTATTTGATAGAAGGTACCCATTGTATTCTTCGGCCTCTAAAATGGAAATCCGGGCAGTCTGCGGGGGTGTGGCGCTTGGTGAATAGGATAGCGTGGCTTTTGTCCGGGTTAACGGACATCCGCCAACGCCTGCACCACGTTTGTGTGAGACGGAGGTGTCTTTGTATTGGGTTGAAGGCCCTGCGAATATGTCTGTCTTTGCAGAAGAGCAGCACGTCGTCAGCATATTGTGCCATTTCGACGCGCGGCTCGGTTGGGAAGTCTGCCATGTATACACTAAATAGTGTGGGAGATAATACAGAGCCTTCTGGGACTCCGCCTCTCACGGGTCTGAGAGTAGATGTTTTCCCCGCAACTGTGACTTTAAAAGTGCGATGTTTTAGAAAGCTGTGTAAGATGTTGATTAATTGGTTTGGTAGGCCCAGGTGGATAAGCTTGTGAAGGAGTCCAGTGTGCCAGGTAGTAGAGAAGGCCTTCTCGACGTCCAATCTGATTTCCACACTAAGTTTTGCTGTTTGCTCTCAAAATCAAAATGATGTACCCAAGTTTCATCAGCAGTGATTACATTTGAAATAAATTTCGGATCTTCCTCTAACATCAACTTTAGCTGCATGTTACCTCCATTTCAACGGTAGGAGATACTGCGTAAGCGATCTTGCCTGGTCCTCACAGGCGTGTACCAAGAGAACCAACAATGACACTAACACGGCGAGTGTGTTTCACATTAAGCCAACATAGTATAAGTTTAAATTTAGTGCTAAAATTATGATCATTATTTATTGAACAGCCCTCGTACATAGTAAATATCGTAATCTTTGCTACGTTTCATAGCTGCACGCATTGTCGACTGACAGTACACTTTAAAACGTGTACATGTAAAATGGACATACAAAACAACTCAGCAAATGTTCAGTAAATCTACCAAGAGGTTCATGAAATTGTTTAATATATATTCACCTTGAAAGACTTCCATTCGCACTGTGCAAATATAAGTACATTTACTAATATCTCAGTATATATTTTTGATTTTGTTGGTTTTCTTGTAATACAAACAAACTAAATATTACCAATCTGCAATGAACATAAATGCAATATGTTATAAATGTCTGTATATAATTACAAAAAATCACCTCAGAGATAAATATAGTACAAGCAGTGCCATCTCTGTTCCATAGGGCGTATTAGGTAGAAACGTATCTTTTTGGCCAGTTCATTACCAACATAACCTCTTCTGGTGTACAAGGATTAGTGTCTCATAATAAGTATTCTATTTCTATCTGTTTCAGGTTTAATTTAAGCATCTTTAAATGTAGTTGCATTACATAATTCATTGTAGATACAAGAGGTACTGAAGCTACTGTTAAGTATTTAAACAGCTGCCATTACGGAATGTTTGTACAGTAAATAAGGATTGTATACAAGTACAATATGACCGGAAAAACGTTTACAACTGCAAGTTTTACCAACATAACTGTGACAAGTGTGACGTTCTGAAATTACGCTTCTGTGTACAAAATGAGGTCAGTACATTTGAATCTTGGAGAGAGAACTTGGACATGAAATTATTTCTGACTCAATCCTTAAGAGTAAAATGAATGTTTTACTGTATATTAATATAATTTTGTCCATAGCTACTTTGTATTTCATCCATTTTACCTGAGTTTCGAATTACACGCAGTTCCCATAAAACACAAGAACGGAGCTTAGCGTTTTAAAGTTGTAAAATGATTAGAAAACTAAAACAAAACGGAGAAATTATCTTGTAAAAACGTTATGACCAATTTTAATTGACGTAATATATTATGAGTTTTTATATATTCCACATTTTTGATGTAGTAAGACTTATTTATCATGTAATCAAGGCTTCGCGGGTGATCAGTCGTGTCAAATTAAAAATCGTCCAGCTTTCTGCCATTGTAAACTCCATGGCAATTCTCAGATCCTGAAGAAGGCTACGGAGTTTACAATGACCGAAAGCTGGACGATTTTTAATTTGACACGGGTGATCACCCGCGAAGCCTTGATTAGTAATGCTCGCCATGAAAGCTTCAACTCTTACATAAATCATGTAATTTACCATTACTACAAAAGGCATTCGGAATGAAGGATAGTATCTGAAAGTTCAAGCTATACCTGTTTTCTATGAAATTTTATACAATACATTACATTTAACTGAACTACATTTATTTTGTTAAGGTAAGATGTTATTGCTGATAAATTAAAATCTTTCAATGAAAGCAAATGTTACATTCCAGAGTAAAGCTGCTAAACTAAGTAGATAATTGCTCTAAATAATCATAACTTGTGTCAAACATTCATTGTTTTTTTGTAGTTATATAACGTTGTGAAGAGCAAGGTAAACAATGTTTAATAGTTTAAAGTGAACTGAATGCCATTAGTTCTGTATCATGTCCACGCATTTTTTGCTGTCCTCTTTGTAGTTGAAAAGTGTAGCTGTACTTTAGATATGTTGTTATTTTGGTAAACGTTGCTAAAAGTTTTATAGTTACACGGTTGCTTGATCACTGGTCAATATTTAATATTACGCTGTATTTATTTTACTTTGAGGACAGTGTTTTTGTGTAGAGCACAAACCTTTATCTACATAATAATCTGTGGTTAAATCACATTTGTATGTTACGGCATTAAAATCGTATTTGGTGGACAAAGAGTTTAGTCATTTCCCACCAACTACGGCCGCCATTTTGAATGCCAGTGTTAGTTCCGTTCATTCCAGGTAGGGCTATACACGCCGTCCCACGTAATCGGAAGTGAATAGTCGAGGCTGAGATAAGAAGCAGTTGGCTATGTCAGTTGGGTGACTTTGAATTTCTTTTAAAAGTTTGATATTGAAATTTTACCAGGAATACATGCTTTGGTTTACCCGGACTCTAAAGGTATTAAATAAAAATATGGTGGTGTTTGTGTGTGGGTTAGATATGGAAAATAAAGTTCAGTATCGTGACATTGAAGAAATTCTTCCCACCTTAAATAACACTTTGCATGGAACATTATGATTATGAAGATTAAAAGTCTACAACAAGAGATATTTGTTAATTTTTAAATGATCATTAAAATTTAAGTAATTTTATCAGTTATTAGAGCAATATATAATAAAATATACGTTTATTCACTTATAAATACAACAAAGACGTAAAGTTAAACACACGAAATATATTGTTAAACTGTTTGAAGAGCTGATCCTGAAGAAAGATGGAAAAAACTTACGTATAGACGCTACAACAATTACCACTGATAAATAATGACGTCCTGATAATAACATAGTTACCCAAGGGTTGTCCTAATTGGTCAAATAGTGACAGTTTGCCCATAAGCGAAATAATTGGTATACGAGGGCGGATGATAGCTCCCGGGCCTCACAGTATAATCTCCAAAAATGCTAATACATTTCTCATATCGATAAGGTGACATATGTCACCAACAAAATAACATACCATGCCATGAAGTGTTGGCTGGCTGTAAAAGCCATAAGGTTTTTGCTGCGTGCCCACCCGTTTAGGGTTTTACCGCAGATAAGGTATTGAATTCGGGATACTGTGGGATGAGATGTGGGTTTTGAGATCTGAGTTATTTATGAAGTTACAGCTTTGTACCTTGGGGTTGAAGGACAGGATGCAGTGCCTTGGTCTTTAATTTTGATTAAATTTGGGAAAAGTTTGGTGCCAAACAGCTTGAAAAATTTATGTGGAGCTCAGCTTTAGCTGCTGTTACGATTAGCTCCTAGGTTATCTCGGATGCCTGCAAGCCATGCGGGGTAACCGGTGCAGTCTAGAACGGCGTCTAGTGGGATCATAATCTCCCATTGATCTGACGAGGGCCCTTCTATGTGTAGGTAAAGTAGCGTATAATTTTGATATCCGACGCCTAATTTCATCCTCCACGTATGGAAGACCCGAGGAATCTTGAAACAACCTGGTAGGAAAGTAACGCCCCAAAGAACATATGGACCGTAGTCCTCTATTCTGTGCAGGTAGAAGTCATGCTAGCCAACTGTCTGCGGCCATGCTCCAGATCTCGCAGGCATATGGCTTCACCGGGATTACCAGCTCGGAAGAGGTATAACTTCAGAAAAACCGGCATCGAAGTCAACCCCAGCATTGGAAACAGGGAAGCAATTGCTCCCTGTGCCTTCACCGATAGGTGCCTTTTGTGCTGGCGAACAATTAGACCTCTGTCCAAGTTGACTCCTAAGTACTGGAAGGAGTTGGTCCACTCTATCCTTCGACCTCGGTAGCTGAAGTTAGGGCATTCTGTGTGGGTGTGGCACTTTGTAAAGGGTATGGCGTGACTTTTGTCCGGATTATCGGTCATCCGCCAACGCCCACACCACTGTTGTGTTAGACGGAGATGTTCTTGTAAGGGTGCGAAGGCTCAGAGGCTGTGTTTGTCCTTGCAGAACAGAAGCACGTCGTCAGCGTATTGTGTCATTTCAACTCGTGGTTCTGTTGGATAATCTGTCATATAGACGTTGAATAAGGTGGGAGATAGTATAGAGCCTTCGGGGACCCCACCTCTCACTGGTCCAAGTGTTGATGTTTTCCCCGCGACTGTGACTTTGCAGGTGCGGTGGCGCAAGAAGATGTGTAAGATGTTGATAATCTGTGTTGGGAGCCCCAGGTGGATCAGTTTGTATAGGAGTCCGGCATGCCATGTCGTAGAGAAGGGCCAACTAAATATTCATTCATTCAAGCAGCTGGCGGCTGACTGAGGGTCAGCACGATGTGTGTCATTCGTGTACCTGTCCTACACGGACTTAACCACTTAATGACAGGAAATGTGGTGTTTTGCAGGGTGGTGGTTGAAATGTAGGTAGATGAAAAGAATGGAGGTAGCCGTAGCTCCTCATGGTAGCCAACTCGGGTGCAACGCTATGTGAGCACCGCTGGTGTGATAATTTTAGGAAGAGTTTCATTTAGAAAGTCTATTAATTTCAAACAGTAATAATTTTAAGGTTGTAATAAGAATTTTATTGTCTCCGGCTGTGCCCGCATGCCATGCGGGGAAGCTGGTAGAGCTTGTAGCGTCTTTCGGAGGTTCTATAGTTGCCTAGAGACCTAACCAGGACGCTCTGATGTTGAGGCAAACTCGCGCAGAATTTTGTGGCCCGGCGCCTAATGGCATCTTCCACATAGTGGAGAGATGAGGCTTCATGAAGGTATCTCACGGGAAACCTCCAGCAAACAGAATAGATGGCCCTAAGACATCTATTTTGTACACGCTGAATTTGTCGCAGATTGGTTCCTGCTGCCATGCCCCAGATCTCACAAGCATAAAGCATGATTGGAAGAATTAAAGCTGAAAAAGGCGCAACTTAAGGGGTGTCGGCATTCCTGAGCGCATCATGGGGTATAACGAAGCCGAAGCTCCGCACGCCCGATGAGCTACATCCTGGATGTGACCCCGAAAATTTAGGCCCTTGTCCAGCTTTACACCTAGGTACTTTAGAGAGTTTGTCCACTCTATCCTTCTGCCAGAATAGTTAAAAGCGGGGAAGTTGGCGGGAAAGTGGCGCTTAGTGAAGAGTATGGCTTGGCTTTTCTCTGGGTTGATAGAGAATCGCCAAAGCCTACACCAATAATGAATGAGGCTTAGGTGTCGCTGTATTGAGTTGAAGGCTCTGCGTGCGTTTCTGTCTGTGTTGTATAGTAGCACGTCGTCTGCATATTGGGCTATGTTGACGTGTAGCTCCGTGGGGAGATCCGCCACATACACGCTAAAGAGTGTAGGGGATAACACAGAGCCTTCGGGGACGCCTCCAACTAAATATACTTCAGTCCTGTCTTTTTAACTTATATGAAAACAATAACAGTATTTTAGAAAACTGTATACCACTTGCTTTGTCCTTGAGAAATATTTGTAGGAAGCTTTCCAGCTATTCTCCGTTTCCGTATACTACAGTGAAATTTAATTTAGGCTATATCTAAAATACATAGATAAAATTTGTTATAAATTTCTCTCAAATTAATTTCAACAGAACAAACTGTTCCATGTGTTGGCATCTGCGGAACGCAGCACGAATTTGGTAAAAGTTACCCTTACGGTATTTTCATTGTCAAGTACAATATGCCCGAGTTTGGGATACATATAAATAAATGAACGTCTCCTACATACCTATATAAATATACCTATATAACTATATAACTCTATACCTGTAAAAGTATCGTTTTATATTTGTTCCACACACATCGTTTATTGAGAGCATTTATGAGGGTGTCAATTGGATATCTATATTACTTTTATGATCAAATAATATTATCTAATTTTCAGAAACAGCATGCAAACAACCTTATTGCTTATAATTAATTCTTTATATCTAAACAATATAAGTATAAGGGCAACCTGGTGGAGACCGAGGGACTCGTGGTTCAAATCCCGGCAATGCCGTTGAATTTTTGAGTGTTACTTTACCTTTCCGTTCTTTGCGCCACACACAGCTGGTGTGAAAGTAAAAATAAGTTCCAAAAACTTTCAAAACTCTTTTCCTATAAGTTGTATTTTCTGTAAGTATGATCGCCGTATCCTTGTAAGATACTTGACCTATATAATTACATTTTATATTTATTGAGATGTTAGTTCTGTGTGATTATATGGAGATCATCACTGAAATATAAATATCGAACTTTCAGATAAAACTTTGATATAATTTCTCTAAAACAAAACAACGTGTTCGTTCTGCGCCGTGGTATAATGTGCAACAGGGTTCTGCTTTGGTTCCCAGCTTAGGAATGCGCTAAGGATTCTTCACCCTCCTCCCCCGCCCTTCCACCTCCCGGTTACCACGCAGAAACATGGCGTGTTTGAGGAGCAACGAGAAATAGCGAACGCTAAGTTTCTTGCTGGAGTTGCCGTGATGACCACCATTACTCCCACTACAATCGGTTGAGTGCTCGCCCACCTCGGCCTTGGCAGCTGAAGGGTACGGATCCCCTGGTCTACAAGGAACAATTACTAATATTAGTTTTTTATTCCCGAAAATTTTAGAGAAATATATCATATAGTATAACATAAAGGTAATTGGTGTTTTGACTTGCCAAGCCTCGCCATCTATCCCTTTGTTCTGGAAGTCATAAACGTCTGTCATAGTTGTGATAAGGTGACGAAAGTAACCTCTGATATCCATATACAATAAAACGGGATTGAAAATTGGTAACATGAATGTTAAAAAGTTATCCTAAAAAATCCCACAGCTGTAAACCTTATAAATATATCTTCTATCTGCAAGAATGGGACTTTTCAATCACGAAACAATTAACAACAACTGAGGATTACACTATCATGAACATATCTACAAAATATAACTTGAGTTGTTATATATGTATGATCTCTAACTGCTGTAGTTCTCATTCAGTATTGGGCTTGAAAAACCGCTTAATTTTACTCAGAGGCCTCTTTATTAGTTCTGAGAATATTTTACGCGCTATGGAATTACGACTCATGATCATCGCTGTATTACTCTTCCCAAAGAAGCCATGCTAAGGCCTTCCCTTGGTATGAAACTGAAACCTCGTGTACGAGAACACGCATGTTCAAACACACTTTCATATTCTTTGTTTCTACACGCAGTTGTGTCATTAACCGATTTTGAGATATTCTTGTTAGTACTTCCATAAACCCATCTGAACTATGGATTTGCCGTTCTCCATTCGCTTTCACAGATGTAGCAATAGGGTATAATACTGGATTATTGTTATAGAACAAAAGTACCAACAAACATATCAGTCAATTTGAAATTCAGGCATAAACACATGACACCGTCACACACAGCAGCAGTGGTGTCGTTGAAGGTGCACCCTACTCTGAAGAGCAGGGGCCTCTTAAAAATCTGTAAAGACATAATTGTCATAGAGGACGTCGTGTCTCATATTAACTGACTTTTTCTTTCGATATAGACAAAGTATATATTCCTAATACTCCTTGTTTACATATAATGCAAACAAATTAAAAGAAAGCCATTTTTAAGGAATATGAACAAGTTTAGTTATCAATCTCTCTAAATAATTGCACATCATCTTGCCAAGATAAAATATGAGAAGTGCTGCCACCTCTTTATCGCAGCACGAACTTGGTTGAAGCTATTTATGTCAGGTCACTGTAATCAAAGTGTCTCCCAGTTCCCAATAGTGTACGTCACGTACATAGGTGTAGATTATTGTATGAGACTCACAAATCTTTCTCAAGCCATTCTTCTACCAGCGTTTGTACACCTGTGCGACAAGTTAAATGCTTACAGAAGTAGTTTCGTTACATAATTCCTTGTGGATACAAGGTAAACTCGATTGTTTAATGCTTAAAGGGCGGGTAGCTAAACTATGTATCTCACCTGTAATTTTAATTTACCTTCTTCACGATAAAATATTATAGTTAGTGCCATCCTTGGACAGCAGGACGTATCTGTTAATCACATTGTACCTTGGACAATTGATAGTTTCTAAAATATCTCAAGGGGTGTAATCGGTGTAAATAAATAGACATCGCCTCTATATAGGATACAGCAGTATATTAATATTTACACTCATAATGCTTTCTCATTCCAGTCTTCTACAAATATTTGTACCTCCATTAGTTCAGGGTTTTTTTTTCAGAATACAGTCCTATATCAGTGATGAGAGAGACAACTGGATATTAAAGTGTTTCTGACTCCATTTCCTCTTAACGGCACTATAAATATTTTAGTTTATTTTACTATAGTTTTACGCATATATACCTTACATATCATTAGTTATATATAGTCTTTCACATTCCATGCTGTTGCAATGGAACACAAGAATGGAAGTTAGCATTATAAATGTAGAAACATTGGAAAATTAAAACAAAAACAAGAGATACCGTGGAAGTCTCTGATGAACAAATCAGTTTTATGTGCTTTTTATCTTTCATGAAGTCAGACCTGTCTATATCTTGTTTTACTTTCCACTTATACAAAAGTAATTCAGAATGATGGTTAATAACCGAAAATTCATGCTAAACCTCTTGTCTGTCATGCAAGTAGGCGGATATTAAGGATAGTTCATTTTCATCAAGCCTTTAGACAGAGTTCACCGAAAACTACAAACACTAATCAACATTTTCTCATGTAATATATAGTTTGTGGAAGGAAGATATCGGTATCTTTGGCAGGTAATTGACCTATATGACTGCGTTGTATATTTTTGATAAGTTGGTTCTGAGTGATGTCGTTCACATACACAAACACAATGTTAAAGAAACGCTTTTTGGGAGAATTAAATAGACATCAGAGCTGCTTTTCTCATGAAATATCTTGTTTGCCTTATCCCTAGTATAGTGAAATTTGTGATAGGTTCATAATTAATTTAGTAGATGATTCAAATATTGAACATGAGGAACACTTTCAAATTTCTGAGAATGAAGAAGGGAAACAGGAACCAAATTTGGAGGACGAAGAACAAACAGACGAAGAAGGATCATCATTTCACTGATATGTCTGCCCTGCCTGACAGGCCATAAAAAGGGGGCGGGTTAGAAAGAGATAGTGAGTACGTATTTCTATCTCTTTCTACAAACATGGGGCCAAGTTATATCTCGTGCATTATAGAACAGCCTTCTAGATGCAAACCTATAATTACAGAACGTTTTTCAAATCCGATCTCCTTCTTTGATCCCATTAGCAAGTAATACGGTATTAACCAAAACAGAAGCACAAACACACTGCTAGATATTACACTCACATGTTGTCTCATCCCAGTCTTCCACTTCTATCTACTCAGTGTTTTCCAGACGACAGTCCTGTAGCAAGGATAAGGGGCAATTGGAAATAAAGGTATTTTCTTACTTCTTTTTCATTTTAATTTCATGTGAATGTCTTACTTTATTTTAGTGAAATTTTTGTTACAGGTAGTTCGAATATATATTTAATTATTTGATGTCTAATTCCAAGCTATTAACATGAGTCCTAGAGGTTACTACAAGCATTGTAAAATTGTAACTAAAAGCAATGCTATTACATTAGTGCAGAGTACAAGAATGCTTAAGGTTATGTAGCGACTTGCGCATTGGTCACTATTTCATATTAACCTATACTTGTTTAGCTTTTGTGTAGAGCACAGCCTTTATCTACATAATAGTCTGTTATTACACCACAGTTGTTGTTTACTGAGTCAAAGTACTGTAGTTTATAAATAAAGAGATGTTGATAAGTATTTCGCAACAGCTACGGCCGCTACTATAGTCCTGAATACGCCGACCAGCGTAAACGGAAGTGAACTGTCGAGGTTAAAAGATGTAGCAGTCGGTCATGTTAAGTAGGCTGGTACAGAACTGCATTCAAAAATTTTATATTGACATTGCACCAGAATAACATATTTTCAAATCACCTGAATGAAAAAAAAAAGTAGTTTTAGAGAAATTTGTTTGTATAAGCCGTCCGGGGTGAGTGCAGTCCTACAACGGGGAGCGCCATATGTACGAGTTAAAGCTTGCCTACCCTCCTGTACAGTCCGGTTCAGACATTGCAACGATTACAATTCACTGATATTTTCCCTGATAGTTATAGTTAAATCGGGATATTCAGAGGTTTATTTTAGTTATAATAGGCCGAGATAAAGACGGTTAAAGTAGCACTAGTTAATAATATAATTAAATGTTCCGCAGCCAGTCTTCTATGTCTGTCTTTAAATATTCGTCGACAGTAATTTGTTGATTTCCTTGTGATACGGAGCATTATTAATGGCAACAATACTCCTTTGCGGTAATCTACTTAGCAGTTGGTTTTGTAAGTATTTGGGATTGCTTTCGTAGTCCATTTCCTTGGGTTAGATATTTTGGATTTGGAACAGTAAATGAGATAAGCACTTGGAATAAATTTCATCTCCGTCCGAACATCAACTATAATAAAACGCTATCCAGCACACATTCCTAGAACGATGTTACTCTGCCAACACTTGGAAGCAGTATAGTTTAACCTGCCTCGTTAGCGTGGTGGTAGCCTGTCTGCCTCACGTTCAATGGGTCCCGAGTTCGAATCTCAGTGAGAGAGGGTTGCCTGGATAAGGCTTTTTCCGGGGTTTTCCGTTATACTGTAAGACGAATGTCGGGTAACTCTAAGGTCCATGAACCCCGGACTCATTTCAGTATCATTTTACCCATTCCAGTCATCGTGCGATATGACTTAACGTTGGAGAACGTAAATTATATTAAAAAACCACCTCTTTTACTCTAACTTTTTTAATCCAATATTTTCACTATTTCCCTAAAGCTCAGTAATTTTTCCACTGCAGGAATTTCCCTTTTTAATTACGTGATACTCCATATATTTTCTTCTAATTACGAATTTGTCCACTTCGTCCCTAGGAATTATATTTGCAGGAGATTCACTTCCTTTCTAATCTTGAACTTTATTTCTTTTATATTCCACAGGGATACTGCATAGCACGCCAGCAAAGGTAAACCAAACTGTACAGCATTTCGTGACGTACTCGTGTCGTCATCGCGTTAGTTCGTCTGGTTTCCGCAACGGTAACACGACAGCACTCGCCTTGCCTGGGTTATACGTGAACCAAAGAGATGAATTAACTTGTATAAATACTTCTACTGATCACAATTTATTGCAATGACACATAATTTTTTAAAAAAAAAATGGTCACATACGGTAAATAAGTCGTATTAAATTCGTGCTACTATCAAAGATAGATGTGTCGGTTATACTGCAAAGCCATTAAAGAACTTCTCTGAAGCATAAAGCAAGATTTCCAAAATGTGTTTACGGTTATAAGTGTATGATAATTCCAACAGAATGTTTATCACGCTTGACCAAAATTACCAGTAGATTATAAACTTTGCTCGCTCGCTCGCTCGCTCGCTCGCTCGTGTTGTCTGGCTGTATACAGCCAGAAGGTTTTTGCTGCGTGCCCACCCGTTAAGGGTTTTACCGCAGGTAGGATTTTTTAATGAATGATGTAGGATGAAGGTGATGTAGGTTTTTTGATTGGGAGTTAATTTTGAGGTTACCAAAGTACCTTCAGGTTGAAGGGGAGGATGCAGTAGTTAGCACCCAATTTTTGTTCTTTGTTTTAAATTTTTGTATTTTAGTTGGGGAGAAATTTAGATGCCAAACAGCTTGGAAGAATTATGAGGAGCTGAGCTTTAGCTGCTGATAGGTTTAGCTCCTGGGTTATCTAGGGCGCCCGCATGCCATACGGGGGACCCCATGCAGTCTAGATCGGCGTCTAGTGGGGTCATAATTTCCCAATGATCTGACAAGGGCGCTTCTATGAGATGGTAAACTTGCGTATAATTTTGAAGCCCGGCGCCTAATTTCATCCTCCACGTATGGAAGACCCGATGCTTCGTGGAGCAACCTGGTAGGGAAATAACGTCCCACAGAATAGATAGAACGCAGTCCTTTATTCTGTGCACGTTGAAGCCATGCTAAACAGCTGTCTGCTGCCATGCCACAGATCTCGCAGGCATATAGCATCACCGGGATTACCAGCGCCCGGAAGAGGTACAACTTCATGCGGACTGGCATAGAGGTCGCCCCAGCATTGGGTACAGGGAAGCAATTGCTCCCTGTACCTTCGCCGAAAGGTCCCTGATGTGCCGGCGAAAAGTTAGACCTCTGTCCAAGTTTACTCCTAGTTACTGGACAGAGTTAGACCACTCTATCCTTCGACCTCGGTAGCTGAAATTGGGGCAGTCTGCGGGGGTGTGGCGCTTTGTGAAAAGTATGTCGTGGCTTTTGTCCGGATTTACGGACATCTGCCAACGCCGGCACCACTGTTGTGTTAGGCGGAGATGTCTTTGAATGGGGTTGAAGGCTCTGAGGATGTGTTTGTCCTTGCAGAACAGTAACACGTCGTCGGCGTATTGTGTCATTTCGACTCGTGGTTCTGTGGGGAAATCTGCCACAAAGACGTTGAAGAGAGTGGGGGATAGCACAGAGCCTTCGGGGACTCCGCTTCTCACTGGCCTTAGTGTTGATGTTTTCCCGGCGACTGAGACTTTAAATGTGCGATGTCGCAAGAAGCTGTGTGGAATGTTGATCATTTGTGTTGGGAGCCCCAGATGGATCATTTCGTATAGGAGTCCGGCATGTCATGTCGTAGAGAAGGCCTTCTCGACATCCAGAGAAACTGCGGCCGTGAAGGCGCGTTCTTGGAAGTCCAGGGCGGCGGTCTCCACCACACGCAGCAACTGCTGAACTGTCGAGTGCCCAGGACGAAAACCAAACTGGTGGTCAGGAATGGCTTGAATATCTACCAATATTGGGGACAAGCGAGTAAGAATTAGCCTCTCGAGAACTTTCGAAAGGGTGGAGAGGAGGCTAATGGATCTGTAGCTGGAAGGGTGTACCGGATTCTTCCCAGGTTTCAATATGCAAATCACCCGGGCCTCTCTCCACTCTCGTGAAAAGTACCCAAGGGCGAGGCACATATTGAAAATCCTAGTCAGGAAGAGAACCGCATTGAAGGGAAGATGGCAGAGCATTAGGGGAGTCAGCCCGTCCGGCCCCGCCGCCTTATTTGGTTTGAGACGTTGGAGTACGCCTTGGACTTCGCTAGGTCGGATGGTAGGGAGTCTCTCCGCATCCTCAGGAGGGTGACGTAAGAAACGTCGCACCTCCCGACGGACGCGTTCAGAAAAGTTGTCGTCTTGGGGGTCATCTCTCGGACACATAGTGCGCTCAAGATAGTCAGCGAAAGCGCTGGCTTTGGCTTGGGGTCCATAGGCCAGGCCCTGGGTGCCATGAATGGGAGAGGTGTACTGACCTCTGTGTTTTCTGAGGGCTTTGGCTCTCCTCCACACATCGCCATCCTCGACGCGCAACCTGGCCATTTTGTCCTCCCACGCTTGCACCTTGTGCTCGCGTAGACGGATACTGACCTCTCGACGTAAACGTCTTAGGAGCGCTAGATTATGTAGCGTGCGGTGACGTTGGTATAATCTCCGTGCTGCCCAGGATCGCCGGATTAGAAGAAGGATGTCCAAAGGGAGGACATCGGGATGAAGAGGAGCCGGAGCATGGACTGTCAGATTAATGGCGGTCCGCTTCACGATGGAAGTGAAGGATGAGACGGCGTTATCCAGGGTAGGGATATTTGTGATTCTGGGATTTGGCGGGATGGAAGTGCGGAGGCAGTTCCTGACGCCTTCCCAGTCAACCTCTCGCGTTTGAAGCGAGATGTCGTGACTGGCAACCCTTGTGTTGATCTCTGTCAACACTGGATTGTGATCTGAATGTAATGCATTTAATGATGTGAGTGTGAGATGGTATGGTAGATGTTTTGTGATTGCGAAGTCTATGACTGAGGGCAGTCCTTCTCCTCGCGGGTAATGAGTGGGTTGCCAGGGACCCTGTACTTGAAGTTGAGGGTCCGCATCTATAATGCGAATGATTTCATTGCCTCTTGCATCCACCCGGCGACCGCAATGCCAACGTTGATATTTAGCATTAAAATCGCCGGCCATGATAGCACAGGGATATAGGGCTAAGATGGATAGATAGTCATTGGGTACAAACTGTCGGTTTGGTGGATGCTACACAGAGACTACCAAGACCTCTAATCCACCAAGGTGCATACTAATGGCCGTGGCCTCTAGGGTTTGTAGAGGTGGGAGCTGGATGGGCTGATGTAACGCATTTTGCCTCACCAAGATCGCAGTTCCGCCCCTGGGCGTCCCTGACGATCCGTACGATGGCAGATGTAGCCCGGAAGACGGAATCGGGAGTCTGGTCGGAGATGCGTTTCGCTGACTAGGATGACGTCTAGGGCATTGTCTCGGGCAAAGTGAAGCAGCTCGCTCCCCTGACCTGCTAGGCCGCACGCATTCCAAAATGCGAATCGAAACGAGGTACGTGACCTAGTTCGATGTGCCATCGCGGAGCTGTTGCGTGCCTGCGATCAGGAGGGCCATCGCCTCCATTGCCACCAGCATCTTGCTGGCCGGATCTGTAGCTGTGAAGAACTTCACAACGAGCTCACAGATTTTCTGTCCATGTTTCTGCAACCACTGCTGCAGCCACTTGAACACATCCGTGAGATCGAGTGTAGCTGTCATGGGAGCGGTGTTTGTGTGGACGACTTGGTTGTGAGGAGAGGGTGATCTGGATCGAATGAGTGCAGGTCTTCCTCCCGTCCTTTCATCCCTAAGCTGTCTAGGAGGCATGGGCTCGCCATGGGTCTCCTGTTCAGCAGGATTTTGGGGCTCCCGAGGAAGCCTCCCTCCATTCCTACCATTGTTGGTGTCGGTGCCTTTTTGAGCTGGGGCCCGCTTTTGTTTGCGTGGCTGTGTGGGAGGTTTGCGTGTCTCCCGTACGTTTTAGGTCCATCAGAGGCCCCTTGTGCTACTTGAGCGTAACTTCTGGGCCTATGGGCATCCCGCCGAGTCGTGGGCACACTGCAGCTGGTTGAGAGGCCTGGTCTTGGGTCCGCCCCCTCTGGTGAGGTCCTCTGCTGTTGCTGCTGTCTCACTGGGAGCTTATTCGCTGCTATAACTGCCTTTCTGGCAGGACAGCCGCCGTAACAAGCCACATGTGCTCCCTTGCAGTTAGCACAAGTGGGCACATCTGTGGGTGACCTTGGACAAACTTCCTTGTCGTGGGCTCCACTACACCTCAGGCAGCGGGATGTCCTCTTGCAGAACTAGCTAGAGTGGTTGAATCCCAGGCAGCGATGGCATTGAGGGGGACCGCCAGAGCTCCTCACTGGCTCAATCCGTACTCGGAGTTAGCAGATGGTTGTGACACCATCTAGCTTCCCCTCCGGATCTTTGGACCGTTCCACTATCACGAGGAAGAGTGGGATTGGGACAGGGCCTGGCTGACCCTGTGGAGCTGGTTTGGTCATCTGCCTGACCAAGCGGGGCTGAATGCTCTGGCGGCTATTGTCGTCAATCATGTCACCCACCGGTGTGTCCACTGGTAGGCCTCTAATGACCCTCTTAACGTCACGGCTCTTGTCTAGGCCGAAGGTGAAGTAAGGGATGGACTTCCTGTCCAGTGCCCTTAGAATTAGCTGATAGCCTTCGGCGTTACTGGCCTGGAAGCCATTTCGGCTCTTCCTCCTGGTGACCCTGCATGACACCGACAGGGTTGGCATGACCTCCTTCAGAAAGCCTACCAAGCCCCGGAAGTCATCCACGATCACAGGAGGAATGTGCCTCCTGGGTGGCCCAAAACGACTGGACGTGCCAGTTGTCTCCAGGTGAGGGGCTTTTCTCTCCCTTCGCCGGTTGGTCACGGTGCGAAACTCAGCCTCATCAACATCTGTAGAGATGTTGGATGAGCTGTGTTCCCCTTCGGAGTCATCCATCCTGGAGGATGAATTCCTTGGAAGCGCAGTTCCGTCGGTGGAATACTCCTCGTCAGAGGAGGAGTTGTCTGAGGGCTCGCCCTCTGAAATTTTGCCTACCCGCTGTGGTATTTCGCGGGAAGGGCCCTTGTCAGTTTGCTGTTTGAAGACAGCTAACCTTTTGGCCTTGCCATTTACGCCCTCTCCTGGCTTTCGGCGAGGCCGTTTGCTTCCTGCAGTCAGGCTTGGAGCCCCGACAGCAGGGTGGGTGATTCCAGTGCTAGTACTGGGGATGGCTTCCATTTCTGGAAGACTGGTTGGTGTGGAAGGATGGAGTGCGTCACTTAATTTGGGCATTTTACCCTGCACCGAAGTGCAGTGCACAGCTAACCTTGACTGTATACTTACCAGTCAGCACAGGTTTGCTTAAAAGCGTGAGGTACAGAGGGCCGGACCCGAAGGCGCCTTATAAAACCGTCTTTTATGACGTTGGCTTAGGCCGTGTACCTCACCTGGCTGATGTGGAGCTGGCCGGCTGCTTTCTTGAAGGTTGTTGACGCTCGCACGCTGCTGCTGCCTTCTGCTGCGTTACTGGAGATTTAGCGAAATTGCCGGGAGCTTACCTAAGGTCCCTGCCGATGGTGGCAATTCGCTGACTCCGAAGTCCTGAAGGCGCTGGCAACTACAACTCTCGCAGGCGATGTGTACTCTACGACGTCTCGAAGCAGAGTCCCAGTCCGAGTCCGAGTCCATAAACTTTGCCTATTAAAATTGCAGTTATATATTCATTTTAGTTGCCTTACTTTCCCATACTCAATTATTTGATGAGTCATTACTGTTTTATTATATAGTACACCATTCGCTAATTTTCATCTAATACAAAGAAAGTAAGTCTAAGCAACATTTAAACAACTGAATGCCATGCCATGTGGTGCTGGCTGGCTGTATAAAGCCAGAAGGTTTTTGCTGCGTGCCCACCCGTTTTTAAGGGTTTTACCGCAGGTAAGGTAAATATCGGGATGTTGTAGGGTGAAATGTTGATTTTTAGGATGATGAATTTTTCTGAGGTTACTAGTCTGGGGGTTGAAGGACAGGATGCAACACCTTGCACCCTGGTGTTTTATTTATTTAAATTTTGGGTTTATAATTTTGATGCCAAGCAGCTTGGAAGAATTATGTGGAGCTCAGCTTTAGCTGCTGTTCGGATTAGCTCCTTGGTTATCTCGGATGCCCGCAAGCCATGCGGGGTAACCGGTGCTGACTAGAGCGACGTCTAGTGGGGTCATAATCTCCCAGGGATCTGACAAGGGCGCTTCTATGAGATGGTAAACTTGCGTAAAATTTTGATGCCCGGCGCCTGATTTCATCCTCCACGTATGGGAGACTCGAGGCCTCGTGTAGCAACCCGGTAGGAAAATAAGGACCCACAGAATATATAGACCTGAGTCCTCTATTCTGTGCACGTTGGAGCCATGCTAGCACGCTGTCTGCGGCCATGCCCCAGATGTCACAGGCATACAGCATAACCGGGATTACCAGCGCTCGGAAAAGGTATAACTTCATGCCAACTGGCATCGAGGTTGACCCCAGCATTGGATACAGTGAAGCAATTGCTCCCTGTACCTTAGCCGCTCGGTCCCTGATGTGTTGGCGAAAGGTTAGACTTTTGTCCAAGTTAACACCTAGGTACTGGACAGAGTTAGTCCACTCTATCCTTCGACCTCGGTAGCTGAAATTGGGGCAGTCTGCGGGGGTGTGGCGCTTTGTGAAAAGTATGGCGTGGCTTTTGTCCGGATTAACGGACATCCGCCAACGCCTACACCACTGCTGTGTGAGACGGAGATGTCTTTGTAGGGGGTTGAAGGCTCTGAGGATGTGTTTGTCTTTGCAGAACAGAAGCACGTCGTCAGCGTATTGTGCCATTTCGACTCGTGGCTCTGTTGGGAAGTCTGCCATAAAGAAGTTGAAAAGGGTGGGGGATAGTACAGAGCCTTCGGGGACTCCGCCTCTCACTGGTCTGGGTGTAGATGTTTTCCCCGCGACTGTGACTTTGAATGTGCGGTGTCGCAAGAAGCTGTGTATAATGTTCAGTAATTGTGTTGGTAGCCCCAGGTGGATCAATTTGTAGAGGTGCCCGGCGTGCCATGTCGTGGAGAAGGCCTTCTCGACATCCAAAGAAACTGCAACAGTGAAGGCGCCTTCCTGGAATCCCAGGGCAGCAGTCTCCACCACCCGCAGCAACTATTGGATTGTCGAGTGCCCAGGACGAAAACCAAACTGATGTGCGGGAATGGCTTGAAGGTCTCCCAGTATTGGGGACAAGCGGATGAGAATCAACCTCTCGAGAACTTTCGAGAGGCTGGAAAGGAGGCTGATGGATCGGTAGCTGGAGGGGTGAACCGGATCTTTCCCAGGTTTCAATATGCAAATCACCCGGGCCTCTCTCCACTCTCGTGGAAAATACCCAAGGGTGAGGCACATGTTGAAAATCCTAGTGAGGAATAGAACCCCGTTGAAGGGGAGATGGCGGAGCATTAGGGGGTCAGCCCGTCCGGCCCCGCCGCCTTTTTTGCTTTGAGACGCTGAAGTGCGCCCTGGACTTCACTGGGACGAATGGTGGGGAGTCGAACCGCGTCCTCAGGAGGGCGACGTGGGAAACGACGCACCTCCCGGCGAACGCGTTTGGAAAAGTTATCGTCCTGGGGGTCATCTCTTGGACATAAGGTACGTTTAAGGTAGTCAGCGAAAGCATCGGCTTTGGCTTGGGGATCGTAAGCCAGGCCGTGGGTGCCATGGATGGGTGAGTTGTATTGGCCTCTGTGATTCCTGAGGGCTCTGGCTATCCTCCACACGTCGCCATCCTCGACGCGCAATCTGGCCATCTTGTCCTCCCACGCTTGCACCTTGTGCTCGCGCAGTCGGGCACTGACCTCACGACGCAAGCGTCTTAGAAGCGCTCGATTATATGGCGTGCGGTGACGCTGGTATAGTCTCCGTGCAGCCCAGGATCTTCTGATGAGAAGGATGATGTCCAAAGGAAGGACATCAGGGTGGAGAGGAGCCGAGGAGTGGACTGTCAGATTGTGGGTAGTCCGCTTCACGATGGATGTGAAGGATGAGATTGCATTCTCCAGGGTGGCTATGTTTGTGATCCTTGGATTTGGCGGGATGGAAGTGCGGAGACAATTCCTGACACCTTCCCAATCGACTTCTCGCGTCTGAAGCGAGATGTCATGACTGGCAACCCTGGTGTTGATCTCTGTCAACACCGGATTATGGTCTGAATGTAATGCGTTTAAGGATGTTAGGGTGATATGAAATGGTAGGTGCTTTGTGATGGCGAAGTCTATGACCGAAGGCAGTCCTCCTCCTCGCGGGTAGTGAGTGGGTTGCCAGGGACCCTGCATTTGAAGTAGCGGGTCTGCATCTATCAGGCGAATGATTTCAATGCATCTTGCATCGGCCCGACGACCGCTATGCCAACGTTGATGTTTAGCATTGAAGTCGCCGGCCATGATTGCACTGGGACGTAGGGCTAGGATGGAGAGCTAGTCATTTGGGACAAACTGTCGTCGTGGTGGATGGTACACGGAGACTACCAAGACCTCTAATCCGCCAAGGTCCATACTGATGGCCGTGGCCTCCAGGGTTTGCAGAGGTGGGAGCTGCATGGGCTGATGGACCACATTCTGCCGTACCAGGATCGCAGTTCCGCCACCCGGGCGTCCCTGTCGATCCGTACGATGGCAGATGTAACCCGGAAGGCGGAACCGGGAGTCTGGACGGAGATGCGTTTCGCTGACTAGGATGACGTCCAGGGCATGAGCTCGAGCAAAGTGAAGCAGCTCGCTCGCCTGTCCGGCTTGGTCGCACGCATTCCAAAATGCGAATCGAAATGAGGTTCGAGACCTAGTTCGATACGCCATCACGGAGTTGCTGCGTACCTGCTGTCAGGAGGGCCATCGCCTCCATCGCTACGAGCCTCTTGCCAGCCGGGTCGGAAGAGGTGAAGAACTTCACGACGAGCTCGCAGATCTTCTGTCCATGCGTCAGCAGCAACTGCTGCAGCCACGTGAACACATCCGAGAGGTCGAGTGTAGCTGTGAGAGGAGTGGTTTGAAGTGTAGCCTGCTGGGCGACTTGGTTGGGTGGCGAGGGTGTGCGTGTGCGAATGGGAGCAGGTCTTCCTCCTGGCCTCTCATCCCTTAACTGTCTAGGAGGCATGGAAAACAACTGAATTACAATTTATTTCAAATTTATCTGAATAACTGTAATTCATCTTCTACGTTTTAGTATATTACTGCTCTCGCCATCTCTGGACAACAGGACGAGTCTGCTATAAACGCTTCATCGCGTTGGTAAGTTAATTGTTTATGAACTCTCTTGCTCTGTATAATCATTATAGCTAACTAGACATGCCGTATATAATAGCTTTTAACAGTACATTAATTAGACTCA
Source organism: Mantis religiosa (assembly GCA_030765055.1). Lineage (NCBI taxonomy): Eukaryota > Metazoa > Arthropoda > Insecta > Mantodea > Mantidae > Mantis > Mantis religiosa. Next base: position 120,705,453 of record CM060959.1, read on the forward strand.
TATGTTTACTCATCCCAGTCTTTGCTTCTATGTACGCAATTTTGTTCAGACTACACTCCTGTATTACACTTTGAGAGTCACATGGACGTCTTGACTCATTTTATTGTAATTTTACCCATTGGCTAGTTTACATATAATTAATATATGCTGTTCCCAGGAAACAAAAGAATGGAGCTTAGCATTTTAAAGAGTCCTTCGTGAGCAAATATGTTATTGTTTTACCATTTATGCAAAAGTTATTTAAAATAATGTCTAGTCCTAGAAGATCCAAGTTAAATCCTTTGTATGTCATGCATATGCTATGTATAGAAGAGTCACAATTCTAGATCATGTAAGCTCTAGTTTCTGGAAGAGTGATGAAAGTATCCTGGTTACATACATGACTTATATAAGTATCGTTTTATATTTATTCCTAAAGTTTGTTCGTTCAATCACACGTATATCGTTTATTAATGGCGTTCATTGATAGTGAAGTTAAGATCAACACCTTTCCAATGGAATAGTACTACACATTTTCAGAGAAGATTTGGATGTAACATTTCTGTAACAAAATAGCATCATTATGGACATCTCTTTATTTTTCATTTTGTGTAACAAAACTACTTTACGGAAGCCAGAAACAAATGAGTTAATGACAATAATTAATTTTCAATTTGCTATAAATATTTCGTAGGTAAAGTACGAGCTCTTCTCATGTATTGTGTTCTATCATGGCGTTGTAGCTAATTATGAGGTTGTAAGTACTGGGCAATTTTAGTAGCCTTGTGTTGTCCAGATTGGTCAAATAATGTCAGTTTACACATAAGAGACTTAAAAATTAATATATACTTAAGGCTGTTATTTTTGAAAGCTTAATCTTCTAAATTTATGCCGTGGTTTTCCAAACAGTAGTTTGGCGTACAATGGTTTGAAAATATTGCTACGGTAGGTTTTAAAAGTTTCAAGTAATATATTATCCAAAAAATGTACTTTGTAGCTTTGGATGCGGTCAGCTAACTATTATTGTATAGTTTTACAAAATTTTGATAACCACGGGGTTTAAAGAGTACTGATCTGTACATAAGTAGGATTTGGTGAAGTTTTTTAAGTTCTAATGCTGTTTATACTTTTTGCTGTCTGGTGGTAAACGTAAACAAACGTCTATCTACTGTACACGGTTTTGTGTTAATCATACCATCGCTTTATAAAACTTCATGACGGATTTGTAATGTAACTTTTAAGAAGAAAGCTAAGTTAAAATACGTATATATAGTGTAAATATCGTAATCTTTGTTACGTTTGATAGCGTCAAGCATTGCTGATCGAAGTACACTTTAAAACATGTACATGTTAGATAGAAATTTGATTCTATTTTATAACAATTTTACAAAGGAATTAAATATCAAATAATTTGACGATATATATTATGTGTTTTTACAAGTTCTACATTGTTGAAGTAGTAGGACTTTTTCATATCACATAATTTACCATTTATACAAAAGTCACGCAGAATGAAGGATAATTTCAGAAAGTTCCAGTTCTGTTTTGGGGATACCACATTCGATGTATTTCTTGTCACTAATTGGTCTAAATTTTCGTTACCTAAAATTTTGTCAAGTAAAATATTGTAGCTATTCTTCGTGTATTTACAGTGCATTGATGTTAACTTGCCACTAAACTCAATGGCTTCATTATCTTAATATTCCACTGACAGTCCTGTTCATTTACAAAATAGTTTGAGCGAGTAGTAGTAGCACGACAGGCAACTACGCGACACTCTGATCAGTACTGGCCACATAATTGCAGGAACACTGGGTCGACTTTTTTTTTTCTTTTTTGTTATATACATACTCCAACGTTAAGTCATATCGGACGATGAATGAATTGGGTGAAATGATGCTCAAATGTGTCCTGGTTCCATGGAGCTTAGAGTTACCCGACATTCATCTTTCAGGATAATGGAAAACCCTGGAGTAAACCTTATCCAGGTAACTCATCCTGACCGAGATTCGGCCTCGGGTCCTCTTGAACGAGAGGAAGACATGCTACCATCTCCGCTACCGAGGCGGGCACTGGTTCGACTGAAAGCATCATCCGAATAGGTATTTTGCGTAGTAACTACACAGCTCCGCCCCGGCAATAAAGACCTGCCACTGCCGTTGCGCAAGCCAATAAGAAACGAGGCGATTCCCCCAATCCAGCTTCTTCGTGATGGCTTGTGCTCATGTAATATTTTAAGCACGGCCAAGAAAAGAACAACATCCACCAGCTCTTTGAGACTGTTGTGTTTCATTTCAAATGTAAGTAATATTAAACAACAAGTTTTATAATGGTAATTAAATTTTAATGCTATCAGTTACTAAAGTGTCGGTATAGCAAAATACAAATGTAATTATTGGTAAATACAAAAGAGGCACGTGATTATACACTTGAAATATATTGTACTACTATATGAAGAGGTGATCCTCAACAAAGACGGAACAAGCTTCCGTGCAGACCAACTTCCACTCTAGTTTTGGTGGAAATAGTATTAATAACACCTCCTGAACGCGTTTTTTACTGATTTTTTGGCGCAGTTTGTTTTTAACCAGCTCATCAATTTTGCTTCCAAGGTTAACAACAGTCTTAAAAGATGGATCAAAGAATCGTATGATACTTTACTGCGAAACTGACTTACGTGCTACATTTTCGAGAACATGTGCTCACAAATCTATGTAGAACCAAACATTAACATTAACTTTGCTCAAACGTTTGTAACCTGGAATGTGTTTCATTGGAAAGATATTTAAATAGTTTGAAACCTTTTTCCTGAGAGTATTTAAAGGCTGTTGAAATCCTTGAAACATCTAATTCCATTTGCAGTACGTGAGGAGCGTCTTACAGACAAAATTAAACGGATTATTAATAAGCCCGATTTCCTCCTATATTTTTTCAGGTCTCGAAGTTTATACTCCAAAGTGTCATGCTCTCCCTTCAGAGTTGTTAAATACTTTGCTAACAGGTTGACATCTGTGGTAAAATTTGATGCCAAGGTCTGAAAGAAATATGTCATCAATATCCAAATTGACCTTGCCATTGCGTTAATTGCGCCATAAATGTATTCACTGTGTTAAGTAACGTAATTATGCTTTCATATTTGCCTGTAAGTTTATGTTTAGGATATCAAGATGGTGAAACAGATCGGTCCATAAAACAAGATCAGAAGTATGGTTACTACTGCGAGAGCCGTCGCTGACTGAGTGAAAAAGAAATGTTTCTTGAACCGCACAAACACAAAAATAAAGGGATTGGAGTGAGACGACAGTGTGAAGCCATTAGCTCATAAGAGCGCCTTTTGGGCACATCTGAACGCTAGAAGAATTAGGACTGATGAAGAATTGATTCTGATAAAGACGCGTATAATCGTGTTTACCCAAATGTTATCTTGATTGGTCATACAGTGACAGTTTGTTCATACGAAGATAAAAATTAGTATACGAGTGTCGGATGACCAGATCACCAGAAAGGATAATGCATTTCTCATATCAAGTTGACATATATTATCAACAAAATGCACTTATATTCTCTGTGTGACTTACAAGAAACGATAACACATGTGGAACACTTCCTCACTTATATTATTTGCTTCGTTCTTTCGATATATTTTCAGTAAACCTTCGGACTGTATTTTGTTTTCGCATTCCACCATGAAAATAAATGTAGGCCATATCTAAAATATACGAATAGCACCTGTTATAAGTCCGTGTGAATAATTACAAGTCATCTTACTCAGACCAAAATATTACATGTCGTGCCATCTCTGGAGCGCAGCACGAGTTTGGTAAAAGTTATCCTTTCGCCAAAATCACTTTCAAGTACAAACCCTCCAAGTTTGGTATACGTGTAAATAAATTAACATCTCCTACATAGCAACAGATTAATTTAAAACACTCACACTCCACTTTCAATCCATTCTCCTGCCACAGCTTCCCCCCTTATGTCCTACAAGTTTAAATTATATATTTACAGAAGTAGCTTCGTTTCATAATTCCTCGTAGATACAAGGGAAACTGAAGAGTTTGTTGAACGTTTAAAACGCCAAACGTTAAATTCCGCCCTTGTAATTTCACAGTCTTTCGATGAAATTTCAAGAAAAAAGAATAGAGTTTAATACCTTAAAGTAAAATTACTGAAACATTAAACTAATAATTGGAAATGTTTCTTGTTATAGTTAATGCCTGCTTAATATATCACCTGTTTTAAGGATAACTACATTTATTTTTATCGATATTTAGCATTAATGCCAATATCATTTAGAAAGTAGAAAACTTAATAGTTTATTTCATCAAAATTCAGCATACGCTTTTGACATGTAAATATATTAAACATATGTAGTTTGATGAACCATTCAGACATTCTTTACAAAACGTAACAACAGACTCTCACACTGTTTTCATGTATAGTTTGTGGAGGTGAGGTAGCTGTATCAATGGCTGTATCAATGGAAGATCCTGTAATATTATTTTGTATTTATTTTAAATGTCAGTTCAGAGTTATAATGTTGACACTCTCAAGAACTTGACCGTCTGTTTCATGTAAGTTGTATGTTCTTTGTTATTTAAATACGTAGCTATAGTTTAGAAATATTACCGTAATTCTTGTTCTACACAAAACTGTAGACTGCATGGAACTTGTCCCTCAATGCTGTATAAACATTATGTACTTCATTGAGATTGCTGGTTTAGAGTTACATATTTATCATATTTTATCTGTCAGTATGTACTCCCTGTGCAGCAACCAGTGAATGAGCTTTATAAAGTATTAAATAGGACATTACTGCTGAAAAATTAGATGTTTTCAATGAAAGCAAAGCTAAATACCGAGCTAAGACTTTTAAATTAGGCTATAGTTTCTGGAAGAGCGATGAAAGTATCTTGGCTACATACATGACCTATATAAGTATCGTTTTATATTTATTCCAAAAGTTTGTTCGTTCAATCACACGTATATCGTTTATTAGTGGCGTTTATTGATAGTGAAGTTAAGATCAACACATTTCCAATGGAATAGTCCTACATATTTTCAGAGAAGATTTGGATATAATATCTCTGTAACAAAATAGCATCATTATGGACATTTCTTTATTTTTCATTTTGTGTAACAAAATTACTTTACGGAAGCCAGAAACAAAGGAGTTAATGACAATAATTAATTTTCAATTTGCTATAAATATTTCGTAGGTAAAGTACGAGCTCTTATCATGAATTGTGTTCTATCTTGGCGTTGTAGCTAATGCTGAGGTTGTAAGTACTGTGTAATTTTAGTAGCGTTGTGTTGTCCAGATTGGCCAGATAATGTCAGTTTACACATAAGAGACTTAAAAATTAATATATACTTAATGCTGTTAGTTTTGAAAATTTAATCTTATAAATGTATGCCCTTGTTTTCCAAACAGAGTAGTTTGGCGTATAATGCTTTGAAAATATAGCTACGGTAGGTTTTAAAAGTTTCAAGTAATATATTATCCAAAAATGTACTTTGTAGTTTTGGACGCGGTCAGCTAACTCCTATTGTATAATTTTACAATATTTTGATAACTATGGGGTTTAATCAGTACAGATCTGTACCAAAGTAGGATTTGGTAAGGTTTTTTAAGTTCTAATGCTGTTTATAATTTTCGCTGTCTTGTAGTAAACGTATACAGACGTCTATCTACTGTACAGGGTTTGTGTTAATCATACCATTGCCGGATAAAACTTCCTGACGGATTTGCAATGCAACTTTTAAGAAGAAAGCTCAGTTATGATGCATATATATAGTGTAAATATCGTAATCTTTAGTACGTTTGATAGCTACACATGTTTTCGACTGAGGTACACTCTCAAACATGTACATGTTAAATGTAAATGTGATCCTATTTTATAATAATTTTATAATGGAATTAAAGATCACTAATTTGACGAAATATATTATGTGTTTTACAATTCTACATTGTTGAAGTAGTAGGACTTGTTCATATCACACAATTTATTACTAATACAAAAGTCACGCAGAATGAAGGATAGTCCCAGAAAGTTCAAGTTCTGTTTTGGGGATACCACTTTCATTGTATTTCTTGTTACTAATTAGTCTAAACTTTCGTTACCTAAAATTTTGTCAAGTAAAGTATTGTTGCTATTTTTCGTGTATTCACAATGCATTGATGTTAATGTGTCACAAAACTCAATGCCTTCATTGTGTTAATAGTTCACTGACGGTCCTGTTCATTGACAAAATAGTTTGAGTGAGTAGTAGCACGACAGGTAATTACGTGATACTTTGTTCAGTACAGGCCACATAACTTGCAGGAACACCAGGTCGACCTGTTTTTCTTTTTTGTAATATACATCCTCCATCGTTAAGTCATATAGAATGGTGAATGAATTGGGTGAAATGATGCTCAAATGTGTCCTGTGTCCATGGAGCTTAGAGTCACCCGACATTCGTCTTTCAGGATAACGGAAAACCCTGGAGACAACCTAATCCAGCTAACTCATCCTGACCGAGATTCGAACTCGGGACCTCTTGAACGTGAGGCAGACCTACTGCCATCTGCGCTGCCGAGGCGGGCACTGGGTCAACTGAAAGCATCATCCGAATAGGTATTTTGTGTAGTAACAACACAGCTCCGCCCCGGCAATAAAGACCTGCCACTGCCGTTGCGTCAACCAATAAGGAACAAGGCGATTCCCCCACTCCAGCTTCTTCGTGATGGCTTGCGGTCATGTGATATTTTATGTACGGCCAAGAAAGAACGGCATCCACCAGCTCTTTGAGGCTGTTGTGTTTCATTTCAAATGTAAGTAATATCTAAACAACAAGTTTTATAATGGTCATTAAATTTTAATGCTATCAGTTACTAAAGTGACAGTATAGTAAAATACAAATGTAATTATTGGTAAATACAAAAGAGACACGCAATTATACACTTGAAATATATTGTACAACTATATGAAGAGGTGGTCCTCAACAAAGACGGAACAAGCTTCCGTATAGACCAGAGGTGCCCAGGGCTAACCTCGAAAGGGGAAGGTGTTTTTACCCCCACCCACACTTCGCCAGATGTAATGCCTTTAATGATAGCACCACAGAGCTCGCAAACGTTGCTTTTAACAGTGGCGGCTACTTCAGTTACTTCTACTCTTGTTTTGGTGGAAATAGTATTAACAATTCCTCCTGAACGACGTCTTTTACTGACTTTTTGGCGCAGTTTGTTTTTAACCAGCTCATCAATTTTGCTTCCAAGGCTAACAACAGTCTTAAGAGATTAACCAAAGGATCGTATGAAATTTTACTACGAAACTGACTTATGTGCTACATTTTCGAGAACATGTGCTCAAAAATCTATGTAGAACCAAACATTAAATTAACTTTGCTCAAACGTTTGTAACCTGGAAGGTGTTTCATTAGAAAGATATTTAAATAGTGTGAAACCTTTTTCCTGAGAGTATTTAAAGGTTGTAAAAAGCTTTGAAACATCTAATTCCATTTGCAGTGCGTGAGGAGCGTCTTACAGACAAAATTAAATGGATTATTAATAAGCCCGATTTCCTCCTATATTTTCTCAGGTCTCGAAGTTTATACTCCAAAGTGTCATGCTCTCCCTTCAGAATTGTTAAATACTTTGCTAACAGGTTGACGTCTGTGGTAAAATTTGATGCCAAGGTCTGAAAAAAATATGTCATCATTATCCAAATTGACCTTGCCATTGCGTTAATTGCGCCATAAATGTATTCACTGTGTTAAGTAACGTAATTATGCTTTCATCTTTGCCTGTAAGTTTATGTATAGGATATCAAGATGGTGAAATAGATCGGTCCATAAAGCAAGATCAGAAGCATGGTTACTACTGCGAGAGCCGTCGCTGACTGAGTAAAAGAGAAATGTTTCTTGAACCGCACAAACACAAAAATAAAGGGATTGGAGTGAAACGACAGCGTGAAGCCATTAGCTCATAAGAGCGCCTTTTGGGCACATCTGAACGCTAGAAGAATTATGACTGATGAAGAATTGTTTCTGATAATGACGCGTATAAACGTGTTTACCCAAATGTTATCTTAATTGGTCATAGATTGACAGTTCAAATGAAGATAAAAATTAGTATACGAATGTCGGATGACCAGATCACCAGAAAAGATAATAATAATATCAAGTTAACATATATTATCAACAAAATGAAGTTATATTCACCGTGCGACTTAAAAGAACCGATTACACAGTTTTAGAAACCTGAAAAGATATATTCTTTGTGGAGCACCTCCTCACTCAAATTATTTGATTCGTTCTTTCGATATATTTGCAGTAAACCTTCGGACTGTATTTTGTTTTCGCATTCCACCACGATAATAAATGTAGGCCTTATCTAAAATATATGAATAGCATCTGTTATAAGTCCGTGTGAATAATTACAAATCATCTTATTCAGACTAAAATATTACATGTAGTGCCATCTGTGGAGCGCAGCACGAGTTTTATAAATGTAATCCTTTCGTCAAAATCACTTTCAAGTACAAACCCTCCAAGTATGGTTATACCTGTAAATAAATGAACATGTCCTACATAGCAACAGATTAATTTAAAACACTCACACTCCACTTTCAATCCATTCTTCTCCCACAGCTTCCCCCCTTATGTCCTACACGTTTAAATCACATATTTACAGAAGTAGCTTCGTTACATAATTCCTCGTAGATACAAGGGAAACTGAAGAGTTTGTTGAACGTTTAAAACGCCTAACGTTAAATTCCGCCCTTGTAATTTCACAGTCTTTGGATGAAATTTCAAGAAAAAAGAATAGAGTTTAATGCCTTAAAATAAAATTACTGGAAAATTAAAGTAAAAATTGGAAATATTTCTTGTTATAGATAATGCCTCCTTATATATTACCTGTTTTAAGGATAACTACATTTATTTTTTATCGATATTTAGCATTAATGCAAATATCATTCAGAACGTAGAAAACTTAATAGTTTATTTCAACAAAACTCAGCATACGCTTTTGACATGTAAATATATTAAACATATTGTAGTTTGATGAACCATTCAGACATTATTTGCAAAACATAACAACCGACTGTCACAATGTTTTCATGTATAGTTTGTGGAGGGGAGTTAGCTACATCAATGGAAGATACTGTAAAATTATTTTGTATTTATTTTAAATGTCAGTTCAAAGTTATAATTTTGACACTCTCACAAACATGACCGTGTGTTTCATGTAAGTTGTATGTTCTTTGTTATTTAAATACGTTGCTGTAGTTTAGAAATTTTACCGTAATTCTTGTTCTACACAAAACTGTAGACTGCATGGAACTTGTCCCTCAAAGCTGTATAAACATTATGTACTTCATTGTGGTTGCTGGTTTAGAGTTACTTATTTATCATATTTTATCTGTCAGAATGTACTCCCTCTGCAGAAACCAGTGAATGAGCTTTATAAAGTATTAAGTAGGACATTACTGCTGAAAAATTAGATGTTTTCAATGAAAGCAAAGCTAAATACCGAGCTAAGACTTTTAAATTAAGTCGCTAATTGCTCTAAATAGCAGAATTTGTGTATCAATCACTTTGTTTTGTGTAGGTATATACCACTTTGTACAGTATGATACTGTATAATAATTTTCAGTGAACTCAATGCTAGCAGTTCTGTATCTTGTATGTGATATGCTGCTTCCAGTTGTTTTGGGTAAGTGTTTCACTGTAGATTTGAAGTGCTATTACATAAGTGTAGGGTGCAAGAATGTTTAAAATAAATATTTATTGGCACATTGGTCTCTGTTTGATATTATACCATATTTTACCTTTAAGAATATGTTTATGTCTACTTAATAGTCTGTCATTACACCATATTTATATTTTACTGCGCACGTATCATTGTGGATGAGAGTTGTTTATAAGCATTCCTCATCCACTACGACCGCCATTTTTAATGTCAGTGCGAGAAGGTTTACTCTAGATTGTCCTGAAACAACGTCCAGAGCATGGACAACTGAATTGTTGAGGGTGACAGATATAGCAATCGCTAATGCTAATATTGTATCCCATTTGAAACTTTCATATTTATATTTAACCATAAATACATGTTTTGTAATCCCCGCAATCTAAAACCAAAAGAAGCATTTTATAGTAAGATCTGTGTGTCAGTCAAAAGATGAATTATCTTTTAGTGATACCTGTATTGATTATGATTTATCAGAATGAAATGATAAAAGTTAAGAAAGGAAGTGGCAACATACATACGTACATACATACATACATACATACATACATACATACATACATACATACATACATACATACATACATACATACATACATACATACATACATACATACATACATACATACATACATACATACATACATACATACATACATACATACATACATACATACATACATACATGGAAGATGTATGAAAGATGGAAGCGTGCAGTAATAGTTCCGGTAATCAAGCCGGGTAAAGAAGATAGCCCAAGCGTAACGAAATACAGACCTATCAGCTTGATAAATATAAATGGGAAAATTTTAGAAAAAATTATGATGAATAGGATTCAGCATCACATCAACACCAGAAATCTTATGAATGATAGACAGTTTGGATTTAGGGCCCAGAAAAGCACGGTAGACGCACTTATGTCTATGAAAACTTTCATTGAGAACAACTTGAATACTTACGGATATATTGCTCTCATAAGTCTTGACGTAAAAGGAGCTTTTGACGCTGCCTGGTGGCCCAGCATATTAAATAACTTAAGAGAACTGAAATGCCCAAGAAATTTATACCAGTTATCTCAGAGCTATTTCAAAAACAGGACAACAAGTCTAAGCACAAATGAATTTAGCACTGAGAAAGAAGCCAAAAGGGGCTGCCCACAAGGTTCATGCTGCGGACCCGGCTACTGGAATATTTTGTACAACTCCCTGCTCAACTTAGTCTATACAAAACGAACTGAATTAATCGCTTTTGCCGACGACCTACTTCTCATGACGAAAGGAATGAGCATATTAGACGTAGAAAACTTTGCAAATCATGACTTGAAGAAAATTGAATATTGGGCAAGAGAAAATAAAATTACTTTCAATGACGCTAAATCAAAAGTATTAGTGATATCAAGAAAGAAACAAGCTGCAAACGAGAAGATAAACATCTATCTTAATAACATAATTATAGAACAAGTAGACATCATGAAATACTTAGGCGTTCATATCGACAAACAGTTCAAGTTTGATTATCATATTGACCAAGTGCATGATAAAGCTATAAGCCTAATTCACACTTTATCTAAATCAGCAAAACTAACCTGGGGACTTGGAAGCAAAGCACTAGAAACAATATACAGAGGAGCTATAGAACCTGTACTGACGTATGGAGCACCCTTATGGGCATCTGCATTAAACAACCCGAAGAATCTGAGAAAAATTCAGAGAATCCAAAGGTTTTTTAACATAAAAATCACGAAGGCATACAGGACAATTTCATTTGACGCATCTTGTGTCATTGCTGGCATCCAACCCATTGATATCACGATTGAAGGGAAAGTCAAACTGTACAACTTCTTGCAAAATAAACAAGACTATGACACACCCTTGCCCCCCAGCGACTGGAACCACCCTGCAGAAGTACCTGAAGTTAAAGAAGCTGATGATGAAGACTCTATATTCAAAATATACACGGATGGAAGCAAAATAGGAGAGCAAGTGGGTGCAGCAGTTGTAATATTCAAACAAGGGACTTCAATTCGAGAGATAAAATACAAGCTAGACAGAAGATGTACTAATAATCAGGCAGAACAACTGGCCATATTTAAAGCGCTACAAGAACTTCAAAACTTTAACAACACACCGGAGGAAGAGAAGACTGTAGCGATATATACAGACAGTACAGTAACTCTAGCCATTCTGCGGAATAATAATAAACATAACTCCATAGCAGAGAAAACCCTTAATGTATGTAATACCTTACAAAGACTAAAATGGAGAATACACTTCAGTTGGGTTAAAGCCCATGTAGGTATATGTGGAAATGAGTTAGCAGACAAACTAGCGAAATCCGCTGCTCTGGACGGAGATCTGCCCAATAGTTACAGTTTGATACCTAAATCTGTAATTATTTCTGAAATACAAGAAACAGGACATCAGGTCTGGCAGAATAGGTGGAATGCCACGGACAAGGGGGCACTCAGCAAGTTATTTTTTCCAACAATAAAAGATAGGCTGAAGAGAAAGCTTCCTTTAACACCAATTTTCACAGCAATAACTTCCGGCCACGGAAAAACCAAAGCTTACTTACACCGATTCCATATAGTAGACGATCCAAAATGTACATGTAACAGCTCCCAACAAACCGTAAACCATTTAATATACGAATGTGTAGACAAAAGTCAACAAAGAGCCAAGCTAATTCAAGATGTAACTCTAAATGGAAGCAAGTGGCCAGTAACCAACGAGAGTCTTGTAAAACACCACATAAAAGCATTCTGTAAATACATAAATTCAATTAACCTATAAAGATATGTAAATATGTATAACTTTTGAAATCAACTGCTAAAAGATCTAATGTAATATTAACATGTAAATATGTACAATTTGTAAAATCAAATGTTGGAAAAATGTAATGTAATGCATGTAATACTACTATGTAGTGGGGCATGCTGATTGTTATCAATAAAGAAAAAAAAAATACATACATACATACATACATACATACATACATACATACATACATACATACATACATACATACATACATACATACATACATACATACATACATACATACATACATACATACATACATACATACATACATACATACATACATACATACATACATACATACATACATACATACATACATACATACATACATACATACATACATACATACATACATACATACATACATACATACATACATACATACATACATACATACATACATACATACATACATACATACATACATACATACATACATACATACATACATACATACATACATACATACATACATACATACATACATACATACATACATACATACATACATACATACATACATACATACATACATACATACATACATACATACATACATACATACATACATACATACATACATACATACATACATACATACATACATACATACATACATACATACATACATACATACATACATACATACATACATACATACATACATACATACATACATACATACATACATACATACATACATACATACATACATACATACATACATACATACATACATACATACATACATACATACATACATACATACATACATACATACATACATACATACATACATACATACATACATACATACATACATACATACATACATACATACATACATACATACATACATACATACATACATACATACATACATACATACATACATACATACATACATACATACATACATACATACATACATACATACATACATACATACATACATACATACATACATACATACATACATACATACATACATACATACATACATACATACATACATACATACATACATACATACATACATACATACATACATACATACATACATACATACATACATACATACATACATACATACATACATACATACATACATACATACATACATACATACATACATACATACATACATACATACATACATACATACATACATACATACATACATACATACATACATACATACATACATACATACATACATACATACATACATACATACATACATACATACATACATACATACATACATACATACATACATACATACTCAGTCCCATTCGCGTGTATGCCAAGTGTAACTCCAACCCTATGACTAAATAGGTCATACAGATGTATATTCGTGCTACTCCAAAAGAGAGTTAGTTGTGTTATATATTCATATGCTTCACGTACATTTGTGGAGCAAAAACAGGATTTAAAAATATGAGTTGATCGTTATAAATAAATAACAGTTTGAAGAAATAGGAAACGGGCATGAAATTCATATCCTCGTCCAGAGGTCCAGAGGTAGTCCTAGTCGGGCGGGGCTTTCCCCGTCCGGGTGTCATATGCCGCAGTACCTAGCCGCTTTGCGGCTTAACCTGCGAAATGAACTAGTAGATCCATGTTCTGCTGGGGTGTTTGAATTTGTTTACTGTTTGAAATTTTGGATAGGTTTGGAATGGGTTGCCCCTCTTTATCGTGGGCAGCTGTACTTAATCGTTCTCCCTTTTTGGGAGACACGAATTAGTTTTTTGCCCCGTTTTGGATACGGGTTGTGTAGCGCTTGGTCCTTTGGCGTAGAAGTTGTTCCCAGGGACATCTGGGGTTTTCCTTGGGTTACCCAAGGGGTCCCAGGACGTCTCTCGGCAGTCTGAAGGACGGCAAGCGCCTTTGATCTCTCGGGTCATACCTTCCCAGGGAGTTCACTAAAGGGTTGGGGTGCATTTGGATTTTCTCGTACATTGATCGTGCCCTCTCGCGAATGACGTCGACAATGTACGGGATCTGGGAGTGCTCATGTAGGATATGAGCCGGGAGTCTCCAGCCTGTATCGTAGATGATGCGTAGTGCCTTGTTCTGCAGCGTCTGGAGTCTGACGAAAGTGGTATTAGCCACTGTTCCCCAGATCTCACAGCCGTACAGAATCATAGGCGGAATGATCGCCCGATACAGTTGGAGTTTGAGACGGATCGGCATGGTTGATCTGAAGATAGGGTATAGGCTCCGGAGTGCGACGTGCCCCAGCTGGACCTTGCCCTTGACGTGTGGAACGTAAGTTAACTTACGGTCCAGCGTCACCCCGAGATACTTCGCCGTTTGCACCCAAGGGATTCGACGGCGCCGTAAAACGAAGTTCTGCTGCAACCGGTTGGCTATGGTTTTCGCCAGGAGAATAGCAGAGCTCTTCTCCGGGTTAATTGCCATTCGCCATTTTGCGCTCCATTCGCCAATGGCCCGGAGCTGGGTTTGGATTTGCCGGTAGCTGTACCGTGTGTTCCTATTGACTGCGAAGATCATGAGATCATCCGCATACTGACAGGTCTGGGTGTTGTGGTGAGTTGGGATCTAGGCCATGTAAGCTGCGAAGAGCGCCGGCGACAGCACGCTGCCTTCCGGTACTCCAGCGCCAATGGGCCGCTCGGTGGACAGCTTCCCCTCCATCTTTACTCGGAAGCTTCGGTTTCCGAGGAAACCGGCCACCAAGGAAATGTATGGACGGGGAATTTCATGCTCCAGGAGTTTGTAAATGAGTCCTTCATGCCAGGTAGTGGCGAATGCCTTCTCCACGTCGAGCAGCACTGCTACCGTTTTAGACCTTTCCTGGAAACCCAGGGAGGCCTTCTCGGCAACCCGCAGTAGCTGCTCGGTCGTGGAGTGGCCAGAACGGAAGCCAAACTGGTGTTCCGGGATTAGGCCCCTTTCCTCCAGATGAGGAAGGAGCCGGGAGAGGAGCAGTTTTTCGAATACCTTCGATAAAACTGGGAGAAGGCTGATTGATCGGTAACTGGAAGGAAAAACCGGATTTTTCCCCGGCTTTAAAACGCACACCACGCGCGCCTCCTTCCAGATAGCTGGAAAGTGGCGCATGTATAGGCACGCGTTATAAATCCGGGTTAAGTGAATCACGGCTCTTCGTGGAAGGTGCTTGAGCATTTCCGCTGTCACACGGTCCTGCCCAGGTGCTTTGTTGGTTCTTAGAGAGTTAAGCGTGGTCGCTAACTCTCTAGGGGTAACGATGGGAATGTGGAACTCCTCGTGGTCAGGGGGCGGAGCTTCTAGGAAGTCCTCCACCACCTGTTCCACGAGGTCAGCATGGTCATCGTCCATTGGCTCTACCCTGGGTTGGAATTGAGCCTCCAGGTAATCTGCTAGCGCCTCTGCCTTTTCTTTCGACTCGTAGACGAGTCGACCTCTAGGGCTATGTAGGGGATGCTGGTGTACGGTTTTGTCTTTCCGCAGGCTACGGACTATTCGCCATGGTTTTCTCTCCTGGAGATTGGTTTGCCTTAACATGTTTTCCCAGGCCTCTTTGCGGTGTGCTCTTAGGAGTCGTCTTGCCAGGGATTTGAACCTCTGGTGTACTTCTCCTATCCTGGGATGGCGAAATCTCTGCCACAGCTTTCTTACGGCGTTTTTAGCCCTTATGAGTTGTTTGATGGGTCCTGGGATATCTGAGGGGTTTGGCGTGTCTATTGGGATGCGGTGTGTGTGAGCACGTACCGCGTTGAGGATGGATGTGGAGAACTCCCTGGCTGCCGCCTCGAGTGACTCCACAGAGTCGATTCGAGGGCAGGCTTCCACGGAGTTTTGGATGTGAAGAATGGCGGCATCCCAGTCGACTTCATCCACCCAGTCAGCCGTTGCCAGAGCTGCGACGGTAACGTCTGAATTGATCACAACTGGGTTGTGGTCAGAATCCAGAGCATTCACCGCCGTGAGGTCCAGATGAAATGGAATGTTCTTGGTGATTGCGAAATCTATGACGTCCGCCCTGCCACGAGGCGGGAAGTGCGTTGGACCCCGCGGGCCATGCGCATGAAGGGTTGGGTCTCCGCAGATGAAGCGGTAGATGCTCCTTCCCCTATCATTCTGGGTTCGGCTGTTCCATCCTGGGTGTTTGGCATTGAAGTCACCGGCTATGCACACTCGGTGGTCTAGGTTTAGGAGTGCCCTGTAATCCGCTTCATAGAAGGGATGGTTGGGCGGGTCATACACCGCCACAAGCACTAGGTCTGAACCGCCCAAGGAGAGCCTTATGGCGGTCGCCTCCAAGTGTTGAAGCGGGGGGATGGTAATGGGAGTATGGGTGATGTGATTTTTGATGAATATAGCTGTACCGCCGCCCCGCCGGCCGACTCTATCGGCTCGGTGGACGGCGTAACTTGGCAGGTTAAATTGTATACCAGCATGCAGATGCGTTTCGCATACCATAAGGAGGTCAATCCCGTGGTCACTTACAAACTCCAAGATGCCCGGTCTCTGTTCCCGGACTCCGTTTGCGTTCCAGAACGCGGCTCTCAATGTTCGCTGAGTTCTTCTCAACGCCATTTACGAGCTGGAGTCAGGGAAGAGGAGCCGTGCAGTCTGTTGCACAATGCTGTGCTTTTGCAGAGCAGGGATGCGGGGATCTGTCAGTTGCTCCCTGCAGCGCCTCAGAATGGGGAGGGAGCGATGAATCAGTTCGGCGAACCAGGCAGAAAGCTCATGGAACTCCGCTAAGTCCTCGTTTGAGACGCCAGTGTCCCAAAACGGCGCAGGTGTTGTAGCGAGGGGTGCCTCTCCCTCATTGGCTGTTGAAGCCACTGTAGCTGGAGCTGGTGGAGGGGGGAGAGCAGTGGCAGCAGGGCCGCTCTGTCTCCCCGCAGGTTCTTGGGCTGGTTGCCCGGCCGTTGCTGCCGCAGTTGCCGGCGGTTTCTCCCGCCGGGCTGCGGTGGCCTTCTTCTGGCGAGGAGGCCGCTGTGGCTTTGCTGCAGATGCAGCTGGTGGTTGTTTGGCGGTAGTTCCAGAGCTTACTGGCTGGGTCGCTGCCGGAATCTGGCTTGCCTCGGCCTGCTGCAGCAGCTGTTCCTGCTTGCGCAGCGCCTGGGCAAAACTGACTCCAGGCCGAACTTGTGCTGGCTCCCTGTTTGCGTTCCTGCCCTGTCTTGCCTGCACTATTCGCAGTCTAGCGGGACAGCCGCCGTAGATGCCTACATGTCCTCGTTTCAAAAAATTGCACAAATATATTCCCTTCCGCTGACTACGTCTCTCATATGTAATTATTTGTTGAGTCAGTATTGTTTCAATATATATTACGATATTCATTGATTGGGAGGTAATAAAGAGAACACTAAATCTAAGTGATATTAAAATAACAAAAATACAATCTTCTATAAATCTCTGTGAATAGTTGTATTTTCCATTTTCTACTGGTTAGAATATGACTGGTAGTGCCATCTCTGGACAGCAGGACGAGGCTGCTATAGTGATATCTCATTGGTAAATTCTTTATCAAGTTTCTCGCAGTTTATAATCAGTATAGCTAAACAAATATCTCTTATATAATATATTATAGCAGTCGATTAATTATTAAACTCACATGTTTTCTCATCCCAATCTTCTACTTCTATCTACTCAGTTTTGCACAGACTACAGTTCTGTATCAGTGTCAAGAGGGACTACTGTACATACATAGAAGTATTTCTAACTTAAGTTTTCTCTTTAAGAGTCATATGGATGTTTTGATTTATTTTATTGTAATTTCGCCCATTGGATGTTTTGCAGGTCATTAATTACTTGCTGCCTTTCTATTTTACTGCTGTTCCCATAAAACACAAAATGCAGCTAAGCATTTTAAAGAGTCGTTCATAAGCAAATATTTTATTGTTTTTACACACCTTACTCACATAAGTATCGTTTTATATTTATTTCAAGCACTCGTCCTTTATTAATAGCATTTATGTGGTTGTGAAGTGGATATCTATATTACATTTATAATCAAATTTCACTATCTAATGTACAGAAACAACAAACAAAGAAGCAATCTTGTTGTTAATATTTATGCCTTATATCTAAACATCTTATGTATAAGAGCGCCCAACGGGGGCTGGGGGATCCTTGTTACAAATCCCGGTTATGGCACTGAATTGTTCAGTCTGACTCTACCTTTCCATACTTTGTGCTACACACAGCTAGTGCGAAAGTAAAAATAATTTCCACAAACTCACATAACTTTTTTCCTATAAGTTGTAGTTTCAGGAAGTAGGATCGGGGTATCCTTGCAAGATACTTCAGCTATATAATTGCATTTTATATTTATTGAGATGTTAGTTCTGAGTGATACCGCTGAGCCACACAAACACAAGAAATACTAAAAACGTTTTTGGGAGATTTAAATGGAGATCAACACTGAAATACCAATTTCGAATTTTCAGTGAAAACTTTGATATAATTTCTCTAAAACAAAACAGCGTCTTCGTCCTGGGCCGTGGTGCAGTAGGTGACAACGTTGGTTTGGTTCCCTGATACGGAAAATTGATGGGCATCCTTCTCCCCCTAATCCGGTGCCCACTCAACATCGTGAGGTATTTGAGGAGCTGCGATAGATAGAAAAAGTTAACTAGCCAAGGATGCTGTGATGTCAGCATCATCTCCTACCAGTATCGGTTGGAAAATCGCCCACCTCTGCCTTGCGTATGTGAGCGTGAGGCCGGCAGTATGGTTATCTTGTGGGGCGTTATGCCGTATATTAATTATTGATATAACAATGAGTGTTGAAATTCCAGAAAATGTTAAGTATACCACGAGCTGTTTTACCCAGCATTACATTGGAACTTGCGGATGAAAATGAGCATAAAGTCGTAAGTACTGTGTTATTTGTAATTTTAGTACTTAAGTGTGTCCTAATTGGTCAAACAGCGATATTTTACATATGAGGTCCAAAAATTAGCATATTACTAAGACTAGAAGGTATTCTTTATTTTGCACGAACTGCAGTTTACACATTTCTGACCTGCTTGAACGAAAAACGTTTTAATCATAGTAGTATGAAAATAAAGGTAGGTTTTAAAACTTCAAGTAATATATAATACCAAACAAGTATTCTCTAGCTAGTTTAAGATGTCTGTTGTGTCTATTGTATAGTTGTATAATACTTTGATAACCACATAGCTTGGCAGTACCATCTTACCAAAGGTAAGTTTTGGAGTTCCTTTTGTTAAACTTGTCAGTTAGATCATCATTTTCGTTGTGTTGTAGTAAAAATACACAAAAGTTAATCTAAAGGGATTAAAGAATGCTTATTTCTCTGTCATGTGAAGGTAATTAAAGTCAGTACTTTATGTAAGGTCATAAACGGGAACAGCTCGACCAGATCTTTGAATCTACTGCCACTGTAGAAATATACAGGAAATATACATACATGTAACTTTATAAAATATTAAAAACGAATGAAACTTCAAATAGAAAGTTTTATAATAGAAGCATGTGCAATGAATGTACTTGTAGAATTAAAATCTCTGCTCCACTCATAAAGCACTTTTTGATAACCGTAAACGAATTTCTTTAGTTAGTTCAGCTTAGCATTTTAGAGATGTGATAATAATTAGAAAACTGAAACAAAAAGGAGCAATTTTCTTGTAAATACTTCATGACCAATTTAATTTGGGGAAATATATCATATAATTTACCATTTCTACAAAAGTCATTTCGAATAAAGGATAGTCCCAGAAATTCAAACTATACCTTTTGTTTGCTATGAAGTTGTATTGGGCACATGACATTTAACTAAACTACATTTACTTTGTCAGTATAAGGTATTATTGCTGATAAATTAAAAGTCTCAATGAAAACAAAAGTACATTCCAACCTAAAGCCGCTAAATTAAGTATCTAATTGCTCTAAATATCAGAACTTGTGTGAAACATTGATTGTGTTTTGTGTAGGTCTATAACGTTGTGTACAGTAAGATAAACAGTGTTTAATATTTTGAGTGAACTCAACGCCAGCAATTCTTTAGCATATATGTTATTTCCTCCTCGCAGATTTTTCTGTTATCAATATAGCTTTAGAGAAATGCTGTTATTTCACCGCAAACTGCAAAAATGTTTCAAATTATTTGGTTGCTTTCTCACTGGTTAATTTATAATATTAACTTGTATTTATTTTACATTTAAACCAATGCTTTTTTGTCGAGCACAGCCTTTTTCTACCTAACAGTCTGTCATTACTTCACATTTTTATGTCAAGTTGTCAAAATCGTATTTTCTAGACAAACAGTTGTTAAGCATTTCCCATCAATTACGGCCGCCATTCTGAATGCCAGTGTCAGGTCCGTTCATTATAGATAATCCCAACACGCCGTCCCGCGTAAGCGGAAGTGAATTGTCGAGGTTGAGAGAAGTAGCAGTAGGAACGGTAAGTAGGCTGATTTTGAATTGCACTCAAACATTTTATATTCAGATTTTACCAGGAATACATTGTTTGGATTACCCTGAATCTAAAATAAATAAATAAACCTAAGGGTGTGTCTGTATGTAGCTTAGATATCAAGCATAAAGTTCAGCATCATGATATGAGAGTACTCAAAGAACTTTCCGAACTTAAAATAACACTTTACCTGCGGTGTTATGTTTCTGTAACTTCAAATTTTACAAGAATCTGTAGCAACGTTTTAATATGGCTCCAAGCAGATTTTTAATTTTAAAAAGGTAAGTAAACTTTAAGTAATTTTATCAGTTAGTATAGACATAGATAGTAAAATATAATAGTATTTATAAGTACCAAATGGACACGAAATTATACACGTAAAATATATTGTACAACTGTTTGAAGAAGTACTGCTGAAGAAAAACGGAAAAAGCTTACGTATAGACGCTAGATGAATTACCCCATTTGAAGAATAATGACGTAGTTAACCAAGTGTGGTCCTGATTGCCATTTCCAAAATGGCGACATATATTACAAAATATTCATTGTGTGTTGATTATCATATTCATATGGCAACATATTTCAGAAAATATACCTTCATTTTGAACGTTTAACTTGAATGAAGACAGTAACAGCATTCATTCATTCATTCAAGTAGCTGGCGGCTGACTGAGGGTCAGCACGATGTGTGTCATTCGTGTACCTGTCCTACATGGACTTAACCACTTATTATACCTTCAATTTCCTGATAATGTACTCTGAAGTACACTTCATTCTTATGGACTTTCGTAAAACTTATAAACTGTAAGAAATACTGAAAATATTACTGCATAAAGATGTAGAAATTGCTAGAACATACCATTTATTAATTGTTTTTTTCTTCTGCCTTTGACATATTTGCTAAATAGTCCCCAGAAACTAGTCTTCATAAAAAACTTGTAAGTGGAGAGAAGTATATACAAGGTTGACTCACTTGCCTAATTTTAGTAACAATGGCACTCAAGAGCTACTTTATTACAACAGATTTCTGCTAAAATGCATGAGGTCTTTGATTTATTCTTCAACTACACAAATCCATTTTGTTGAAATAAAGAACATTGTTGAGTTGTGCAATTGGACTTTTAATTTCACGAACCCACAAAGTCACAATACTGACACCGGCCTGAGAGCTTACGAATTTTAAGTTACCCAGGTAACTCACCCTAACCGAAATTCGAACTCGGGACATCTATCATATTGTACAAAATATAACAACAGATTGTCACAATGTTTTCATGTAAGGTATTGTTTGTTGACGTGAGATAGCTGTATCAATGAAAGATGCTGTCGTAAGGGATCGTTTTGCCACGGGACGAAGCCAGCTGGCAGGAAAAGAAAAAGACAGATAGCGCTCAAGGCATGACGACTCGTGTGACGGGTTGGCAGTTGCTACAGGACTGGCAGAGTGAGAGAGAGCAACACAGGTTGAAGGAGACGGTGATGATCTAGATGATTCTCGCCCCACAGCTAGGCTCCGTGAGGCTTCGTGTGAGGTCGTCAGGTTTCGGAAATCTTCCAGACATTCCGGTTGTGTTAGTCCGACAGAAAGCCGTCAGGAAAGAGGTAGTAATAGCACTCTTGCAGCTGTGATGAGAAAGTGAACTCTTCTGTTTATTTACGTGTGCAGAAGTGAGGAGAGATTGTGTTGGTTTATGATACGACATTCTCGCAAACATGATCGTCTGTTTCATGTAAGTG
Organism: Mantis religiosa; assembly: GCA_030765055.1. Taxonomy (NCBI): domain Eukaryota; kingdom Metazoa; phylum Arthropoda; class Insecta; order Mantodea; family Mantidae; genus Mantis; species Mantis religiosa. The sequence goes on from CM060959.1 coordinate 120,728,133, forward strand.
GTATGTAGTTTTTATTTTATTAACTATTTTTTTTTGTTATTCAAAAACGTAATTGTAGTTTAGAAATATTACTGTCATTCTTGTTCTATACAAAACTGTATACTGCATGGAAGTTGTTCCTGAGAACTTATGTGCTTCATTTAGACTGCTAGTTTAGAGTTGCCTATTTATCATATGTCAGAATGTATTCCTACTGCATAAAACTGGTCAAGGGGCTTTATAAAGTGCTAAGTAAGAATTGAGGCTAAGAAATTAAAAGTTTTCAATGAAAGTTAAAGTAAATTCCACCCTAAACCTAATAAATTAAACAGCTAATTGCTCTAAATAGCAGCATGTGTTTGTCAAACATTTTTGCTTTGCGTAGGTATATAACGTTGTGTACAGTAAGACGAACAGTTCAATAGTTTTTAGTGAACAGTGAACTCAATGCTAGCAGTTCTGTATCATGTATGTTGTGCGCTACTTGCAACTGTTTCTGATTTCCCTGAAACTTAAATGCGTACCTGTAGATTAAAAATTCTGTTACATTAGTGTATAGTACAAGAATGAGTGTGAGTGAGTGTGTAGTGTTTTAGGGCCCGTCGACAACAAGGTCATTTGGGCCCTAAGTCAAAACTAAAACCTAAAAGCTATAAAAATTTAGCTAAAAAGGTAAAATATAAAACAAACACTCAACTGTTAAAAGAACATTAAAAAAAACGATCTAAGGTAACAATTTAAAAACTCTAAAAGCAGTAAATATAAAATACAAGTCAAACTTGTTTATTAAAACCAATTTTAAAAACAAACCGCAGTGCCTTATCCACGGCCACTGCGTCGTCACCTAAAACACCGTGCAAGTTAGGCTCCAAGCACAGACTGGCGAACGCGGGCGTACTGCGGGCAATCCAGCAGTACATGCCGCACAGTGAGGCGTACTGCACAAGGGGCACACACAGGGGCCGGTTCCCCTCTTAACAAATGGCCATGAGTTGCACGTGTGTGCCCAATTCTCAGCCGGGTGAGTATCACCTCGGCCCGCCGGTTATCCCTGCAAGTACAAGAATGTGTAAAACATGTAGTTATTTGCATATTCTTCACTGTGTGATATTAAAGTATAATTATTTTACTTTCATACAGCATTTTTGTGCATAGCACAGCTTCTATCTACTTAATAGTCAGTCATTACACCGTATTTGTAGTTTACTGCGCACTTATCATTTTGGATGAGAGTTGTTTATAAGCATTTCGCACTCAACACGACCGCCATTTTTAATGCCAGTGCGAGAATGTTTACTCCAGTTTGTCATGAAACAACGTCCAGTGTAAGGACAACCGAATTGTTAATGGAGAAAGATAAAGCAGCCGCTAATGCTAATATTGCATTCCATTCGAATGTTTGACCTTGATATTTCACCGGAAATACATCTTTTGTAATCCCCTCAAAGTAAACCCAAAAATAGCGTTTTTATAGAAAGATCTGTTTGTGTGTCAGCCAACAGACGAATTATCGTTTAGTAATACCTGTGTTGGTTATGATTTATCATATTGAAATGATAAAAGTTAAGAGGTCCAGAGGTAGTCCTAGTCGGGCGGGGCTTTCCCCGTCCGGGTGTCATATGCCGCAGTACCTAGCCGCTTTGCGGCTTAACCTGCGAAATGAACTAGTAGATCCATGTTCTGCTGGGGTGTTTGAATTTGTTTACTGTTTGAAATTTTGGATAGGTTTGGAATGGGTTGCCCCTCTTTATCGTGGGCAGCTGTACTTAATCGTTCTCCCTTTTTGGGAGACACGAATTAGTTTTTTTGCCCCGTTTTGGATACGGGTTGTGTAGCGCTTGTCCTTTGGCGTAGAAGTTGTTCCCAGAGACATCTGCGGTTTTCCTTGGGTTACCTAAGGGGTCCCAGGACGTCTCTCGGCAGTCTGAAGGACGGCAAGCGCCTTTGATCTCTCGGGTCATACCTTCCCAGGGAGTTCACTAAGGGGTTGGGGTGAATTTGGATTTTCTCGTACATTGATCGTGCCCTCTCGCGAATGACGTCGACAATGTACGGGATCTGGGAGTGCTCATGTAGGATATGAGCCGGGAATCTCCAGCCTGTATCGTAGATGATGCGTAGTGCCTTGTTCTGCAGCGTCTGGAGTCTGACGAAAGTGGTATTAGCCACTGTTCCCCAGATCTCACAGCCGTACAGAATCATAGGCGGAATGATCGCCCGATACAGTTGGAGTTTGAGACGGATCGGCATGGTTGATCTGAAGATAGGGTATAGGCTCCGGAGTGCGACGTGCCCCAGCTGGACCTTGCCCTTGACGTGCGGAACGTAAGTTAACTTACGGTCCAGCGTCACCCCGAGATACTTCGCCGTTTGCACCCAAGGGATTCGACGGCGCCGTAAAACGAAGTTCTGCTGCAACCGGTTGGCTATGGTTTTCGCCAGGAGAATAGCAGAGCTCTTCTCCGGGTTAATTGCCATTCGCCATTTTGCGCTCCATTCGCCAATGGCCCGGAGCTGGGTTTGGATTTGCCGGAAGCTGTACCGTGTATTCCTATTGACTGCGAAGATCATGAGATCGTCCGCATACTGACAGGTTTGGGTGTTGTGATGAGTTGGGATGTCGGCCATGTAAGCTGCGAAGAGCGCCGGCGACAGCACGCTGCCTTCCGGTACTCCAGCGCCAATGGGCCGCTCGGTGGACAGCTTCCCCTCCATCTTTACTCGGAAGCTTCGGTTTCCGAGGAAACCGGCCACCAAGGAAATGTATGGACGGGGAATTTCATGCTCCAGGAGTTTGTAAATGAGTCCTTCATGCCAGGTAGTGGCGAATGCCTTCTCCACGTCGAGCAGCACTGCTACCGTTTTAGACCTTTCCTGGAAACCCAGGGAGGCCTTCTCGGCAACCCGCAGTAGCTGCTCGGTCGTGGAGCGGCCAGAACGGAAGCCAAACTGGTGTTCCGGGATTAGGCCCCTTTCCTCCAGATGAGGAAGGAGCCGGGAGAGGAGCAGTTTTTCGAATACCTTCGATAAAACTGGGAGAAGGCTGATTGATCGGTAACTGGAAGGAAAAACCGGATTTTTCCCCGGCTTTAAAACGCACACCACGCGCGCCTCCTTCCAGATAGCTGGAAAGTGGCGCATGTATAGGCACGCGTTATAAATCCGGGTTAAGTGAATCACGGCTCTTCGTGGAAGGTGCTTGAGCATTTCCGCTGTCACACGGTCCTGCCCAGGTGCTTTGTTGGTTCTTAGAGAGTTAAGCGTGGTCGCTAACTCTCTAGGGGTAACGATGGGAATGTGGAACTCCTCGTGGTCAGGGGGCGGAGCTTCTAGGAAGTCCTCCACCACCTGTTCCACGAGGTCAGCATGGTCATCGTCCATTGGCTCTACCCTGGGTTGGAACTGAGCCTCCAGATAATCTGCTAGCGCCTCTGCCTTTTCTTTCGACTCGTAGACGAGTCGACCTCTAGGGCTATGTAGGGGGTGCTGGTGTACGGTTTTGTCTTTCCGCAGGCTACGGACTATTCGCCATGGTTTTCTCTCCTGGAGATTGGTTTGCCTTAACATGTTTTCCCAGGCCTCTTTGCGGTGTGCTCTTAGGAGTCGTCTTGCCAGGGATTTGAACCTCTGGTGTACTTCTCCTATCCTGGGATGGCGAAATCTCTGCCACAGCTTTCTTACGGCGTTTTTAGCCCTTATGAGTTGTTTGATGGGTCCTGGGATATCTGTGGGGTTTGGCGTGTCTATTGGGATGCGGTGTGTGTGAGCACGGACCGCGTTGAGGATGGATGTGGAGAACTCCCTGGCTGCCGCCTCGAGCGACTCCACAGAGTCGATTCGAGGGCAGGCTTCCACGGAGTTTTGGATGTGAAGAATGGCGGCATCCCAGTCGACTTCATCCACCCAGTCAGCCGTTGCCAGAGCTGCGACGGTAACGTCTGAATTGATCACAACTGGGTTGTGGTCAGAATCCAGAGCATTCACCGCCGTGAGGTCCAGATGAAATGGAATGTTCTTGGTGATTGCGAAATCTATGACGTCCGCCCTGCCACGAGGCGGGAAGTGCGTTGGACCCCGCGGGCCATGCGCATGAAGGGTTGGATCTCCGCAGATGAAGCGGTAGATGCTCCTTCCCCTATCATTCTGGGTTCGGCTGTTCCATCCTGGGTGTTTGGCATTGAAGTCACCGGCTATGCACACTCGGTGGTCTAGGTTTAGGAGTGCCCTGTAATCCGCTTCATAGAAGGGATGGTTGGGCGGGTCATACACCGCCACAAGCACTAGGTCTGAACCGCCCAAGGAGAGCCTTATGGCGGTCGCCTCCAAGTGTTGAAGCGGGGGAATGGTAATGGGAGTATGGGTGATGTGATTTTTTATGAATATAGCTGTACCGCCGCCCCGCCGGCCGACTCTATCGGCTCGGTGGACGGCGTAACTTGGCAGGTTAAATTGTACACCAGCATGCAGATGCGTTTCGCATACCATAAGGAGGTCAATCCCGTGGTCACTTACAAACTCCAAGATGCCCGGTCTCTGTTCCCGGACTCCGTTTGCGTTCCAGAACGCGGCTCTCAATGTTCGCTGAGTTCTTCTCAACGCCATTTACGAGCTGGAGTCAGGGAAGAGGAGCCGTGCAGTCTGTTGCAGAATGCTGTGCTTTTGCAGAGCAGGGATGCGGGGATCTGTCAGTTGCTCCCTGCAGCGCCTCAGAATGGGGAGGGAGCGATGAATCAGTTCGGCGAACCAGGCAGAAAGCTCATGGAACTCCGCTAAGTCCTCGTTTGAGACGCCAGTGTCCCAAATCGGCGCAGGTGTTGTAGCGAGGGGTGCCTCTCCCTCATTGGCTGTTGAAGCCACTGCAGCTGGAGCTGGTGGAGGGGGGAGAGCAGTGGCGGCAGGGCCGCTCTGTCTCCCCGCAGGTTCTTGGGCTGGTTGCCCGGCCGTTGCTGCCGCAGTTGCCGGCGGTTTCTCCCGCCGGGCTGCGGTGGCCTTCTTCTGGCGAGGAGGCCGCTGTGGCTTTGCTGCAGATGCAGCTGGTGGTTGTTTGGTGGTAGTTCCAGAGCTTACTGGCTGGGTCGCTGCCGGAATCTGGCTTGCCTCGGCCTGCTGCAGCAGCTGTTCCTGCTTGCGCAGCGCCTGGGCAAAACTGACTCCAGGCCGAACTTGTGCTGGCTCCCTGTTTGCGTTCCTGCCCTGTCTTGCCTGCACTATTCGCAGTCTAGCGGGACAGCCGCCGTAGATGCCTATGTGGGCCTCTCGGCAGTTGGCGCACTTTTTCTCCTCTCTGGGGTTCGGGCATTCGTTGACGTGGTGAGGGCCTGAACATCGTATGCAGGCGGTCTTCCTCTCGCACGCATGGCTCGAGTGGTGGAAGCCCAAGCACCTGTAGCATTGGGCTGGCCCCTCTCTGCCATGGTACGGTTCGATTCTGATCTTGGTGTTATAGAGGTGGGACACCTCATCAATTTTGGGAAGACCTTCGCCCTCCTTCTCCACTATTACGAGGAATAGTTGCATGGGAGTCCTTACGGGCTCCTTGCCTTCCTCGCGGACTTGCTTGGTCAGCTGGACCACGGTACGCGGCGTAATGCCGTGTTCTTCCGCCAGGCCCACCTTTATGTCCTCTGGGTCGGTGTCAGATCCGAGACCTCGGATGACTCTGCGCACCAGGTTAGGTCGCTGCAGCAAGAACGTGTGGAATTCTATCCCCGCTTCGCGCAGCACCCCCCTGGCGGCTTCATGGTCCTCCGGGGTCGTGGTCTTTAGGATCACCCGACTTGGAAAACGGGTGGCCTGGAAGCTAGCCTGGAGCTTGGCCCTCAGTTCCCTCATAACCTTTATGTGGTTGGGGAACGGGTCCGACACAATTGGCGGGATTCTGGCCGCCTTTTGTGTGCGGGAGCTCTTGGCGTCCGCATGCACTGCAGGGGTGCCGGGAGCAGCACCCTCCGGCTTCGAACCGGAGGGCCTCTTGCGCCTTCCCTGCACGGTGACAAAGCCTTCGGCGTCTGTGTCGCTCTCCGGTAGGGGAGTTGAGGCGCCCTGGAGGGGGGTGATGGTGTTGGAGCTCCCTGGTTTGGGGACTGGAGAGATCGGGACAGCTATCCCTTCGTTAAGAAGGCGGGAGGCCTTCTTCTGTTTCTTTTGTGCCTGGGCCTTGGCCTTCACGAGGTTCACCCGTGGGCCGGAAGAGGATGAGGATGCAGAGGTTCTACTAGTCATCTCGTCAGGACTTACCTGGCGGCTGGTACTTGGCTTGTCTGAGTCTGTAGCAGGTGCCATCCGGCTCCCCACAGAGGGTCGAGCGCTGTTACACGCGCCGATTGGGGCGGACCCCGGGTCCCAACCTAAGTCGGGACCCTTGGCTTTGACCTTGTGGGCCTGCAGTTTCGTCTGTCTGTCTGTCGGTCCCAAGTACTGTGTTCCTCTGGACTCTGGAGTTGCTGCTCGACGCGTTAGCTCTAGCAAGTCTGCTAGGAGAGGGTTGGCTGGGCTGCTGCTGCTTGCCAGTGCAGGAGAAGGTTCTGCTGGCTGGAAGAGGGCAGGCGCTGCTGTGCCTGCAGAAGAAGGCTGTTGCGCAGGCTACGCTGCGTAGAGAGAGTGCGCTGCTTCGCCGGGCTGCTGCTTCCTTTATGGGCACACTCCAGAGCACGCGTTTTACAGTCCACGTGCTCGTGCCCTGAAGAACTGGCGCAACCGGTCTAAAATGCTGCTTCTCTCGACGAATGGACTGCACTGAAAGAACTCGAGACGGACGATGCCGAGCATTCGAGTGACAAGCGTCGAATGAGACGAGAAGAGACTCACTATAAAAGTTAAGAAAGAAGGTGTCAACATACATACTCATTTAAATTCGCATTCGTTTCTCCTATGTAATTATTTGTTGGGCCAGTATTGTCTCAGTATATATTACAATATACGTTTATTTGGATTTTATAAAAGGAAAATTGAATGTAAGTGATATTAAAAGAACACGATTAAAATTTGCTATAAATCCCTGTGAATTATTGTAATCCATCTTCTACTGGTTAGAATATGACTGGTAGTGCCATCTCTGGACAGCAGGACGAGGCTGGTATAAAGATGACATCTCATTTGTAAATTGTTTCTGAACTCTCGTTGTGTATAATCAGTATAACTAAATAAACATGTCGTATATAATATATTATAGCAGTCGATTAACTATCAGACTCACATGCTTTCTCATCCCAGTCTTCTCCTTCTATCTGCTCAGTTTTCTTCAGACTACCGCCCTGTATTAGTGATAAGATAAACAATCTTGTTGTTTATTTATGCCTCATATCTAATCATCGTAAGTATAAGAGCAGCCTGACTGACAAAGGCAGATCCTTGTTTTAAATCCCGGCTAAGTCAGTGAATTTTTCAGTCTGACTCTAACTTTCCATACTTTGTGCCACACAGGTAGTGTGAAATTAAAATAATTTGCACAAACTGACACAACTTTTTTCCTATAAGTTGTAGTTTCTGGAAGTAGGATCGCGGTATCCTTGTAAGATACTTGATCTATATAACTGCATTTTATATTTCTTTGAGATGTTTTTTCTGAGTGATACCGATGACCCACACAAACACAAGAATTACTAAAACCGTTTTTGGGAGAATTAAATGGAGATCAACACTGAAATATCGATTTCGAATTTTCAAAGAAGGTTTCGATATAATTTCTCTAAAACGAATTAACGCCTTCATCCTGGGCCGTGGTCTAGTGCGTGTCAACATTGGTTGGGTTCCCTGACACGGAAAACTGATGGGCATCCTTCTCCCCCTATTCCGGTGCCCACTCAACATCGTGAGGAATTTGAGGAGCTACGCTTGATAGAGAATGCCAACATTCTAACTAAGGTTGCCGTTATGCTGACCACATCTCCTACCAGTATCGGTTGGATTTTCGCTCAACTCTGCCTTGCGTATGTGAGCGTGAGGCCGGCAGTCTGGTATACTTGTGGGGTGTTTACGCCGTGTATTAATTAATTATTGAATAACAATGTGTGTTGAAGTTCCCCTAAATACTTACACCTCAAACGGTCTTATCCAGCATTACATTGCAACTTGCGGTTTAAAATAAGGATAGAGTCGTAAGTATTGTGTTCTTTGTAATTTTAGTACTTAAGTGTTGTCCTAATTGTCGAAACAGTGATAATTTACATATGAGGTTCAAAAATTAGCATATTACGAAGACTGGAAGGTATTCTTTATTTTGTACGAACTGGAGTTTTCACATTTATGCCCTGCTTAAGCAAAAGTGTTGTTTTAATCATAATGGCTTGAAAAGAAAGTTAGGTTTTAAAACTTCAAGTAATGTATAATACCAAAGAAGCATTTTGTACTTTTTGTAAGACGTCCGTTGTCTCTATTGCATAGTTGTATAATATTTTAAAAATCACGTGGTTTAACGGTACCACTTGTACCAAAGGTAAGATTTGGAGTAACTTTTGTTAAACTTGTAAGTCAGGTCATCATTTTCTCTGTTTGTAGTAAAAATACACAAAAGTTAATCTAAACAGATTAAAGAATGTAATGTGAGGGTAATTAAAGTCAGTACTTTATGTACGGTCATAAACAGGAACAGCTCGACCAGCTCTTTGAGTCTACTGCCACTGTACTTACAGGAAATATACACACATATAAGTTTATAATATGTTAATGACGAATAAGGCTTCAAACTGTAAGTTTGAAAATAGAAGCCTGAACAATGAATATACTTGTAGAGTGAAGATGTCTGCTTCTCTCATATAATACGGTTTCATAACCGTAAAAGAATTTCATTAAACAGATGAAAATCATCTACAAAAGTTGTAAATATATATTCGCTTTAGAGAACTTCATCTCTCAAATGCTAATATATCTTTGTTCACTATCCTCTCAGCATTGTCGCGACAGTTGTTTACGATCGCGTGGCTAGTGTACACAAAGGAACTGATAGGCTTCTAGCTTTCACAAGGAGCTTTCACAGACGCCGACAATTAACGATAGCGCCGATAAACAAGAGACGGATAGTTTATCACAGAGGTGAAGGACTTGCCGGCCCAGATTTAGTTGAGCTTCTGGAAGGTTCGCATTCCGTCATTCGATGTTTATTACAGCAACATCTACTGATTGTACAGTACAGTCCCGATTGTACAGGTTTTTAAGGAAGTGACGAGTTGTAAAGCGGGAGTCAGCTGTGTTGATGTTGAAATGAGAGCTGTTTGTTATTGTCATCGACCTTGCTGCTGGATATCGTGATATGTGATGTAATTCCGCTGCTACGGATGGCACTTTTCGTTGCAAAACAACCTTTTCTTGGAGACATTTTCATTCTTTTTTGTGTGTAATTCTTTATTTCAAGGAGTTATGAATGCAAATATGTCCGAGTTACTGACATAACAATCATTCTGTATAGTCATTTTGAGCTGTAAAATAGTTACTTTATATCTTTTAAGTGTATGCCCAGATAGACCGAAGACTGCCTTATTCTATATTGTTATCTGTAAAACTGAGAATAACTTATAAATTTTATCAATATCTATAATCTCAGAGTACCCTGTTGTGCACGACTTACTAGTATCCTTTAGTTATTCATAAACTTTCATAAATAGTAGGGAAATGTGGTGATAAAAGCAATATAAAAGACCGTTGAAATAATGCAAGTTTCTAACAATAAACTTTGCTATTTACCCCTTTGGGCTCGAAGTCATACAAAAATTGACATAGTTGCAATTAGATAAACATTGGTGACATAAATGCTGAAAAGCTATCCTGACTCCTCTGCACGAGATACTTTATAAAGCTGCTGACTACTTAGAAGAACAGGCTTTCTCAATTACGAAATAATTATCAGCAACAATTGAGTGATATTTTTTATTAATCTACTAACCCTTTTAACTAAAAAAATTAAATTGGTTTGTTATTTATGGCGCATCTCTATCTGCTGCTGTATTCGGGTTCTCTTGGCAGGAAAGACTGCCACTCTTTATCCAAACACTCCTTATCAGTCCTAAGGTCTTTTAAGCTGCTGTGCTTTACCCTTATGTTGAAGGAAACCGTTTGAAGGACTTTAACGCTGTGAAAAACAGAAATCAGTCGTTCTCCTCTGGTTTTGAAACCGAGACCCGGGGAACCAAGAGAGAGCCAAGAGCGAGAACAAGTCATCCGGGTGCTCCCGGACGGTGGGTAGAGCGCCACGGTAACTCCGGAACATCCACTGAAATTTTATTCTCTCCACACGCAGCTATAAATTTTTTTACATTTTCACAAAATAAGTGGAAATAATTCGTGTAGGACTAACTATTGGTGATATATTATCTGCCATTTATATTCAAGGCCATAATTGTATATCAACAATGCATTTCAGTTGTCTTCACCGTTATATACCTAACTTATAAATATATTCCTTATAGCAGACTTCCTCACTCATATTTAGCGCTTTGTCCTTTGTATATACTTGATGTATACATTCGACCCACAATAGTAAGTCGCCACAAGTAGTTGTCTCAAATATGAGAACCTTACGTGGTCCACCGGGAAATATAATGAGTCAATTGGAGAATTTAATGTCAGGAAGGCACGTTGACCATGGTAGCTCAAGGGTCAGAGCGACTGGACGGAAACCAGTAGATCCGTGGTTCAAATCCCGGCCATGGCATTGAATTTTGCAGTTGGCTCTAATTAATAAAAAATCACCCATATACCGGAGTAATGTATTTAAAAGGATTAATTCTTTAAGGTTTAATTCCTCAATATAAATTTACTTCTTATTATAAATGGATGATAGTTCCAACTAAATGTTACTTGAAATCCTAAAAAATTACCGTAAATTATGATTTTTTTCCTCAAAATTGTAAGCATGTATTCAATTACAAGTGCACTTTATTTCTCTCATATTATTATTTCTTCATTCGTTATTGTCTCAATATATATTACAACTTCCATTTAGTTTCATTTAATACAAGTAAATTAAATCTAAGGCATACTTAAAGCACATAAATATAATGTAATATAAATCTCTGTGCAGATTTCTAATTCATCTTTTCCGCGATTAAATATTGCAAGTAGTGCCATCTCTGGCAGGACAGCAGAAGGTGTCTGGTGTAGTGGTTCATGAAACCTCTCCTAGTGTGCATTCAATATCGAAGCATTATATATATAGTGTACTGAAGCAGTACATTAAGTATTACGCTCATAGTGCTTTCTGATTCCGGTCTTCTAGGAATGCTTCTACTTATATTTGCTCAGGTTTCCTTATTACACTCCTGTATAAGAGATAAGAAAGTTAAACGAATATAAAATTGTTTCTAGCTCAATTTGCTCTTTAATAGTCATATGAATGATCTACTTTATTTTATTTTAATTTTACCTATGGGTACTTTATATATTGCTAATTACTTTCTGTCTTTCACTACCATGCTGTTGCCATGAATGGATGTTAGCGTTTTAAATGTAGGAGCATTGGTAAATTAAAACAGAAACCAGCATATACATTGGAAGACTTTCACGAACATATGAGTTTTATATGTTTTTAGGAAACTTTTGTTTTTGCTGTAGTTGGACCTGGAATTATCTCGCCTTTTTGCTGCTTATACAAAAGTTAGTCAGAATAATGGCTAGTACTGAAAATTCAAGCTAAACTTCTTGTTTGTCATGCAAATAGGAGGATATTAAAAATGAAGCATTTTGATCAAATTTTTATACACATTTCATATTTCACATTTATTTATATTTATAAACCGAAGTTATATCTAAACAATATAAGTAAATTTCGTCATAAATCTCTGTAAATAGCTGCAGAAGATCATCTCAGCAATAAAAATATTACAATCAGTGCTACCTCTGGTCCGCAGGATGTGTTTGGTAAAATGGTTGTATGTTGTTGGCCAATTCATAGTCAAGAAAATTAACATCTAATTAATATTGTATTTCTATCTGTTTCAGGTTTAAGATAAATATTTACATTTCGGAAAACTGCAGCTTATTTGCTCACTTTAGATGACTTCCTCTCTCGTTTTTAATTATATGTTGAGTCAATATTGTTTCGGTATATATTACAACATTCGTCTACTTTTATGTAACACACCGATGGTAAATCTAAGCAACGTTTAAGGAACAAAAATACAATTTACTATAATTCTCTGTGAATAATTGTAACCCATCTTGTACGCGTTAGAATATTACCGGTAGTGCCATCTGTGGGCAGTAGGACGAGCCCAATGAATGTGCTCTCGTTGGCAAATTAATTGTTTATGAAGACTCTCGGAGTGTGTAATCAGTATAACTAAATAGACATCTGGTATATAATAATGTATAGCAGTCAATTGATTGTTAGCCTCACATATTTTCTCCTCCCAGTCTTCTATTTCTATCTAATCATTTTTTCAAACTACAGTACTGTATCAATGATAAGAGCGACAACTGTACATACATAAAAGGTATTTCTAACTTAGTTTTTTCTTTAAGAGTCATATGGACGTCTTTATTTATTTTATTGTAATTCTGCTCAACTATTTCTGCCTTTCCAATTTACTGCTTGCTGTTCCCATGAAACTCAAGAATGGAGGTTAGCATTTCAAACAGTGCTTTTTGTGTCAGAGAAACTACATATTTGATTTAGAAGCAGCTTTCTACACCTTAAGCTTTGTATTTATAGAAATGTCATTATAATGAGAGCTAGTTCTAGAAATTTCAGGCTAAATCATGTCATGCAACTATATGAAACATATAAACACTTTGGTGAAATTCAACACACTGTTTACCAAAAACAAACTCTCACTATTATGACACGAGGGTAGCTTAGCCTATTGTTAGAAGACTCATGAATTATATAACTACCATATTATATTTATTCCAAATATTGGTACAAGTGATGCCGTTCACAAGCCCAGAGGTCCACATAGTTCCCATTAAATATTGGTATCAAATTTTCCCTTAAAGTTTTAAATAAAACTCTCAAACCAAAACACTGTTTTATAGACACCTTAAAATTTTTGGCTGTGTATAATTCAATTCCTTCAGGGATTTATGAATGTAACATATTACCTCAGACTTCCTGACATAACATGGACTCTGTGTAGTCGTTTTGAGTTGTCAAGTAGCCTATCATTTACCTTGTGTCTTGTAAGCGTATATCCAGATAGATCAAATGAAATGATAAAGATTAAGAAAGGGCAGTAAATGTTGTGTGAGTCAGAGTGTCATATGAGAAAATATATAATATAAATGACTTTATATCTCTGTTGCTCTCAGATAGAGATATGTTATAGATAACGTCTCATAAGTAATGTATCGTTTAAAGGAAAACAATTATTAGAAACGGGTTCTGACAAGTTATTAACTAATTTTTATAGTATGGACCATTAGATTCTATGGTCTTGGGTCAACGTTCAGCGAGGTTCATTATCCCACGGTGATACCAGTCTGTGGTTTCTGATGCAAACAATTCGGTGATCTCTCTTGCACTGTTTCAATGTTGTCAAAATTTCATCCATGGATCGAAAAATATGATAGTCTTATGTTGCGAGATCGGAGCTGTATGCTGGGTGTGGTAGTAGTTCGATTCCTCCAAATTCCTGGATTTGCTTCCATGGTTGTTCGTGTAGTATAGGGTGTTGCAATGTCTTGTTGTAATAGAGCTCTGTTTCGGTTAACTAATGCTGGGTATCTCCATCTTAAAATTTTATGAGCTTGTTGCAGTTCTTCAGAATAACAATCCTCAACAATCGACCGCTCGATTGTAACGAACTATCAGTGAATCACACTTTCAAAAATCCACCACACACAACATTACTTTGGGACCGAATTGATTTTCTTAACGATGACTTTGGCAGGTGGGCGGGGTTCAAGCCGCTGTTTCGAGGTATCAGTGTTTTACTAATATACAGTTATATAGCCACTTTTCACCACGAGTGACTATTCCCCTGACACATCTATCATTCATGGGATTAGGGATAAGCTGACGACATACCTCCGCTCCACGTCGAGCCTGTATTGGTGAGCTCTTGATGCAGCAAATTCTTCTGAAAGCCTACGGGTATTTTTACGAATTTTCTCGCAAAACTTGGTGTGTGTCCTCAATATTCCAACCTTTAAGTGTTCCAGAACGTGGCAAATCTTTAGTGTTTTAGCTTACAAAGTTGGAACGTTGGAACCATTGTTGTGTCACATGCTCACTAATGGCACCTTGTCCTTCCACTACACATATTCTTCGAGATGCGGCAGCGGATTTGTAAAATTGTTTGCAGTGGTGTTCCAGAAGAACTCTTAGGTTTAAACTTTTTCCCCGTTTTGTATTGTTTATTAACAACTGAAGACTGATACAGCTCGCAAACTATCCAATACTAGACATGGCATGGTAAATAGCATTGCCAAACCAATGAAACACAATAAATTTTGCAAAACACGAAAATAAAAAATTCGAATAGATATCATACAATACATAAAATTCTATGCCTCACGTACAGTTATCGAACAAAATTTGAGTTATATGCAAGTCATATCAATAAATCATAAAACGTTTTTTCTGAAGTTGGGAATATATATATCCAGTTTAGATGAGTTCATCTGTTATACACAATTGCTCGTTAATTCGACATTGCCTAAGTAGTTACCTATACCAAGTCCCGTTTATTTTCAGATCACACACTAAAATTAAATCTAGGCCACATACAAAGATCATAAACCATTCTGTTATAAATGTCTGCAAATAGTTATAATACACAATCTTAGCGATAATATATTACAAGTGGTGCCATCTCTGGAGAGCAGGACGCGTGTGTCAGAAACGTTTCTTGTGTAATTGTTAATTAAGTATCTCCCAGTGTACAGTAATTGGTAAACTAAATAGGCATCACCTCTATAATGAATTATAGTAGTACATGTCTTATTAGACTCATAATGCTTTCTCATTCCAGTCTTCTACAAACAGTTCCAGTTCTATCGCTCAGTGTTGTTCAGAATGCAGTCCTTTATCGGTGATAAGAGGGACAATTGAACATAAACGCATTTGTAAACCAATTTTCCCCTTAAGTCATTTGAATTTGACTCTATTGTATTGTGATTTTGCCCACTTGGTACTTTGTATATCTTTAATTATGTCACCTTTCGAATGGAACTTGCATCTTAAGGATGTACAATTGAAACTAAGGGGAACATATCTCGTGCCTGCCTGGTGCCATGGTGGTAGTGTGCCTGCCTCACCTTCAAGGTATCCCTAGTTCTAACCTCGGTCAAGGTGATACGGTTTCCCCTTATCTTGAAAGACGAATGTCAGGTAATTCTGAGCTATGTGGACCCTGCGCTCATACTAACATCGTTTCATTCATCGTACGATATGACTTAACTTTGGAGGACATCAGCCCGTCACTGTAGCGTGGTGGTAGCGTCACGTTCAAGAGGCCCGTAATTCAAGTCTAGGGCAGAGTGGTAACACTGATCCTTGCCGCCAAGGATTAAGCTCTATAGACCATAAACTCATTTGAACATTACTTCATTGTTCGTCCGATATAACCTAACTTTGGGGGTCCTGTAATTAATTGAAAGAAAATATCGGTTCGCAGTTCTAAATAGTTCTTGCAATATTCTGTGGCGATAGTTCTATAGAGTGACGGCTTCTATTCCCTATGTCTTAACTGTCACCACGAAAGACGTAATTCTGGTAAGAGTTGCCGATCATTTTACTCCAAGTGTAAGAAGCGCCATCCAGAGTTGCAGTGTCTAGGAATGATGCAAAAACCAGACAGTTTCTTAGGAAATCTGTAGGGATGAGCTGCATACCTCAGTGACTTAGTGACTGTGTGTTTAATGCAATACCTGCCAGGGAGCTATCTAGAGCTACGTCTTCGTTTTTCTTGGACGCCTCATAATTGTTTTCGTTACGTGCCTCCGCAGTGGTTACCATTCCTTCTTTACTTTTTCTTTTCTTTTATCTTCTTTTTTTGTTATTTGCGTCCTTCAACGTTATGTAATATCGGACAATGAATGAAATGGATGAAATGATGGGAAATGGATCCGGAGTCCATGGAGCTTAAAATTACCTGACATTCGTCTATCAGGATAAGGAAAGGCCCCGGATAAATCCTTATTCAGGTAACTCACACTGACTGAGATTCGAACTCGGGACCTCTTAAACGTGAGGCAGAAACGCCATCATCTAGACCACCGATGCGGGCGTCTTTCTTTGTACACAATGTAATTTGGTACTGTCGTCTTGTATCGTTGTTTAAAATTTGCGCTAGAGGGATTCATAATGTGCAATAAAATAAATAATACCAAGAATTAGCTTTAATGATGGGATTTGCTTGATGAATTTCTGTACTGAATCCTTATTGGTTCATGCTAAGAAAATTCAAGGCCATATAGGTAGCTAAGAAACCAGTTACTTCGGCTGACACTTGCTGAAATGGCAGAGAGGTATTTTATCTTTTATAAATTTCATCTTGCAAATTTAAGTCATAACGAACGATGAATGAAACGACTTTCAAATCAGTACGCGATCCATGGAGCTTAGAGTTACCAGAGATCTATCTTTCAGGATAGAGGAAAACCTTATCACCCTGACCGAGATTAGAACTAGGGACCTGTCGAAAGTGATACTCTAACATCTACACTACCGATGTGGGTAGGGCCGAGATATATCTGCTGCTCGTTATCCTGTATTTTACTGAGAAAAAATATTGTAGTTAGTAAACAAAGAGTTGCTGATTAGTACTGCCCAACGACAACGGCCGCTATTACGGTCCTGAATACGTCGTCCAGCCTAAGCCGAATTGAATTGCCGAGGTTAAAAGATACAGCAGTCGCCCATGGTAAGTTGGCTAGTATTGAACGCTATTCAGACATTTTAAATTGAGGTCTCGCCAGCAAAACATGTTTTCGAATCATCCGAATATAAACAAAAAAGCATTTTTAAAAAAATATGTGTTTGAATGCGAGCCAAAGCATTAATTTACTTGTATTAGCTTCAGTATCGCTTCGACTTAAACAATATGCCGGAAAATCAGAATAACATGACACATATTTAGGAAAATTGCAGCTAAATATTCACTTAAGATGACTTCCTCTCTCATTTGTAATTATATATTTATCCAATATTTTTTCTGTATATATTACAATATTCGTTTACTTTTATGTTACACAAGGATATTAAATCTAAGTGATCCTTAAGGAACAAAAATACCATTTATTATATATCTTTGTGAATAATTGTAACTCGTCTTCTATGCGTTAGGATACTACCGGTAGTGCCATCTGTGGACAATAGGACGAGTCTGGTATAAAGGTGCTCTCGTTGGCAGATTGTTTATGAAGTCTCTCACAGTGTGTAATCAGTATAAGTAAATAAACATCTCGTATATAATATATTATAGCTATAAATTAATTATTAGACTTACATATTTTCTCATCCCAGTCTTCTACTTCTATCTACTAAGTTTTGTTCAGATTACAGTACTGTATCAATGATAAGAGAGAAAACTGTACATACATAAACTTATTTCTAACTTAGTTTTCTCTTTAAGAAGCAATTGGACGTTTTGATTTATTTTATTGTAATCTTGCTCATTGGCTAGTTTACATATCAATTATTAGCTGCCTTTCAAATTTACTGCTCTTCCCCTGAAACACAAGAATGGAGCTTAGCACTTTAAAGAGTCCTTCAAGAGAAAATATGTTATTGTTTTACCATTTATACAAAAGTCGATTAGAATGAAGTCTAGTACCGAAATTTCAAGCTACACCTTTTGTATGTCATTCAAATATATAAAATAAATTACACTCTGATAACAGATTTTTTTTCAGAAGGCCGGTTATACCGGTCGTAATGGCGCCGCAGATGTTGAAATGCACTGGAAGATGGTCGGAGTCCAGGCTGTGATATACAATGAAGTTGTTACCTAGTGCCACATTTTTGGTGAGTGCGAAGTCCAAAATTTCAGGGTCGAAGTGCCCTGTTTTGTGCCAAAATGTAGGATCTGGAGGAAGATGAAACTCGAGGTTGTCATTTTCTGCTATAAGTTCTACCAGGAGGTTTGCAGCAGAGTACGGCGGGAGTACCACCAGGGGTGCCGGGCGTTGAAATCTGCAATTATAACGTGCTCCTCCATTGCGAGGATTTGTTGGAGTTCTTGTCGGAAATCGTGTGAGTGGGGGGGGGGGGCGATAGGGGGCTACCAGCATCACCGTTGTCCTGTTAATACGTGCTTTAAGAGCCGCGCACTCTAACGCTGTTAATGGTGGCAACGTGACAGAGGCATGAGCAACTTTGTTTTTGAATAAAATGGCGGTTCCACCCTCCTGTTGCCAATTCTGTCATTCCGAAGAGTCTGGTAACCCCTGAGTTTAAAATTGTTCTCTTGTTTTAATTTCGTTACGCCACAGGTATTTCTCATGTTCTTGCTGCTGCCTGTAGATGCCAGCGGCATTGCACAGGAGCGCGTGAGTTAAAAGTTGTACCTCCCCTTGGTCGAGCCATTTAATCGAAGACTACTGAGACGAACCATACTACACCTTCTAACTTTTCCAAAGTGCCCCTGCAGCAGCTTTTAAACTTCGTAACGAAGGCTGTAGCTTTGGTAAGATTGCTTGGATATTCAGTTTCTTAAGGAGACTGAATACCTCTTTAATGTCACCCAGGTCGCCAGAAGGCGCCTGGGTGAGGGGAGCTGTTGGAGGTTGGCCAGTTTGTGGCGGCACGGGAGGCACGTGTCCTGTTTGCCCTCTCATGGGCGCCTCAAATGAGACTTCTCTGACCAGGGCCAGGTTGGCAATGGGTCTTGGCCCTGGTTGAGCACTTTGGCATGCCGTGGCTATGGCTGCCAATTGTCGACGGTGGCGTTCGTTGCGGAACATCTCGCAACCTCTATAGCTGGCAGGGTGCGCCTCCCCGCAGTTCGTACAGTGGTGTGTAACGTTCTGCTTAGCCTTTTTCGGGCAGTCAGCTAAGCGGTGGAGGCCACCACAGAGGACACACCGGGAGGTCATCTGGCACATTTTAAATGTGTGCCCTAACTGTTGGCAGTTAAAGCATTGAGTAACATTACGGTTTGTTTTAAAGACCTCCACGGTGACCATGATATGGCACACCTCTTGCTCTTGCAACAAGTTCTGATTTTTTGTGCTTCTGTCTAGTGTAACTTGAAATATTGGCAGGGGCCTGCCATGGGATATAAGCTGGCGTACCTGGACGCCGGTGTAGCCTTTACCCTCCTGGTCTTCTCGGATGAACCCCTCCTCGGGGTCCTCGGTGAGCCGCTTCACGATGTAGCGGAAGGGCTGGTCGTTCCTGGGGGTGAAGATGTAATTTTCAATGCCGGCGTTCTTCAGGAGCGTCATGGTCTGTCCTTCATCCTGCTGCTGTTGAAGAAATTGCTTCAGGCACATGCGTGTTCTCTGCAGCTTGTATTGTCCGGCGGAAAGAGGGCTCCGGAGGATGCGGAGAAATTTTGTCGTCTGGTGACCGTCGGGAATGACGATACGCAGCGGCTTTTGGGCGTCAGTTGAAGGCATGATTTTAGCGGCGGCAGTCGGGTTGGGGGTGGCTTTTGGGCGTCAGTTTAAGGAGTGAATTTAGCTGTGGTAGTCTGTGTGGATGTAGTCGTGGAGGTGGATGGGTGTGAGTGTTGTATTATGGGGGATGGTTGGGTGGGTCTTTGTGGTTTTGGGAGCATGGGTGTGGGATTTGAAAGTGCTGGTAAATTGGCGTCGGTTTTTGCTCGCGTCGGTAGTCAATGTCCTCATCTTCCTCAGATGAAGAAAGCGTCGCGTATCTATTCGCCGTGTTGAGCGGTAGCTTGAGGTGCCGTGTCTTATTTTTCTTTTTCCCGGTATGGGGTCCCGGAGCTCACGGTCGGTATCGGAACCCCGGCCATTGCTCCTGTGTAAGGGGCACTTTTCTTTTGGGGTGGCTTGCTACCCTTCGCCGAGCTTCACTAAATGGCGCTTTTTAATAGCGTGCTCTTGGTAGCAGCGCGCCAGGTCGGTAGCAGTTTTTTTGAAATCCCGGAACTCCGGGGCCATGGCTTTCAGGATTTCTTGGAAGTCAGAGATCTCCTTCTGGAGCTCTTTAACTTCCCGGTACAGTTTTTGGAATTTTCGGGCCATCTGCAAATCCTCCGCGCTGTCTGTTCCATGGGGACGTCACCGATGGTGGATGGTGCCGTCCATGGTGCTCGAAGAGGAGGAACGTTGCTGCTAGTGGGAGGCTGTGCATCTATAAAGGGGCTGGCTGACCACCTCGATGCTGGCGGTTGGTTGTAGGGTTGCAGCTGCTGCTACGGCCGGCTGACCGACTCGAAGCATTAGTGAGCCAGCCGCTTGGCTGGCACATTGTGGTAGGGCTGCTGTTGCCTCAGCTGTGGCCGCTATCTTCGAGCAGCGCAAGTGCTGCTGGAAGCGGCTTGGCCTGTGGACGCTACTTGTTGCATGCAACAAGGGCAGATAGGCGCGCGTCACACGCTGCTTTCGGCGGGGTTTAGGCGCCTTGGTCCTGGTCTCTGGCACTTTGATATCTGACCGTTATTAAAACGCAGACACACTGTTATTGCACTGTTTCCACTACCTATCTATTAGCATTAGTAATGCAATTTGCACATTTTCCACTTCTTCACAAAGACACGCACAAATATTTTAAGGGCACGCAGTGCTTCGGCATTACACCGAAATCTATGACGTAACACCTTAACAGACTAGTTCAGCAGGGCTCGATAAAAAATTCAGAAATATATGCTCAATGAACACACACACTTCTCCATCAAAAACATCACCATCCTCATCAACCATCGAGTATTTAAGGAGGTCTCTCCTCCCTAAATAAACCTTTACATGGAGCATTTGAGGAACTTTTTTTTTTTGGGAAAATAGCCATGTACATTCAAGAAACGAACCACAGCGACCAGCTGTTTGAGACTGTTATGTTTCATTCCAAATCTAAGTAATATCTAAGCAGCATAAAATTTGTTTGTTATAAATCTCAAATTGCTTTTTCGTAAAATAGTATTTATGCTTCTGTAAATTAAAATTCTATAAGAAATTGTAACAACTGTTTTAATATAGCACCAAGCAAGAGTTACTTGTTAACTTTAAAATGGTAATTAAAATTGAAATAATTTTATCAGTTAGCAAAGTGATAGTATAGTAGAATATACATGTAGTTATGGATAAATACAAAAGAGACACGCAGTTACACACGTGACATATATTGTACAACTGTTTGAAGAAGTGATCCTGAAGATTCCGTAACTATAGAGACGGAAAAAGCTTAGAGTATAGACACTAGAATAATGACTACTGATGAGGAAGTAAGTGTTCCTGATAATAAAGAGCTTACCCAAGTGTCTTCTTGACTGGTCAAATAGTAACATTTTGCTCCTAAGTTTTTTAAAAAAATTAGTATACGACGGTTGCCTGCTAATTTCCGGAACTTACAATATATTCTCCAGAGAGGCTAAAACATATTTGATATCAACATGGCAACATACGGTATCAAACAAAAGATTGACAATTACCATTAAAGCAATAACAAAATTTTAGAAACCTGTTGGGATATATTCCTCAAAGAAGACTCCCTCGCTCATTTTATTTGATTCCTTCTTTCCATATATTTGAAGTAAACTTTCGAACTATTGTTTGTTTATACATACCACAAATAAATTATATGTAGGCTATATCTAAACTACATAAAAAGAGATTTGTTATATATCTCTCTAAATATTTAAAAATCGTCTTCTTCAGAACTAGATATTACATGTAGTGCCATCTTTGGGGCGCAGCACGAGATTGGTAAAAGTTACCTTCCGCCAAATTCATTTTCAAGTATAATCTCTTCCAGTTTGGGATACGTATAAATAAATGCACGTCTCTTCCATAGCCCTAGTTCAATGTAGAAGACTCACAATCCATTCTCAGTCCATTCCTCTACCACAGCTTTTACCTTTATGCCCGACAGGTTTAAATTAAATGCTTACAGAAGTAGTTTGTTTACATAATTCCTTGTATATACAAGAGAAACAAACGTTTGTTGACTGTTTAAAGAACCGGCTTCTAATTTCCGCCTGTCTAATTTCATGATCTACCGATGAAATTTCGGGAAAATATGGCCTTAAATATGCTAGAGATTTGAAAATACTGGAAAATGAAAGTAAGAACAAGGAAATGTTTATTGTGGCATATAATGTTGACGTAATATATTACCTGTTTAAGGTTAATCTCATTTATTTTGCCTTTAATACAAATATCATTTAGAAGGAAAAGGACTTTATAGTTTCTTCCAACAAAATTCAATATATACTTTTGACATGTAAATATATTTAGCAGATTGTATTTTGACGACCTAGTTAGACATATTTTACGAAACAACAGACTGTCACAATGTTTTCTTTTAAAGTATAGTTTGTGGAGGTGACATAGTTGTATCAATGAAAAATACTGTAACCTTATTTTGTATTTATTTTAAATATCAGTTCAGATTTATAATGTTGACATTCTCACAAACATGACCGTCTGTTTCATATAAGTAATATGTTGTTTGTATTTTATAAACTATGTTCCTTGTTATTTAAATACGTAGCTGTAGTTTAGAAATATTACTGTAATTCTTGTTCTATACAAAACTGTAGACTGCATGTAAGTTTTCCCTCCGAGCTGTTTTAAGGTTATGTGTTTCATTCCGACTGCTGGTTTAGAGTTACTTGTTTTTTATATTTTATCTGTCAGTATGTATTCCCTCAGTTTAAGCCTATATATTTACTTGCTAATTGGTCAATATATTATATTAAAGTTATATTTTACTTTTAAGACAGCGTTTTTGTGTAGAGCACAGCTTTAACTACGTAAGTGTCTCTTATTAGACCACATTTGTATTTAATTGCATTATAGTTAGTTGACAAAAAATTTTATTAGCATTTTCCACCCACTATGGCCTCCAATTGGAATCCCAGTGACATATCCGTTTACTCTAGATGGTGCTAAAGTGGATATCCCCCGTAAGAAGAAGTGAATTGTTGAGGCTCAAAGATATACACGTAGGCAAAGTAATTACCGTGGTATTGATCTTCATTCAAAAATGTTATATGGAGATTTGACCATTAATATATGTTTCATAATCCCCTGAGTCTGAAAGCAGAAGAGGAAGTTTTATAGAAAGGTGTGTCAGCCAACAAATGGGTTTTCTAAATAAAAAGAGAGAGAGGTTAGATATGCTATAATGCCTCACACACAACTGAGGTAGAAGATACAAGGCTTTCTAGTGTTCCTATTATAAATGGATAAAATTTCAAAGTAAATTTTCGTGAAGCAGCAGTGAAGCATGAATTTCATTTAGGACAATTCTAAATATATTATATTTATTTATTATTTTAGAGGACTTCGTCTCTGATATATTATTATTTGTTCATTCGATATTGTCTCTATGCATACTACAACTTAAATTTTATTTCACGTAATGCAAAGCAATTAAATCCAAGATGAAGTTAAAATCATAAATGGTTTTGCTATAAATCTCTGTGAATAGTGGTAATTCATTTTTTGGGTCAGAATATTACAATTAGTGCCATCTGGACGTATCTGGTAAAAAGGTTAAAACTTCTCCTAATGTGTATTTAATATGGAGTCTCCTATATCGTGTATTGAAGCAGTAGATTAATTCTAGTTCATACCGCTTCTCTACAACGCCATTACTTCTATCTGCTCAGTTTTGTTCAGACTACACCCCTGTATCGGTGATAAGACAGACAATTATATGTAAAGTATTTCTAACCCAATTTTACCTTTAACAGCAATGTTAATATTTTACCTTAGTGTATTGTAGTTTTACTCGTTGGCTAGCTTACGTATTGTTGACTATTTGCTACTTTTCACATTCCATGCTCTAACCATGAAACGCAACAATGGAGCTTAGCATTTTGAATAGTGGTTCCTATTTTTGTGTCAGAGGAACTACATTTTTGTTCTAGAAGCAACTGTCTACATCTTATGCTTTGTATTTATACAAAAGTCATTCAAAATGTAGTCTAGTTCCAGAAATTTCAGGCTAAACCTTTTGATTTTCATGCAAATATATGAAACATATGAACACTTTGATAAAATTTAAGACACAGTCTACCAAAAACAACAAAATATCACAATTGTTACACTATAAAGGATACATTCTGGGGGTGGAATAGCCGTATGCTTAAAAGATTCTTGACTTATATAACTTATCATTTTATATTTATTCCAAATGTTGGTACAAAGTAAGGCCGTTCACACCCCCAGAGATCCACATCGTTCCGATTAAATCTTGATATCAAATTTTCGATTGACGATTTTAGTAGAACTCTCAAATCGGAACATCGTTCTAATAGACAACTTACCATTAAAGTATGTAAAATATTATATCCGAGTTAGATATATATTTGATTCTGTGTTGTTTTGAGCGATCAAGTAGCATATCATTTACCTTATGTCTTGTAAGTGTAAATGCAGATAGTACAAATGAAATGACAAATATTAAGAAAGGTCAGTAAATGTCGCGTAACTGCACAGTGTAACTCCAATCATGTTAGCAAATCAGTAACATAAATGACTATATGTCCCTGCTGCTCTCAAATAGAGATATGTTAAAATACTCTCTCGTAAGTTATGTAGTTTAAGAAAAACAATTATTTGGAGTGTGTTTTGACAAGCAATTAGTAATTAATTTTCGAAGTATAGATCTTTAGTTTCTATGGTTTTGAGTCAGCGAGGTTTATTATCCCACGATAGTACCAGTCTGTGGTTCTTGATGTGAAGAATGTGGCGACGCTCACTTGCATTGCTTCAAAGTTGCCAACGTTTCCTCCACATAGAAAACGAGTCACATATCTCATGGTGCGAGATCAGGGCTGTAAGCTGGGTGTGGTAGCAGCGCGTTCCTCACAATCCCTGAACCTTTCCATGGTTGTTCGTGCAGTATGTGGTGTTGCATTATTCGGTTGCAAGAGACTTCTACTTCGGTTAAGTAATGCTAGGTATTTCCGTCACAAATTATCAAGAACTCGTCACCAACATTCAAGAATAAAGATCCACATCAATCGACCTCCCGTTTGGAACAATCTACCACTGAGTCACACATTCACATTGCTACCAGAGATACAACATTACTTTGGGAGCGCACTGCCATTTTTATTGCGATAACCGGTAAGCTGAGACAGACATCCGCCTTACGTCTAGCCTGTTGAGGTGTCAGTTCATGAGGTACACATCTGTAGCTTGTGTATGGTTTTCCATGTGTGTTAATGTCGTAGTGTATGGCATATTTTTATGCACGAAGTTCTTCTGAAATCCCACGGGTACCTTTTGTGGATTTTCTCACAAAGCCTGGCGTGTATCCTCAATATTCCATACTTTAGATGTTCCAGAACGTTGTAAATATTTAGTGTTTTAGAGACTATTGTTAAAATGTTGGAACCATCACTGTACCGCACGCTCACTAACGACGCCTTCTCCTTCCACTTCACATATTCTTCGAGTTGCGGCAGCGGATTGATAATCTTATTTCTACTAGTGTTTTAGAAGGACTAAGCTCAAACTTTGTTATCTCCATTTTGTGATTGTGTATTAACAACTGCAGACTGATACATGCTCGCAAAGTACGCAACAATAGACATGGCATAGTATACAGCATTGCCAAAGCAGATAAACCCAATAAAGTTTACAATACACCAAAAATCGGCGTTACGAGGGCTGTTCAATAAACAAAGAGCATACCTTTTATGGTTATAATTTTTCGCACTAATATTCAATTTTATTATATTCTGTTAGCTTAATGTGAAACAAACACGCTGCAGTTGTTTCTTTGTTTGTACTCCTGGTTCCCGCCTGTGAGAACCAGGCAAATTCACATATTACAGTATCGCATAGCTGCAATAGAGGTAACACGTGAGGAACAATATGCATCTTCGTAATTATGCTTTCGTCTCAAATCTTCAATGGAGGCTTATATAATGTTACAGGAGGCCTATGGAGAGTCTGTTCTTCCCTATAGCACAGCTCGAAGGTGGTTTATGGTGCTTAAGAACGGGAGACAATCAATTTCAAAGGAAGGTGCACACGGTGCTCCAGTTGCTGCTCTTACGCAAGAAAACACTGCTGCTGCCATTGTAAGACAGGATCTACGAATTACCTCAAGATCACTTTCTGAAATACTGAACATTTCTTTCGGTGACACCCTCACGTTGGTGACAGAAACATTACACATGAGACGCCTTTGTGCGCGATGGGTTCCAAGACTGTTGATTCCCGAACAAAAGGACATTCGCATGCAGATCTGCATCCAGTTAAACTTGATGTTAGAGGAAGATCCGGAGTTTCTTTCAAACGTAATCATTGCTGAGGATACTCGGCTGTATCATTTTGATCCTGAGAGCAAACAGCAAAGCTCCGTGTGGAAATCTCCTTCATCACCAACCCCCACACCCAAAAAAAGCAATAGTGTTTGCTTCTGCTGGGAAAGATCTGGTCATGTCACTCTTTCATATTCATGGAATGTTTTGTCAGCTTGTTGTACCTGCACACACATCAGTAACTGGAAAATACTACAGGGATGTCCTTAAAATATTGCTAGTCTGTATCAGGCGCAAAAGACCACATTTCTATGAAGCAGGATGAATACTGCACCACGATAGTGCGCGGAAGCATGTTGCCAAAGTTGTTGCTGAATATCTTGCAAAAATCAACGTGAAGTTTATTCCTCACCCTCCCTATAGTCCGGATTTCAGGTTCAGGTTTTTATTTTCAGTTCCATGGCCTGGTGCCGGTACAAAGAGGTCCGGCTTACAGGCTAAAATTTTCATTGAGGTAATATTTTGGGAATTAAATGCTTATTGTCTACGTGGGTATATATAAAAACCATACGGTAATCTTTCTTAGCCCACCGACAACAGTTTTACTATATTAGTGTCTTACAGTATCATTTTTTTGTTATGTACAGTATTTGCAAGCGCTTATTTTGCTCTTTTATTTACACACACACACACACACACACACACACACACACACACACACACACACACACACACACACACACACACACACACACACACACACACTTCACTATTTACACTGTTCCGTGCAGCAGCGTGCTGCTGTCTCCTGGGCTGCTTTGGCGGCGGATTTGGCCCCATGTGCCACTTTCGTATTCCCCAACCTGACGAAATGCCTTCATATGAGGCATTATCTATCATCAGCAATAATGTTGAAGGCTGCGGAGGCCATTTTGAAGGATCTCTTAAAATGGTTACCAAAACTGGCGGAAACATTGGGACAAGTGCATCGCATTTAGGGGAGTCTATTTTGAGAAGGACCATCAAAATTATGAGGATGGTACGTTGTCAAAAAAATGTGAGCATTGTCATGCCATGTGCCATGTGGTGCTGGCTGGCTGTATATAGCCTGAAGGTTTTTGCTGCGTGCCCACCCGTTAAGGGATTTACCGCAGGTAAGCTAGATTTCGGGATATTGTAGGGTGAAATGTGGGTTTTTGGATTAATGTTATTGATGAAGTTACAAAATGTACCTGGAGGTTGAAGGACAGGATGCCACACCTTGCACCCTGGTGTTTTTATTTGTTTTTACCTTGGGGAATAATTTTGATGCCAAGCAGCTTGGAAGGATTATGTGGAGCTCAGCTATAGCTGCTGTTCGGATTAGCTCCTGGGTTATCTCGGATGCCCGCAAGCCATGCGGGGTAACCGGTGCTGTCCAGAACGACGTCTAGTGGGGTCATAATCTCCCAAGGATCTGACAAGGGTGCTTCTGTGGTTGGGTAAGCTAGCGTATAATTTTGATGCCCGGTGCCTAATTTCATCCTCCACGTATGGAAGACTCGAGGCCTCGTGAAGCAACAGGGCCTTTAACATTAATATTTACATTTTACTATATTGTAGTTTTGCTCGTTGGCTAGTTTACATATTGTTAATTATATGATGCCTTTCATATTCAATGCTGTTACTATTAAGAACAACAGTGTAGCTTAGCAGTTATAAAGAGTGTTTTTTTGTCAGAGGACCTACATATTTGATGCAGAAGCAGCTGTCTAAACCTCAAGGTTTGTTTTTGTACAAAGGTCATTATGAATGAAGTCTAACCTCAGAAAATTCAGGCTAAATATTTTGTTTGTTATCCCATTATATTGAAAATATTACCACATTGATAAAATTGAGGACAGAATTTACCAAAATCATCAATCTCTCACAACTATCACACGTATAAAGGATATCTTCTGGCAGTGAGATAGCCGTATCTTTAGAAGAACCTTGACTTATACAACTGTCATTTTAAATTTATTCCAAAAGTTGGTACAAAGTGATGCCACTCACACGCCCAGAGATCCTCATCATTTCGATAAAATGTTGATATAAAAGCTTCTCTTGACGATTTTAATAGAACTTTCGAAACCGAAACAACGTTTTAATGGACCCCTTGCCATTCTTCGTTGTGTGACTTATGAATGTAACATATTATATCAGAGTTACTGACATAACATTGATTCTGTGTAGTCGTTTTGAGCTGTCAAGTTGCCCACATTTACCTTATGTCTTTAAGTGTGTGTCCAGATAGAACAAATTAAATATTGAACATTAAGAATGAGGAGTAAATGTCGTGTGAGTGTATAGTGTAACTCCAATGATATGAGCAGATATGTAATATAAATGACTATACGTTCCTGCTGCTCACAAATAGAGAGCTTACAGATACTCTCTCATAAGTGATGTAGTTTTTTAAGAAAAACAATTATTAGAAATGTATCTGACAAGTGCTTAACTAAGTATCAAAATATAGACTACAAGATTCCATGGTCTTAAGTCATCGTACAGCGAGGTTTATTATCCGACAATGGTACCAGTCTCTGGTTTTTTAAGCGAAGAATTCGGTAATATCCACTTGCACTGCTGCAAAGTTCCTTCCAGGTAGAAAATGAGAAAATTAGCCATAGATCGAAAATGATGTTAATCTGATGATGCAAGGTCAGTTCGGTATGCTGAGTGTGGTAGCAGTTCGATTGTGTAAACACGGTCACCTTTGAAAAAAAAAATATTTGTTTCGGTTTAGGTTTAAAAGAACGTCGTAGAACTTAAAAATATTATCTCTCTCTGGTATTAGGTACAATACAATATAACGCAGATTTTAGCCTCTTCAAGGTATCCACCCTTGGTCTTCAGAACCGCTCCACAAACTCTTGTCATTCTACAGATAAAATTGTGTGGCGCTTTCGCAGATATTGCAGTCCAGCACCTCTGTAAAGTATTCTACAAATGTTCAACATTAGTTGACCTCAGTTTTCTCACTTTCATGTGAAGTATGCTTTATAATATTCCAATGAGACGTATATTACGTGATTGACTTAGCCAAATCATATTTTCTATTTCTCCTCCATTGCTCTTTTTTTTATTGACATATTCCCTTAACAACTTAGAAGCATGTTTCGGCTTGTTTAAAGCCAAATTTCTGGCTGGAGATGCCGTGATGCTCAGCATATCTCCTAAGAGTATCGTTTGGATGATCGCCCACCTGTTCAGTATGTGAGGATCTACCTTCGAGTTTATATGTGTATGTGAGCGTGAGGCCAGCAGTCTCGTTCGCTTGCGGACTGTTGTGCCGTAATTTAATAAACTACTGATATAACAATGAGTTTTGAAATTCCTGTAAATGTTAAGTATACGACGAGCTGTCTTACCCAGCATTACATTGAAACTTGGTATTGAAAATAAGGATAGTCGGAAGTACTGTGTTATTTGTAATTTTAGTACTCAAGTGTTTGTCCCAATTGATAAAACGGTGATAATTTACATACAACAGGTATATTATGAAGGGTGTATGGCCCAGTCCAGATAAACCAAAGGATGTTTAATATCTGTCAACACAAGGATAGCTTATAATTTTTATCAACTTTATAGTCTCAGAGCGCCCTCCTTTGTACCAATTACTAATATTCTTTATTTCGGCAGAGAGTATCAGACCGTTCGTTCTGAAACAGCGTACAGAGTAAGTAGAAGGCAATTGTCGAGGCGGAAGGCTATAGCAATCGACAATGGTAAGTAGCGTAATATTGCATGCCATTCGAAAATTTGATATTAAGATTTCACCAGAAATACATGATTTGTGATCCCCTGAACCTAAAGACAAAAGGAGCATTTTCATATAAAGGTGTGTTTGTGTGTCAACCAACAGAGGAATTGTCTTTTAGTAATACCTGAATTCATTACCATTTATCAGAATGAAATGATGCAAATTAAGAAAGAATATACGGCAAACGTACATGCTCAGTGAATGTCAGGCTACTCTGAAAGAAAGATATGTTAGATATACTACAGTGCTTCAAAAGAGTATGTCACAGCTACATTTGTGGCGGAAGAATCAAGAATTCCAAAAAATATTGTCATAAATGTATATACAGTTGTGTCAGATTCACCTTATCAAGTATAACGAAATCATAAAACACGCTCGCTCGCTACCATGCCATGCCATGCCATGCGATGCCATGTGGTGCTAACTGGCTGTATAAAGCCAGAAGGTTTTTGCTGCGTGCCCACCCTTAAGGGTTTTACCGCAGGTAAGCTAGATATCGGATATTGTACGGTGAAATGTAGGTTTTTAGAATGGTGAATTTTTATGAGGTTACTAGTTGTACCTGGGGGTTGATGGCCAGGATGTAACACCTTGCACCCTGGTGTTTTATTTTTGTAACTTTTTTTTGGGGGGGGGGGTAAATAATTTTGATGCCAAGCAGCTTGGAAGGATTATGTAGAGCTCAGCCTTAGCAGCTGTTCGGATTTGCTCCTAGGTTATCTCGGATGCCCGCAAGCCATGCGGGGTAACCGGTGCTGACTAGAGCGACGTCTAGTGGGGTCATAATCTCCCAGGGATCTCACAAGGGCGCTTCTGTGGTTTGGTAAACTTGCGTACAATTTTGTTGCCCGGCGCCTGATTTCATCCTCCACGTATGGAAGAATCGAGGCCAGGTGAAGCAACCTGGTAGGAAAATAACGTCCCACAGAATATATAGACCTGAGTCCTCTATTCTGTGCACGTTGGAGCCACGCTAGCACGCTGTCTGCGGCCATGCCCCAGATGTCGCAGGCATAAAGCATAACCGGGATTACAAGCGCTCGAAAAAGATATAACTTCATGCTAACTGGCATCGAGGTTGACTCCAGCATTGGATACAGGGAAGCAATTGCTCCCTGTACCTTGGCCGCTCGGTCCCTAATGGGTTGGCGAAAAATTAGACCCCTGTCCAAGTTAACACCTAGGTACTGGACAGAGTTAGTCCACTCTATCCTTCGACCATGGTAGCTGAAATTGGGGCAGTGTGCGGGGTGTGGCGCTTTGTCAAAAGGTATGGCGTGGCATTTGTCCGGATTAACGGACATTCGCCAACGCCTGCACCACTGCTATGTGAGACGGAGATGTCTTTGTAAGGGGTTGAAGGCTCTGAGGATGTGTTTGTCTTTGCAGAACAGAAGCAGTATTGTGCGTCAGCGTATTGTGCCATTTCGACTCTTGGCTCTGTTGGGAAATCTGCCATAAAGACGTTGAATAGGGTGGGGGATAGTACAGAGCCTTCGGGGACTCCGCCTCTCACTGGTCTGAGTGTAGATGTTTTCCCCGCGACTGTGACTTGGAATGTGCGGTATCGCAAGAAGCTGTGTATTATGTTGACTAATTGTGTTGGTAGCCCCAGGTGGATCAATTTGTAAAGGAGCCCGGCGTTGCCATGTCGTGGAGAAGGCCTTCTCGACATCCAATGAAACCGCAGCACTGAAGGCGCCTTCCTGGAACAGTCCCCACCACTCGCAGCAACTGTTGGATTGTCGAGTGCCCAGGACGAAAACCAAACTGATGTGCGGGAATGGCTTGAAGGTCTCCCAATATTGGGGACAAGCGGGTGAGAATCAACCTCTCGAGAACTTTCGAGAGGGTGTAAAGGAGGCTGATGGATCGGTAGCTGGAGGGGTGAACCGGATCTTTCCCAGGTTTCAATATGCAAATCACCCGGGCCTCTCTCCACTCTCGTGGAAAGTACCCAAGGGTGAGGCACATGTTGAAAATCCTAGTTAGGAATAGAACCGCGTTGAAGGGGAGATGGCGGAGCTTTAGGGGGGTCAGCCCGTCCGGCCCCGCCGCCTTTTTTGTTTTGAGACGCTGAAGTACGCCCTGGACCTCGCTGGGACGAATGGTTGGGAGACGAACCGCGTCCTCAGGAGGGCGGCGTAGGAAACGACGCACCTCCCGACGAACACGTTCGGAAAAGTTATCGTCCTGGGGGTCATCTCTTGGACATAAGGTACGTTCAAGGTAGTCAGCGAAAGCATCGGCTTTGGCTTGGGGATCGTAAGCCATGCCTTGGGTGCCATGGATGGGGGAGGTGTATTGGCCTCTGTGATTTCTGAGGGCTCTGGCTATCCTCCAAACGTCGCCATCCTCGACGCGCAATCTGGTCATTTTGTCCTCCCACGCTTGTCCCTGTGCTCGCGCAGTCGGGCACTGACCTCTCGACGCAAGCGTCTTAGAAGCGCTCGATTATGTGGCGTGCGGTGACGCTGATATACTCTCTGTGCAGCCCAGGATCTTCTGATGAGAAGGATGATGTCCAAAGGAAGGACATCAGGCTGAAAAGGAGCCGAGGAGTGGACTGTCAGATTGTGGATAGTCCGCTTCACGATGGAAGTGAAGGATGAGATTGCATTCTCCAGGGTGGGTATGATTGTGATTCTGGGATTTGGCGGGTTGGAAGTGCGGAGGTAATTCCTAACGCCTTCCCAATCGACTTCTCG
This sequence comes from Mantis religiosa, assembly GCA_030765055.1. NCBI lineage: Eukaryota > Metazoa > Arthropoda > Insecta > Mantodea > Mantidae > Mantis > Mantis religiosa. The sequence continues at coordinate 120,760,889 of CM060959.1, forward strand.
CGTCTGAAGAGAGATGTCATGACTGGCAACCCTGGTGTTGATCTCTGTCAACACCGGATTATGATCTGAATGTAATGCGTTTAAGGATGTTAGGCTGAAATGATATGGTAGAAGCTTAGTGATGGCGAAGTCTATGACTGAGGGCAGTCCTCCTCGCGGGTAATGAGTGGGTTGCCAGGGACACTGCACTTGAAGTAGCGGGTCTGCATCTATCAGGCGTGTGATTTCAATGTCTCTTGCATCCGCCCGACGACCGCTATGCCAACGTTGATATTTAGCATTGAAGTCGCCGGCCATGATGGCACTGGGACGTAGGGCCAGGATGGAGAGGTAGTCATTTGGAACAAATTGTCGTCGTGGTGGATGGTACACGGAGACTACCAAGACCTCTAATCCGCCAAGGGCCATACTGATGGCCGTGGCCTCCAGGGTTTGCAGAGGTGGGAGCTGGATGGGCCGGTGGTCCACATTCTGTCGTACCAGGATCGCAGTTCCGCCTCCCGGGCGTCCCAGTCGATCCTTACGATGGCAGATGTCCCCCGGAAGGCGGAACCTGAAGTCTGAACGGAGATGCGTTTCGCTGACTAGGATGACGTCCAGGGCATGATTTCGAGCAAAGTGAAGCAGCTCGCTCCCCTGACCGGCTAGGCCGCACGCGTTCCAAAATGCGAATCGAAATGAGGTGCGGGACCTAGTTCGATGCGCCATCTCGGAGCTGTTGCGTGCCTGCGGTCAGGAGGGCCATCGCCTCCATTGCTACCAGCATCTTGTCAGCCGGGTCCGTAGAGGTGAGGAACTTCACTACGAGCTCGCAGATCTTCTGTCCATGCGTCAGCACCAACTGCTGCAGCCACGTGAACACATCTGAGAGGTCGTGTGTAGCTGTGAGGGGAGTGGTTTGGAGTGTATTCGACTGGGAGACTTTGTTGGATGGCAAGGTTGTACGTGAGCGAATGGGAGCAGGTCTTCCTCCCGCCCTCTCATCCTTTAGCTGTATAGGAGGCATGGGTTTGCCATGCTTCTCCTGATCAGTAGGATTTCGGGGTGGGGTACGCTTTTGTTGGAGTGGCTGTGTGGGAGGATTTTGTACCTCCCGCGACATCTCTGGTAACATCAGAGGCCCCTTGTGCAACTTTAGCGTAGGACGGTCTCTCATATTCCTGCTGTTCCTGCCGGTGGTTCGGCCGGGCGCTGGTGGTCGTTGTAGGAAGCGGTCTTTGCTTCACCCTGGTTGTAGCTGGCTGCTGCTGTCTTGAAGAAGGGTTTCTTCGATTAGCAGCTATGACTGCCTTACGGGCAGGACAGCCGCCGTAGCAAGCCACATGCTTGCCCTTGCAGTTTGCACATGTGGGCCCATCAGTGGGTGACCCGGGGCAAACCTCTTTCTCATAAGGTCCACTGCACCTCAAGCAACGGGGAGTCTTCTTGCAGAAGTGACTGGAATGGTTAAATCCAAGACACCGGTGACATTGGGGGGACCGCCAGAGCTCCTGACTGCCTCTATCCTCACTCGGAGGTAGCAGATCGTTGTGACACCATCTAGCTTCCCCTCCGGATCGTTGGCACGTTCCACTATTACCAGGAATAGGGGATGGGGACAGGGCCAGCCTGACCCTGCGGAGCTGGTTTGGCCAGCTGTCTGACCAAACGGGGCTGGATGCCCTGATGGCTGAGGTCATCCACAATATCACCCACCGGTGTGTCCACTGGTAGGCCTCAGATGATCCTCTTGATGTCACGGCTCTTGTCTAGGCCGAAGGTGAAGTAGGGAATAGACTTCTTGTCCAGTGCCTGAGGATCAGTTGGTAATCTTCGGCGTTGCTGGCTTGGAAGACAAAGCGCCTCTTCCGCCTAGTAACCCTGCACGACACCGAAAGGGTAGGCATGACCTCCTTCTGGAAGCCTACCATACCCCGGAAGTCGTCCACGATTATAGGTCGAATGTGCCTCCTGGCTGGTCCAGATTGACTTGGCGCTCCAGTTGTCTCCAAACGAGTGGCCCGTCTTTCCCTACGCCGGTTGGTTACTGTTTGCAACTCAGCCTCGTCAACATCCGTAGAGATATGTGACGAACTGAGCTCCTCCTCGCCGACGTCCATTCTGGAGGATGAATGTGCTGCGAAAAAATCTGCTTCTGAATCTGAGCAGGAATCTGAGAGCTTGCTCTCTGAGTTTTGGCCTATCCGTTTCGATGTAACGGGGAAAGGGCCCTTGTCGGATTGCTGCTTGGCCACAGCGAGTCTTTTGGCCTTGCCATTTACGCCCTTTTCGAGCTTTCGGCGAGGCCGTTTGCTTCCTACAGTCTGGGTTGGTGCCCTGACTACAGGGTGAGTTACACCAGTGCTGGTGCTAGGTGTTGCACCCATTACCGGATGGTTGGATGCAGTGGATGGTGGGGTTGGACCCTTGGGATCGGGCATATTTCCCCTGCACCGAAGTACAGTGCGCAGCTAACCTAGGCTATATACGTACCAGGCAGCACAGGTTTGCTAATAAGCGCGAAGTACAGAGGATCGAACTGAAGCAGTGCCTAAGAGCCGCCTTTTCAGGCGTTGTCTTTGATCTTGTGCTTCACCTGGCTGTTGCTGATGGCTGGCTGGTGTCTTCTTTTAGGTTGGCGCAGGCTTTCTCCGAGGTTGTGCTGTAGCGCTGCTGCTGTTGCCGCAGATAGCGTGAATTTCCGGGCCGTAGACTCCGAGGAGGAAGCATCACGCAGCACCACGCCGAAGACTCCGGGGAGAAACACATCATGGGAAAGAAGAAGGCATCATCCAGGAAACAGAGCCGGGAAGCAAAGCCCGCACCGCAGCTCTCGCCAGCCTGCTCTCGAGCGCCGACTCCCGCCGCGCTGCCGCTGCCGGCAGTCGAGAGGGAGCCCCTCGCCGCACCGCAGGGGAAGTTCTGGGCAGCCAGTCCCGCTTCCCCCGCCACGCCGGTTGCCAGCCCGGAGACCGGCCATTCGCCGCATCACCTGACTGCAGGAAGCAACAGCACGAAGCTGCCCTCATCGCAGCTCTCGCCAGCCAGTAGTCGAGCGCCGTCTCCCGCCTCGCTGTCGGTGACGGCAGCCGAGAGGGAGCTCCCCGCGGAACGCACGGAAAAGTTCTGGGCCACTTGGCCTGCTTCTCCCACCACGCCGGACGTCCGTCAAGAGCCCAGTCAACCGCCGCCGAACAAGACAGCTGGGTCCACCAGTGCAACACGGCCAGCCACCATCACAGCATGGCCGGAAACTACACTGCTTTACCTAGCAGCAACACACGCAGCTTCACAGACACCACAGACTAGCCGATCCCCAATGGCTGCAACCACCACTCAACCGCCGACAGGAGGCAACACTACACACTGCGCAGTAGTCATCAGAGTACCCCTGGACCTCCCTGCAAGGTACATCCTTACCGCTGCAACGCAGAAGTGGCCCACAGTCACAAGCGCCACACGGATCTCGTCAAGACGAGGCCCAACCACCTGCGTGCGCCTGCAGTTTACAGATCCTCGGGACCGCGACGCCGCCTTGACCTCAGGTCTGCCCATCTTGGGAGAGCTACTGAAGGTGGAGGCCAGCAGACTGCAGCGACACATCCCGTGCCGGAACCGCTGCGCCTATGGACATAGCGCAGACACATGCATCGCGCCGCCACGGTGCCACTATTGTGGCTCTCCAACTCCGACTGCAACCTGCAGAGCTCACGATCTCCATCGACGCCGCAGGTACTGCGCCACTTGTGACGGCCTCGGCCATTTCACAGGACAGGTGCGGTGCCCTGCATATCCACGCGCAGCCACGCAGGACACAACACCCCAGAGTGTAGCCGCCAACGAGCCTTTGGGTTGGCAACAAGCCCTCGGTTGCCTTCGTGAGGACCTGCAGGGTGTAACCAACCGACTCCACACCCTCGAGGAGCTCCTGTCAGCCGCACTCTCCGCCGCCAACCACCTACCTCCAGCGGAAGACGTTCAGGACATCCACTCAGAGGTTCTGAACCTCAACCAACGCCTGGGCAACCTGGAGGAAGCCGTCACCTCAGCAGCCCAACAACAGGACGCCACCCACGCTGCCCTCACCAGCCTCCAGGACACACTCACTGACGGACTACTACCTGAACGACTCGACCAACTCTCAGACGATATCACCCAACTGCAACAGACGACGAAGGCCATCAGCTCCCAGCTGCAACGAACAGAGCAATTAGTCACCGAAAAAAAGGACATTATGGCATCAATGCAACGCAAGATGCACCGAGTGGAGGCACAACTCACCGACTAATCACCCTGCTAACCCACGGACTTATCCACCGTCAACAACAAACTCGACGAGCTCCACTCGCTAATGACCCTAATGGACAATAGCCTCCACACTAGACTCTACGATCTGAACTACGCCGATCAAAGACTTGCAGACTACGACGCCCAGAACACCAACATACGCACACCGCCACGTCCACAATCACACAACTGATGGCCCCATCGACCCCCTCCCGGCTGTAACTGCCGAAGATTATGCCCTCCAATACATATAATTCAATTATTAATAAAGATTACTTCCACCTTGACTACCATTCCTCACTTTCACCTCTACTCCCCAGGCGTCGCTCAGGGCCTTCTGGTCATGTTCGGCCCCTTGAACTTATCCTTTTCCCGCCCGCCGTTATAACAAGCCACTCCAATGTCTTCCTTACTTCTCACCTTTTATCATCCGTAGTTAGGAAAAAACACGTGAATTGCCGGGAGCTGCCCTGGGGTCGCTCCCGATGCTGGCAATCCGCTAGCTGCAAGGGTCTGGAAGCTCTCGCTGGTCGCTCGAATTTCACTCTTCGCAAGCTCGAACAGGAGTGAGTCCCTGAAGAACTCTAGCTCGCTCGCTATTAGGCAAATTTTAGTTATACATTCGCTTTAGGTGACTTCGTGTCTCAAATATAATTATTTCTTGAGTCAGTATTGTTTCAGTATATGTTACAAAATACGTTTAATCCCATGTAAGACAAAGAAATTAAATCGAAGCATTATTCAAAGAACACAAACCTAATTTTTATCACTCTCTATGAAAAGTTGTAATTCGCTTCCTTGCGGTTAGAATATTACTTGTGGTGCCATCTCTAGAGAGCAGGACGAGTATGGGATAAGGGTGCCTTCTAGTTGACAAATGAATTGTTAAGAAGTCTCTCGCAGTGTGTAATCAGTATAACTAAATAGACCATTTCATAAATAATGTATTATATATGTCGGTTAACTATTAGACTCACATGTTTACTCATCCCAGTCTTCTACTTCTACTACTCAGTTTAGTTCAGACCACAGTCCTGTATCAGTGAGAAGAGAGACAACTGTACATACATAAACGATTTCTAACTTACTTTTCTCTTTAAGAGACATATAGAAGTTTTGATTTAACGATTTCTAATTTAGTTTTCTCTTTAAGCGTCATATGGAAGTTTTGATTTATTTTATTGTAAATTTGCCTATTGGCTAGTTGACATATCAATTATTGGCTGACTTTCAAATTTACTGCTGCTCCCATGAAACACAAGAATGGAGATTGGCATTCTAGAGAATCCTTTATGAACAATTATATTATTGTTTAATTATTTATAGAAAAGTCATTTAATATGAATTCCTGTTTCCGAAAGCTTAAGTTAAAGCTTTTGTTTGGCACGCAAATATATGAAATATATTAGGTTAATTAATGGAAATTAATTATTCTTTCACACTGGCCGTGTGTAGGCTAAACTGTGGAAACGTTGAGTCAGACTGAAAAATTCAATGCCATAGCCGGGATTAGAACCACGGATCTTCTGGTTTCCGTCCAGCCGCACTACCAATTTAGCCTACACACGGCCAGTGTGAAATAATAATTAATTTCCATTAATTAACCTAATAGTGGTTAACTATAAAGCCCGGGCCTTAAAGTACTTACATGTAGTAAGTCGCCATTAAGATAGTTGTCTCATGTGTTTCTGAGAACTCCTAAGTGGTTTACCGGGAAAATACGAGTCAGTTGGAGAATTTAATGTCATATCGGCACGTTGGCCATAGTAGCTCAATGGTAGTGCGGCTGGACGGAAACCAGAAGATCCGTGGTTCAAATCCCGGCTATGGCATTGAATTAATCAGTCTGACTCAACGTTTCCACAATATGAAATATATGACGTTTTGTTAACCTTGAACATCTCCACAAAAATAAGTTATGACAATTCTAGATCATGTAAACGATAGTTTCTGGAAGTGTGGTGGAGGTGTCAGTGTTAGATACTTGCCTTATATAAGTATCGTTTTATATTTGTTCTACATACCAATCGTTTATTAATAGCATTTATGTGAGAGTGAAGTGAAGATCTGTATTACAATTATGATTAAATATCACTGTCTAATCCTCATAGACAACAAACAAGCAACCTTGTTGTTTATTATTTTTTGTTTATATCTGTACGTAAGTATAAGAGCAGCCTTGCGGAGATTGGGAGATCCGTGATTCAAATCCCGGCTATGGTATAGTATTTCTCAGTCTGACTCTACCCTTCCATATATTATCGTTCACACAGTTCGTGTGAAAGTGAAAGTAATTTCCACAATCTCTCGCAACTGTTTTTCTATTATTTGAGGTTCTAGAAGTAGGATCACAGTATGCTTTTGAGATACTTGACCTATATAACTGCATTTTATATTTATTGAGATAATAGTCCCGAGAGACAACGCGGACCCAGACAAACACCAAAATTACTAAAAACGTTTTTGGGAGAATTAAATGGAGATCAACACTGAAATATTAATATCGAATTTTCAAGGAAGATTTTGATATAATTTCTCTAAAAGAAAATAGCATCCTAGTCCTGCACCGTGGTGTAGTGGTTGTGAGCCTTGTATTTGCTTCCTTGATACGGAATGCGCTGGGGATCCTTCCCAGTAGGCGCCCACTAAACTTCGTGAGGAATTTGAGGAGCTAGGATAGATAGCGAAAGCCAGGTTTCTTGCTGAGTGTACCATGATGCTGACCATATCTTCTAACAGTATCGGTTTTTTTATCACCCACTTCTACCTTACGTATGTGAGCGTTATGTCGGCAGTCTGGTTCGCCTGCTGGGTGTTACGCCGTATCAAAATTGATTATTGATATAACAATGAGTTTTGAAATTCCCTTAAATGTTATGTATACCACGAACTGTCTTAAGCAGCATTGCATTGGAACTTGAGTTGAAAATAAAGACAGAGTCGTGTGTACTGTGTTATTTGTAATTTTAGTAATTAAGTTTTGTCCCAATTGATAAAACAGTGATAACTTATATACAACACGTATATTATGAAGGGTGTATAGCCAAGTCCATATAGACCAAAGGATGTTTAATATCTGTCAAGATAAGAATCGCTTATGATGTTTATCTACTTTATAGTCACAGAGTGCCCTCCTTTGTACCAGTTACTAATGGTCATTATTTCGGCATATTTATAGAAAGCTGGTGATATAAACAACATACTATAACAATAAAGTAACTCGTGTTTAGTCACACTAAACCTCGCCATCTATTTCTTTGTCTTAAAGTCATAAAATATATGTCATATTTGCAAAAAGGTACCAAAAGTAGCTTCTGATATCGATATACAGTGAAACGAGGTTGAAGGTTGGTAACAAGAATATTAAATAAGCGATCCTGAACAAAGCTTGCCGCTGGATATTTTACATTATATATCTGATGGGTATCAGACTTTTCAATTAGGGAAAATTATCAACTATTGAGCGGTATTTTTCATTATGCAGTCATGCACGTATCTATAAAATGGAAATTGAGTTGCTATTTACGGACGATCTCTAACTTCTGTGTTTTTCATTCAGTATTTGGCATAAATTACGGTTTAATTTTACTCAGAGGTCTCTTAATTAATTCTGAGAATATTTTATGCGCCGTGGATTTACAGCTCCGCTTCATAGTCACTCCGAAAGAAGCCGTGCTAAGGACGTCTAAGCCTCAAATAGTCTCATCGACTAACCGGGGTTTGAATATGAAACCTCCACATGTACATACAACCACATCCTTTTTTTCTGCACGCAGTTGCGGCAATAAACATTTTTGAGATATTCTTTGCAATGACTTCCATAATCCAATAAGAAACAAATTTCTCGATCTGCTTTCGGTTAATTTAAGAGTTTTAATATCAGGGGATAATACTAGATTTTGGCTACTAACAACACAATGGACGTTTCAATTAGTTTCATAAACAATAACACTTTTAGGAAGCTGTAAAAATATATTCGTTATAGAAGACTTCGCATCTGTTTGTCGTTGATTTCTCTTTTCGATACAGTCGTAGTATATATTCCAACTGCTGTTTATCTACGTATACATCAAATGAATTAAGTATGAGCCATTTTAAAGAACATCGAGTTTTGTAGTAAACCTTTCTAAATATTTCCGTATCAGCTTTGCTTGAACTTGGTAAAAAGGTATTTATGGCAGTTTCGTTACCAAGACACTCTCTGCCAGTTTCCAAAAGTGAACGTCTCCTACATAGCTGTAGATCATCGTATGACACTCACAATACTTTCTCAAACCATTCTTCTACCAAGGCTTCTACCTGTGTGCGACAACTTCAAGAAGTTTATTGAAATAGTTTCGTTACACAATTAACTACCGATTGCTCTAAATAGCAGAATGTGTGTGTCAGCCATTCATTGTCTTTTGTGTAGGTATACAATGTGTAGAGTGTGATAAAAATTTTTTAATAGTTTTGAGTGAACTGAATTCCTATAACTGTGTACCATGTATTTGGAATGCAGCTCGTAATTTTTTTCTGTTATCTTTGCAATTTAAATGTATAGCTGTGGTTTAGAAATCCAATGATATAAGCGTAGATTGCATGAATTTTTGAGTTCATGCAGTTACTTACCCACTGGTCACTATTTAATATTAAACTCAATTATTTTATTTGCAGAACCGCATTTTAAATAGAGAACAGCTTTTATCCACGTCATAGTATGTTATTACACCACATTTGTGTTTTAGTAAATCAAAATCTTGGTGTGTATACTAAGCGTTGTTTATAAGCATTTCTCAGCTACTACGGCCGCCATTTTAAATGTAAGTATCAGACCGATGTGGTTTAGAAATCCAATGATATTAGCGTAGATTGCATGAATTTTTGAGTTCATGCAGTTACTTACCCACTGGTCACTATTTAATATTAAACTCAATTATTTTATTTGCAGAACCGCATTTTAAATAGAGAACAGCTTTTATCCACGTCATAGTATGTTATTACACCACATTTGTGTTTTAGTAAATCAAAATCTTGGTGTGTATACTACGCGTTGTTTATAAGCATTTCTCAGCTACTACGGCCGCCATTTTAAATGTAAGTATCAGACCGATCGTTCTGAAACAGCGTACAGAGTAAGTAGAAGGCAATTGTCGAGGCGGAAGGCTATAGCAATCGACAATGGTAAGTAGCGTAATATTGCATGCCATTCGAAAATTTGATATTAATATTTCACCAGAAATACATGATTTGTGATCCCCTGACTCTAAATACAAAAGGAGCATTTTCATATAAAGGTGTGTTTGTGTGTCAACCAACAGATTGATTATCTTTTAGTAATACCTGAATTCATTATGATTTATCACAATGAAATTATTCAAATTAAGAAAGAATATGGCGGCAGACGTACATGCTCAGTGAATGTCGGGCTACTCTGAAAGACAGATGTGTTTAATATATTACACTGCTACAGAGGAGTATGTCTCACTTACATTTGTTAAGGAAGAATCAAGATTTCCAAAAAAAATAGTGGTCATAAATGTATATACATTTGTATCAGAATAACTTTATCAAGTATAACGAAATCATAAAACACGCTCGCTCGTGCTGGCTGGCTGTATACAGCCAGAAGGTTTTTGCTGCGTGCCCACCCATTAAGGGTTTTACCGCAGGTAGGATTATTAATGAAAGATGTAGGATGAAGGTGATGTAGGTTTTTGATTGGAAGTTAATTTTGAGGTTACCAAGGTACCTTCGGGTCGAAAGAGAGGATGCAGTACTTAGCACCCATTTTGTTTTGTTTTAAATATTTTGTAATTTAGTTGGGGAGAAATTTAGATGCCAAACAGCTTGGAAGAATTATGAGGAGCTCAGCTTTAGCTGCTGATAGGTTCAGCTCCTGTGTTATCTAGGGTGCCCGCATGCCATACGGGGGACCCGATGCAGTCTAGATCGACGTCTAGTGGACGTTTAGGCAAGTTGCAGTTATATATTCGCTTTAAGTGACTTCGTCTCTCATATATAGTTATTTCTTGAGTCAGTATTGTTTCAATATATGTTACAAAATACGTATAATCTCATGTAAGACAAAGAAATTAGATCAAAGCATTATTCAAAGAACGCAAACATAAACTTTTATCACTCTCTATGAAAAGTTGTGTTTCACTTCCTTACGGTTAGAATATTACTTGTGGTGCCATCTCTGGAGGGCTGGACGAGTCTGGTATAACAGTGAGTTCTCCTTGGCAAATTAATTGTTTATGAAGTTTCGCGCAGTGTGTAATTAGTATAACTAAATAGAACTGTCGTATATAATATAACAGTCGATTAATTATTAGACTCACATGTATACTCATCCCAGTCTCCTACCTCTATCTACTCAGTTTTGTTCGGAATACAGTCCTGTATCAGTGATAAGAGAGAGAACTGTACATACATAAACGATTTCTTTGTTAGTTATTTCTTTAAGGGTCATATGGAAGTTTTGATTTACTTTATTGTAATTTCCCCATTGGCTATTTTACACATGATTAATTATTCGCTGCATTTTAAATTTAATGCCGCTACCATGAAACACAAGAATGGAGATTGGCATTTTAAAGGGTGCTTTATTGTTCGATATTTAACATTATTGGAATACCGCAGTGAAGCGAAAAATTATTAATTTTAGATGAGTCGTATTTATTACACATCTGCTTCACTTTCGTACCTATTTTGAGGACATGTTTCGCAAATCATCGTTTGCATCTTCGGCTCTTATGCGACTAAAGCTTGATCCAGCGGTGTGGGTAATTCTGGGATTGCTGCTGCCATCTGTTGATTTAGTGATGAACTTAAATGTGGGATTCTCTTCTGGCGGGATTTCAAAGTTCATTAGTTGGTTTTTATGTTTTTCTATGTATATCCTCTCCCATATGACGAGTTCACTATGTTTTTGTACGTATTTTAGTAATTCTGTGCTATCTTCAATTTCATGATTTTCAGACCAGAAATAAGCTGCTATTGCGGACTTATCAATATTTTTGTATCTTAAGTGCCTGAAGAGTTCTTTCTTTCTAGTGCCTTTGTTTCTTTTTTTCCTCCCTATGTAAATTTTTTCACAGTCTTTACACATAATCTTGTAAATGCCTGACTTTTCCTCTGGTTTTATCTTATCAGTATTATTACTGTGAAGTAGGTTTTTAATGTAGTAATTGTTTTTTTGGTGCCAATGTTATAAAAACCAACTAATGAACTTTGAAATCCCACCAGAAGAGAATCCCACATTTAAGTTCATCACTAAATCAACAGATGGCAGCAGCAACCCCAGAATTACCCACACCGCTGGATCAAGCTTTAGTGGCATAAGAGGCGAAGATGCAAACGATGATTTGCGAAACATGTCCTCAAAATAGGTACGAAAGTGAAGCAGATGTGTAATAAATACGACTCATCTAAAAATTAATAAATATATTGTTGGTTTACCATTTATAGAAAATAAATAAATAAATAAATAAATAAATAAAATCTGAAAATCTAATCCCGGTACCTAATTTCTTATACCGGGACATGATTTCCAAATTCTAATTTATTAACTACCACATAAATACAAAAATACAATTTAAACAATCATTTTTCAGATAATAAAATAAAACAAAAATTAAAAAAAAAAAAAAAAAGAAAAAAAAAAAGAAAAAATTTTAAACAAATACAAAAACTACCAATTTTAAAATATACACTTTAACTAATTAAAATTTACTGGAATCCAGTATACAAATAACTGGCAACCAGCTACAATTACAAAATAAGACTACAATACCGGAAACCGATACTTAATGTACTGGTAACCAGTACATTTAAAACTTATAACTGATAAAAAACCTTCTTAAAAACTTACAAAACATTTAACCAAAAACTTATATAAAAATAATTCATCAAATTTACATTACAACAATCACAGGATTTACAAATTATTAACTCCAAATTCTTTAAACAAATTAAAATACAATATATCAATTTATACAAACAAACAAATTCAATTATTATTTTTAATTCTACAACAATCAATATTTTTTTTTTCAAATCTACTTTATATCAAATAAAATATAAATTTCAAATTCAAAAAATAACAATACAATTCAAACATATTAAACAAACAATAATTATACATTCAATAACTTTCATATTTTCAAAATTAAACCATTACAATAACCTTCAAACAACCAAACCAAACAATTCAATTTAATTTATTTATTTCATCTATTTATAATTTAATTTTTTTTTTACCTTATTAAGACAAAAATATCAAATTAACATTATACCAAAACACATTTCAACTATTAAATCTCCTAAATCTTCAACATAATTATATATATATATATAAAAATTCCTATTCTATAATTTCTCAAAACACACTTTCTCAAAATTTTAACAATCCTCATTTTACACCATATTTAAATAAAATAACATCTCCATAACTTATCAAATTAACTTCTTAAATCCATTTTTCCAAATATCCACTTCTTAAAATAATTCATTAAAATCCTCCTTCATCTTCCACTCAAATTTACCATAATAATAATCCATAACTCAATTCACCAATATCCTTCACTACAAAACAACCATCCAAAAACTTTACTCATCCATTACTACACCACATTATTACTTACAACACTTCTCTCATCATCTTACACCGGGGAAGGAAAATCCCTCCCTAAACTAAACCACAAATAAACTTCATCATTCACTTTAAACACCACGGGGAGGGGCAAAGCCCCTCCCCCAAAAATATATACTATTAACACTACTCAAAACTATATTTAATTTAAGGGGAGGGGATCCCTCCCCTAAAAATTTCACAGGATACTATATTACACTGAAACACTAAAAAACTTTCATTTCTGCGATCACCTCCTCATTACACAGATTGTTGGACACTACTGAATCAGTTGCACCAACAACCTTAAAACGGGTACCTGATTCGCCGGCAGGAACTCTATATATCCTCCTCAGAACTGATAAACATGGAAGGGGAATTACACCACCCTCATCCTCTCTACATCACCTTCGGATTCTGCTACGGCTCTAGTTCTCCTATTGCCCCAATCTCGTCGACCAAGGGAAGCACAATATCCTGTTCTTCTACTATTTATATTTTGCTAATCATTAATATCCATACCTTCTTAAATAATAATATTTTCTTCATTCCGTGGATTAATACGTCTTTGGGATCTTCTTAATTCAATTGGTGGTTGAATTTCTTGAACAGGTATACATTTGGGTAGAATTGATTTCCATGCTAATTCGCTGATGGTATTTGCTAATTTGGCCAAGATATTATATAATTCTGGGATTCTTATTATGTTCCATAAATTAAATCCTCTTAATTTATTTCGTTCTTCAGTAATTAGATGGTCATACTTAACGCATTCAAATAAAACATGTTCTGGATTATCTACTTTACTACATATATTACAAATGGAACTATTTAACTTCTTCACTTTATACCAATATGTACCATAAGGTCCATGTCCAGTCAAAAAATGAATTAGACCTTTTGTGGGTTTTACATGTTTCAATTTCAAGCGTTCGATTATAAATGGAAAGAATTCATGAGTTCTTCTACCTTCATTTATACTATCCCATTCATTCTGCCAATCCTTCAACAGATGTTTCTTGATATCTTGTCTGGTATTACACACCTTTCCAACTATACTATTTACTTTATCAAAATTATTTTTCTTGAACCAGAACATTGCACCTCTCAATCTAATTAGAAGATCGATGGGCCATATTCCTGTCGTTACAAGGAGTGCTACTGTAGATGTCGTGCAAACAGCACCCGTATGGCGAAGCAGGATCTTCCTCTGTGTACTTCTTAATTTGTTTCTGATATTCAAATTATACAATTTTTGAGCCCAGGTTGCTGCGGCATATGTAACAATTGATCCAAAAATAGCATAATGATAGGTGATAATGTTATTTAAGGATATTTTATATTTTATATTGACAATTGTGGCTAATTTATTCATAACTTTTTCAGACCATTTATAGAAAAGTCATTTATTATGAATTCTTCTTTCCGAAAGCTTCAGACCATTTATAGAAAAGTCATTTATTATGAATTCTTCTTTCCGAAAGCTCAAGTTAAAGCTTTTGTTTTCTCTAAAAGAAAATAACGTGCTCGTCCTGCGCCGTGGTGTAGTGGGTGAGAGCCTTGCATTTGGCACCCTGACACGGAAAGCGCTGGAGATCTCTCCCCTAGGCGCCCACTCAACATCGTGAAGATTTTGAGGAGCTACGATAGATAGCGAAAGCCAAGTTACTTGCTGAGTGTACCATGATCCTGACCATATTTCCTGCCAGTATCAAGTTTATTGATCACCCACCTCTACCTTGCGTATGTGAGCGTGAGGGTGGCAGTTAGGTTTGTCTGCTGGGTGTTACGTCGTATAGTAATTAATTATTCATATAACAATGAGTTTTGAAATTCCTGTAAATGTTAAGTATACGACGAGCTGTCTTACCCAGTATGACGTTGGAACTTGCGGCTGAAAATAAGGATGAAGTCTTAAGTACTGTGTTATTTGTAATTTTAGTATTTAAGTGTTGTCCTTATTGGTCAAACAGTGATAATTTACATACAACACGTGTATTATGAAGGGTGTATGGCCAAGGCCAGATAGACCAAAGGATGTTTAATATCTGTCTAAATAAGAATAGCTTATGATGTTATTCAGCTTTATAGTCTCAGAGTACCCTATTTTGTACCAATTACTAATAGTCTTTACATATTTCAGCAAATTTTAGAGAAATTTGGCGATATAAACAATATACTGTAACAATAAAATAATTCGTGTTTACACATGCCAAGCCTCGCCTCCTATCGCTTTTGTCTCGAAGTCATAAGAGTTTGTCATAGTTATACTAAGCTGCCAATAGTAGACCCTCATATCCATATACAATGAAACGGGATAGAAAATTGCTAACTTGAATGTTAAAAGGCGATCCTAAACAATGCCCTCCGCTGGATACTTTATATCATACATATATATCTACTGACTATCTGAAAAAGTAGCACTTTAATTGCGAAACAGTTTTCAACTATTGAGTAATTTTTATTACGATCTCCCGCACGTATACACAAAATAGAAATTGAGTTATATACGTACGATGTTTAATTGCTGTGGGTTTTATTACGAATTGGGAATAAGAGGCTCCTTTATTTTATTCGGATGTCTCTTTATTTGTTCTAGAAATACTTTACGCTCGCGGATTTACAAATCCGCGAATTAAGTCGTGCTAATAACTTTTAAGTCTGAAATAGTCTCATCGACTTCCCCGGGTTTGAATCCGAAACGTCCACGTGTACATACAAACACGCATATCTTTGGTTTCTAGACGAAGTTGTTATATTAACCAGTGGCGGTTCACGTTGTCTATACCAAGAGGGGCTGCACTGATTATTGAACATTTACCGTACTATAATTATTTGAAGATGAACTGTATACGACGATCTTTGTGTTTAGCAAACTTATTAGCCACTCTCTCATTGAACTTCGGAATATTTTCTATCATTTCTTTTTCTATAGACAACATAGCAAGCGCAGTTCACCTATCTTCTCCAATAATGTTCCTAAGGAATGTTTTAATTACTTTCAGTGTGGAGAAACAACGCTCAGATTCACATGTTGCTAGAGGTAGAGTAATAGTTAATTTCAAAAGCTTTAACACTTCAGAAAAAGTGGAAGAAAGATTATTAGTTCTAAGATGTTGAAGTAAATTTACAGCACCATCAATATTCCTGAATTCTTCCCTTGAAAAGATGAATGAAAGTTCTGTATGTATTTTGTCTTTATCGAACACTGGGAACATTTTTATGCATACAAGGAACGCATTTTCTGGAAATATTGAATTAAATTGCTCAAATTGTGAATCGTGTAGTTGGCAAGGCACAGAAAGATGTTTTGTAAACTGGAAGCAGAGTTTCAATTGTGACAGTATAACATCACATAATTCCTTGGCTGCTGCTGCACCGGTCTGTGTGTTTGAAACAATTTTTCTTTTATAATAGTTTTCTGCTGCCAAATCACAGTACTTCACCGTGTTTCTTACTATTATAATATCAGCAATGAAAGCAGATATGTACACTGGAACTTTCTGTAGTTGATTGCACAGTATTTGCTTATGAGGCATAACTAAATGGAAACATATTAAGCCAGAATCAAAACTCATTCTTTTCAAGATACCCCAATAAAGCCCTTGCCTCATTTATTGTCGGATTGCTTGAGCTCTCTTATTCTGACAAAACTTCAAAACACTCATTAAAATCCTCCTTCTTTTCATAAACAACATTTACCGTCCTTGATTTGTAGATAAACCTCGTTGATCCACCACTGGGCACTCTCTTCTTAATACATTAATCTAACAATAATGATCTCTGTGGAGTGCGGAACAAGAAGGTGGGTATAGCACAAACATTTGAAAACAAAATATCCTAGGTTTTGTGTTTGCCTGTCAGTTCTCTCCATTATTACATTTAGTTGATGAGCATACAGTAAGCATTGGGGTACACATCTCTAACATTAGCTTGCACTCCATTGATAGCCCCGCTCATTACCGCTGCAACATCAAAACTTTGACCTGTAAGCTTCTTATTTTGTTTTAATATAATGCCAAGCTCTGAAATTACAACTTCTGAAATTGCATCAGAATTTTGCCCATTCAGAAAAAAAAATCCCCAGAATCGCTCAACAGGATTACCTAAGGCATTACAATACCTTAAGACTGTTACAAGCTCAAACATATCAACAATATCTGTAGTTCTGTCGGCCATAACAGTTAAACACGTCTGTACATTTACTGAGTCAAGGGTAGCAAACTTAAGCATGTTATTAATATGGTTTTTGGACATTTCATGTTTATGACATTTTTCATATAGTCTCTTCAAGTCCGAAGCTACCATTTGAACCCATGCAATGTTGGCTGCGGCGTCTTCAATTCCAAATAAAAGGCATATTTCGTGTAACATTCAGGACTGAAACACTTGCTATATTGTTTTTGTCGGCTTGTTGCACTTTGAATAACGCGTAACACAGCAGTTGGTCTTCTTCGCACTTTAATGTCACATTTCTCTTGCAGTGTTAAAGCACCAAAACGAAGTGACTTTAAATACTTCACTGAATTACTAATTATTACAATCACATCATTGATAGCAGTATATAAAGTCCAATTTAATTATGCTTTACTGTCAGGAACAAAAATACTTTTGAATTACCTGGAAATGTTCAAAAACCGTCTGATATCACGAAAATCCGCACGAAATTGCAGTTAGAGCCCTCTTGGGACTGCAAACATTTGCAGTCCAGTGAGTTCACTAAGCTATGGGTCGCGCGGTAGGTGGAAACGTGAAGCGGCGGCTAGCGGAAGGGGAAATGGAAGTAAAATACACGTTAGTGAGCTGTACTGGCAGTCCAAGACGGAGAAGCGGCTTCACTTATGAACTTGCCGCACAGTCTATGAACTCTTTGTAATGACTTACACTATAAATGGATGTAATCTATTCAATTTAGGCAATTGAGGCAACAACAATAAAATTAAAATTTGCTCTGGGGGGGGGGGGCTGCAGTCCCGCAGCCCTCCCATATCGGCCGCCACTGATATTAAACAATTTCGAGATATTCCTTTTTAGTACTTCCATGATCCAACCTGAACCATGGATTTCTCGGTCTCCGTTTGGTTTCTATAACCTCTAGAGTATCAAGGCCTAATGATAGACTATCGTTACCATCAAAATACAATTTCCCCTTCCAATACTTTCATAAAAAACACACACTGATTTTACTCGAAGGGTGTCTCTGGAAGGTGGTGCCGCCTTTCAAGTCTTCCGACTCTTAACATGCCAGGACAATGTGCTTCACTTGTTGACAGAGGTTGGTAACATAAGGCGCTGTGGTTAAAAGGTGGGATATTATTACGTTATTTTATGAATTGGAACGGAGAAATGAAATGGATGTAGTGTATACAGGGAGTATAGCCAAGTTAGGTTTTGTGTAGTAGAAGCCTGGGATGCTTGTAGGTTTCCCCGGAGTCAATGTCATATTCCCCAAGGCCGCGGATGAGTGCATTGCAGCTGAGAGGAAAGGAGGAACCTAATGTAAGACCTGAAGCTTTCACGGCGAGCATTATTTATCAAGGCTTCGCGGGTGATCAACCGTGTCAAATTAAGAAACGTCGAGCTTTCGGCCATGGCCTTCTTCAGGATCAGCTCGACGTTTATTAATTTGACACGGCTGATCACCCGCGAAGCCTTGATTAGGAAAGGAGTAGTTAAAATTTTGGGAGAGGGATAATATGTATTCAGTAAGGTAGGAAATGGAGAGGTCTCGATAAATGTCTGCATTGGGTATATACTAACCAGCGTTTACTGCGGTGTGAAGCAATCTGTGTTGAAGATTTTGGAGTCGATGGAGGTTGGTTTGTGCAGCTACGCCCTGAACTTGGCAGGAGTAGGTTAATGAGGGACGAAGGATCTGTTTGTAGAGGAGGAGTTTGTTGGGGATGGACATTGCTTAATTCCTATGAGCACACACTGTTTTAGAAAACTGTAAACATGTTTACGTAATGGAAGACTTCGCATCAGTTTTACAGCGATTTCTTTTCGATATAGATGCAGTATGTATTGGAAATGCTGTTTATTTGGGTAAACTACGACAAAATTAAAAGAAAGTCAGTTCTAAAGAATATGAACAAGTTTACTTGTAAATCTCTCTAAATAATTTCCCAAAATCGTTACAAAGACAAAATAGTAAAAGTTCTATCGTCTGTGAATCACAGCACGAACTTGGTAAAAAGGTATCTTTTTGGCAGGTGAGGTATATCTGCCAGTTGTCAATAATAAACGTCTCCTGCATAGCTGTAGATTATTCTATGAGACTCACAATACCTTCTGAAACGATTCTTCTACCTAGGCTTCTAACTGTGCGTGACAACTTTAGCGTAATTGTTTAAAGGAGTTGTTTCGTTACATAATTTCCATAATACAAAGTGAACTTAAGCGATTGAAAAATCCTTAAAAGGCGGGTAGCCTAAATATGCTCCTCAGTTTTCATTATCTTCTGTTGAAATTTCGAGAAATAACAACCGAACTTAGTATCTTAAAGTTGTAAAATTACTGGAAAATTCAAACCAAAAACAATGAAATATTTCATGGCATAGAATATGTTGACATAATTCATTAGGTGTTTTTGCCTATTTCTTTTGATTTATAAATAAGGAATATACATTCAGACATAAGAAGGCTTTATAGTCTATACCAGGAATTTGTTTTACTTGTAAATATATTACACATATTGTGTTTTGAATAACTAGTTAGACATACTTTACAAAACATGACAGTCACAGCGTTTTCATGTAAAGAATAGTTTGTGGAGCTGTATCAATGGAAGATATTGTAACCTTATTTTGTATTTATTTTAAATGTCAGTTCAGAGTTATAATAACGACACTTTCACAAACATGACTGTTTCATGTAAGTAGTATGTTGCTTGTATTTTATCAACTATGTTATTTTTTATTTAAATACGCAGCTGTAGTTTAGAAATATTACTGTAATTATTGTTCTATACAGAACTGAGGATTGCGTGGAAGTTGTGCTTTAGAGCTGTTTTAAGGTCACGTGCTTCATATAGATTCCTGGTTTAGAGTAACTTATTTATCATATTTTATCTGTCAGTATTTACTCCCCTGCAAAAACTAGTGAAGGAGTTTTATAAGGTACTAAGTAAGATATTACTATTGATAAATTAAAAGTCTCAATGGAAATAAAAGTAAATTCCACCCTAATGTTGCTAAAATAAGTAGCTAATTGCACTAAATAGCAGAATTTGGGCATCAATCATCCATGCTAGCAGTTCTGTTTCATGTATGTGGTATGCTGTTTCTATACCTTATTGTTACTTTGTAATTTAAATGTGTGTCTAATTTGCTATTACATTAGCAAATGTGTTTGTCACTAAAAATGAATAATAGTTCAAAAACAATTATGTACAACTTTCAACTAGAGGCACTAAACCATAGAACATTCGCTCGCTCGCTCGTGCTGGCTGGCTGTATACAGCCAGAAGGTTTTTGCTGCGTGCCCACCCATTAAGGGTTTTACCACAGGTAGGATTTTTATTGAAAGATGTAGGATGAAGGTGATGTAGGTTTTTGATTTGGGAGTTAATTTTGAGGTTACCAAAGTACCTTCGGGTTGAAAGAGAGGATGCAGTACTTAGCACCCATTTTGTTTTGTTTTAAATATTTTGTAATTTAGTTGGGGAGAAATTTAGATGCCAAACAGCTTGGAAGAATTATGAGGAGCTCAGCTTTAGCTGCTGATAGGTTTAGCTCCTGTGTTATCTAGGGTGCCCGCATGCCATACGGGGGACCCGATGCAGTCTAGATCGGCGTCTAGTGGGGTCATAATTTCCCAGTGATCTGACAAGGGCGCTTCTGTGAGATGGTAAACTTGCGTATAATTTTGAAGCCCGGCGCCTAATTTCATCCTCCACGTATGGAAGACCCGATGCTTCGTGGAGCAACCTGGTAGGGAAATAACGTCCCACAGAATAAATAGACCGCAGTCCTTTATTCTGTGCACGTTGAAGCCATGCTAAACAGCTGTCTGCTGCCATTCCCCGGATCTCGCAGGCATATAGCATCACCGGGATTACCAGCGCTCGGAAGAGGTACAACTTCATGCGGTCTGGCATCGAGGTAGACCCCAGCATTGGGTACAGGGAAGCAATTGCTCCCTGTACCTTCGCCGAAAGGTCCCTGATGTGCCGGCGAAAAGTTAAACCTCTATCCAAGTTGACTACAAGGTACTGGACAGAGTTAGACCACTCTATCCTTGGACCTCGGTAGCTGAAGTTGGGGCAGTCTGCGGGGGTGTGGCGCTTTGTAAAAAGTATGGCGTGGCTTTTGTCCGGATTTACGGACATCCGCCAACGCCGACACCACTGTTGTGTTAGGCGGAGATGTCTTTTAATGGGGTTGAAGGCTCTGAGAATGTGTTTGTCCTTGCAGAACAGAAACACGTCGTCAGCGTATTGTGCCATTTCATTCGGAAACCGTTAACATATATCCACATTAGATGGCTTCGTCTCTATAACAAAGTTATTTATTTGTTCGCAAATGTGTCAGTATATATTTCAACATTCCTTTATTTTCAAGTAATACAAGGAAATCAATTCTGAGCAACGTTTAATGAACATATATACAATTTGTTATAAATCTCTGTAGATAATTGCAATGTATGCCCTCCGCGGTACGATATTACAAGCAGTGACATCTCTGAACAGCAGGACGTGTCCGATTAGGAGGGTCACCTACGAAAAAAGCTAAATAATTTATTCCAATTTACAAGCTTGCGATAGTTAAAAATATCAAAAAATTAGTATTACCTTAAGGCATAGATTTAAGTCTCTACAAAGTACCCAGCCCTCAGAATCGCTGCACAAACTCTTGTCATACTCTAGGCAAGATTGTGTAGTGTTTTCTCAGATGTTGCACTCCAACAGGTCTGTGAATTATTCTATATATCTTTAATATTAGATGGCCTCAGTTTTCTCACTTCCACGCCAAGGCCGTTCTATAAGACTTCGGAGATATTTAAGTCCATTGATTGACATGGCCAAATTATTATTTCAATTTGCGCACACTGCTCTTTTCTATTGACCTACCCTATGAATAACCTAGAAGCATATTTCGGATAATTTTTCTGTTGTTGAATAAATCCACGACCAGTAAGTCTCTTGCCAGGTAGATCAGCTTTTTGTTCAGTATTCTGTGATGTTCTAGCTTCTTTGATGTTTCATTAATCCTTACTAGATCAGCAATTGATCATCTGCAAAACATCCCCACATCGTACCTCATCATCACTGTTGGCATCACTTTTTGGTATTTCATTCGTTCTCCATGAAGTGACGAACAAATCTTCTACGATGGCTTCCAAGCACTTGAAACTGAGACTCCTCCTTGAATGAGACTTTGGACCAGTGTTCAACGTTCCAGCTTATATGTTGCTGTGTCATTGCAATCCATTCACCTTATTTTGTGTGCGTAATATAAGTTTTCTGGCCGTTATGTACCTCTTTAAACCTTGCTCACAAAGACTACGTGGCACGGTTGAGACAGAGATTGAAGCTGTACGCATACCAATAACTTCCTCGCAAATTTCAGGCTCTGTACGAGTAGTCTCACGTTTACTCTGAACATATGAACTGATCTTCCCTTTGATGTTACTCGGAGTCTTTCAGAGAAACACTTGCTTTCGCATCAGTTTGTTTGAACCGCTGCAATGTGAACATCACTGTAGATTGGGCTAGCTAATCTTTTCTTGCTTTTGCACACTAGAATATCCCTCTAGTTGCAGAGCTACAATAAGAGCACGTATTTTAATTCCAAACTCCTTATTTTGTTCCACTACAATGAACCTAATCAAGTATACAAATATACTGCTGGATCTATACAACGTACTGTAAACCAAAGTGAACTGTTTGCTACACAGACTGCTGAAGGAATGAGGCTATTCGAATGTAAATGTCAGACAAAGGCACATCAGTGTAGTCGTGCGAACTCATCAGCTCTGCTCTAAGTCATAAATCAGTTAAATACACAATAGAAGTACGTAGTATTTACATGTTTATACATATGGTATTAACACAGAGCGGATATGGTAGAATATTACACACGAAATCCCAGTTTTATCCACAAATCTATACTTGTGAATGGTGATCGAAAACCTTTGACCGGTATTGTAATAATTTATGAAACCTCCCAGTTTAAAAGTAATGGGTAGAACTAAATAAATGTCTCCTATATAATATATTAATTTTTAGACTCACATGTTTTCTCATCCCAGTCTTCTACTTCTATCTACTCAGTTTTGTTCAGACTCAGTCCTGTATCAGTGACAAGAGAGACTTGGAAATAAAAGTATTTCTAGCTCACCTTTCTCTTTAAATGTTATATAAACATTTTACCATATTTTATTATCATTTTTCGCATAGGTCCTTTGTGTGTCATTATTTATTCGCTGTCTAATTCCATGCCATTAGCATGTAACCTAGAGCTTACTATTTTAAAGATGTACAAGTATTGCAACATTGTAACTAAAAGCAATGCTATTACATTAGTGTACAGTGGAAGAATGTTTAAGGTTATGTAGCTACTTGCGCATTGATCACTATTTCATATTAAACTATACGTATTTACACTTCATGCAGAACAGAACCTTTATCTACATTATAGTCTGCTATTACACCACATTTGTAGTTTACTGAGTCAAAATATCGTACTTAGTAAACAAAGAACTGTTATATATATCCCAAACAGTACGGCCAATATTACGGTCCTGAATACGCCGTCCAGCGTCAGCCGAATCGAATTGCCGAGGTTATGTCAACCAAAGAGATCATTTAACTTGGCATACAGTATTAATACCTGTATCCATTACAATGGAATGGCAAGAATAAAAAAATGGTCACATACATGTGTACATGCGTACTGGAGAGTGTAACACAAAAATATAGGAGTAAATAAATCTTAGTAAATAACATCTTTACTATCAAAGAGAGATGTGTTAAATATACTAAAAAGCATAACGTAGTTTAGGTACTTATCTGGAGGAAAAAACAAGATTTCCAAAATGTGTTTACCATTATAAATGTATAGTAGCTCCAACCACAGAGCATATACTTATTAGAAGTGAACCTCCCATGTTAATCGTTGGCAAGACGAGGTGATCACAGCGCCTCTACTTTCGGGTGGCAAAGTTAGTTATGAAAAATCGTGCGCCTAAATAGTTTACGTTGCCGGAATACTATATCTATTTTTCATACCTGCTTAGCTGTCAGCTGGTTATATGTTCCAATACCGTATTACTACAGATGACGCACAAAGATAATTGCGTGAGCTTTGAGAGTTGTGACTGCAGTTTCAAAGTTGTTGCATTTTCTAAAAGCTCACATAATTATCTTATATCATCTATAGCAATACAGTATTAGGACATACAATCATCTGAGTCTTGCAGTGAATGATCTGTTTGGCACCTGTGTGTTATTTTCCTCTTCAATTACCTAAACTTTCCTAGGAACTTTCAAGGAACTAACAATTGGATGTGGTATTTGACAGGAAAATTTGAATTATAATATTGCATTGACATTACTGCTTACTTTTATTATTCTGGCTCATAAGCATAACTAATTAATTTGAAATTTACTTAAATAACATGAGTAATTCATTGCGTTACAAAAAAAGTTTAGCATAACATTATAGCACTTTAGCTATATGTTTCAATCTTAATGAGATTAGTTGCCCCAGGCATGACCTGGCATTTACCTAAGTTTAAGGAGAAAACTTTGAGAAAGAACCTCAAACATGTAATGAAATACACAAATAAAACTTCAAAAAACAAATAAATCAAAGTAGTCACAGTATTACACTCTACCACATCATTAACAGTTTGAGAGGAATTACTATTAGGCAAAACATAGTTTAATAACATTAACTACTATGTAATCATCCAGAAACTAAGCATTAGATGATTACATTAAAAATAAAGGCTAGTGTTAATTGCCGCATTTGAAGAAATGCCTTTAATTAGGCAATTTATTGCTTCTATAAATACCTAAATAAATCCCAAATAATTATGTATTTATAAATCTGGAACGCAATATAATGACAACTACCACTTAATTGGTCAACAACAACAAAATGCAAAAAAGACTGTAATTATACACATCTGAATATTTTCTTCGTTTTTTCATGGCTTGCGTTAGCCGTGCTTTTTACACAAATGCTACTTTACTACTCTTTAATGTATTAAGAAATTACAAATGTGAACACATGTCTTAAGGAAAATCACAATTATATATTCCCTTCAGAAGACTTCATCTCTCATATTGAATTATTTGTTGAGTCAGCGTTATTTCAGTGTACATTACAACATCCGCTTATTTTCGTCTAATACACAGAAATTAAATCTAGGTCATATTTAAAGACTAAACATGTCCATTGTTATAATTCTCTGTGAATAATTGTGCTTGCCCAGCCCACAGGGTGTTCCGACGCTCGGGTGACACTGCTCCCTCCTCAAAGCTGGTCGTCCCGAACAGCACCATCGTAGCGTGCCAGGCGGTCCAGGTGTACCACCAGCATCTGCTCGGAGTCTCAGCCAGAAGTAGCGCTGCCGAAGTTTGTCAATCGTTCGGTTCGCTCCCAGGTGTCCTCCTGAAGTGCCAGCGTGCACTTCTTCCAAGAATTCCGGTATCTTACTCCGGGGAAGTACCAAATGTTCTCTCTGCGTCTTCCCATCGGGTGATTCCCATACCCGGAACAGCACGCCTCTCTGGTCTTCAACGAGTCCCATTGGGCCCAGTACGACTTGTAGGTGGCGCTCCTCGGTGCGATGTCCTCCCAGGTTGATCTCATCCCTGCCTCCATTTCCCTCAAGAGTGGCCCCAAGTCTGCGTCCGCCAGCTGCTCCCTCCTCAGGCCTGCGCTATCCCAGTCGTCCGCAGGCACTGCCACAACTACTCGGACTGCTGCGGCACGCTCCTTCTCTTCAGCAGACGGGTCGGTGTTCGCCCCGCCCCCTCGTTTGTCTTATAGCGTTAAGAAGGGATGGCTGGGACAAAAAACATCACGGCGCCGTCTCTTTCTGTTCCACTTGTGTTCTCGAACTTACAGGACCTTTCCTCTAATCTAGAACCTTCCGATCGACCCGCTGGCTCTATATAAGCAGCACGTCGGGCAAGAGGAGTTAGTGTAATATGAAAACTAAAACGTAAAGGAGCAATTGTCAAGTAAGTCTGTCACGATCAAATAAGTTGACATAACATAATGTGTGTTTACAAGATTTACATTTTTGATGTAGTAAGACTTGTCTATATCATATATTTTACTATTTATACAAAAGTCATTCAGAATTAACTATAGTCCCAGAAAGCTCAAACTATACGTTTTGTTTTCTAAGAAAATGTATTCCACACATGGCATTTAACTAACTATATTTATTTTGACAATATAAGATATTATTGGTGATTAATAATTAGTTATCAGTGAAAGCAAAAGTAAATTCCACCCTAAAGCTGCTAAATTAAGAAGCTAATTGCTCAAAATAGCAGAATTTGTGTCAAACATTGATTGTGTTTTGTGTAGGTGTATGACGTTGTGTACAGTAAGATAAACAGTGTTTAATAGTTTTGAGTAAACTCAATGCTAGCAGTTCTGTAACATGTATGTGATATCTTCCTTGCAGCTTTTCCATTATCATTGTGGTTCAAATGTTTAAATTGTCGCCATTTAATATGCCAATGTCAACTCCATTCTTTCCAGATAGTAGTGAGCACGCCGTTACACGTACGCGGAAGTGAATTGTCGAGGCTGAGTGAAACAGCAGTTGACCATATAAGTAGGATGACTTTGAATTGCATTCAAAAATTCGATATTGAAATTTTACCAGGAATACATTACCCTGAATCTATAAGAAATACATGAAAATAAGGGTATGTTTATCTATAGTTTAGATATCAAACATAAAGTTCATAAGGAGGTCTGTCTTCCCTAAATAACCGTTTACTTCTTTTTGTTTTAACAGCCATGTCCATTCAAGAAACATACCAAACAGACCAGGTCTTTGAGACTGTTGTGTTTCATTTCAAATCTAAGTAATATCTAAACAGCATAATATTTGTTTGTTATAAATCTCTTAAAGATATCACAAGAGTTGCCATCTCTGGACAACATCTCGATTTTCTTTTTCATAAAGTAGTATTTGATTCTGTAAATTAAAATTCTATAAGACATTGTAACAGTTGTTTTAATATAGCGCCAAGCAAGAGTGATTTGTTAATTTTAAAATGGTAATTAAAATTGAAATAATTTTATTAGTAGAATATGCATTTAGTTATTAATAAATACAAAAGAGAAACGCAGTTACACACGTGACATATATTGTACAACTGTTTGGGGAAGTGATCCTGAAGAATCCGTAACTATAGAGACGGAAAAAGCTTAGAGTATAGACGCTAGAAGAATGACTACTGAAGGAAGTAAGTGTTCCTGATAATGACGACCTTTCCCAAGTGTCTTCTTGACTGGTCAAATAGTAACATTTTGCTCATTAGAAGTTTAAAAAAATTATTCTGTGACGGTTGGTTGATAACTTCCGGGACTTACAATATATTCTCCAGAGAAGCTAAAACACATTTGATAACAACATGGCAACATACATTATCAAAGAAAAAGAACCTGAATGACAATGAAACCAATAACAAAATTTTAGAAACCTGTTGACATATATTCCTCAAAGAAGACTCCCTCGTTCATTTTATTTGATTCCTTTTTTCGATATATTTGAAGTAAACTTTCGAACTATTGTTTGTTTTTACATTCCACAAACAAATTATACGTAGGCTATACCTAAAATACATAGAAAGATATTTGTTATAAGTCTCTCTAAATAATTACAAATCATCTTATTCGGAACAAGTTATTACATGTGGTGCCATCTTTGGGGCGCAGCACGAGTTTCGTAAAAGTTACCATCCGCTAAATTCATTTTCAAGTATAATCTTCATGTTTGGAATACGTATCAATAAATGCACGTCTCCTACATAGCACTAGTTTAATGTAGAAGACTCACGCTCAATTCTCAGTCCATTCCTCTACCACGGATTTCACCTCTATATCTTCTGGTTTAAATTAAATGCTTACAGAAGTAGTTTCTTTGCATAATTCCTTGTATATACAAGAGAAACAAACGTTTGCTGACTGTTTAAAGAGCCGCCTGCTAATTTGCGCCTGTCTAATTTCATGGTCTAACGATAAAATTTTGGGAAAATATGGTGTTTAATATGTTAGAGATTTGAAAATACTGGAAAATGAAAATGAGAGAAAGGAAGTGTTTATTGTGTTATATAATGTTGACGTAATATGTTACCTTCTTTAAGCATAATTTCATTTATTTTGCCTTTAATGCAAATATCATTTAGAATGAAAACGATTTTTAGTCTATACCAACAAAATTCAACATATACTTTGGACATGTAAATATATTAAACATATTGTATTTTGACGACCTAGCTAGACATATGTTACGAAACTTTTTTTTCAAGTGGAGGAAAAATCCATTTATGGACTAACCCCGACTGTACTGGGATGGTGCAGCCGGGAATGTGAGCTTCACCCGGAGGTACTACCCACTAAAAAACCTCAACCGGAGGGAAGTCAGGTGAGGAATTCCAACATCCCGCTATGTGCACCTGCGGATTCTTGGAGAACGTGTAGAGGTTGGCCGTATGGCCTAACCAAGGTGAGATTGGATGCTAGGACATAAGCATGGCCGAAGCCCTGAATAGGCCCTAGCGGATTCGTGGTGAGGGATGCAGTTGGGTGTAGTGTCGTTTCCAATAGGAAACACCGTCCAAACATAGTGGAAGCATCCTCAATGATAGAGGAAATAGTCATGTGTGAGTTATACTACTTTATTTGCATTAGTTTTTATTTCTTAGTTAATGTATAACAGACCGTCACAATGTTTTCATGTAAAGTATAGTTTGTGGAGGTGAGAGCTGTATCAATGACATATACTGTAACCTTATTTTGTATTTATTTTAAATATCAGTTCAGAGTTATAATGTTAACACTCTCACAAACATTACCGTCTGTTTCATGTAAGTAGTATGTCGTTTGTATTTCATAAACTAAGATCTTTTTTATTCAAATACGTAGCTGTAGTTTAGAAATATTAAATATAAATTATATAAATTTTATTCTATTCAAAACTGTAGACTGCATGGAAGTTTTCCCTCAGAGCTGTTTAAGGTTATGTGTTTCATTCCGACTGCTGGTTTAGAGTTACTTATCCCTCTGTTTACGCCTATATATTTACTTGCTAATTGGTCAATATTTTATATTAAAGTTATATTTATTTTACTTTTAGGACAATGTTTTTGTGCAGAGCACAGCTTTACCTAGGTAAGTGTCACTTATTAGACCACGTTTGTATTTAATTGCATTATAGTTTGTAGACAAAAATTTGTATGAGCATTTTCCACCCCCTATGGCCTCCAATTGGAATCCCAGTGACATATCCGTTTATGTTTATAGTGCTAAAGAGGATATATCCCGTAAGTAGAAGTGAACTGTTGGGGCTCAAAGATATACACGTAGGCAAAGTAATTACCGTGGTATTGATCTTCATTCTGAAATGTTACATGGAGATTTGACCATTTATATATGTTTTATAATCCCCTGAGTCTGAAAGCAGAAGAGGAATTTTTATAGAAAGGTGTGTCAGCCAACAAATGGGTTTTCTAAATAAAAAGAGAGAGAGGGATGTTAGATATGCTATAATGCCTCCCACACAACTGAGGTAGAAAAAACAAGGCTTTCTCGTGTTCCTATTATAAATGGATAAAATTTCAAAGTAAATTTTGGTGAAGCAGCAGTGAAGAATGAATTTCATTTGGCACAATCATAAATATATTATATTTATTTATTATTTTAGAGGACTTCGTCTCTGATATATTATTATTTGTTCATTCGATACTGTCTCTATAGATACTACAACTTAAATGTTATTTCACGTAATGCAAAGCAATTAAATCCAAGATGAACTTAAAATCATAAATGATTTTGCTATAAATCTCTGTGAATAGTGGTAAATCATTTTTCTGCGTCAGAATATTACAAGTAGTACCATCAGGACGTGTCTGGTAAAAACGTTAAAATCTCTCCTAATTTGTATTTAATATGGAGTTTCCTATATAGTGTATTGAAGCAGTAGATTAATTATTGAATTCACAGCGCCTTCTCATACAGCTTCTCTACAACGCCATTACTTCTATCTGCTCAGTTTTGTTCAGACTACACTCCTGTATCGGTGATAAGACAGACAATTACATGTAAAAGTATTTCTAACCCAATTTTACCTTTAACAGCAATGTTAATATTTTAGCTTAGTGTATTGTAGTTTTACTCGTTGGCTAGCTTACGTATTGTTGACTATTTGCTACTTTTCACATTCCATGCTCTAACCATGAAACGCAACAATGGAGCTTAGCATTTTGAATAGTGGTTCCTATTTTTGTGTCAGAGGAACCACATTTTTGTTCTAGAAGCAACTGTCTACATCTTATGTTTTGTATTTATACAAAAGTCATTCAAAATGTAGTCTAGTTCCAGAAATTTCTGGCTAAACCTTTTGATTTTCATGCAAATATATGAAACATATGAACACTTTGATAAAATTTAAGACACAGTCTACCAAAAACAACAAAATATCACAAATATTACACTATAAAGGATACATTCTGGGGGTGGAATAGCCGTATGCTTAAAAGATTCTTGACTTATATAACTTATCATTTTATATTTATTCCAAATGTTGGTACAAAGTAACGCCGTTCACACCCCCAGAGATCCACATCGTTCCGATTAAATCTTGATATCAAATTTTCGATTGACGATTTTAATAGAACTCTCAAATTGGAACATCGTTCTAATAGACAACTTACCATTTATGTATGTAAAATATTATATCCGAGTTAGGGATATAATATTGATTCTGTGTTGTTTTGAGCGATCAAGTAGCATATCATTTACCTTATGTCTTGTAAGTGTAAATGCAGATAGTGCAAATGAAATGACAAATATTAAGAAAGGTCAGTAAATGTCGCGTAACTGCAGAGTGTAACTCCAATCATGTGAGCAAATTAATAACATAAATGACTATATGTCCCTGCTGCTCTCAAATAGAGATATGTTAAAATACTCTCTCGTAAGTTATGTAGTTTAAGAAAAACAATTATTTGGAGTGTGTTCTGACAAACAATTAGTAATTAATTTTCGAAGTATAGAGCATTAGTTTCTATGGTTTTGAGTCATCGTACAGCGAGGTTTATCATCCCACGATGGTACCAGTCTGTGGTTCTTGATGTGAAGAATCCGGTGACACTCACTTGCACTGCTTTAAAGTTGCCAAAGTTTCCTCCACATAGAAAACGGGTCATATATCTCATGGTGCGAGATCAGGGCTGTAAGCTGGGTGTGGTAGCAGTGCGTTCTTCACAATCCCTGAACCCTTTCCATGGTTGTTCGTGCAGTATGTGGTGTTCTATTATTCTGTTGCAAGAGAACTCTACTTCGGTTAACTAATGCTAGGTATTTCCGTTACAAATTTTCAAGAACTCGTCACCAATATTCAAGAACAAAGGTCCATATCAATCGCTCTACAGTTTGGAAAAAACTACCACTGACTCACACCTTCACATTGCCACCAGAGGTACAACATTACTTTGGGACCGCACTGACACTTTTATTGGGATAACGGGTAAGCAGAGATAGAGATCCACCTTACGTCTAGCCTGTTGAGGTGTCAGTTCATGTGGTGCTCATCTACAGCTTCTGTATGATTATCCAAGTGTCTTAATGTCGTACTGTATCTTTCATACGCGAAGTTCTTCTGAAAGCCTACGGGTACTTTTTTTGCGGATTTTCTCGCAAAAATACAAAAGGACGTGCAAAATCGTTCGTGTTTTATAGACCATTGTTAAAATGTTGGAACCATCATTGTACCACACGCTCAAAAACCACACCTTCTCCTTTCAATTCACATATTGCTCGAGTTGCGGCAGCGACTTTGTAATCTTGTTTCCAGTAGTGTATTACAAGGACTAACTTCAAACTTTGTTATCTCCATTTTGTGATAATTTTTTACGTACACGTCAAATAAATATAGTGTGAGCCATTTCTAAAGAACATCAAGTTTTGTAGTAAACGTTTCTAAATAACTGCGTATCAGCTTTGCTTGAACTTGGTAAAAAGGTATTTTTGGCAGTTTCGTTACCAAGCCACTCTCTGCCAGTTTCCAAAAGTGAACAGTCCTAGATAACTGTAGATTATCGTATGACGCTCAAAATACTGTGACTTTGTGGGTTCGTAAAATTAAAAAGTTCAATTACACCACTCAAAATGTTCTTTATTTCCATCTTATTCGAATATCACAATTACAATTTAATTTACACAATTACAACTAAGCCAGTTCGTTTTTACACGTACGCTCAGCGCGACTACACTTCTGCCCGCCGCGGCTAACTTAACACAACTGCTCGTCGCCTCGCTGGTATTGATCGGTGGCCCGAAGTTTCGCGCGATTTCCTTTTGTGGAGGGGGGAAACATTCTCGAAGCTTCGCCCTCCTTCGGGCAGCAGGAGGAGGGGGGAAACGAAAACTCAGCTAGCCTACAGTCTCCCCTCCCTCTACCGGCCGTCATTTATTGATCGGCATCGTGAGCTTACCGCGTGGGTAACACTGCTCCCTCCTCAAGGCTGGTCGTCCCGAACAGCGCCATCGTAGCGGGGCAGGCAATCCAGGTGTACCAGCAACATCTTTCCTCGGGGCACCTTCTGGATGCGGTAGACCACGTCGTTAATCCTCTTCACCACACGGTACGGTCCTTGCCATGGCTGCTGCAGGTTCGGGCAGCGTCCCTTGGTCCGGGTAGGGCGGCACAACCAGACCAGGTCACCTTGCTGGAGCCCTTGGCTGTTGGCTTGCCTGTCGTATCGGGTTTTCATGCGGTCGCTTGCCTTCTGGATGTTCTGAGGAGCCATCGCGTGCATGTCGTGGAGGTGGTTCACCAGGTTCTCCACATACTCGGTAGCTGGCTGTTTCACCCCCGGAGGGCTTCCAAAGGCCAGGTCACAGGGGAGGCATAACTCTCGGCCGAACATTAAGATGGCTGGCGTCATCCCCGTGGTGTCGTGTGGTGACGAGCGGTAGGCCAGCAAGAAAAGTGGCACCTTGACGTCCCAGTCTCGCTGATGGCTGGCCACGACCTTCCTCAAAGGTTCCTCTAAGGACTTGATTTACCTTTCCACCATGCCATCCAACTGGGGATGTAGAGGTGTTGTGCGGGTCTTGTTAACCCTAAGTCTCTCTAGTACCTCCTTAATCAGGTTGGACCCACAATTGGTGCCTTGGTCACTGTGCAGCTCTAATGGTACACCAAATCGGCAAAACACTTGCTCAACGAGGCAGTCTGTGATTGTCCTTGCCTCTTGGTTCGGGATGGCATACACCTCCAGCCACTTAGTGAAGTGGTCCACAACCACCATCAGGTACTTGCTACCTCGGTCGGATATTGGGAACGGTCCAGCAATGTCAATGGCGATCCGTTCGAATTGCGATCCGACGTTGTACTGCTGCATGCGACCCCGGCTCCTAGTCTGGAGGCCACGACTTGCCGCGCACACGTGACATTGACGGCACCATCTCTCAGCGTCTGCTCGGAGCCTCAGCCAGTAGTAGCGCTGCCGTAGTTTGTCAATCGTCCGGTTCCCTCCCAGGTGTCCTACTGAAGTACCGGCATGCACTTCTTCCAAGACTTCCGGGACCTTACTCCGGGGAAGTACCAGCTGTTCTCTCTGCGTCTTCCCATCGGGTGATTCCCATACCCGGAACAGCACACCCTCTCTGGTCTTCAACGAGTTCCATTTGGCCCAGTAAGACTTGTAGGTGGCGCTCCTCGGTGCGATGTCTGCCCAGGTTGGTCTCGTCTCGGCCTCCGCTTCACTCAACAGTGGCCCCAAGTCTGCGTCCGCCAGCTGCTCCCTCCTCAGGCCTGCACTATCCCAGCCATCCGCAGGTACTGCCGTGATTACTCGAACTGCTGCGGCACGCTCCTTCTCCTCCACTCTTTTGCATTGGCCGCACTCTTCTGGACAGGTTCTTTGAGACATAGCGTCCGCGTTACCGTGGCTCTTCCCTCTGCGATGTTCCGAGGTGAAGTCGTACTCCTGCAGCCTCTGAACCCAACCTGCTGTCTGACCTTCTGGTCGCGCCGCCACCATCACCTCGCTTCTCGCGGGGACAACCACGTCTTCGATCAAGATGACCCTACCGATTCCAAGGCGCTCTTCAGGTTGACGGAGTATAACCTATTCCCCGTCGAGCCGCAGTATTTTCCTGCCGACGTCGACCGTCGCCTCGTGGCTCCTGAGGGCATCCAGTCCCAAAATCGACTCCTCAGCCACCTTCGTGGCGAACACACACAGACGCACGGCACTCCGTCCCAAGGTCAGCTCCAGCAGGGCCTCCTTCTCCACAGGCAAGGTGTCACCCGATGCCAACACAAGCTGGTATGGTCGGCTCGGCTTCCTCGTCGGCAAACCCTTCACCACGTCAGGTCTGATGATGGTCACGGCCGCCCCGGTGTCCACCAGTACGCGGCACGGCTTTCCTCCTACCCAGCCGTCCGAGATAAGGCTGTCATCCATGCGCCGTCTGACGGCGCAGAGTGTCACTCGAGGGGATCCTGGTAATGGCGCCGACGTGCCCCTCACCACGCCGTGCCTTACTCGTTCTTCCGGCCGCTCTTCCTGGTGTGGGCAGTCTCTCTACAGGAGTCCGGGCTGTCCACACCCCCAACACAGGCCACTAGGTGTTCGCCGGCGTCCTTCGGCTGGTCTTCTGTCTACGGCGTAGCGCACACTCCTCGTTCTCGACGACGGGATAGCTGTTACCTTGGCCGCCTCCATCCTTAATGCTGACGTTAGCGTCTCGTGGATTGTTTTATAATCGTCGAGCATTAGGCGCTGACGAATCTCCGTGTCCCGTACCCCGTCAACGAATGTGTAGGCAGCTTCCCGGGATACGAACTCGGGTGGGAGGTCGACTAGGCCCTTGCTAGCCAGTTGCTCAACTGCCAGGACGAACTCCTGCAGCGTCTCCTCTGGCTGCTGCGACCTTGCCTTCAGCTGACTGCGGTACGCTGCGGCTAAGCGCTGGTTCCCGAAACGATTCTCCAGGGCCCCCCAGATGTCTTTGGACGCCGCCGTTGTGTGTACCTCGTTAAGGATTTCCGCAGCAAAAACCTGGAGGCTGGCTATTAACTGTGTGGCCTCCTCCTCTGGTGACCATTTGTTGTGCTTGGCCACTGCGTCGAATAAGCGGCGGAAGACCTCAAACGTTGACGCGCCGTCATATTTCGGAGGTTTGACGCACGCCGATGTTGTGTCGCGTCCCGTTGCGTCAACCTTGAAATCCGTTTACCTCCTGCCGACGACGTCCTCCACCATGGCGTTCAGGGACTTTGCGTTGCTGTCAGTCTTTCCTTCCAGCTCGTCAACGCGGCTCGCCAGGTTTCGACGCGCTCGCCTAACTCTGTGACGTCCTCTTTTACGCCGGTCAGCTGCTCTTCGAACTTCACGGCAAGGGCCTCGTTTGCCGCTTTCATCTCCGTGGCCAGGCTGTCGTTCGCTGCCCTGATTTCTGTGGTCAGTTCGGCCATCTTTGCGGTCATTGTCGTGGCCAATTTGTTGTTTACCGCTTCCGTATTCGCTGTTAATACGCTCATCTTCTCCAAAAGATTTTCCAATGCCGATTTCATGGCCGTTATCCCAGTCCTGACACCAGTTGTGACTTTGTGGGTTCGCAAAATTAGAAAAGTTCAATTATATCACTCAAAAAGTTCTTTATTTCAACCTTATTCCAAAATCACAATTACAATTCAATGTACACAATTACAATTTTGCCAGTTCGTCTTTACACGCACACTCGGCGCGACTACACTTCTACCCGCTAATTCTAACTCAACACAACTGCCCGTCGCCTCGCTGGTATTGATTGGGCCGAAGTCTCCCGAGACCTCCTTTTATAGAGGGGGAAAACATTCTTGAGGCTTCGTGCTACTTCGAGCGGCAGGAGGAGGGGTAAACGAAGAGCCAGCCACCCCTGTGTCTCCCCTCCCTCCGCTGGCCATCATTTATTGATCGGCATTGTAGGCTTGCCGTTCGGGTAACAGTATATATAGTTATGGGGAGATTCACTTCATTCATTCATTCATCAAGTAGCTGGCGGCTGACTGAGGGTCAGCACGATGTGTGTCATTCGTGTACCTGTCCTACACGGACTTAACCACTTAATGACAGGAAACGTGGGGTTTTGCAGGTTGGTGGTTTAAGATAATGTAGATGAAAAGAAGGGAGCTAGCCGTAGCTCCTCATGGTAGCCAACTCGGTGCAACGCTATGTTAGCACCGCTGGTGTGATAATTTTAGGAAGAGTTTAATTTAGAAAGTGTCTTAAATTCAAACAGTAATAGTTTTAAGGTTGAAATAAGAATTCTATTGTTACCGGGTGTGCCCGCACGCCATGCGGGGAAGCCGGTAGAGCTGGTAGCGTCCTTCGGTGTTTCTATAGTTCCATAGAGACCTAACCAGGGCGCTCTGATGTTGAGGCAAACTCGCGTAGAATTTTGTGGCCCGGCGCCTAATGACATCTTGCACATAGTGGAGAGATGAGGCTTCATGAAGGTATCTCACGGGAAACCTCCAGCAAACAGAATAGATGGCCCTAAGACTTCTATTTTGTACACGCTGAATTTGTCGCAGATTGGATCCTGCGGCCATGCCCAGATCTCACAAGCATAAAGCATGATTGGAAGAATTAAAACCTGAAAAAGTCGCAACTTAAGGGGTGTCAGCATTCCTGAGCACATTATGGGGTATAACGAAGCCGAAGCTCCGCACGCCCGATGACCTACATCCTGAATGTGACCCCGAAAAGTTAGGCCCTTGTCAAGCTTTACACCTAGGTACTTTAGAGAGTTTGTCCACTCTATCCTTCTGCCAGAATAGTTAAAGACGGGGAGGTTGGAGGGAAAGTGACGCTTAGTGAAGAGTATGGCTTGGCTTTTCTCTGGGTTGATAAACAATCGCCAAAGCCTACACCAATCATGAATGAGGCTTAGGTCTCGCTGTATTGGGTTGAAGGCTCTGCGTGCGTTTCATTCTGTGTTGTATAGTAGCACGTCGTCTGCATATTGGGCAATGTTGACGTGTAGCTCCGTGGGGAGATCCGCCACATACACGTCAAAGAGTGTAGGGGATAAGACAGAGCCTTCGGGGACGCATCCTCTGATGGGTCGTCTGGCAGATAGCTTTCCCGCCACAGTAACTGTGAAATATCTGTGTTTGAGGAATGAGTGTAAAATATGTATCATGTGTGCAGGAAGGCCCAGGGTGATTAATTTATGTAGGAGGCCTGCATGCCAGGTGGTAGAGAAGGCCTTCTCGACATCCAGATATACCGCCGCAGTGAATGCCCTTTCCTGGAAACCCAGGGCAGCGGGCTCCACCAGGCGGAGCAGCTGCTGTGATGTCGAGTGCCCAGGAAGAAAACCAAAATAATGGGGAGGAATAGCTTGAATGTCCCCCAGTAGGGGCGACAAGCGGGCTAAAA
Source organism: Mantis religiosa (assembly GCA_030765055.1). Taxonomy (NCBI): domain Eukaryota; kingdom Metazoa; phylum Arthropoda; class Insecta; order Mantodea; family Mantidae; genus Mantis; species Mantis religiosa. The sequence continues at coordinate 120,798,406 of CM060959.1, forward strand.
CAAGCCTCTCGAAAACTTTCGAGAGGACTGACAGGAGGCTAATGGAGCGGTAACTGGCGGGGAGTGCCAGATTCTTACCGGGCTTCAAAATGCAAATCACCCGAGCCTCCCTCCGCTGCCGTGGAAAGTGACCCAGGGCGCGACACATGTTAAAACCCCGAGTAAGAAAAAGAACGGCTTTGAATGGAAGATGGCGGAGCATGATAGGTGTCAACCCATCAGGGTCGGCGCTTTTTTGGGATTTAGACGTCGAAGTGCGCCCTGGAGCTCACTGGGTCTAATGACAGGTAGTCGGTCCGCCTCAACAAGAGGACGTCGAAGATACTGACGAACCTCCCGCTTGACGCGGCCAGTGAAGTCTAGGTCCTGTGGGTCATCTCGTGGCCTCATGGTCCTCTCTAGGTAGTCGGCAAACACATTTGCTTTGGTTTGGGGTTCATACACCAGGCTTTGCGTGCCTTGGATAGGGGTGGTTGGCGCCCCTCCACGATTCCGGTGTCCTTTTGCAAGCCTCCACGCCTCGCCATTCTCAAAATTCACTCGAGACATCAACTCCTCCCACGCACGCACACGGTTCTCGCGTAGTCGAAGTCGAACCTCTCGGCGCAAGTGCGCGAGCAGAACCTGATTATGGCGAGTGTGGTGTCACTGATAGAGTTTGCGAGCCGCCCAAGAGCGACGACTGAGTAGATGGATGTCTAGCGGGATAACGTGAGGGTGTAGAGGTGCTGCAGTGTGAACAGTGAGGTTACGAACAGTCTGTCCTACGATGGAGGTGAAGGAGGAGATCGCCGTCTCCAGTGTCGGTATGTCTGTAATGTGTGGGTTAGGAGGTATGGAGTCATTTAAGCAGACCCGTACGCAATCCCAATCGACCTCACGATTTTGAACCGTGAAATCATGACTGACAACCCGTACGTTTACCTCAGTCACAACTGGGTTGTGGTCGGAATGTAAGGCGCTTTGTGAATTGAGTGATAAGTGAAATGGAAAATGTTTGATGATTGCGAAGTCAATGACCGAAGGACGGCCTTCAATTCGCGGGAAATGAGTGGGTTGCCAGGGACCCTCAACTCTCAATTGAGAATCTCCATCTATGATGCGGATGATTTCTCTGCCTCTTGCGTCTGTCCGGGGACCCGAATGCCAACGCGTGTGTCTAGCATTCAAATCCCCAGCCATAATGACGTTGGGATGTAGGGTGAGGATGGAGAGATAATCATTAGCAACGAACTGTTGGCTAGGAGGGTGATATGCAGACACTATCAGGACTTCGGAACCACCCAGGTTCACGCAGACGGCCGTGGCTTCAAGGGTTTGAAGAGCGGGAAGCTGGACAGGTTTAAAGACAACCCCCCTCCTCACAAAGATTGCCGTGCCACCGCCGCGACGGCCCACACGGTCGACCCTGAGACAGTGATAGCCGTAAATCGGGAAGGACATTTCAGGTCGGAGATGTGTTTCCGATACCAAAATGAGATCCAAAGCAAATGACCTCGTGAAATGCAGGAGTTCATCTTGTTGACCATTGATGCCACTCGCATTCCAGAATACGAATCTGAACGAGGTCAGAGACCTAGTTCGACCCGCCATCATGGCTCGCGCGGCTTACTGCGGACAACAAGGCAAGCGCCTCCATGGCAATGACCATTCGGGCTGCAGAATCCGTGGTGTCGAAGAACCTCACCATCAGTTCACAGAGACGACGGCCGTGGTTCTGCAACAGTTGCTGCAACCATCCCAGCATCTCCGTGGCCTGCGTGGTGGGAGGAGAAACTTCTTTTGAAGTGGAAGCTTTGGTGGGAGAGGGGGATGCAGAAGAATGCCTGGGCGCCGGCCTACCATTAGCCCGTCCGTCTCTCAGCTGGCGATCGGGTTTGGGAGTACCTCGCCCGATCGACGCCTCGGAATCAGACTCTTACTCTCTGGCAGGACGTCTTCTCTGCGCTCTATCGGAGGGGGTGGTATTAGGGGCTGTTTCTGTAGCCTTAGGTGGAGTGTGTTTTGCCCGTGATACCGTAGCCAAATCCGCAGGCTTGTGCACTACCTCCGCAAAGGTAGGCACACCACGTGCTTTCTGAGTTGTACCAGAAGCAGCAGGCTGCACTGGTACAGCGGGGGCAGTTTTCTGCCTAGCCGATGCTGGTGCTGGCGCCCTCCTAGAGGCTATCATAGCCTTCCTAGTCGAGCAGCCCCCGTAGCACGCAATGTGATCACCCTTGCAGTTAGCGCAGGTGGGTACCTCAGTGATGGCACGCGGACAGACATCTCTGGTATGGGTGCCACCGCACCGTAAACAGCGTGGGTTACGGTGGACGAAGTCGCTGGAGTGGTTAAATCCCAGGCATCTGTAACATTAAGGGGGGCCGCCAGAGCCCTTTGCTGGTTCCATCTGAACGCGGAGGTAGCAGATGGTTATGACTCCGTCCAACTTTATTTCCGGGTCACTGGTGCGCTCCACCACTACAAGGAACAGTGGGAGGGGGGATTTAGTTCCTTGGCGATCTGGAGCTGGCCTTGTCAGCTGCTTTATCACTCTGGGGGTGATACCCTGGCGGACGAGATCTGTCCTGATGTCTTCCATTGAAGTATCCACCGGCAACCCGCGGATAACCCGGCGTACATCACGGGCTTTCTCCAGCCCAAAGGTGAAGTGGAAAATCCCTCTTTTCTTGAGGTGCTGCAATAAAAGGCTGCAATCTTCCACCGCTTTAGCCTGGAAGATATAGCGGCTTTTGTTCCTCCGCACTGTGCACGTCTGCGCCAGGGTCGGCATGACTTCTTTTTGGAAGCCAACAGCCCCAGAGAAGTCATCCACAATTATCGGAGGAACATGTTTCCGTTGACCCCCACCATTCTGACCTCTGCCAGCATTGGCAGGGGTTCGACGGCTGGACCGCCCAGAGGGCACGCCCTCTGCAGCCAGTCTCTCAGCGCGCTTGGCCTTCCATGACTTAACCTCACGAATCTCCCGCTCCTGCTCACCATCCGTGGATATGTCCGGCGAGCTGTGCTCTGAGGCATCCTCGTATGTCGAGCAGTAGCTGGAGTAGGTAGTGGTCCTACCACTACGGCCAGAAAAGGAGGTGCGAACACTGGTACACTCGACCTCGGAGTCAGACCCCGAGTTTTCAGCTAAACGATCAACTGGCTCGCGTGACCCGGCCTGGTTGGTAGTTTCGAGAAGTACTACCTTGCCTTCTCCGCCGCGGCGATGTTGGCGAGGTTTTCTCTTCCTGGTAGCACCAGTAGAGGTGCTGGTTAAGGCCGTTGCGGCCGCGTTGACTAGCCCGTTGGGAGCAGAGCTAGTGGATGGGATCGGTTCCATCACTAGTGGGATAGCTGACTAGGGTCTGACAGGTACTAAAAGCACTGCACCGCAACAAACACACAAACGTGAGTTCTTACCTGAAGCTCGCTCGCTCGTGCTGGCTGGCTGTATACAGCCAGAAGGTTTTTGCTGCGTGCCCACCCATTAAGGGTTTTACCGCAGGTAGGATTATTAATGAAAGATGTAGGATGAAGGTGATGTAGGTTTTTGATTGGAAGTTAATTTTGAGGTTACCAAGGTACCTTCGGGTCGAAAGAGAGGATGCAGTACTTAGCACCCATTTTGTTTTGTTTTAAATATTTTGTAATTTAGTTGGGGAGAAATTTAGATGCCAAACAGCTTGGAAGAATTATGAGGAGCTCAGCTTTAGCTGCTGATAGGTTCAGCTCCTGTGTTATCTAGGGTGCCCGCATGCCATACGGGGGACCCGATGCAGTCTAGATCGACGTCTAGTGGGGTCATAATTTCCCAGTGATCTGACAAGGGCGCTTCTGTGAGATGGTAAACTTGCGTATAATTTTGAAGCCCGGCGCCTAATTTCATCCTCCACGTATGGAAGACCCGATGCTTCGTGGAGCAACCTGGTAGGGAAATAACGTCCCACAGAATAAATAGACCGCAGTCCTTTATTCTGTGCACGTTGAAGCCATGCTAAACAGCTGTCTGCTGCCATGCCCCAGATCTCGCAGGCATATAGCATCACCGGGATTACCAGCGCTCGGAAGAGGTACAACTTCATGCGGACTGGCATCGAGGTAGACCCCAGCATTGGGTACAGGGAAGCAATTGCTCCCTGTACCTTTGCCGAAAGGTCCCTGATGTGTCGGCGAAAAGTTAAACCTCTATCCAAGTTGACACCAAGGTACTGGACAGAGTTAGACCACTCTATCCTTCGACCTCGGTAGCTGAAGTTGGGGCAGTTGCGGGGGTGTGGCGCTTTGTAAAAAGTATGGCGTGGCTTTTGTCCGGATTTACGGACATCCGCCAACGCCGACACCACTGTTGTGTTAGGCGGAGATGTCTTTGAATGGGGTTGAAGGCTCTGAGAATGTGTTTGTCCTTGCAGAACAGAAACACGTCGTCAGCGTATTGTGCCATTTCGACTCGTGGTTCTGTGGGGAAATCTGCCATAAAGACGTTGAAGAGGGTGGGGGATAGCACAGAGCCTTCGGGGACTCCGCCTCTCACTGGCCTTAGTGTTGATGTTTTCCCCGCGACTGAGACTTTAAATGTGCGATGTCGCAAGAAGCTGTGTAGAATGTTGATCACTTGTTACCTGAAGGATTCACTTCAACTAGGCAAATGGCAATTATATATCTGCTTTAGGTGACTTCGTCTCTCATATGTAATTATTTGTTGAGTCTTTATTGTTTCAGTATATGTTACAAAATCCCATGTAATACAAAGAAATTAAATTAAAGCATTACTCAAAGGGCACAAACACAATTTGTTATCATTCTCTATGAAAAATTGTAATTCGCTTCTTTACGGTTAGAATATTACTTGGTGGTGCCATCTCTGGAGAGCAGGACGAGTCTGGTATAACAGTGCGTTCTCGTTGGCAAATTAATCGTTTATGAAGTTTCGCGCGGTGTGTAATGAGTATGACTAAATTGATATCTCGTATATAATATAACAGTCGATTAATTATTGGACTCACGTGTTTACTCATCCCAGTCTGCTACTTCTATCTACTCAGTTTTGTTCGGAATACAGTCCTGCATCAGTGATAGAGAGACAACTGTACATACATAAACGATTTCTAACTTTGTTATCTCTTTAAGGATCATATGGAAATTTTGATTTACTTTATTGTCATTTGCCCATTGGCTATTTTACACATGATTAATTATTCGCTGCATTTTAAATTTACTGCTGCTCCCATGAAACACAAGAATGGAGATTGGCATTTTAAAGAGTGCTTTGTGAACAAATATATTGTTGTTTTACCATTTATAGAAAAGTCATTTATTAGGAGTTCTACTTTCCGGAAGTTCAAGTTAGAGATTTTGTTTGACACTCAAATATATTTAATATATGACATTTTGTTAACTTTGAACATTTCCCAAAAAATAACTTATGACAATCCTAGATCATGTAAACGATAGTTTCTGGAAGTGTGGTGGAGGTGTCATTGTTAGATACTTGACTTATATAAGTATCGTTTTATATTTATTCCACATACACACCGTTTATTAATAGCATGTATGTGAGAGTGAAGTGAAGATCTGTATTACAATTATGATTAAATATCACTGTCTAATCCCCATAGACAACAAACAAGCAACCTTGTTGTTGACTACTTTTGTTTATATCTGTACGTAAGTATAAGAGCAGCCTTGCGGAGATTGGGAGATCCGTGGTTCAAATCCCGACTATGGTATAGTATTTTTCAGTCTGACTCTACCCTTCCATATATTGTCGTTCACACAGTTGGTGTGAAAGTAAAAGTAATTTCCACAATCTATCGCAACTGTTTTTCTATTATTTGAGGTTCTGGAAGTAGTATCACAGTATCATTTTGAGATACTTGACCTATATAACTGCATTTTATATTTATTGAGATAATAGTCCCGAGTGACACCGCGGACCCAGACAAACACCAAAATTACTAAAAACTGTTTTTGGAAGAATTAAATGGAGATCAACACTGAAATATTAATATCGAATTTTCAAAGAAGACTTTGATATAATTTCTCTAAAAGAAAATAGCGTACTCGTCCTACGCCGTGGTGTAGTGTTTGTGAGTCTTGTATTTTCTTCCTTGATACAGAATGCGCTGGGGATCCTTCCCAGTAGGCGCCCACTAAACTTCGTGAGGAATTTGAGGAGCTACGATAGATAGCGAAAGCCAGGTTTCTTGCAGAGTGTACCATGATGCTGACCATATCTTCTAACAGTATCGGTTTTTTGATCACCCACTTCTAGCTTACGTATGTGAGCGTTATGTCGGCAGTCAGGTTCGCCTGCTGGGTGTTACGCCGTATCAAAATTGATTATTGACATAACAATGGGTTTTGAAATTCCTGTAAATGTTATGTATACCACGAACTGTCTTAAGCAGCATTACATTGGAACTTGAGTTTAAAATAAGGACAGAGTCGTATGTACTGTGTTATTAGTAATTTTAGTAATTAAGTGTTGTCCCAATTGATAAAACAGTGATAACTTATATACAATACGTATATTATGAAGGGTGTATAGCCAAGTCCATATAGACCAAAGGATGTTTAATATCTGTCAACATAAGAATAGCTTATGATTTTTATCTACGTTATAGTCACAGAGTGCCCTCCTTTGTACCAATTACTAGTAGTCCTTATTTCGGCATATTTATAGAAAGCTGGTGATATAAACAGTATACTATAACAATAAAGTAATTCGTGTCTAGACATGCTAAGCCTCGCCATCTATTTCTTTGGTCTCGAAGTCATAACAAATCTGTCATAATTGCAAAAAGGTACCAAAAGTAGCTTCTACAAACAATGAAACGAGATTGAAGGTTGGTAACAGGAATATTAAATAAGCGATCCTGAACAAAGCTCGCCGCTGAATACTTTACATTATATATACATATATCTGATGAGTATCAGGAAGATTAAGACTTTTCAATTAGGAAAAATTATCAACAATTGAGCGGTAATTTTCATTATGCAGTCGTGCACGTATCTATAAAATGGAAATTGAGTTGCTATTTAAGGACGATCTCTAACTGCTGTGTTTCTCATTCAGTATTTGGCATAAAATACGGTTTAATTTTACTCAGAGGTCTCTTAATTAAATCTGAGAATATTTTATGGGCCGTGGATTTACAGCTCCGCTTCATAATCACTCTGAAAGAAGCCGTGCTAAGGACTTCTAAGCCTGAAATAGTCTCATCGACTTACCGGGGTTTGAATATGAAACCTCCACATGTACATGTACATACAACCACAACCTTTTTTTCTGCACACAGTTGCGGCAATAAACATTTTTGAGATATTCTTTGCAATGACTTCCATAATCCAATATGAAACAAATTTCTTGATCTGCATTCGGTTAATTTAAGGGTTTTAATATCAGGGGATAATACTAGATTATGGTTACTAACAACACAAAAGACGTCTCAATTACTTTCATAAACAATAACACTTTTAGAAAACTGTAAAGATATATTCGTTATAGAAGACTTCGCATCTGTTTGTCGTTGATTTCTCTTTTCGATACAGTCGTAGTATATATTCCAACTGCTGTTTATCTACGTATACATCAAATAAATTAAGTATGAGCCATTTCTAAAGAACATCGAGTTTTGTAGTAAACCTTTCTAAATAATTGCGTATCAGCTTTGCTTGAACTTGTTATAAAGGTATTTATGGCAGTTTCGTTACCAAGACACTCTCTGCCAGTTTCCAAAAGTGAACGTCTCCTACATAGCTGTAGATTATCGTATGACACTCAGAATACTTTCTCAAACCATTCTTCTACCAAGGCTTCTACCTGTGTGCGACAACTTCAAGAAGTTTATTGAAATGGTCTCGTTACACAATAAACTACCGATTGCTCTAAATAGCAGAATGTGTGTGCCAACCTTTCATTGTCTTTTGTGTAGGTAGATAATGTGTACAGTGTGATAAAAAAATTTTAACAGTGTTGAGTGAGCTCAATTCCTATAATTGTGTACCATGTATTTGAAATGCAACTCGTAATTTTTTTTATCTTTCTAATGTAAATATATACCTGTGGTTTAGAAATGCAATGAGATTAGCATAGAGTGTATGAATGATTGATTTCATGTAGTTACTTGCCCATTGTACACTATTTTAATATTAAACTCATTTATTTTATTTGCAGAACCGCATTTTAAATAGAGAACAGCCTTTATCTACGTCATAGTATGTTATTACACCACATTTGTGTTTTACTAAATCAAAATCATGGTGTGTATACTAAGCGTTGTTTATAAGCATTTCTCAGCTACTACGGCCGCCATTTGAAATGCAAGTATCAGACCGATCGTTCTGAAACAGCGCACAAAGAGAAGGCAATTGTCGCCGCGGAAGGCTATAGCAATCGACAATGGTAAGTAGCGTAATATTGCATGCCATTCGAAAATTTTATATTAAGATTTCACTAGAAGTACATGATTTGTGATCCCCGGAACCTAAAGACAAAATTAGCATTTTCATATAAAGGTGTGTTTGTGTGTCAACCAACAGATGAATTATCTTTTAGTAATACCCGAATTCATTATGATTTATCAGAATGAAATGATTCAAATTAAGAAAGAATATGGCGGCACACGTACATGCTCAGTGAACGTCGGGCTACAGTGCCACAAAAGAGTACGTCTCACCTACATTTGTGGAGGAAGACACAAGTTTTCCAAAAAATATTGGTGTCATAAATGTATATACAGTTGTATCAGAATGACTTTATCAACTATAACGAAATCATAAAACACGCCATGCCATGTGGTGCTGGCTGGCTGTATAAAGCCAGAAGGTTTTTGCTGCGTGCCCACCCGTTAAGGGTTTTACCGCAGGTAAGGTAATATCGGGATGTTGTAGGATGAAATGTTGATTGTTAGGATGATGAATTTTTCTGAGGTTACTAGTTGTACCTGGGGGTTGATGGACAGGATGCAACACCTTGCACCCTGGTGTTTTGTTTATTTAAATTTTGGGTTTAATTTTGATGCCAAGCAGCTTGGAAGGATTATGTGGAGCTCAGCTTTAGCTGCTGTTCGGATTAGCTCCGTGGTTATCTCGGATGCCCGCAAGCCATGCGGGGTAACCGGTGCTGACTAGAGCGACGTCTAGTGGGGTCATAATCTCCCAGGGATCTGACAAGGGCGCTTCTATGAGATGGTAAACTTTCGTAAAATTTTGATGCCCGGCGCCTGATTTCATCCTCCACGTATGGAAGACTCGAGGCCTCGTGTAGCAACCTGGTAGGAAAATAAGGACCCACAGAATATATAGACCTGAGACCTCTATTCTGTGCACGTTGGAGCCATGCTAGCACGCTGTCTGCGGCCATGCCCCAGATCTCACAGGCATACAGCATAACCGGGATTACCAGCGCTCGGAAAAGGTATAACTTCATGCCAACTGGCATCGAGGTTGACCGCAACATTGGATACAGTGAAGCAATTGCTCCCTGTACCTTAGCCGCTCGATCCCTGATGTGTTGGCGAAAGGTTAGACCTTTGTCCAAGTTAACACCTAGGTACTGGACAGAGTTAGTCCACTCTATCCTTCGACCTCGGTAGCTGAAATTGGGGCAGTCTGCGGGGTGTGGCGCTTTGTGAAAAGTATGGCGTGGCTTTTGTCCGGATTAACGGACATCCGCCAACGCCTACACCACTGCTGTGTGAGACGGAGATGTCTTTGTAGGGGATTGAAGGCTCTGAGGATGTGTTTGTCTTTGCAGAACAGAAGCACGTCGTCAGCGTATTGTGCCATTTCGACTCGTGGCTCTGTTGGGAAGTCTGCCATAAAGACGTTGAATAGTGTGGGGGATAGTACAGAGCCTTCGGGGACTCCGCCTCTCACTGGTCTGAGTGTAGATGTTTTCCCCGCGACTGTGACTTTGAATGTGCGGTGTCGCAAGAAGCTGTGTATAATGTTGAGAAGTTGTGTTGGTATCCCCAGGTGGATCAATTTGTAGAGGAGCCCGGCGTGCCATGTCGTGGAGAAGGCCTTCTCGACATCCAAAGAAACTGCAGCAGTGAAGGCGCCTTCCTGGAATCCCAGGGCAGCAGTCTCCACCACCCGCAGCAACTGTTGGATTGTCGAGTGCCCAGGACGAAAACCAAACTGATGTGCGGGAATGGCTTGAAGGTCTCCCAATATTGGGGACAAGCGGATGAGAATCAACCTCTCGAGAACTTTCGAGAGGGTGGAAAGGAGGCTGATGGATCGGTAGCTGGAAGGGTGAACCGGATCTTTCCCAGGTTTCAATATGCAAATCACCCGGGCTTCTCTCCACTCTCGAGGAAAGTACCCAAGGGTGAGGCACATGTTGAAAATCCTAGTGAGGAATAGAACCGCGTTGAAGGGGAGATGGCGGAGCATTAGGGGGGTCAGCCCGTCCGGCCCCGCCGCCTTTTTTGCTTTGAGACGCTGAAGTGCGCCCTGGACTTCACTGGGACGAATGGTGGGGAGTCGAACCGCGTCCTCAGGAGGGCGACGTAAGAAACGACGCACCTCCCGACGAACGCGTTCGGAAAAGTTATCGTCCTGGGGGTCATCTCTTGGACATAAGGTACGTTCAAGGTAGTCAGCGAAAGCATCGGCTTTGGCTTGGGGATCGTAAGCCAGGCCTTGGGTGCCATGGATGGGTGAGTTGTATTGGCCTCTGTGATTTCTGAGGGCTCTGGCTATCCTCCACACGTCGCCATCCTCGACGCGCAATCTGGCCATCTTGTCCTCCCACGCTTGCACCTTGTGCTCGCGCAGTCGGGCACTGACCTCACGACGCAAGCGTCTTAGAAGCGCTCGATTATGTGGCGTGCGGTGACGCTGGTATAGTCTCCGTGCAGCCCAGGATCTTCTGATGAGAAGGATGATGTCCAAAGGAAGGACATCAGGGTGGAGAGGGGCCGATGAGTGGACTGTCAGATTGTGGGTAGTCCGCTTCACGATGGATGTGAAGGATGAGATTGCATTCTCCAGGGTGGCTATGTTTGTGATCCTTGGATTTGGCGGGATGGAAGTGCGGAGACAATTCCTGACGCCTTCCCAATCGACTTCTCGCGTCTGAAGCGAGATGTCATGACTGGCAGCCCTGGTGTTGATCTCTGTCAACACCGGATTATGGTCTGAATGTAATGCGTTTAAGGATGTTAGGGTGATATGAAATGGTAGATGTTTTGTGATGGCGAAGTCTATGACTGAAGGCAGTCCTCCTCCTCGCGGGTAGTGAGTGGGTTGCCAGGGACCCTGCACTTGAAGTAGCGGGTCTGCATCTATCAGGCGAATGATTTCAATGCCTCTTGCATCGGCCCGACGACCGCTATGCCAACGTTGATGTTTAGCATTGAAGTCGCCGGCCATGATTGCACTGGGACGTAGGGCTAGGATGGAGAGGTAGTCATTTGGGACAAACTGTCGTCGTGGTGGATGGTACACGGAGACTACTAAGACCTCTAATCCGCCAAGGTCCATACTGATGGCCGTGGCCTCCAGGGTTTGCAGAGGTGGGAGCTGCATGGGTTGATGGACCACATTCTGCCGTACCAGGATCGCAGTTCCGCCACCCGGGCGTCCCTGTCGATCCGTACGATGGCAGATGTAACCCGGAAGGCGGAACCGGGAGTCTGGACGGAGGTGCGTTTCGCTGACTAGGATGACGTCCAGGGCATGAGCTCTAGCAAAGTAAAGCAGCTCGCTCGCCTGACCGGCTAGGCCGCACGCATTCCAAAATGCGAATCGAAATGAGGTTCGAGACCTAGTTCGATACGCCATCACGGAGTTGCTGCGTACCTGCTGTCAGGAGGGCCATCGCCTCCATTGCTACCAACATCTTGCCAGCCGGGTCGGAAGAGGTGAAGAACTTCACGACGAGCTCGCAGATCTTCTGTCCATGCGTCAGCAGCAACTGCTGCAGCCACGTGAACACATCTGAGAGGTCGAGTGTAGCTGTGAGAGGAGTGGTTTGAAGTGTAGCCGGCTGGGCGACTTGGTTGGGTGGCGAGGGTGTGCGAGTGCGAATGGGAGCAGGTCTTCCTCCCGCCCTCTCATCCCTTAACTGTCTAGGAGGCATGGGTTTGCCATGCTTCTCCTGATCAGTAGGATTTCGGGGCTCGCGAGAAAGCCTCCCACCATTCCTACTCTGGTTGGTGTCAGCGTGTTTTGGGGCTGGGGTACGCTTTTGTTTGCGTGTCTGTGTGGGAGCATATAAAACACGCTTAGGCAAGTTGCACTTATATATTCGCTTTAGGTGACTTCCTCTCTCATATATAATTATTTCTTGAGTCAGTATTGTTAAATTATATGTTACAAAATACGCTTAATCCCATGTAAGACAAAGAAATTAAATCAAAGCATTATTCAAAGAACACAAACATAATATTTATCACTCTCTATGAAAAGCTGTAATTCACTTCCTTACGGTTAGAATATTACTTGTGGTGCCATCTCTGGAGAGCAGGACGGGTCTGATATAAGTGTGCGTTCTCCTTGGCAAATTAATTGTTTATGAAGTTTCGCGCAGTGTGTAATCAGCATAACTAAATAGACATTTCATATATAATAAATTATAACAGTCGATTAATTATTAGACTCACATGTTTACTCATCCCAGTCTCCTACTTCTATCTACTCAGTTTTGTTCGGAATACAGTCCTGCATCAGTGATAAGAGAGAGAGAACTGCACATACATGAACGACTTCTAACTTTGTTATCTCTTTAAGGGTCATATGGAAATTTTGATTTACTTCATTGTCATTTGCCCAATGGCTATTTTACACATGATTAATTATTCGCTGCATTTTAAATCTACTGCTGCTCCCATGAAACACAAGAATGGAGATTGGCATTTTAAAGAGTGCTTTATGAACAAATATATTGTGGTTTTACCATGTATAGAAAAGTCATTTATTATGAATTATTCTTTCCGAAAGCTCAACTTAAAGCTTTTGTTTTCTCTAAAAGAAAATAACGTCCTCGTCCTGCGCCGTGGTGTAGTGGGTGAAAGTCTTGTATTTGGCACCCTGACACGGAATGCGTTGGGGATCTTTCCCCTAGGCGCCCAATCAACACCGTGAAGAATTTGAGGAGGTACGATAGATAGCGAAAGACAAGTTTCTTGCTGAGTGTACCGTGATGCTGACCATATCTCCTACCAGTATCGAGTTTGTTGATCACCCACCTCTGCCTTGCGTATGTGAGCGTGAGGGTGGCAGTTAGGTTCGCCTGCTGGGTGTTACGCCGTATAGTAATTAGTTATTGATATAACAATGAGTTTTGAAATTCCTGTAAATATTAAGGGTACGACGAGCTGTCTTGCCCAGCATTACATTGGCACTTGGGGTTGACAATAAGGATAGAGTAGTAAGTACTGTGTTATTTGTAATTTTAGTACTTAAGTGTTGTCCTAATTTGTCAAACAGAGAAATTTGGCGATTTAAACAATATACTGTAACAATAAAATAATTCGTGTTTACACATGCCAAGCCTCGCCTCCTATCGCTTTTGTCTCGAATTCATAAGAGTTTGTCATAGTTGTATTAAGGTGACAAAAGTAGACCCTCATAACGTAAATGTTAAAAGGCGATCCTAAAGAATGCCCTCCGCTGGATGGTTTATATTATATATATATACCGACTATATGCAAAATAGCACTTTAATTGCGAAACAATTACCAACAATTGAGCAATTTTTATTACGATCTCCCGCACGTATACACAAAATAGAAATTGAGTTATTTACGTACGATGTTTAATTGCTTTGGTTTTTATTTCGAATTGCGAATCAGAGGCTCCTTTATTTTATTCAGATTTCTCTTTATTTGTTCTAGAAATACTTTACGCATGCGGATTTACAAATCCACGAAGAAAGTCGTGCTAAGAACTTTTAAGTCTGAAATAATCTCATCGGTTTCCCCGGGTTTGAATCCGAAACCTCCACATGTACATACAAGCACTCACATCCTTGGTTTCTAGACGAGGTTGTGATATTAACCACTGGCGGTTCACGTTGTCTATACCAAAGGGGAATGCACTGATTATTGAACATTTACCTTGCCTTAATTATTTGAAGATGAACTGCATACGACGATCTTTCTTTGTAGCAAACTTAATAACAACTCTCTCATTGAACTTCAGAATATTTTCTATCATTTCTTTTTCTATAGACAACATAGCAAGCGTAATTCACCTATCTTCTCCAATAATGTTCCTAAGGAATGCTTTAATTACTTTCAGTATGGAGAAACAGCGCTCAGATTCACTTGTTGCTAGAGGTAGAGTAATAGTTTATTTCAAAAGTTTTAACAATTCAGAAAAAGTGGAAGAAGGATTATTAGTTCTAAGATATTGAAGTAAATTTACAGCACCACCAATATTCCTGAATTCTTCTCTTGAATAGATGACTGAAAGTTCTGTAGGTAGTTTGTCCTTTTCAAACACTGGGAACACTTTTATGCTTTCACTGAACACATTTTCTTGAAATATTGAATTAAATTGCTCAAACTGTGAATCTTGTAGCAGGGAAGGCACAAAAAATATTTGGTAAACTGGAAACAGAGATTCAATTGTGACAGTATAACATCACATACTTTCTTGGCTGCTGCTGCTGCTCTGGTCTGTGTATTTGAAACAATTTTCTTTTGTGTGGGTTTCCTGCTGCCAAATCACAGTACTCCATCGTGTTTCTTAATTTTATAATGTCAGCAGTGAAAGCAGATATGTACACTGGAACTTAACTGTAGTTGATTGCACAGTATTTCTTCATGAGGCATAACTAAATGGAAACAAATTAAGTCAGAATGAGAACTCATTCTTGTCAAGATGCCCCAATAAAGTACTTGCCTCATTTATTGTCGCACTGCTTGAGATCTCTAATTTTGACAAAATTTCAAAACATTTTTAAATGCCTCCTTCTTTTCGTAAACAACATTTACGGTCCTTGATTTGTAGATCAACCTCGTTGATCCACCACTGGGCACTATCTTCTTAATACATTAATCTAACACCAATGATCTGTGTCGAGAGCGGAAAAAGAAGGTGATTATTGCTCAAAGATCTGAAAACAAAATATCCTAGGTTTTGTGTTTGCCTTGCACCTCTCTCCATTATTACATTTAGTTGATGAGCTTAGCAATTCATACAGTAAGCATTTGGGTACACATCTCTAACATTAGCTTGCGTTCCATTGATAGCCCCGCTCATTACCGCTGCAACATCAAAACTTTGACCTAAAAGCTTCTTATTTTGTTTTAATGTATTGCCAAGCACTGAAATTACAACTTCTGAAATTGCATCATAATTTTGCCCATTCAGAAAAAAAAATCCCCAGAATCGCTCAATAGGATTACCTAAGCCATTACAATACCTTAAGACTATTACAAGCTCAAACATATCAACAATATCTGTAGTTTTGTCGGCCATAACAGTTAAACACGTCTGTACATTTACTGAGTCAAGGGTAGCAAACATAAGCATGTTATTAATATGGTTTTTGTACATTTCATGTTTATGACATTTTTCATATAGTCTCTTCAAGTCCGAAGCTACCTTTTGAACCCATGCAATGTTGGCTGTGGCGTCTTCAATTCCAAATAAAAGGTATATTTCGTGTAAATTTCAGGACTGAAACATTTGCTATATTGTTTTTGTCGGCTTGTTGCACTTTGAATAACGCGTAACACAGCAGTTGGTCTTCTTCGCACTTTAATGTCACATTTCTCTTGCAGTGTTAAAGCACCAAAACGAAGTGACTTTAAATACTTCACTGAATTACTAATTATTACAATCACATCATTGATAGCAGTATATAAAGTCCAATTTGATTATGCTTTACTGTCAGGAACAAAAATACTTTTGAATTACCTGGAAATGTTAAAAAACCGTCTGATATAACGAAAATCCGCACGAAATTGCAGTTACAGCCCTCTTGGGACTGCAAACATTTGCAGTCCAGTGAGTTCACTAAGCTATGGGTCGCGCGGTAGGTGGAAACGTGAAGCGGCGGCTAGTGGAAGGGGAAATGGAAGTAATATACACGTTAGTGAGCTGTACTGGCAGTCCAAGACGGAGAAGCGGCTTGATATATGAACTTGTAATGACTTACACTATAAATGGATGTAATCTATTCAATTTAGGCAATTGAGGCAACAACAATAAAATTAAAATTTGCTCTGGGGGGCTGCAGTCCCGCAGCCCTCCCTTATCGGCCGCCACTGATATTAACCAATTTCGAGATATTCCTTTTTAGTACTTCCATGATCCAACCTGAACCATGGATTTCTCGGTCTCCGTTTGGTTTCTATAACCTCTAGAGTATCAAGGCCTAATGATAGACTATCGTTACCAACAAAATACAATTTACCCTTCCAATACTTTCATAAAAAACACACACTGATTTTACTCGAAGGGTGTCTCTGGAAGGTGGTGCCGCCTTTCAAGTCTTCCGACTCTTAACATGCCAGGACAATGTGCTTCACTTGTTGACAGAGGTTGGTAACATAAGGCGCTGTGGTTAAAAGGTGGGATATTATTACGTTATTTTATGAATTGGAACGGAGAAATGAAATGGATGTAGTGTATACAGGGAGTATAGCCAAGTTAGGTTTTGTGCAGTAGAAGCCTGGGATGCTTGTAGTTTTCCCCGGAGTCAATGTCATATTCCCCAAGGCCGCGGATGAGAGCATTGCAGCTGAGAGGAAAGGAGGAACCTAATGTAAGACCTGAAGCTTTCACGGCGAGCATTATCAAGGCTTCGCGGGTGATCAACCGTGTCAAATTAAGAAACGCCGAGCTTTCGGCCATGGCCTTCTTCAGGATCAGCTCAACGTTTATTAATTTGACACGGCTGATCACCCGCGAAGCCTGGATTAGGAAAGGAGGAGCTAAACTTTTGGGAGAGGGATAATATGTATTCAATAAGGAAATGGAGAGGACTAGATGAATGTCTGCATTGGGTATATACTAACCAGCGTTTACTGCGGTGTGAAGCACTCTGTGTTGAAGATTTTGGAGTCGATGGAGGTTGGTTTGTGCAGCTACGCCCTGAAGTTGGCAGGCGTAGGTTAATTAGGGACGAAGGATCTGTTTGTAGAGGAGGAGTTTGTTAGGGATGAACATTGCTTAATTCCTATGAGGACACACTGTTTTAGGAAACTGTAAATATGTTTACGTAATAAAAGACTTCACATCAGTTTTACATCGATTTCTTTTCGATATAGATGCAGTATGTATTAGAAATGCTGTTTACTTGAGTGAACTACGAAAAAAAAATAAAAGAAAATCAGGTCTAAAGAATATGAACAAGTTTACTTGTAGATCTCTCTAAATAATTTACCAACATCATTACAAAGACAAAATAGTAAAGGTTCTATCATCGGTGAATCGCAGTACGAACTTGGTAAAAAGGTATTTTTATGGCAGGTGAGGTATATCTGCCAGTTGTCAATAATAAACGTCTCCTGCATAGCTGTAGATTATTTTATGAGACTCACAATACTTTCTCAAACGATTCTTCTACCTAGGCTTCTAACATGCGTGACTACTTTAGGGTAATTGTTTAGAGGAGTTGTTTCGTTACATAATTTCCATAATACAAAGTGAACTTAAGCGATTGAAAAATCCTTAAAAGGCGGGTAGCCTAAATATGCTCCTCAGTTTTCATTATCTTCTGTTGAAATTTCGAGAAATAACAACCGAACTTAGTATCTTAAAGTTGTAAAATTACTGGAAAATTCAAACCAAAAACAATGAAATATTTCATGGCATAGAATATGTTGACATAATTCATTAGGTGTTTTTGCCTATTTCTTTTGATTTAGAAATAAGGAATATACATTCAGACATAAGAAGGCTTTATAGTCTATACCAGGAATTTGTTTCACTTGTAAATATATTACACATATTGTGTTTTGAATAACTAGTTAGACATACTTTACAAAACATAACAGACAGTCACAACGTTTTCATGTAAAGAATAGTTTGTGGAGCTGTATCAATGGAAGATATTGTAACCTTATTTTGTATTTATTTTAAATGTCAGTTCAGAGTTATAATAACGACACTTTCACAAACATGACTGTTTCATGTAAGTAGTATGTTGCTTGTATTTTATCAACTATGTTCTTTGTTATTTAAATACGCAGCTGTAGTTTAGAAATATTACTGTAATTATTGTTCTATACAGAACTGAGGACTGCGTGGAAGTTGTGCTTTAGAGCTGTTTTAAGGTCACGTGCTTCATATAGATTCCTGGTTTAGAGTAACTTATTTATCATATTTTATCTGTCAGTATTTACTCCCCTGCAAAAACTAGAGAATGAGTTTTATAAGGTGCTAAGTAAGATATTACTATTGATAAATTAAAAGTCTCAATGGGAATAAAATTAAATTCCACCCTAATGTTGCTAAAATAAGTAGCTAATTGCACTAAATAGCAGAATTTGGGCATCAATCATCCATGCTAGCAGTTCTGTTTCATGTATGTGGATTCCAGAGGTCCAGAGGTAGTCCTAGTCGGGCGGGGCTTTCCCCGTCCGGGTGTCATATGCCGCAGTACCTAGCCGCTTTGCGGCTTAACCTGCGAAATGAACTAGTAGATCCATGTTCTGCTGGGGTGTTTGAATTTGTTTACTGTTTGAAATTTTGAATAGGTTTGGTATGGGTTGCCCCTCTTTATCGTGGGTAGCTGTACTTAATCGTTCTCCCTTTTTGGGAGACACGAATTAGTTTTTTGCCCCGTTTTGGATACGGGTTGTGTAGCGCTTGGTCCTTTGGCGTAGAAGTTGTTCCCAGAGTCATCTGGGGTTTTCCTTGGGTTACCCAAGGGGTCCCAGGACGTCTCTCGGCAGTCTGAAGGACGGCAAGCGCCTTTGATCTCTCGGGTCATACCTTCCCAGGGAGTTCACTAAAGGGTTGGGGTGAATTTGGATTTTCTCGTACATTGATCGTGCCCTCTCGCGAATGACGTCGACAATGTACGGGATCTGGGAGTGCTCATGTAGGATATGAGCCGGGAATCTCCAGCCTGTATCGTAGATGATGCGTAGTGCCTTGTTCTGCAGCGTCTGGAGTCTGACGAAAGTGGTATTAGCCACTGTTCCCCAGATCTCACAGCCGTACAGAATCATAGGCGGAATGATCGCCCGATACAGTTGGAGTTTGAGACGGATCGGCATGGTTGATCTGAAGATAGGGTATAGGCTCCGGAGTGCGACGTGCCCCAGCTGGACCTTGCCCTTGACGTGTGGAACGTAAGTTAACTTACGGTCCAGCGTCACCCCGAGATACTTCGCCGTTTGCACCCAAGGGATTCGACGGCGCCGTAAAACGAAGTTCTGCTGCAACCGGTTGGCTATGGTTTTCGCCAGGAGAATAGCAGAGCTCTTCTCCGGGTTAATTGCCATTCGCCATTTTGCGCTCCATTCGCCAATGGCCCGGAGCTGGGTTTGGATTTGTCGGTAGCTGTACCGTGTGTTCCTATTGACTGCGAAGATCATGAGATCGTCCGCATACTGACAGGTCTGGGTGTTGTGGTGAGTTGGGATGTCGGCCATGTAAGCTGCGAAGAGTGCCGGCGACAGCACGCTGCCTTCCGGCACTCCAGCGCCAATGGGCCGCTCGGTGGACAGCTTCCCCTCCATCTTTACTCGGAAGCTTCGGTTTCCTAGGAAACCGGCCACCAAGGAAATGTATGGACGGGGAATTTCATGCTCCAGGAGTTTGTAAATGAGTCCTTCATGCCAGGTAGTGGCGAATGCCTTCTCCACGTCGAGCAGCACTGCTACCGTTTTAGACCTTTCCTGGAAACCCAGGGAGGCCTTCTCGGCAACCCGCAGTAGCTGCTCGGTCGTGGAGTGGCCAGAACGGAAGCCAAACTGGTGTTCCGGGATTAGGCCCCTTTCCTCCAGATGAGGAAGGAGCCGGGAGAGGAGCAGTTTTTCGAATACCTTCGGAAACCGTTAACTTATATCCACATTAGATGGCTTCGACTCTATAATAAAGTTATTTATTTGTTCGCAATTGTGTCAGTATATATTTAAACATTCCTTTATTTTCAAGTAATACAAGGAAATCAATTCTGAGCAGCATTTAATGAACATATATACAATTTGTTATAAATCTCTGTAGATAATTGCAAAGTATGCCCTCCGCGGTACGATATTACAAGCAGTGCCATCTCTGAGCAGCAGGACGTACCGGTTAGGAGGGTCATCTACGAAAAAAGCTAAATAATTTATTCCAATTTACAAGCTTGCCGATAATTAAAAATATTAAAAAAATTAGTATTACCTCTCTCTGGTATAACGTATAATACAATAAGGCATAGATTTAAGTCTCTACAAAGTAGCCAGCCCTCAGAATCGCTGCACAAACTCTTGTCATACTCTAGACAAGATTGTGTAGTGTTTTCTCAGATGTTGCACTCCAACAGGTCTGTGAATTATTCTATATATCTTTAATATTAGATGGCCTCAGGTTTCTCACTTCCATGCCAAGGCCGTCCTATAAGACTTCAGAGTAATTTAAGTCCATTGATTGACATGGCCAAATTATTATTTCCAGTTGCGCACACTGCTCTTTTCTATTGACCTACCCTATGAATAACCTAGAAGCATATTTCAGATAATTGTTCTGTTGTTGAATAAATCCACGACCAGTAAGTCTCTTGCCAGGTAGATCAGCTTTTTGTTCAGTATTCTGTGATGTTCTAGCTTCTTTGATGTTTCATTAATCCTTACTAGATCAGCAATTGATCATCTGCAAAACATCCCCACATCGTACCTCATCATCACTGTTGGCATCACTTTTTGGGATTTCATTCGTTCTCCATGAAGTGACGAACAAATCTTCTACGATGGCTTCCAAGCACTTGAAACTGAGACTCCTCCTTGAATGAGACTTTGGACCAGTGTTCAACGTTCCAGCTTATATGTTGCTGTGTCATTGCAATCCATTCACCTTATTTTGTGTGCGTAATATAAGTTTTCTGGCCGTTATGTACCTCTTTAAACCTTGCTCACAAAGGCTACGTTGCACGGTTGAGACAGAGATTGAAGCTGTACGCATACCAATAACTTCCTCGCAAATTTCAGGCTCTGTACGAGTAGTCTCACGTTTACTCTGAACATATGAACTGATCTTCCCTTTGATGTTACTCGGAGTCTTTCAGAGAAACACTTGCTTTCGCATCAGTTTGTTTGAACCGCTGCAATGTGAACATCACTGTAGATTGGGCTAGCTAATCTTTTCTTGCTTTTGCACACTAGAATATCCCTCTAGTTGCAGAGCTACAATAAGAGCACGTATTTTAATTCCAAACTCCTTATTTTGTTCCACTACAATGAACCTAATCAAGTATACAAATATACTGCTGGATCTATACAACGTACTGTAAACCAAAGTGAACTGTTTGCTACACAGACTGCTGAAGGAATGAGGCTATTCGAATGTAAATGTCAGACAAAGGCACATCAGTGTAGTCGTGCGAACTCATCAGCTCTGCTCTAAGTCATAAATCAGTTAAATACACAATAGAAGTACGTAGTATTTACATGTTTATACATATGGTATTAACACAGAGCGGATATGGTAGAATATTACCCACGAAATCCAAGTTTTATCCACAAATCTATACTTGTGAATGGTGATCGAAAACCTTTGACCGGTATTGTAATAATTTATGAAACCTCCCAGTTTAAAAGTAATGGGTAGAACTAAATAAATGTCTCCTATATAATATATTAATTTTTAGACTCACATGTTTTCTCATCCCAGTCTTCTACTTCTATCTACTCAGTTTTGTTCAGACTCAGTCCTGTATCAGTGACAAGAGAGACTTGGAAATAAAAGTATTTCTAGCTCACCTTTCTCTTTAAATGTTATATAAACATTTTACCATATTTTATTATCATTTTTCGCATAGGTCCTTTGTGTGTCATTATTTATTCGCTGTCTAATTCCATGCCATTAGCATGTAACCTAGAGCTTACTATTTTAAAGATGTACAAGTATTGCAACATTGTAACTAAAAGCAATGCTATTACATTAGTGTACAGTGGAAGAATGTTTAAGGTTATGTAGCTACTTGCGCATTGATCACTATTTCATATTAAACTATACGTATTTACACTTCATGCAGAACAGAACCTTTATCTACATTATAGTCTGCTATTACACCACATTTGTAGTTTACTGAGTCAAAATATCGTACTTAGTAAACAAAGAACTGTTATATATATCCCAAACAGTACGGCCAATATTACGGTCCTGAATACGCCGTCCAGCGTCAGCCGAATCGAATTGCCGAGGTTATGTCAACCAAAGAGATCATTTAACTTGGCATACAGTATTAATACCTGTATCCATTACAATGGAATGGCAAGAATAAAAAAATGGTCACATACATGTGTACATGCGTACTGGAGAGTGTAACACAAAAATATAGGAGTAAATAAATCTTAGTAAATAACATCTTTACTATCAAAGAGAGATGTGTTAAATATACTAAAAAGCATAACGTAGTTTAGGTACTTATCTGGAGGAAAAAACAAGATTTCCAAAATGTGTTTACCATTATAAATGTATAGTAGCTCCAACCACAGAGCATATACTTATTAGAAGTGAACCTCCCATGTTAATCGTTGGCAAGACGAGGTGATCACAGCGCCTCTACTTTCGGGTGGCAAAGTTAGTTATGAAAAATCGTGCGCCTAAATAGTTTACGTTGCCGGAATACTATATCTATTTTTCATAACTGCTTAGCTGTCAGCTGGTTATATGTTCCAATACCGTATTACTACAGATGACGCACAAAGATAATTGCGTGAGCTTTGAGAGTTGTGACTGCAGTTTCAAAGTTGTTGCATTTTCTAAAAGCTCACATAATTATCTTATATCATCTATAGCAATACAGTATTAGGACATACAATCATCTGAGTCTTGCAGTGAATGATCTGTTTGGCACCTGTGTGTTATTTTCCTCTTCAATTACCTAAACTTTCCTAGGAACTTTCAAGGAACTAACAATTGGATGTGGTATTTGACAGGAAAATTTGAATTATAATATTGCATTGACATTACTGCTTACTTTTATTATTCTGGCTCATAAGCATAACTAATTAATTTGAAATTTACTTAAATAACATGAGTAATTCATTGCGTTACAAAAAAAGTTTAGCATAACATTATAGCACTTTAGCTATATGTTTCAATCTTAATGAGATTAGTTGCCCCAGGCATGACCTGGCATTTACCTAAGTTTAAGGAGAAAACTTTGAGAAAGAACCTCAAACATGTAATGAAATACACAAATAAAACTTCAAAAAACAAATAAATCAAAGTAGTCACAGTATTACACTCTACCACATCATTAACAGTTTGAGAGGAATTACTATTAGGCAAAACATAGTTTAATAACATTAACTACTATGTAATCATCCAGAAACTAAGCATTAGATGATTACATTAAAAATAAAGGCTAGTGTTAATTGCCGCATTTGAAGAAATGCCTTTAATTAGGCAATTTATTGCTTCTATAAATACCTAAATAAATCCCAAATAATTATGTATTTATAAATCTGGAACGCAATATAATGACAACTACCACTTAATTGGTCAACAACAACAAAATGCAAAAAAGACTGTAATTATACACATCTGAATATTTTCTTCGTTTTTTCATGGCTTGCGTTAGCCGTGCTTTTTACACAAATGCTACTTTACTACTCTTTAATGTATTAAGAAATTACAAATGTGAACACATGTCTTAAGGAAAATCACAATTATATATTCCCTTCAGAAGACTTCATCTCTCATATTGAATTATTTGTTGAGTCAGCGTTATTTCAGTGTACATTACAACATCCGCTTATTTTCGTCTAATACACAGAAATTAAATCTAGGTCATATTTAAAGACTAAACATGTCCATTGTTATAATTCTCTGTGAATAATTGTGCTTGCCCAGCCCACAGGGTGTTCCGACGCTCGGGTGACACTGCTCCCTCCTCAAAGCTGGTCGTCCCGAACAGCACCATCGTAGCGTGCCAGGCGGTCCAGGTGTACCACCAGCATCTGCTCGGAGTCTCAGCCAGAAGTAGCGCTGCCGAAGTTTGTCAATCGTTCGGTTCGCTCCCAGGTGTCCTCCTGAAGTGCCAGCGTGCACTTCTTCCAAGAATTCCGGTATCTTACTCCGGGGAAGTACCAAATGTTCTCTCTGCGTCTTCCCATCGGGTGATTCCCATACCCGGAACAGCACGCCTCTCTGGTCTTCAACGAGTCCCATTGGGCCCAGTACGACTTGTAGGTGGCGCTCCTCG
This sequence comes from Mantis religiosa, assembly GCA_030765055.1. Lineage (NCBI taxonomy): Eukaryota > Metazoa > Arthropoda > Insecta > Mantodea > Mantidae > Mantis > Mantis religiosa. The sequence goes on from CM060959.1 coordinate 120,822,725, forward strand.
GTGCGATGTCCTCCCAGGTTGATCTCATCCCTGCCTCCATTTCCCTCAAGAGTGGCCCCAAGTCTGCGTCCGCCAGCTGCTCCCTCCTCAGGCCTGCGCTATCCCAGTCGTCCGCAGGCACTGCCACAACTACTCGGACTGCTGCGGCACGCTCCTTCTCTTCAGCAGACGGGTCGGTGTTCGCCCCGCCCCCTCGTTTGTCTTATAGCGTTAAGAAGGGATGGCTGGGACAAAAAACATCACGGCGCCGTCTCTTTCTGTTCCACTTGTGTTCTCGAACTTACAGGACCTTTCCTCTAATCTAGAACCTTCCGATCGACCCGCTGGCTCTATATAAGCAGCACGTCGGGCAAGAGGAGTTAGTGTAATATGAAAACTAAAACGTAAAGGAGCAATTGTCAAGTAAGTCTGTCACGATCAAATAAGTTGACATAACATAATGTGTGTTTACAAGATTTACATTTTTGATGTAGTAAGACTTGTCTATATCATATATTTTACTATTTATACAAAAGTCATTCAGAATTAACTATAGTCCCAGAAAGCTCAAACTATACGTTTTGTTTTCTAAGAAAATGTATTCCACACATGGCATTTAACTAACTATATTTATTTTGACAATATAAGATATTATTGGTGATTAATAATTAGTTATCAGTGAAAGCAAAAGTAAATTCCACCCTAAAGCTGCTAAATTAAGAAGCTAATTGCTCAAAATAGCAGAATTTGTGTCAAACATTGATTGTGTTTTGTGTAGGTGTATGACGTTGTGTACAGTAAGATAAACAGTGTTTAATAGTTTTGAGTAAACTCAATGCTAGCAGTTCTGTAACATGTATGTGATATCTTCCTTGCAGCTTTTCCATTATCATTGTGGTTCAAATGTTTAAATTGTCGCCATTTAATATGCCAATGTCAACTCCATTCTTTCCAGATAGTAGTGAGCACGCCGTTACACGTACGCGGAAGTGAATTGTCGAGGCTGAGTGAAACAGCAGTTGACCATATAAGTAGGATGACTTTGAATTGCATTCAAAAATTCGATATTGAAATTTTACCAGGAATACATTACCCTGAATCTATAAGAAATACATGAAAATAAGGGTATGTTTATCTATAGTTTAGATATCAAACATAAAGTTCATAAGGAGGTCTGTCTTCCCTAAATAACCGTTTACTTCTTTTTGTTTTAACAGCCATGTCCATTCAAGAAACATACCAAACAGACCAGGTCTTTGAGACTGTTGTGTTTCATTTCAAATCTAAGTAATATCTAAACAGCATAATATTTGTTTGTTATAAATCTCTTAAAGATATCACAAGAGTTGCCATCTCTGGACAACATCTCGATTTTCTTTTTCATAAAGTAGTATTTGATTCTGTAAATTAAAATTCTATAAGACATTGTAACAGTTGTTTTAATATAGCGCCAAGCAAGAGTGATTTGTTAATTTTAAAATGGTAATTAAAATTGAAATAATTTTATTAGTAGAATATGCATTTAGTTATTAATAAATACAAAAGAGAAACGCAGTTACACACGTGACATATATTGTACAACTGTTTGGGGAAGTGATCCTGAAGAATCCGTAACTATAGAGACGGAAAAAGCTTAGAGTATAGACGCTAGAAGAATGACTACTGAAGGAAGTAAGTGTTCCTGATAATGACGACCTTTCCCAAGTGTCTTCTTGACTGGTCAAATAGTAACATTTTGCTCATTAGAAGTTTAAAAAAATTATTCTGTGACGGTTGGTTGATAACTTCCGGGACTTACAATATATTCTCCAGAGAAGCTAAAACACATTTGATAACAACATGGCAACATACATTATCAAAGAAAAAGAACCTAAATGACAACGAAACCAATAACAAAATTTTAGAAACCTGTTGAGATATATTCCTCAAAGAAGACTCCCTCGTTCATTTTATTTGATTCCTTTTTTCGATATATTTGAAGTAAACTTTCGAACTATTGTTTGTTTTTACATTCCACAAACAAATTATACGTAGGCTATACCTAAAATACATAGAAAGATATTTGTTATAAGTCTCTCTAAATAATTACAAATCATCTTATTCGGAACAAGTTATTACATGTGGTGCCATCTTTGGGGCGCAGCACGAGTTTCGTAAAAGTTACCATCCGCTAAATTCATTTTCAAGTATAATCTTCATGTTTGGAATACGTATCAATAAATGCACGTCTCCTACATAGCACTAGTTTAATGTAGAAGACTCACGCTCAATTCTCAGTCCATTCCTCTACCACGGATTTCACCTCTATATCTTCTGGTTTAAATTAAATGCTTACAGAAGTAGTTTCTTTGCATAATTCCTTGTATATACAAGAGAAACAAACGTTTGCTGACTGTTTAAAGAGCCGCCTGCTAATTTGCGCCTGTCTAATTTCATGGTCTAACGATAAAATTTTGGGAAAATATGGTGTTTAATATGTTAGAGATTTGAAAATACTGGAAAATGAAAATGAGAGAAATGAAGTGTTTATTGTGTTATATAATGTTGACGTAATATGTTACCTTCTTTAAGCATAATTTCATTTATTTTGCCTTTAATGCAAATATCATTTAGAATGAAAACGATTTTTAGTCTATACCAACAAAATTCAACATATACTTTGGACATGTAAATATATTAAACATATTGTATTTTGACGACCTAGCTAGACATATGTTACGAAACTTTTTTTTCAAGTGGAGGAAAAATCCATTTATGGACTAACCCCGACTGTACTGGGATGGTGCAGCCGGGAATGTGAGCTTCACCCGGAGGTACTACCCACTAAAAAACCTCAACCGGAGGGAAGTCAGGTGAGGAATTCCAACATCCCGCTATGTGCACCTGCGGATTCTTGGAGAACGTGTAGAGGTTGGCCGTATGGCCTAACCAAGGTGAGATTGGATGCTAGGACATAAGCATGGCCGAAGCCCTGAATAGGCCCTAGCGGATTCGTGGTGAGGGATGCAGTTGGGTGTAGTGTCGTTTCCAATAGGAAACACCGTCCAAACATAGTGGAAGCATCCTCAATGATAGAGGAAATAGTCATGTGTGAGTTATACTACTTTATTTGCATTAGTTTTTATTTCTTAGTTAATGTATAACAGACCGTCACAATGTTTTCATGTAAAGTATAGTTTGTGGAGGTGAGAGCTGTATCAATGACATATACTGTAACCTTATTTTGTATTTATTTTAAATATCAGTTCAGAGTTATAATGTTAACACTCTCACAAACATTACCGTCTGTTTCATGTAAGTAGTATGTCGTTTGTATTTCATAAACTAAGATCTTTTTTATTCAAATACGTAGCTGTAGTTTAGAAATATTAAATATAAATTATATAAATTTTATTCTATTCAAAACTGTAGACTGCATGGAAGTTTTCCCTCAGAGCTGTTTAAGGTTATGTGTTTCATTCCGACTGCTGGTTTAGAGTTACTTATCCCTCTGTTTACGCCTATATATTTACTTGCTAATTGGTCAATATTTTATATTAAAGTTATATTTATTTTACTTTTAGGACAATGTTTTTGTGCAGAGCACAGCTTTACCTAGGTAAGTGTCACTTATTAGACCACGTTTGTATTTAATTGCATTATAGTTTGTAGACAAAAATTTGTATGAGCATTTTCCACCCCCTATGGCCTCCAATTGGAATCCCAGTGACATATCCGTTTATGTTTATAGTGCTAAAGAGGATATATCCCGTAAGTAGAAGTGAACTGTTGGGGCTCAAAGATATACACGTAGGCAAAGTAATTACCGTGGTATTGATCTTCATTCTGAAATGTTACATGGAGATTTGACCATTTATATATGTTTTATAATCCCCTGAGTCTGAAAGCAGAAGAGGAATTTTTATAGAAAGGTGTGTCAGCCAACAAATGGGTTTTCTAAATTAAAAGAGAGAGAGGAATGTTAGATATGCTATAATGCCTCCCACACAACTGAGGTAGAAAAAACAAGGCTTTCTCGTGTTCCTATTATAAATGGATAAAATTTCAAAGTAAATTTTGGTGAAGCAGCAGTGAAGAATGAATTTCATTTGGCACAATAATAAATATATTATATTTATTTATTATTTTAGAGGACTTCGTCTCTGATATATTATTATTTGTTCATTCGATATTGTCTCTATAGATACTACAACTTAAATGTTATTTCACGTAATGCAAAGCAATTAAATCCAAGATGAACTTAAAATCATAAATGATTTTGCTATAAATCTCTGTGAATAGTGGTAAATCATTTTTCTGCGTCAGAATATTACAAGTAGTACCATCAGGACGTGTCTGGTAAAAACGTTAAAATCTCTCCTAATTTGTATTTAATATGGAGTTTCCTATATAGTGTATTGAAGCAGTAGATTAATTATTGAATTCACAGCGCCTTCTCATACAGCTTCTCTACAACGCCATTACTTCTATCTGCTCAGTTTTGTTCAGACTACACTCCTGTATCGGTGATAAGACAGACAATTACATGTAAAAGTATTTCTAACCCAATTTTACCTTTAACAGCAATGTTGATATTTTAGCTTAGTGTATTGTAGTTTTACTCGTTGGCTAGCTTACGTATTGTTGACTATTTGCTACTTTTCACATTCCATGCTCTAACCATGAAACGCAACAATGGAGCTTAGCATTTTGAATAGTGGTTCCTATTTTTGTGTCAGAGGAACCACATTTTTGTTCTAGAAGCAACTGTCTACATCTTATGTTTTGTATTTATACAAAAGTCATTCAAAATGTAGTCTAGTTCCAGAAATTTCTGGCTAAACCTTTTGATTTTCATGCAAATATATGAAACATATGAACACTTTGATAAAATTTAAGACACAGTCTACCAAAAACAACAAAATATCACAAATATTACACTATAAAGGATACATTCTGGGGGTGGAATAGCAGTATGCTTAAAAGATTCTTGACTTATATAACTTATCATTTTATATTTATTCCAAATGTTGGTACAAAGTAACGCCGTTCACACCCCCAGAGATCCACATCGTTCCGATTAAATCTTGATATCAAATTTTCGATTGACGATTTTAATAGAACTCTCAAATTGGAACATCGTTCTAATAGACAACTTACCATTTATGTATGTAAAATATTATATCCGAGTTAGGGATATAATATTGATTCTGTGTTGTTTTGAGCGATCAAGTAGCATATCATTTACCTTATGTCTTGTAAGTGTAAATGCAGATAGTGCAAATGAAAGGACAAATATTAAGAAAGGTCAGTAAATGTCGCGTAACTGCAGAGTGTAACTCCAATCATGTGAGCAAATTAATAACATAAATGACTATATGTCCCTGCTGCTCTCAAATAGAGATATGTTAAAATACTCTCTCGTAAGTTATGTAGTTTAAGAAAAACAATTATTTGGAGTGTGTTTTGACAAACAATTAGTAATTAATTTTCGAAGTATAGAGCATTAGTTTCTATGGTTTTGAGTCATCGTACAGCGAGGTTTATCATCCCACGATGGTACCAGTCTGTGTTTCTTGATGTGAAGAATCCGGTGACACTCACTTGCACTGCTTTAAAGTTGCCAAAGTTTCCTCCACATAGAAAACGGGTCATATATCTCATGGTGCGAGATCAGGGCTGTAAGCTGGGTGTGGTAGCAGTGCGTTCTTCACAATCCCTGAACCCTTTCCATGGTTGTTCGTGCAGTATGTGGTGTTCTATTATTCTGTTGCAAGAGAACTCTACTTCGGTTAACTAATGCTAGGTATTTCCGTTACAAATTTTCAAGAACTCGTCACCAATATTCAAGAACAAAGGTCCATATCAATCGCTCTACAGTTTGGAAAAAACTACCACTGACTCACACCTTCACATTGCCACCAGAGGTACAACATTACTTTGGGACCGCACTGACACTTTTATTGGGATAACGGGTAAGCAGAGATAGACATCCACCTTACGTCTAGCCTGTTGAGGTGTCAGTTCATGTGGTGCTCATCTACAGCTTCTGTATGATTATCCAAGTGTCTTAATGTCGTACTGTATCTTTCATACGCGAAGTTCTTCTGAAAGCCTACGGGTACTTTTTTTGCGGATTTTCTCGCAAAAATACAAAAGGACGTGCAAAATCGTTCGTGTTTTATAGACCATTGTTAAAATGTTGGAACCATCATTGTACCACACGCTCAAAAACCACACCTTCTCCTTTCAATTCACATATTGCTCGAGTTGCGGCAGCGACTTTGTAATCTTGTTTCCAGTAGTGTATTACAAGGACTAACTTCAAACTTTGTTATCTCCATTTTGTGATAATTTTTTACGTACACGTCAAATAAATATAGTGTGAGCCATTTCTAAAGAACATCAAGTTTTGTAGTAAACGTTTCTAAATAACTGCGTATCAGCTTTGCTTGAACTTGGTAAAAAGGTATTTTTGGCAGTTTCGTTACCAAGCCACTCTCTGCCAGTTTCCAAAAGTGAACAGTCCTAGATAACTGTAGATTATCGTATGACGCTCAAAATACTGTGACTTTGTGGGTTCGTAAAATTAAAAAGTTCAATTACACCACTCAAAATGTTCTTTATTTCCATCTTATTCGAATATCACAATTACAATTTAATTTACACAATTACAACTAAGCCAGTTCGTTTTTACACGTACGCTCAGCGCGACTACACTTCTGCCCGCCGCGGCTAACTTAACACAACTGCTCGTCGCCTCGCTGGTATTGATCGGTGGCCCGAAGTTTCGCGCGATTTCCTTTTATGGAGGGGGGAAACATTCTCGAAGCTTCGCCCTCCTTCGGGCAGCAGGAGGAGGGGGGAAACGAAAACTCAGCTAGCCTACAGTCTCCCCTCCCTCCACCGGCCGTCATTTATTGATCGGCATCGTGAGCTTACCGCGTGGGTAACACTGCTCCCTCCTCAAGGCTGGTCGTCCCGAACAGCGCCATCGTAGCGGGGCAGGCAATCCAGGTGTACCAGCAACATCTTTCCTCGGGGCACCTTCTGGATGCGGTAGACCACGTCGTTAATCCTCTTCACCACACGGTACGGTCCTTGCCATGGCTGCTGCAGGTTCGGGCAGCGTCCCTTGGTCCGGGTAGGGCGGCACAACCAGACCAGGTCACCTTGCTGGAGCCCTTGGCTGTTGGCTTGCCTGTCGTATCGGGTTTTCATGCGGTCGCTTGCCTTCTGGATGTTCTGAGGAGCCATCGCGTGCATGTCGTGGAGGTGGTTCACCAGGTTCTCCACATACTCGGTAGCTGGCTGTTTCACCCCCGGAGGGCTTCCAAAGGCCAGGTCACAGGGGAGGCATAACTCTCGGCCGAACATTAAGATGGCTGGCGTCATCCCCGTGGTGTCGTGTGGTGACGAGCGGTAGGCCAGCAAGAAAAGTGGCACCTTGACGTCCCAGTCTCGCTGATGGCTGGCCACGACCTTCCTCAAAGGTTCCTCTAAGGACTTGATTTACCTTTCCACCATGCCATCCAACTGGGGATGTAGAGGTGTTGTGCGGGTCTTGTTAACCCTAAGTCTCTCTAGTACCTCCTTAATCAGGTTGGACCCACAATTGGTGCCTTGGTCACTGTGCAGCTCTAATGGTACACCAAATCGGCAAAACACTTGCTCAACGAGGCAGTCTGTGATTGTCCTTGCCTCTTGGTTCGGGATGGCATACACCTCCAGCCACTTAGTGAAGTAGTCCACAACCACCATCAGGTACTTGCTACCTCGGTCGGATATTGGGAACGGTCCAGCAATGTCAATGGCGATCCGTTCGAATTGCGATCCGACGTTGTACTGCTGCATGCGACCCCGGCTCCTAGTCTGGAGGCCACGACTTGCCGCGCACACGTGACATTGACGGCACCATCTCTCAGCGTCTGCTCGGAGCCTCAGCCAGTAGTAGCGCTGCCGTAGTTTGTCAATCGTCCGGTTCCCTCCCAGGTGTCCTACTGAAGTACCGGCATGCACTTCTTCCAAGACTTCCGGGACCTTACTCCGGGGAAGTACCAGCTGTTCTCTCTGCGTCTTCCCATCGGGTGATTCCCATACCCGGAACAGCACACCCTCTCTGGTCTTCAACGAGTTCCATTTGGCCCAGTAAGACTTGTAGGTGGCGCTCCTCGGTGCGATGTCTGCCCAGGTTGGTCTCGTCTCGGCCTCCGCTTCACTCAACAGTGGCCCCAAGTCTGCGTCCGCCAGCTGCTCCCTCCTCAGGCCTGCACTATCCCAGCCATCCGCAGGTACTGCCGTGACTACTCGAACTGCTGCGGCACGCTCCTTCTCCTCCACTCTTTTGCATTGGCCGCACTCTTCTGGACAGGTTCTTTGGGACATAGCGTCCGCGTTACCGTGGCTCTTCCCTCTGCGATGTTCCGAGGTGAAGTCGTACTCCTGCAGCCTCTGAACCCAACCTGCTGTCTGACCTTCTGGTCGCGCCGCCACCATCACCTCGCTTCTCGCGGGGACAACCACGTCTTCGATCAAGATGACCCTACCGATTCCAAGGCGCTCTTCAGGTTGACGGAGTATAACCTCTTCCCCGTCGAGCCGCAGTATCTTCCTGCCGACGTCGACCGTCGCCTCGTGGCTCCTGAGGGCATCCAGTCCCAAAATCGACTCCTCAGCCACCTTCGTGGCGAACACCCACAGACGCACGGCACTCCGTCCCAAGGTCAGCTCCAGCAGGGCCTCCTTCTCCACAGGCAAGGTGTCACCCGATGCCAACACAAGCTGGTATGGTCGGCTCGGCTTCCTCGTCGGCAAACCCTTCACCACGTCAGGTCTGATGATGGTCACGGCCGCCCCGGTGTCCACTAGTACGCGGCACGGCTTTCCTCCTACCCAGCCGTCCGAGATAAGGCTGTCATCCATGCGCCGTCTGACGGCGCAGAGTGTCACTCGAGGGGATCCTGGTAATGGCGCCGACGTGCCCCTCACCACGCCGTGCCTTACTCGTTCTTCCGGCCGCTCTTCCTGGTGTGGGCAGTCTCTCTACAGGAGCCCGGGCTGTCCACACCCCCAACACAGGCCACTAGGTGTTCGCCGGCGTCCTTCGGCTGGTCTTCTGTCTACGGCGTAGCGCACACTCCTCGTTCTCGACGACGGGATAGCTGTTACCTTGGCCGCCTCCATCCTTAATGCTGACGTTAGCGTCTCGTGGATTGTTTTATAATCGTCGAGCATTAGGCGCTGACGAATCTCCGTGTCCCATACCCCGTCAACGAATGTGTAGGCAGCTTCCCGGGATACGAACTCGGGTGGGAGGTCGACTAGGCCCTTGCTAGCCAGTTGCTCAACTGCCAGGACGAACTCCTGCAGCGTCTCCTCTGGCTGCTGCGACCTTGCCTTCAGCTGACTGCGGTACGCTGCGGCTAAGCGCTGGTTCCCAAAACGATTCTCCAGGGCCTCCCAGATGTCCTTGGACGCCGCCGTTGTGTGTACCTCGTTAAGGATTTCCGCAGCAAAAACCTGGAGGCTGGCTATTAACTGTGTGGCCTCCTCCTCTGGTGACCATTTGTTGTGCTTGGCCACTGCGTCGAATAAGCGGCGGAAGACCTCAAACGTTGACGCGCCGTCATATTTCGGAGGTTTGACGCACGCCGATGTTGTGTCGCGTCCCGTTGCGTCAACCTTCAAATCCGTTTACCTCCTGCCGACGACGTCCTCCACCATGGCGTTCAGGGACTTTGCGTTGCTGTCAGTCTTTCCTTCCAGCTCGTCAACGCGGCTCGCCAGGTTTCGACGCGCTCGCCTAACTCTGTGACGTCCTCTTTTACGCCGGTCAGCTGCTCTTCGAACTTCACGGCAAGGGCCTCGTTTGCCGCTTTCATCTCCGTGGCCAGGCTGTCGTTCGCTGCCCTGATTTCTGTGGTCAGTTCGGCCATCTTTGCGGTCATTGTCGTGGCCAATTTGTTGTTTACCGCTTCCTTATTCGCTGTTAATACGCTCATCTTCTCCAAAAGATTTTCCAATGCCGATTTCATGGCCGTTATCCCAGTCCTGACACCAGTTGTGACTTTGTGGGTTCGCAAAATTAGAAAAGTTCAATTATATCACTCAAAAAGTTCTTTATTTCAACCTTATTCCAAAATCACAATTACAATTCAATGTACACAATTACAATTTTGCCAGTTCGTCTTTACACGCACACTCGGCGCGACTACACTTCTACCCGCTAATTCTAACTCAACACAACTGCCCGTCGCCTCGCTGGTATTGATTGGGCCGAAGTTTCCCGAGACCTCCTTTTATAGAGGGGAAAACATTCTTGAGGCTTCGTGCTACTTCGAGCGGCAGGAGGAGGGGTAAACGAAGACCCAGCCACCCCTGTGTCTCCCCTCCCTCCGCCGGCCATCATTTATTGATCGGCATTGTAGGCTTGCCGTTCGGGTAACAGTATATATAGTTATGGGGAGATTCACTTCATTCATTCATTCATTCATCAAGTAGCTGGCGGCTGACTGAGGGTCAGCACGATGTGTGTCATTCGTGTACCTGTCCTACACGGACTTAACCACTTAATGACAGGAAACGTGGGGTTTTGCAGGTTGGTGGTTTAAGATAATGTAGATGAAAAGAAGGGAGCTAGCCGTAGCTCCTCATGGTAGCCAACTCGGGTGCAACGCTATGTTAGCACCGCTGGTGTGATAATTTTAGGAAGAGTTTAATTTAGAAAGTGTCTTAAATTCAAACAGTAATAGTTTTAAGGTTGAAATAAGAATTCTATTGTTACCGGGTGTGCCCGCACGCCATGCGGGGAAGCCGGTAGAGCTGGTAGCATCCTTCGGTGTTTCTATAGTTCCATAGAGACCTAACCAGGGCGCTCTGATGTTGAGGCAAACTCGCGTAGAATTTTGTGGCCCGGCGCCTAATGACATCTTGCACATAGTGGAGAGATGAGGCTTCATGAAGGTATCTCACGGGAAACCTCCAGCAAACAGAATAGATGGCCCTAAGACTTCTATTTTGTACACGCTGAATTTGTCGCAGATTGGATCCTGCGGCCATGCCCAGATCTCACAAGCATAAAGCATGATTGGAAGAATTAAAACCTGAAAAAGTCGCAACTTAAGGGGTGTCAGCTTTCCTGAGCACATTATGGGGTATAACGAAGCCGAAGCTCCGCACGCCCGATGACCTACATCCTGAATGTGACCGCGAAAAGTTAGCCCCTTGTCAAGCTTTACACCTAGGTACTTTAGAGAGTTTGTCCACTCTATCCTTCTGCCAGAATAGTTAAAGACGGGGAGGTTGGAGGGAAAGTGACGCTTAGTGAAGAGTATGGCTTGGCTTTTCTCTGGGTTGATAAACAATCGCCAAAGCCTACACCAATCATGAATGAGGCTTAGGTGTCGCTGTATTGGGTTGAAGGCTCTGCGTGCGTTTCATTCTGTGTTGTATAGTAGCACGTCGTCTGCATATTGGGCAATGTTGACGTGTAGCTCCGTGGGGAGATCCGCCACATACACATCAAAGAGTGTAGGGGATAAGACAGAGCCTTCGGGGACGCATCCTCTGATGGGTCGTCTGGCAGATAGCTTTCCCGCCACAGTAACTGTGAAATGTCTGTGTTTGAGGAATGAGTGTAAAATATGTATCATGTGTGCAGGAAGGCCCAGGGTGATTAATTTATGTAGGAGGCCTGCATGCCAGGTGGTAGAGAAGGCCTTCTCGACATCCATATATACCGCCGCAGTGAATGCCCTTTCCTGGAAACCCAGGGCAGCGGGCTCCACCAGACGGAGCAGCTGCTGTGATGTCGAGTGCCCAGGAAGAAAACCAAACTAATGGGGAGGAATAGCTTGAATGTCCCCCAGTAGGGGCGACAAGCGGGCTAAAACAAGCCGCTCGAAAACTTTCGAGAGGACTGACAGGAGGCTAATGGAGCGGTAACTGGCGGGGAGTGCCAGATTCTTACCGGGCTTCAAAATGCAAATCACCCGAGCCTCCCTCCGCTGCCGTGGAAAGTGACCCAGGGCGCGACACATGTTAAAACCCCGAGTAAGAAAAAGAACGGCTTTGAATGGAAGATGGCGGAGCATGATAGGTGTCAACCCATCAGGGTCGGCGCTTTTTTGGGATTTAGACGTCGAAGTGCGCCCTGGAGCTCACTGGGTCTAATGACAGGTAGTCGGTCCGCCTCAACAAGAGGACGTCGAAGATACTGACGAACCTCCCGCTTGACGCGGCCAGTGAAGTCTAGGTCCTGTGGGTCATCTCGTGGCCTCATGGTCCTCTCTAGGTAGTCGGCAAACACATTTGCTTTGGTTTGGGGTTCATACACCAGGCTTTGCGTGCCTTGGATAGGGGTGGTTGGCGCCCCTCCACGATTCCGGTGTCCTTTTGCAAGCCTCCACGCCTCGCCATTCTCAAAATTCACTCGAGACATCAACTCCTCCCACGCACGCACACGGTTCTCGCGTAGTCGAAGTCGAACCTCTCGGCGCAAGTGCGCGAGCAGAACCTGATTATGGCGAGTGTGGTGTCACTGATAGAGTTTGCGAGCCGCCCAAGAGCGACGACTGAGTAGATGGATGTCTAGCGGGATAACGTGAGGGTGTAGAGGTGCTGCAGTGTGAACGGTGAGGTTACGAACAGTCTGTCCTACGATGGAGGTGAAGGAGGAGATCGCCGTCTCCAGTGTCGGTATGTCTGTAATGTGTGGGTTAGGAGGTATGGAGTCATTTAAGCAGACCCGTACGCAATCCCAATCGACCTCACGATTTTGAACCGTGAAATCATGACTGACAACCCGTACGTTTACCTCAGCCACAACTGGGTTGTGGTCGGAATGTAAGGCGCTTTGTGAATTGAGTGATAAGTGAAATGGAAAATGTTTGATGATTGCGAAGTCAATGACCGAAGGACGGCCTTCAATTCGCGGGAAATGAGTGGGTTGCCAGGGACCCTCAACTCTTAATTGAGAATCTCCATCTATGATGCGGATGATTTCTCTGCCTCTTGCGTCTGTCCGGGGACCCGAATGCCAACGCGTGTGTCTAGCATTCAAATCCCCAGCCATAATGACGTTGGGATGTAGGGTGAGGATGGAGAGATAATCATTAGCAACGAACTGTTGGCTAGGAGGGTGATATGCAGACACTATCAGGACTTCGGAACCACCCAGGTTCACGCAGACGGCCGTGGCTTCAAGGGTTTGAAGAGCGGGAAGCTGGACAGGTTTAAAGACAACCCCCCTCCTCACAAAGATTGCCGTGCCACCGCCGCGACGGCCCACACGGTCGACCCTGAGACAGTGATAGCCGGAAATCGGGAAGGACATTTCAGGTCGGAGATTTGTTTCCGATACCAAAATGAGATCCAAAGCAAATGACCTCGCGAAATGCAGGAGTTCATCTTGTTGACCATTGATGCCACTCGCATTCCAGAATACGAATCTGAACGAGGTCAGAGACCTAGTTCGACCCGCCATCATGGCTCGCGCGGCTTACTGCGGACAACAAGGCAAGCGCCTCCATGGCAATGACCATTCGGGCTGCAGAATCCGTGGTGTCGAAGAACCTCACCATCAGTTCACAGAGACGACGGCCGTGGTTCTGCAACAGTTGCTGCAACCATCCCAGCATCTCCGTGGCCTGCGTGGTGGGAGGAGAAACTTCTTTTGAAGTGGAAGCTTTGGTGGGAGAGGGGGATGCAGAAGAATGCCTGGGCGCCGGCCTACCATTAGCCCGTCCGTCTCTCAGCTGGCGATCGGGTTTGGGAGTACCTCGCCCGATCGACGCCTCGGAATCAGACTCTTACTCTCTGGCAGGACGTCTTCTCTGCGCTCTATCGGAGGGGGTGGTATTAGGGGCTGTTTCTGTAGCCTTAGGTGGAGTGTGTTTTGCCCGTGATACCGTAGCCAAATCCGCAGGCTTGTGCACTACCTCCGCAAAGGTAGGCACACCACGTGCTTTCTGAGTTGTACCAGAAGCAGCAGGCTGCACTGGTACAGCGGGGGCAGTTTTCTGCCTAGCCGATGCTGGTGCTGGCGCCCTCCTAGAGGCTATCATAGCCTTCCTAGTCGAGCAGCCCCCGTAGCACGCAATGTGATCACCCTTGCAGTTAGCGCAGGTGGGTACCTCAGTGATGGCACGCGGACAGACATCTCTGGTATGGGTGCCACCGCACCGTAAACAGCGTGGGTTACGGTGGACGAAGTCGCTGGAGTGGTTAAATCCCAGGCATCTGTAACATTAAGGGGGGCCGCCAGAGCCCTTTGCTGGTTCCATCTGAACGCGGAGGTAGCAGATGGTTGTGACTCCGTCCAACTTTATTTCCGGGTCACTGGTGCGCTCCACCACTACAAGGAACAGTGGGAGGGGGGATTTAGTTCCTTGGCGATCTGGAGCTGGCCTTGTCAGCTGCTTTATCACTCTGGGGGTGATACCCTGGCGGACGAGATCTGTCCTGATGTCTTCCATTGAAGTATCCACCGGCAACCCGCGGATAACCCGGCGTACATCACGGGCTTTCTCTAGCCCAAAGGTGAAGTGGAAAATCCCTCTTTTCTTGAGGTGCTGCAATAAAAGGCTGCAATCTTCCACCGCTTTAGCCTGGAAGATATAGCGGCTTTTGTTCCTCCGCACTGTGCACGTCTGCGCCAAGGTCGGCATGACTTCTTTTTGGAAGCCAACAGCCCCGGAGAAGTCATCCACAATTATCGGAGGAACATGTTTCCGTTGACCCCCACCATTCTGACCTCTGCCAGCATTGGCAGGGGTTCGACGGCTGGACCGGCCAGAGGGCACGCCCTCTGCAGCCAGTCTCTCAGCGCGTTTGGCCTTCCATGACTTAACCTCACGAATCTCCCGCTCCTGCTCACCATCCGTGGATATGTCCGGCGAGCTGTGCTCTGAGGCATCCTCGTATGTCGAGCAGTAGCTTGAGTAGGTAGTGGTCCTACCACTACGGCCAGAAAAGGAGGTGCGAACACTGTTACACTCGACCTCGGAGTCAGACCCCGAGTTTTCAGCTAAACGATCAACTGGCTCGCGTGACCCGGCCTGGTTGGTAGTTTCGAGAAGTACTACCTTGCCTTCTCCGCCGCGGCGATGTTGGCGAGGTTTTCTCTTCCTGGTAGCACCAGTAGAGGTGCTGGTTAAGGCCGTTGCGGCCGCGTTGACTAGCCCGTCGGGAGCAGAGCTAGTGGATGGGATCGGTTCCATCACTAGTGGGATAGCTGACTAGGGTCAGACAGGTACTAAAAGCACTGCACCGCAACAAACACACAAACGTGAGTTCTTACCTGAAGCTCGCTCGCTCGTGCTGGCTGGCTGTATACAGCCAGAAGGTTTTTGCTGCGTGCCCACCCATTAAGGGTTTTACCGCAGGTAGGATTATTAATGAAAGATGTAGGATGAAGGTGATGTAGGTTTTTGATTGGAAGTTAATTTTGAGGTTACCAAGGTACCTTCGGGTCGAAAGAGAGGATGCAGTACTTAGCACCCATTTTGTTTTGTTTTAAATATTTTGTAATTTAGTTGGGGAGAAATTTAGATGCCAAACAGCTTGGAAGAATTATGAGGAGCTCAGCTTTAGCTGCTGATAGGTTCAGCTCCTGTGTTATCTAGGGTGCCCGCATGCCATACGGGGGACCCGATGCAGTCTAGATCGACGTCTAGTGGGGTCATAATTTCCCAGTGATCTGACAAGGGCGCTTCTGTGAGATGGTAAACTTGCGTATAATTTTGAAGCCCGGCGCCTAATTTCATCCTCCACGTATGGAAGACCCGATGCTTCGTGGAGCAACCTGGTAGGGAAATAACGTCCCACAGAATAAATAGACCGCAGTCCTTTATTCTGTGCACGTTGAAGCCATGCTAAACAGCTGTCTGCTGCCATGCCCCAGATCTCGCAGGCATATAGCATCACCGGGATTACCAGCGCTCGGAAGAGGTACAACTTCATGCGGACTGGCATCGAGGTAGACCCCAGCATTGGGTACAGGGAAGCAATTGCTCCCTGTACCTTTGCCGAAAGGTCCCTGATGTGTCGGCGAAAAGTTAAACCTCTATCCAAGTTGACACCAAGGTACTGGACAGAGTTAGACCACTCTATCCTTCGACCTCGGTAGCTGAAGTTGGGGCAGTCTGCGGGGGTGTGGCGCTTTGTAAAAAGTATGGCGTGGCTTTTGTCCGGATTTACGGACATCCGCCAACGCCGACACCACTGTTGTGTTAGGCGGAGATGTCTTTGAATGGGGTTGAAGGCTCTGAGAATGTGTTTGTCCTTGCAGAACAGAAACACGTCGTCAGCGTATTGTGCCATTTCGACTCGTGGCTCTGTGGGGAAATCTGCCATAAAGACGTTGAAGGGGGTGGGGGATAGCACAGAGCCTTCGGGGACTCCGCCTCTCACTGGCCTTAGTGTTGATGTTTTCCCCGCGACTGAGACTTTAAATGTGCGATGTCGCAAGAAGCTGTGTAGAATGTTGATCACTTGTTACCTGAAGGATTCACTTCAACTAGGCAAATGGCAATTATATATCTGCTTTAGGTGACTTCGTCTCTCATATGTAATTATTTGTTGAGTCTTTATTGTTTCAGTATATGTTACAAAATCCCATGTAATACAAAGAAATTAAATTAAAGCATTACTCAAAGGGCACAAACACAATTTGTTATCATTCTCTATGAAAAATTGTAATTCGCTTCTTTACGGTTAGAATATTACTTGGTGGTGCCATCTCTGGAGAGCAGGACGAGTCTGGTATAACAGTGCGTTCTCGTTGGCAAATTAATCGTTTATGAAGTTTCGCGCGGTGTGTAATGAGTATGACTAAATTGATATCTCGTATATAATATAACAGTCGATTAATTATTGGACTCACGTGTTTACTCATCCCAGTCTGCTACTTCTATCTACTCAGTTTTGTTCGGAATACAGTCCTGCATCAGTGATAGAGAGACAACTGTACATACATAAACGATTTCTAACTTTGTTATCTCTTTAAGGATCATATGGAAATTTTGATTTACTTTATTGTCATTTGCCCATTGGCTATTTTACACATGATTAATTATTCGCTGCATTTTAAATTTACTGCTGCTCCCATGAAACACAAGAATGGAGATTGGCATTTTAAAGAGTGCTTTGTGAACAAATATATTGTTGTTTTACCATTTATAGAAAAGTCATTTATTAGGAGTTCTACTTTCCGGAAGTTCAAGTTAGAGATTTTGTTTGACACTCAAATATATTTAATATATGACATTTTGTTAACTTTGAACATTTCCCAAAAAATAACTTATGACAATCCTAGATCATGTAAACGATAGTTTCTGGAAGTGTGGTGGAGGTGTCATTGTTAGATACTTGACTTATATAAGTATCGTTTTATATTTATTCCACATACACACCGTTTATTAATAGCATGTATGTGAGAGTGAAGTGAAGATCTGTATTACAATTATGATTAAATATCACTGTCTAATCCCCATAGACAACAAACAAGCAACCTTGTTGTTGACTACTTTTGTTTATATCTGTACGTAAGTATAAGAGCAGCCTTGCGGAGATTGGGAGATCCGTGGTTCAAATCCCGACTATGGTATAGTATTTTTCAGTCTGACTCTACCCTTCCATATATTGTCGTTCACACAGTTGGTGTGAAAGTAAAAGTAATTTCCACAATCTATCGCAACTGTTTTTCTATTATTTGAGGTTCTGGAAGTAGTATCACAGTATCATTTTGAGATACTTGACCTATATAACTGCATTTTATATTTATTGAGATAATAGTCCCGAGTGACACCGCGGACCCAGACAAACACCAAAATTACTAAAAACTGTTTTTGGAAGAATTAAATGGAGATCAACACTGAAATATTAATATCGAATTTTCAAAGAAGACTTTGATATAATTTCTCTAAAAGAAAATAGCGTACTCGTCCTACGCCGTGGTGTAGTGTTTGTGAGTCTTGTATTTTCTTCCTTGATACAGAATGCGCTGGGGATCCTTCCCAGTAGGCGCCCACTAAACTTCGTGAGGAATTTGAGGAGCTACGATAGATAGCGAAAGCCAGGTTTCTTGCAGAGTGTACCATGATGCTGACCATATCTTCTAACAGTATCGGTTTTTTGATCACCCACTTCTAGCTTACGTATGTGAGCGTTATGTCGGCAGTCAGGTTCGCCTGCTGGGTGTTACGCCGTATCAAAATTGATTATTGACATAACAATGGGTTTTGAAATTCCTGTAAATGTTATGTATACCACGAACTGTCTTAAGCAGCATTACATTGGAACTTGAGTTTAAAATAAGGACAGAGTCGTATGTACTGTGTTATTAGTAATTTTAGTAATTAAGTGTTGTCCCAATTGATAAAACAGTGATAACTTATATACAATACGTATATTATGAAGGGTGTATAGCCAAGTCCATATAGACCAAAGGATGTTTAATATCTGTCAACATAAGAATAGCTTATGATTTTTATCTACGTTATAGTCACAGAGTGCCCTCCTTTGTACCAATTACTAGTAGTCCTTATTTCGGCATATTTATAGAAAGCTGGTGATATAAACAGTATACTATAACAATAAAGTAATTCGTGTCTAGACATGCTAAGCCTCGCCATCTATTTCTTTGGTCTCGAAGTCATAACAAATCTGTCATAATTGCAAAAAGGTACCAAAAGTAGCTTCTACAAACAATGAAACGAGATTGAAGGTTGGTAACAGGAATATTAAATAAGCGATCCTGAACAAAGCTCGCCGCTGAATACTTTACATTATATATACATATATCTGATGAGTATCAGGAAGATTAAGACTTTTCAATTAGGAAAAATTATCAACAATTGAGCGGTAATTTTCATTATGCAGTCGTGCACGTATCTATAAAATGGAAATTGAGTTGCTATTTAAGGACGATCTCTAACTGCTGTGTTTCTCATTCAGTATTTGGCATAAAATACGGTTTAATTTTACTCAGAGGTCTCTTAATTAAATCTGAGAATATTTTATGGGCCGTGGATTTACAGCTCCGCTTCATAATCACTCTGAAAGAAGCCGTGCTAAGGACTTCTAAGCCTGAAATAGTCTCATCGACTTACCGGGGTTTGAATATGAAACCTCCACATGTACATGTACATACAACCACATCCTTTTTTTCTGCACGCAGTTGCGGCAATAAACATTTTTGAGATATTCTTTGCAATGACTTCCATAATCCAATATGAAACAAATTTCTTGATCTGCATTCGGTTAATTTAAGGGTTTTAATATCAGGGGATAATACTAGATTATGGTTACTAACAACACAAAAGACGTCTCAATTACTTTCATAAACAATAACACTTTTAGAAAACTGTAAAGATATATTCGTTATAGAAGACTTCGCATCTGTTTGTCGTTGATTTCTCTTTTCGATACAGTCGTAGTATATATGCCAACTGCTGTTTATCTACGTATACATCAAATAAATTAAGTATGAGCCATTTCTAAAGAACATCGAGTTTTGTAGTAAACCTTTCTAAATAATTGCGTATCAGCTTTGCTTGAACTTGGTATAAAGGTATTTATGGCAGTTTCGTTACCAAGACACTCTCTGCCAGTTTCCAAAAGTGAACGTCTCCTACATAGCTGTAGATTATCGTATGACACTCAGAATACTTTCTCAAACCATTCTTCTACCAAGGCTTCTACCTGTGTGCGACAACTTCAAGAAGTTTATTGAAATGGTTTCGTTACACAATAAACTACCGATTGCTCTAAATAGCAGAATGTGTGTGTCAACCTTTCATTGTCTTTTGTGTAGGTAGATAATGTGTACAGTGTGATAAAAAAATTTTAACAGTGTTGAGTGAGCTCAATTCCTATAATTGTGTACCATGTATTTGAAATGCAACTCGTAATTTTTTTTATCTTTCTAATGTAAATATATACCTGTGGTTTAGAAATGCAATGAGATTAGCATAGAGTGTATGAATGATTGATTTCATGTAGTTACTTGCCCATTGTACACTATTTTAATATTAAACTCATTTATTTTATTTGCAGAACCGCATTTTAAATAGAGAACAGCCTTTATCTACGTCATAGTATGTTATTACACCACATTTGTGTTTTACTAAATCAAAATCATGGTGTGTATACTAAGCGTTGTTTATAAGCATTTCTCAGCTACTACGGCCGCCATTTCAAATGCAAGTATCAGACCGATCGTTCTGAAACAGCGCACAAAGAGAAGGCAATTGTCGCCGCGGAAGGCTATAGCAATCGACAATGGTAAGTAGCGTAATATTGCATGCCATTCGAAAATTTTATATTAAGATTTCACTAGAAGTACATGATTTGTGATCCCCGGAACCTAAAGACAAAATTAGCATTTTCATATAAAGGTGTGTTTGTGTGTCAACCAACAGATGAATTATCTTTTAGTAATACCCGAATTCATTATGATTTATCAGAATGAAATGATTCAAATTAAGAAAGAATATGGCGGCACACGTACATGCTCAGTGAATGTCGGGCTACAGTGCCACAAAAGAGTACGTCTCACCTACATTTGTGGAGGAAGACACAAGTTTTCCAAAAAATATTGGTGTCATAAATGTATATACAGTTGTATCAGAATGACTTTATCAACTATAACGAAATCATAAAACACGCTTAGGCAAGTTGCACTTATATATTCGCTTTAGGTGACTTCGTCTCTCATATATAATTATTTCTTGAGTCAGTATTGTTAAATTATATGTTACAAAATACGCTTAATCCCGTGTAAGACAAAGAAATTAAATCAAAGCATTATTCAAAGAACACAAACATAATATTTATCACTCTCTATGAAAAGCTGTAATTCACTTCCTTACGGTTAGAATATTACTTGTGGTGCCATCTCTGGAGAGCAGGACGGGTCTGATATAAGTGTGCGTTCTCCTTGGCAAATTAATTGTTTATGAAGTTTCGCGCAGTGTGTAATCAGCATAACTAAATAGACATTTCATATATAATAAATTATAACAGTCGATTAATTATTAGACTCACATGTTTACTCATCCCAGTCTCCTACTTCTATCTACTCAATTTTGTTCGGAATACAGTCCTGCATCAGTGATAAGAGAGAGAGAACTGCACATACATGAACGATTTCTAACTTTGTTATCTCTTTAAGGGTCATATGGAAATTTTGATTTACTTCATTGTCATTTGCCCAATGGCTATTTTACACATGATTAATTATTCGCTGCATTTTAAATCTACTGCTGCTCCCATGAAACACAAGAATGGAGATTGGCATTTTAAAGAGTGCTTTATGAACAAATATATTGTGGTTTTACCATGTATAGAAAAGTCATTTATTATGAATTATTCTTTCCGAAAGCTCAACTTAAAGCTTTTGTTTTCTCTAAAAGAAAATAACGTCCTCGTCCTGCGCCGTGGTGTAGTGGGTGAAAGTCTTGTATTTGGCACCCTGACACGGAATGCGTTGGGGATCTTTCCCCTAGGCGCCCAATCAACACCGTGAAGAATTTGAGGAGGTACGATAGATAGCGAAAGACAAGTTTCTTGCTGAGTGTACCGTGATGCTGACCATATCTCCTACCAGTATTGAGTTTGTTGATCACCCACCTCTGCCTTGCGTATGTGAGCGTGAGGGTGGCAGTTAGGTTCGCCTGCTGGGTGTTACGCCGTATAGTAATTAGTTATTGATATAACAATGAGTTTTGAAATTCCTGTAAATATTAAGGGTACGACGAGCTGTCTTACCCAGCATTACATTGGCACTTGTGGTTGACAATAAGGATAGAGTAGTAAGTACTGTGTTATTTGTAATTTTAGTACTTAAGTGTTGTCCTAATTGGTCAAACAGTGATAATTTACATACAACACGTGTATTATGAAGGGTGTATGGCCAAGTCCAGACAGACCAAAGGATGTTTAATATCTGTAAAAATAAGTATAGCTTATGATGTTATTCAACTTTATAGTCTCAAAGTACCCTGTTTTGTACCAATTACTAATAGTCTTTACATATTTCAGCAAATTTTAGAGAAATTTGGCGATATAAACAATATACTGTAACAATAAAATAATTCGTGTTTACACATGCCAAGCCTCGCCTCCTATCGCTTTTGTCTCGAATTCATAATAGTTTGTCATAGTTGTATTAAGGTGACTAAAGTAGACCCTCATAACGTAAATGTTAAAAGGCGATCCTAAAGAATGCCCTCCGCTGGATGGTTTATATATATATATACCGACTATATGCAAAATAGCACTTTAATTGCGAAACAGTTACCAACAATTGAGCAATTTTTATTACGATCTCCCGCACGTATACACAAAATAGAAATTGAGTTATTTACGTACGATGTTTAATTGCTTTGGGTTTTATTTCGAATTGGGAATCATAGGCTCCTTTATTTTATTCAGATTTCTCTTTATTTGTTCTAGAAATACTTTACGCCTGCGGATTTACAAATCCACGAAGAAAGTCGTGCTAAGAACTTTTAAGTCTGAAATAATCTCATCGACTTCCCCGGGTTTGAATCCGAAACCTCCACATGTACATACAAGCACTCACATCCTTGGTTTCTAGACGAAGTTGTGATATTAACCAGTGGCGGTTCACGTTGTCTATACCAAGGGGGGATGCACTGATTATTGAACATTTACCTTGCCTTAATTATTTGAAGATGAACTGCATACGACGATCTTTCTTTGTAGCAAACTTAATAACAACTCTCTCATTGAACTTCAGAATATTTTGTATCATTTCTTTTTCTATAGACAACATAGCAAGCGTAATTCACCTATCTTCTCCAATAATGTTCCTAAGGAATGCATTAATTACTTTCAGTATGGAGAAACAGCGCTCAGATTCACTTGTTGCCAGAGGTAGAGTAATAGTTTATTTCAAAAGTTTTAACAATTCAGAAAAAGTGGAAGAAAGATTATTAGTTCTAAGATATTGAAGTAAATTTACAGCACCACCAATATTCCTGAATTCTTCTCTTGAATAGATGACTGAAAGTTCTGTAGGTAGTTTGTCCTTTTCAAACACTGGGAACACTTTTATGCTTTCACTGAACACATTTTCTTGAAATATTGAATTAAATTGCTCAAACTGTGAATCTTGTAGCAGGGAAGGCACAAAAAATATTTGGTAAACTGGAAACAGAGATTCAATTGTGACAGTATAACATCACATACTTTCTTGGCTGCTGCTGCTGCTCTGGTCTGTGTATTTGAAACAATTTTCTTTTGTGTGGGTTTCCTGCTGCCAAATCACAGTACTCCATCGTGTTTCTTAATTTTATAATGTCAGCAGTGAAAGCAGATATGTACACTGGAACTTAACTGTAGTTGATTGCACAGTATTTCTTCATGAGGCATAACTAAATGGAAACAAATTAAGTCAGAATGAGAACTCATTCTTGTCAAGATGCCCCAATAAAGTACTTGCCTCATTTATTGTCGCACTGCTTGAGATCTCTAATTTTGACAAAATTTCAAAACATTTTTAAATGCCTCCTTCTTTTCGTAAACAACATTTACGGTCCTTGATTTGTAGATCAACCTCGTTGATCCACCACTGGGCACTATCTTCTTAATACATTAATCTAACACCAATGATCTGTGTCGAGAGCGGAAAAAGAAGGTGATTATTGCTCAAAGATCTGAAAACAAAATATCCTAGGTTTTGTGTTTGCCTTGCACCTCTCTCCATTATTAGATTTAGTTGATGAGCTTAGCAATTCATACAGTAAGCATTGGGGTACACATCTCTAACATTAGCTTGCGTTCCATTGATAGCCCCGCTCATTACAGCTGCAACATCAAAACTTTGACCTAAAAGCTTCTTATTTTGTTTTAATATATTGCCAAGCACTGAAATTACAACTTCTGAAATTGCATCATACTTTTGCCCATTCAGAAAATAAAAATCCCCAGAATCGCTCAATAGGATTACCTAAGCCATTACAATACCTTAAGACTATTACAAGCTCAAACATATCAACAATATCTGTAGTTTTGTCGGCCATAACAGTTAAACACGTCTGTACATTTACTGAGTCAAGGGTAGCAAACATAAGCATGTTATTAATATGGTTTTTGTACATTTCATGTTTATGACATTTTTCATATAGTCTCTTCAAGTCCGAAGCTACCTTTTGAACCCATGCAATGTTGGCTGTGGCGTCTTCAATTCCAAATAAAAGGTATATTTCGTGTAAATTTCAGGACTGAAACATTTGCTATATTGTTTTTGTCGGCTTGTTGCACTTTGAATAACGCGTAACACAGCAGTTGGTCTTCTTCGCACTTTAATGTCACATTTCTCTTGCAGTGTTAAAGCACCAAAACGAAGTGACTTTAAATACTTCACTGAATTACTAATTATTACAATCACATCATTGATAGCAGTATATAAAGTCCAATTTGATTATGCTTTACTGTCAGGAACAAAAATACTTTTGAATTACCTGGAAATGTTAAAAAACCGTCTGATATAACGAAAATCCGCACGAAATTGCAGTTACAGCCCTCTTGGGACTGCAAACATTTGCAGTCCAGTGAGTTCACTAAGCTATGGGTCGCGCGGTAGGTGGAAACGTGAAGCGGCGGCTAGTGGAAGGGGAAATGGAAGTAATATACACGTTAGTGAGCTGTACTGGCAGTCCAAGACGGAGAAGCGGCTTGATATATGAACTTGTAATGACTTACACTATAAATGGATGTAATCTATTCAATTTAGGCAATTGAGGCAACAACAATAAAATTAAAATTTGCTCTGGGGGGCTGCAGTCCCGCAGCCCTCCCTTATCGGCCGCCACTGATATTAACCAATTTCGAGATATTCCTTTTTAGTACTTCCATGATCCAACCTGAACCATGGATTTCTCGGTCTCCGTTTGGTTTCTATAACCTCTAGAGTATCAAGGCCTAATGATAGACTATCGTTAACAAAATACAATTTACCCTTCCAATACTTTCATAAAAAACACACACTGATTTTACTCGAAGGGTGTCTCTGGAAGGTGGTGCCGCCTTTCAAGTCTTCCGACTCTTAACATGCCAGGACAATGTGCTTCACTTGTTGACAGAGGTTGGTAACATAAGGCGCTGTGGTTAAAAGGTGGGATATTATTACGTTATTTTATGAATTGGAACGGAGAAATGAAATGGATGTAGTGTATACAGGGAGTATAGCCAAGTTAGGTTTTGTGCAGTAGAAGCCTGGGATGCTTGTAGGTTTCCCCGGAGTCAATGTCATATTCCCCAAGGCCGCGGATGAGAGCATTGCAGCTGAGAGGAAAGGAGGAACCTAATGTAAGACCTGAAGCTTTCACGGCGAGCATTATCAAGGCTTCGCGGGTGATCAACCGTGTCAAATTAAGAAACGCCGAGCTTTCGGCCATGGCCTTCTTCAGGATCAGCTCGACGTTTATTAATTTGACACGGCTGATCACCCGCGAAGCCTTGATTAGGAAAGGAGGAGCTAAACTTTTGGGAGAGGGATAATATGTATTCAATAAGGAAATGGAGAGGTCTAGATGAATGTCTGCATTGGGTATATACTAACCAGCGTTTACTGCGGTGTGAAGCACTCTGTGTTGAAGATTTTGGAGTCGATGGAGGTTGGTTTGTGCAGCTACGCCCTGAAGTTGGCAGGCGTAGGTTAATTAGGGACGAAGGATCTGTTTGTAGAGGAGGAGTTTGTTAGGGATGGACATTGCTTAATTCCTATGAGGACACACTGTTTTAGGAAACTGTAAATATGTTTACGTAATAAAAGACTTCACATCAGTTTTACATCGATTTCTTTTCGATATAGATGCAGTATGTATTAGAAATGCTGTTTACTTGAGCGAACTACGAAAAAAAAATAAAAGAAAATCAGGTCTAAAGAATATGAACAAGTTTACTTGTAGATCTCTCTAAATAATTTACCAACATCATTACAAAGACAAAATAGTAAAGGTTCTATCATCGGTTAATCGCAGTACGAACTTGGTAAAAAGGTATTTTTATGGCAGGTGAGGTATATCTGCCAGTTGTCAATAATAAACGTCTCCTGCATAGCTGTAGATTATTTTATGAGACTCACAATACTTTCTCAAACGATTCTTCTACGTAGGCTTCTAACATGCGTGACTACTTTAGCGTAATTGTTTAGAGGAGTTGTTTCGTTACATAATTTCCATAATACAAAGTGAACTTAAGCGATTGAAAAATCCTTAAAAGGCGGGTAGCCTAAATATGCTCCTCAGTTTTCATTATCTTCTGTTGAAATTTCGAGAAATAACAACCGAACTTAGTATCTTAAAGTTGTAAAATTACTGGAAAATTCAAACCAAAAACAATGAAATATTTCATGGCATAGAATATGTTGACATAATTCATTAGGTGTTTTTGCCTATTTCTTTTGATTTAGAAATAAGGAATATACATTCAGACATAAGAAGGCTTTATAGTCTATACCAGGAATTTGTTTCACTTGTAAATATATTACACATATTGTGTTTTGAATAACTAGTTAGACATACTTTACAAAACATAACAGACAGTCACAACGTTTTCATGTAAAGAATAGTTTGTGGAGCTGTATCAATGGAAGATATTGTAACCTTATTTTGTATTTATTTTAAATGTCAGTTCAGAGTTATAATAACGACACTTTCACAAACATGACTGTTTCATGTAAGTAGTATGTTGCTTGTATTTTATCAACTATGTTCTTTGTTATTTAAATACGCAGCTGTAGTTTAGAAATATTACTGTAATTATTGTTCTATACAGAACTGAGGACTGCGTGGAAGTTGTGCTTTAGAGCTGTTTTAAGGTCACGTGCTTCATATAGATTCCTGGTTTAGAGTAACTTATTTATCATATTTTATCTGTCAGTATTTACTCCCCTGCAAAAACTAGAGAATGAGTTTTATAAGGTGCTAAGTAAGATATTACTATTGATAAATTAAAAGTCTCAATGGGAATAAAAGTAAATTCCACCCTAATGTTGCTAAAATAAGTAGCTAATTGCACTAAATAGCAGAATTTGGGCATCAATCATCCATGCTAGCAGTTCTGTTTCATGTATGTGGTATGCTGTTTCTATACCTTATTGTTACTTTGTAATTTAAATGTGTGTCTAATTTGCTATTACATTAGCAAATGTGTTTGTCGCTAAAAATGAATAATAGTTCCAAAATAACTATGTACAACTTGCAATTAGAACCACTAAAGCATTCGGAAACCGTTAACTTATATCCACATTAGATGGCTTCGTCTCTATAATAAAGTTATTTATTTGTTCGCAATTGTGTCAGTATATATTTAAACATTCCTTTATTTTCAAGTAATACAAGGAAATCAATTCTGAGCAGCATTTAATGAACATATATACAATTTGTTATAAATCTCTGTAGATAATTGCAATGTATGCCCTCCGCGGTACGATATTACAAGCAGTGCCATCTCTGAGCAGCAGGACGTACCGGTTAGGAGGGTCATCTACGAAAAAAGCTAAATAATTTATTCCAATTTACAAGCTTGCCGATAATTAAAAATATTAAAAAAATTAGTATTACCTCTCTCTGGTATAACGTATAATACAATAAGGCATAGATTTAAGTCTCTACAAAGTAGCCAGCCCTCAGAATCGCTGCACAAACTCTTGTCATACTCTAGACAAGATTGTGTAGTGTTTTCTCAGATGTTGCACTCCAACAGGTCTGTGAATTATTCTATATATCTTTAATATTAGATGGCCTCAGGTTTCTCACTTCCATGCCAAGGCCGTCCTATAAGACTTCAGAGTAATTTAAGTCCATTGATTGACATGGCCAAATTATTATTTCCAGTTGCGCACACTGCTCTTTTCTATTGACCTACCCTATGAATAACCTAGAAGCATATTTAAGATAATTGTTCTGTTGTTGAATAAATCCACGACCAGTAAGTCTCCTTCCAGGTGGATCAGCTTTTTGTTCAGTATTCTGTGATGCTCTAGCTTCTTTGATGTTTCATTAATCCTTACTAGATCAGCAATTGATCATCTGCAAAACATCCCCACATCGTACCTCATCATCACTGTTGGTATCACTTTTTGGTATTTCATTCGTTCTCCATGAAGTGACGAACAAATCTTCTACGATGGCTTCCAAGCACTTGAAACTGAGACTCCTCCTTGAATGAGACTGTGGACCAGTGTTCAACATTCCAGCTTATATGTTGCTGTGTCATTGCAATCCATTCACCGTATGTTGTGTGCATAATATAAGTTTTCTGGCCGTTATGTACCTCTTTAAACCTTGCTCACAAAGGCTACGTTGCACGGTTGAGACAGAGATTGAAGCTGTACGCATACCAATAACTTCCTCGCAAATATCAGGCCCTGTACGAGTAGTCTCACGTTTACTCTGAACATATTAACTGATCTTCCCTTTGATGTTACTCGGAGTCTTTCAGAGAAACACTTGCTTTCGCATCAGTTTGTTTGAACCGCTGCAATGTGAACATCACTGTAGATTGGGCTAGCTAATCTTTTCTTGCTTTTGCACACTAGAATATCCCTCTAGTTGCAGAGCTACAATAAGAGCACGTATTTTAATTCCAAACTCCTTATTTTGTTCCACTACAATGAACCTAATCAAGTACACAAATATACTGCTGGATCTATACAACGTACTGTAAACCAAAGTGAACTGTTTGCTACACAGACTGCTGAAGGAATGAGGCTATTCGAATGTAAATGTCAGACAAAGACACATCAGTGTAGTCGTGCGAACTCATCACCTCTGCTCTAAGTCATAAATCAGTTAAATACACAATAGAAGTACGTAGTATTTACATGTTTATACATATGTTATTAACGCAGCGCGGATATGGTAGAATATTACACACGAAATCCCAGTTTTATCCACAAATCTATACTTGTGAAAGGTGATCGAAAACCTTTGACCGGTATTGTAATAATTTATGAACCCTCCCAGTTTAAAAGTAATGGGTAGAACTAAATAAATGTCTCCTATATAATATATTAATTTTTATACTCACATGTTTTCTCATCCCAGTCTTCTGCTTCTATCCACTTAGTTTTGTTCACTCAGTTCTGTACCAGTGATAAGAGAGAATTAGAAATAAAAGTATTTCCAACTCACCTTTCTCTTTAAATATTATATAAACATTTTACCATATTTTATTATCATTTTCGCATAGGTCCTTTGTGTGTCATTATTTATTCGCTGTCTAATTCCATGCCATTAGCATGTAACCTAGAGCTTACTATTTTAAAGAAGTACAAGTATTGTAAAATTGTAACTAAAAGCAATGCTATTAAATTAGTGTACAGTGCAAGAATGTTTAAGGTTATGTAGCTACTTGCGCATTGATCACTATTTCATATTAAACTATACTTATTTACACTTCATGTAGAACACAGCCTTTATTTACACAATAGTCTGCTATTACACCACATTTGTAGTTTACTGAGTCAAAATATCGTAGTACGGCCGATATTACGGTCTTAAATACGCCGTCCAGCGTAAGCTGAATTGAATTGCCGAGGTTAAAAGATATAACAGTCGGCCATGTTAATTAGGCTGGTACTGAATGCCATTCGATATTTTATACTGACATTTCCCCAGAATAACATGTTTTGGAGTGATCAGAATATGAACAAAAATCACTTGTACAGAAATATGTCTCCTTATGTCAACCAAAGAGATGATTTAACTTGGCATACAGTATTAATACCTGTATCCATTACAATGGAATGGCAAGAATAAAAAAATGGTCACATACATGTGTACATGCGTACTGGAGAGTGTAACACAAAAATATAGCAGTAAATAAATCTTAGTAAATAACATCTTTACTATCAAAGAGAGATGTATTAAATATACTAAAAAAGCATAACGTAGTTTACGTACTTATCTGGAGGAAAAAACAAGATTTCCAAAATGTGTTTACTATTATAAATGTATAGTAATTCCAACCACAGATCATATACTTATTAGAAGTGAACCTCCCATGTTAATCGTTGGCAAGACGAGGTGATCACAGCGCCCCTATTTTCGGGTGGCAAACTAAGTTATGAAAAATAGTGCGCCAAAATATTTTACGTTGCCGGAATATTATATCTATTTTTCATACCTGCTTAGCTGTCAGCTGGATATATGTTCCAATACCGTATTACTACAGATGACGCAGAAACATAATTACGTGAGCTTTGAGAGTTGTGACTGCAGTTTCAAAGTTGTTGCATTTTCTAATTGTTCACATAATTATCTTATATAATCTGCAGCAATGCAGTATTAGAACATACAATCTCCTGAGTCTTGCAGTGAATTTCCTGCATGGCACGTGTGGATTAATTTCCTCTTCAATTACCTCACAATTTTCTAGGAACTTTCATGGAACTTACATTTGGATGTGGTATTTGACAGCAAAATTTGAATAATAATAATATTGCATTGACATTTCTGCTTACTATTATTATTCTGGCTCATTAGCATAACTAATTAATTTGACATTTACTTAAATAAGATGAGTAATTCATTGCGTTACAAAGAAAGTTTAGCATAACATTATAACACCTTTGCTATGTGTTTCAATCTTAATGAGATTAGTTGCCCCAGGCATTACCTGGCATTTACCTAAGTTTAAGGAGAAATCTTTGAGAAAGAACCTCAAACATGTAATGAAATACACAAATAAAACTACAAAAACAAATAAATCAAAGTAGTCACAGTATTACACTCTACCACATCATTAAACAGTTTGAGAGGAATTACTATTAGGCAAAACATAGTTTAATAATATTAACTACTATGTAATCATCCAGAAACTAAGCATTAGACAATTACATTAAAAATAAAGGCTAGTGTTAATTGCAGCATTTGAAGAAATACCTTTAATTAGGCAATTTATTGCTTCTATGAATGCCTAAATAAATCTCAAATAATTATGAATTTAAAAATCCGGAACGCAATTTAAAGACATCTACCACTATATTGGTCAACAACAACAAAATACAAATGGGACTGAAATTATACTGATCTGAATATTTTCTTCGGTTTTTCATGGCTTGTGGTAGCCGTCATTTTTACACAAATGCTATTTTTCTTACTTTTAATGTATTGGAAAATTACAAATGGAGCACATGTCTTAAGGAAAATTGCAATGATATATTCCCTTTAGAATACTTCCTCTCTCATATTCTATTATTTGTTGAGTCAGCGTTATTTCAGTGTATATTACAACATCCGCTTATTTTCGTCTAATACACAGAAATTAAATCTAAGATGTATTTAAAGAATAAACATGTCCTTTGTTATAATTCTCTGTGAGTAATTGTGATTCCTCTTCTATGCCTTAGAATATTACTGCTAGTGCCATCTCTGGACAGCAGAACGAATCTCGTGTAAAGGGGCTATCTTGTTGGCAAAGTAATTATTTATGAAGTCTGTCACAGTGTGTAATCAGTATAACTAAATAGACATCTCGTATGTAGTATATTATAACAGTAAATTAATTATTAGACTCACATGTTTTCTCATACCAGTCTTCTACTTATATCAACTCAGTGTTCAGAACAGGCCTGTATCAGTGATGCGAGACAACTGTACATACATAAAAGGATTTTTAACTTAGGTTCCCATTTTTAAGAGTCATGTAGACGTTTTGATTTATTTTATTGTAATTTTGCCCATCGGATAATTCACATATCATTAATTATTTGCTGCCTTACAAATATATTGTTGTTCCCATGAAACACAAGAATGGAGCAAATTATTTAAAGACTCTTATTTAAAGAGTCCTTCATGAGCAAATATGTTAGTGCTTTACCATTTATACAGAGGTTAATTAGAATGAAGGCTAGTCCCAGAAAATTCAAGATAAACTTTCAGTTTTCCATGCAAATGTGTTAAATAAGGATTTTTTGTTTCCAATGTTACACGTTTCTCCAAAAATTATTTATCACAATTGTGTATCACGAAAGTGATAGTTTCTGGAGGTGAGATAGAAATATCCCTGTTAGATACTTGACCTATATAAGTATCGTTTTATATTTATTCCAGAAGTTTGTTGAAGTAATGTCGTTCTGTCGCAGTGAAGTGAAGTGAAGAGAAACATTACATTTCCAATGGAAATTACTAAGAAATTTCATAGCAGGTTTTAATATAATTTCTCCGTAACAACATAATGTCATCGTGGAGACATCTTCATTTTTGGTGTAGTAAAACTATTTAGCGGAAGTAAGATACAAATGAGTTAATAACCATACTCAGTTTTGAATTTGCTCTAAATAATTATTAGGTAAAGCACGAGCTCTTATCCAGAACTGCGTTCTACCATGGCGTTGCATATAATGATAGGATTGTAAGTACTGTGTATAATTTTAGAAACCAAGTGCTGCCCAGATTGGTCAAATAGTGTCAGTTTACACATAAAAGACATAAAAATTAGTATATATTTAAGGCTATTATTTTTACAAAGTTCATTTTATAAATGTATGCCCTGATTTTCCAAACGGTATAGTTTTATGTATAATGGTGTGAAAATAAAGTAACGGGAGGTTTAAAAATATTTAGGTAATATGTCATCCAAAAAATGTATTTTGTAGCCTTTTTCGCAGTCTACTGACTCCTATTGTATAATTATACAATATTTTGATAACGACTATTTTTAAACAGGACAAATGTGTACCAACGTAGGATTTAATGTAGTTGTGTCAAATTATAAGGCAGTATATAATTTCCGCTGTCTTGTAGTAAACGTATACAAACGTCTATAATCATACTATCGCTTGATAGAATTTCATAACGGATTTGCAATATAACTTTTAAGGAGAAAGCTGAGTCAAAATGTATACATATAGTGCAAATATCGTAATCTCTGCTACGTTTGATAGCTGCACGCAATGTTGACTGATACTACAGCTTTAAATATCTACAAATTAAACATACACGTTATTGCATCCTAGTATTTTCATTAAACCCATAAGGAATTTCCAGAGGTCCAGAGGTAGTCCTAGTCGGGCGGGGCTTTCCCCGTCCGGGTGTCATATGCCGCAGTACCTAGCCGCTTTGCGGCTTAACCTGCGAAATGAACTAGTAGATCCATGTTCTGCTGGGGTGTTTGAATTTGTTTACTGTTTGAAATTTTGGATAGGTTTGGTATGGGTTGCCCCTCTTTATCGTGGGCAGCTGTACTTAATCGTTCTCCCTTTTTGGGAGACACGAATTAGTTTTTTGCCCCGTTTTGGATACGGGTTGTGTAGCGCTTGGTCCTTTGGCGTAGAAGTTGTTCCCAGAGTCATCTGGGGTTTTCCTTGGGTTACCCAAGGGGTCCCAGGACGTCTCTCGGCAGTCTGAAGGACGGCAAGCGCCTTTGATCTCTCGGGTCATACCTTCCCAGGGAGTTCACTAAAGGGTTGGGGTGAATTTGGATTTTCTCGTACATTGATCGTGCCCTCTCGCGAATGACGTCGACAATGTACGGGATCTGGGAGTGCTCATGTAGGATATGAGCCGGGAATCTCCAGCCTGTATCGTAGATGATGCGTAGTGCCTTGTTCTGCAGCGTCTGGAGTCTGACGAAAGTGGTATTAGCCACTGTTCCCCAGATCTCACAGCCGTACAGAATCATAGGCGGAATGATCGCCCGATACAGTTGGAGTTTGAGACGGATCGGCATGGTTGATCTGAAGATAGGGTATAGGCTCCGGAGTGCGACGTGCCCCAGCTGGACCTTGCCCTTGACGTGTGGAACGTAAGTTAACTTACGGTCCAGCGTCACCCCGAGATACTTCGCCGTTTGCACCCAAGGGATTCGACGGCGCCGTAAAACGAAGTTCTGCTGCAACCGGTTGGCTATGGTTTTCGCCAGGAGAATAGCAGAGCTCTTCTCCGGGTTAATTGCCATTCGCCATTTTGCGCTCCATTCGCCAATGGCCCGGAGCTGGGTTTGGATTTGCCGGTAGCTGTACCGTGTGTTCCTATTGACTGCGAAGATCATGAGATCGTCCGCATACTGACAGGTCTGGGTGTTGTGGTGAGTTGGGATGTCGGCCATGTAAGCTGCGAAGAGCGCCGGCGACAGCACGCTGCCTTCCGGTACTCCAGCGCCAATGGGCCGCTCGGTGGACAGCTTCCCCTCCATCTTTACTCGGAAGCTTCGGTTTCCTAGGAAACCGGCCACCAAGGAAATGTATGGACGGGGAATTTCATGCTCCAGGAGTTTGTAAATGAGTCCTTCATGCCAGGTAGTGGCGAATGCCTTCTCCACGTCGAGCAGCACTGCTACCGTTTTAGACCTTTCCTGGAAACCCAGGGAGGCCTTCTCGGCAACCCGCAGTAGCTGCTCGGTCGTGGAGTGGCCAGAACGGAAGCCAAACTGGTGTTCCGGGATTAGGCCCCTTTCCTCCAGATGAGGAAGGAGCCGGGAGAGGAGCAGTTTTTCGAATACCTTCGATAAAACTGGGAGAAGGCTGATTGATCGGTAACTGGAAGGAAAAACCGGATTTTTCCCCGGCTTTAAAACGCACACCACGCGCGCCTCCTTCCAGATAGCTGGAAAGTGGCGCATGTATAGGCACGCGTTATAAATCCGGGTTAAGTGAATCACGGCTCTTCGTGGAAGGTGCTTGAGCATTTCCGCTGTCACACGGTCCTGCCCAGGTGCTTTGTTGGTTCTTAGAGAGTTAAGCGTGGTCGCTAACTCTCTAGGGGTAACGATGGGAATGTGGAACTCCTCGTGGTCAGGGGGCGGAGCTTCTAGGAAGTCCTCCACCACCTGTTCCACGAGGTCAGCATGGTCATAGTCCATTGGCTCTACCCTGGGTTGGAATTGAGCCTCCAGATAATCTGCTAGCGCCTCTGCCTTTTCTTTCGACTCGTAGACGAGTCGACCTCTAGGGCTATGTAGGGGATGCTGGTATACGGTTTTGTCTTTCCGCAGGCTACGGACTATTCGCCATGGTTTTCTCTCCTGGAGATTGGTTTGCCTTAACATGTTTTCCCAGGCCTCTTTCCGGTGTGCTCTTAGGAGTCGTCTTGCCAGGGATTTGAACCTCTGGTGTACTTCTCCTATCCTGGGATGGCGAAATCTCTGCCACAGCTTTCTTACGGCGTTTTTAGCCCTTATGAGTTGTTTGATGGGTCCTGGGATATCTGTGGGGTTTGGCGTGTCTATTGGGATGCGGTGTGTGTGAGCACGTACCGCGTTGAGGATTGTTGTGGAGAACTCCCCGGCTGCCGCCTCGAGTGACTCCACAGAGTCGATTCGAGGGCAGGCTTCCACGGAGTTTTGGATGTGAAGAATGGCGGCATCCCAGTCGACTTCATCCACCCAGTCAGCCGTTGCCAGAGCTGCGACGGTAACGTCTGAATTGATCACAACTGGGTTGTGGTCAGAATCCAGAGCATTCACCGCCGTGAGGTCCAGATGAAATGGAATGTTCTTGGTGATTGCGAAATCTATGACGTCCGCCCTGCCACGAGGCGGGAAGTGCGTTGGACCCCGCGGGCCATGCGCATGAAGGGTTGGATCTCCGCAGATGAAGCGGTAGATGCTCCTTCCCCTATCATTCTGGGTTCGGCTGTTCCATCCTGGGTGTTTGGCATTGAAGTCACCGGCTATGCACACTCGGTGGTCTAGGTTTAGGAGTGCCCTGTAATCCGCTTCATAGAAGGGATGGTTGGGCGGGTCATACACCGCCACAAGCACTAGGTCTGAACCGCCCAAGGAGAGCCTTATGGCGGTCGCCTCCAAGTGTTGAAGCGGGGGGATGGTAATGGGAGTATGGGTGATGTGATTTTTGATGAATATAGCTGTACCGCCGCCCCGCCGGCCGACTCTATCGGCTCGGTGGACGGCGTAACTTGGCAGGCTAAATTGTATACCAGCATGCAGATGCGTTTCGCATACCATAAGGAGGTCAATCCCGTGGTCACTTACAAACTCCAAGATACCCGGTCTCTGTTCCCGGACTCCGTTTGCGTTCCAGAACGCGGCTCTCAATGTTCGCTGAGTTCTTCTCAACGCCATTTACGAGCTGGAGTCAGGGAAGAGGAGCCGTGCAGTCTGTTGCAGAATGCTGTGCTTTTGCAGAGCAGGGATGCGGGGATCTGTCAGTTGCTCCCTGCAGCGCCTCAGAATGGGGAGGGAGCGATGAATCAGTTCGGCGAACCAGGCAGAAAGCTCATGGAGCTACGCTAAGTCCTCGTTTGAGACGCCAGTGTCCCAAATCGGCGCAGGTGTTGTAGCGAGGGGTGCCTCTCCCTCATTGGCTGTTGAAGCCACTGTAGCTGGAGCTGGTGGAGGGGGGAGAGCAGTGGCGGCAGGGCCGCTCTGTCTCCCCGCAGGTTCTTGGGCTGGTTGCCCGGCCGTTGCTGCCGCAGTTGCCGGCGGTTTCTCCCGCCGGGCTGCGGTGGCCTTCTTCTGGCGAGGAGGCCGCTGTGGCTTTGCTGCAGATGCAGCTGGTGGTTGTTTTGCGGTAGTTCCAGAGCTTACTGGCTGGGTCGCTGCCGGAATCTGGCTTGCCTCGGCCTGCTGCAGCAGCTGTTCCTGCTTGCGCAGCGCCTGGGCAAAACTGACTCCAGGCCGAACTTGTGCTGGCTCCCTGTTTACGTTCCTGCCCTGTCTTGCCTGCACTATTCGCAGTCTAGCGGGACAGCCGCCGTAGATGCCTATGTGGGCCTCTCGGCAGTTGGCGCACTTTTTCTCCTCTCTGGGGTTCGGGCATTCGTTGACGTGGTGAGGGCCTGAACATCGTATGCAGGCGGTCTTCCTCTCGCACGCATGGCTCGAGTGGTGGAAGCCCAAGCACCTGTAGCATTGGGCTGGCCCCTCTCTGCCATGGTACGGTTCGATTCTGATCTTGGTGTTGTAGAGGTGGGACACCTCATCAATTTTGGGAAGACCTTCGCCCTCCTTCTCCACTATTACGAGGAATAGTGGCATGGGAGTCCTTACGGACTCCTTGCCTTCCTCGCGGACTTGCTTGGTCAGCTGGACCACGGTACGCGGCGTAATGCCGTGTTCTTCCGCCAGGCCCACCTTTATGTCCTCCGGGTCGGTGTCAGAGCCAAGACCTCGGATGACTCTGCGCACCAGGTTAGGTCGCTGCAGCGAGAACGTGTGGAATTCTATCCCCGCTTCGCGCAGCACCCCCCTGGCGGCTTCATGGTCCTCCGGGGTCGTGGTCTTTAGGATCACCCGACTTGGAAAACGGGTGGCCTGGAAGCTAGCCTGGAGCTTGGCCCTCAGTTCCCTCATTACCTTTATGTGGTTGGGGAACGGGTCCGACACAATTGGCGGGATTCTGGCCGCCTTTTGTG
This sequence comes from Mantis religiosa, assembly GCA_030765055.1. Classification (NCBI taxonomy): domain Eukaryota; kingdom Metazoa; phylum Arthropoda; class Insecta; order Mantodea; family Mantidae; genus Mantis; species Mantis religiosa. Next base: position 120,860,032 of record CM060959.1, read on the forward strand.
TGCGGGAGCTCTTGGCGTCCGCATGCACTGCCGGGGTGCCGGGAGCAGCACCCTCCGGCTTCGAACCGGAGGGCCTCTTGCGCCTTCCCTGCACGGTGACAAAGCCTTCGGCGTCTGTGTCGCTCTCCGGTAGGGGAGTTGTGACGCCCTGGAGGGGAGTGATGGTGTTGGAGCTCCCTGGTTTGGGGACTGGAGAGATCGGGACAGCTATCCCTTGGTTAAGAAGGCGGGAGGCCTTCTTCTGTTTCTTTTGTGCCTGGGCCTTGGCCTTCACGAGGTTCACCCGTGGGCCGGTAGAGGATGAGGATGCAGAGGTTCTACTAGTCATCTCGTCAGGACTTACCTGGCGGCTGGTACTTGGCTTGTCTGAGTCTGTAGCAGGTGCCATCCGGCTCCCCACAGAGGGTCGAGCGCTGTTACACGCGCCGATTGGGGCGGACCCCGGGTCCCAACCTAAGTCGGGACCCTTGGCTTTGACCTTGTGGGCCTGCAGTTTCGTCTGTCTGTCTGTCGGTCCCAAGTACTGTGTTCCTCTGGACTCTGGAGTTGCTGCTCGACGCGTTAGCTCTAGCAAGTCTGCTAGGAGAGGGTTGGCTGGGCTGCTGCTGCTTGCCAGTGCAGGAGAAGGCTCTGCTGGCTGGAAGAGGGCAGGCGCTGTTGTGCCTGCAGAAGAAGGCTGTTGCGCAGGCTACGCTGCGTATAGAGAATGCGCTGCTTCGCCGGGCTGCTGCTTCCTTTATGGGCACACTCCAGAGCACGCGTTTTACAGTCCACGTGCTCGTGCCCTGAAGAACTGGCGCAACCGGTCTAGAATGCTGCTTCTCTCGACGAATGGACTGCACTGAAAGAACTCGAGACGGGCGATGCCGAGCATTCGAGTGACAAGCGTCGAATGACATAAGGAATTTCTACAAACTTTGGGAATAAATATTCAGTTTGGAAGACTTTATCTCCCATGTGCAAATTGAAGTTCACTGGCTAATATTTCAATATATATACTTATCTTTGTTTTTGTTTTTTATTATTATACAACCAAATGAAACATTACCATGCGTAAGGAACATAAATGCAATATCTTGTAAATCTCTAAACAATTGCGAGAGATCACTTCAGCGGTAAATATATTACAGGCAGTGCCATCTCTGGTCAACACGGCGTATTTGATAGAAAGGTTGTATCTTGTTTGGGCAATTCATTGGAAACATAATCTCTTCTAGTGTATAATCAATATAAGTTAATTAACATCTTCTAATTAATGTTCTATTTCTATCTGTTCCATGTATAAGGCAAACATTTACAGATGTAGTTTCATTACATAATTCCTTGTAGATACAGAAGCTGTTGTTAAATGTTTAAAAAGCTGCCGATAGTGAACGTTTGTACACTGAATAAATAAGGATTTGATGCGAGTACAATATGACCTGAGACACGTTTACAACAGGAAGTGTTACCAACAGAACTGTGACAAGTGTGACGTTGTGATACCACACTTCTGTGTACAAAAGGAGGTCAGTGTCTTTGATAGTTTTCTTCAGACTAGAGTCTTGTAGGGAGGTCCTGGACATAAAACTATTTCTCACTCAATTTCTAAGATTCAAATGAAGCCTTTATTTTCTTTTAATATAATGTTGTGCATAGCTACTTCGTAATTCAACAATTATCTGACTTTGAAACGTCATGCTTTTCCCATAAAACACAAGAATAAACTTTAGCAAGAAAGAGCAAATAAATTGTAAATATTTCATGACCAAATAAGTTGACCTAATGTAAAAGACTTGTCTATATCATATAATTTACTATTTATACAGAAGTCGTTCAGAATGAAGCATAGTCGTAGAAGGTTCAAGCTATACCTTTTGTTTGCTGTGAAAATGTATTCAACACATGACATTTAACTAAACTACATTTAGGTTGTCAACCTAAACTATTATTGCTCAGAAATTAAAGTTTTCAGTGGAAGCAAAAGTACATTCCAAAATTGCTGAATTAAGTAGCTAATTGCTCGAATTAGCAGTGTTTGTGTCAAACATACATAGGAAGAAAGGAAAGGTATCCTCTCACTGTAAGAAGGAACAAGGAAAAACTGGTTTAATTGCTAGAACAACCAGTTTAATGATGCAGTAAGTATTTTTTGAACTTAGCCCACATCATAAAAATATCATTCAGAATTAACTTTAGTCCTTTTCTTTTTTGTTCTTGCTTTTTTTTATTTGCAACCTTACTTGAAAAAAGAATCCAGGAGTAAATGAAACCTTAGAAATGTAACAAGCAAACCAATGCGACAAAATATTGAACACATCAATATAAGTAAAGTGTATCTATACATCTAACCCTGTAAAGATTTATATTCCTGGAAGTAATTTACAGAACAGGCACAATTCAGGAATAATTAAACAACAAAATTATATCACTGCTATAGCAAATCAAATGGACCAACCTGGTAGCGTATGGGCAACTTACGAACATTAATGGTGGCAGGTAGTAATTAAAAATGGTAAAATGAAAAATAGTAATTGCACTAAGCCAATAACTGCAAAAACAAAAGAAAAAAACGTCATTATTCACAAAATCCATATAAAATTTTATATAAAGTTATTTATAAAAATGCACAATACAAAAATTCTTAATATAGCGTAATTATATCATAATTGTATTAATGAATGTGCACTTAGAAGCTAAAAGAGCTCTGATTTACCTTTCCCCCTGTAGCACATATTTTATGTGGTTTCAAATTATTTTAAAATGAATATATTAAAGATAGTTGAAGAGTAAAGCAGGCCATGAGAATGACGAAACAAAGTTCAAGGTTTGTAAGACATTATGAGTATTGGTAATTTCTAGAATGAGATTACGTAACCTATGACGTTAACCAAGAAAAGTTTAGAATTTATGTAACCATGACAACATAATAAGGAAAAAGTTGGAATATTTGCAAGAAGCAGTTCTTCTGCAAGCATCCGCCTTAGGAATCAGACGTGTTTCATACACGACGCTCTGCACGTCAGCAGAAAATATTTAAGTTAAATTAATCTGCGGCTGCAAGATGTTTTCACCGTGCTACAGTAGTATACAGATATAGCTTAGTGTAGGCTTACTAAAGGCAAAATTTTCATTGAATACAGAAGCGAAGTGCACAAAAGATTAATTGACGAAGCATGCGTTAAAGACGAGCCACTAGTTGTTTTATCTCTCAACAATTTAGGAAATTAAACATCTCTTATATACAACGCTCTGTAAATAACCAGTAAATACGTATTCATCAAGAAGAAATAAAACATATTTTGGAACAAATTTCGGAGTTATTCTTAAATTGGTAGCAAAGCTCTTAATTCTTCAGTTCTGTTCCGACACCTCGACGCTGGGTGCAGAGATCATCGCTCGAGAGCAGCCGTGGAGAACTTCAAGAATTCTGCTAGAACTTCACCAAAGGTGACAAATCCATCATCACCACCCTCGTCCACAATAAAGCACTACACCCCTTATTAACTGAATCGTTCACAGCGAAAGCAAAAATTCGCTATTCAAAATGCTGTTAAATGTATGTACATATACGTGTGGCACAAGAACAGAAGCAAGTTTGGGTGCTAAATCAACCTAGTATGTACTATGAACGGAGGAAAACCACGATAGGCAGAGCGTAACAAGGGCTCACGAAGTGCAAAAATTCCAGGTCCACCAGGCACCAGTATTGATGACCTCTCTTTTCCTCCGGCTCACTCCCCACAACCCATACCAACGCTCGTGTCCTGCCATCCTAGCCAGGCTCGCCCGGGCAGCCAATCCACGAGTGCCTGAGTGTTCCGGAAAAGAATAATAACAATAATAACTCACTGCGTAGGCTTCGGCGGCCGGTGTCCATAGTAACTGGGTCTTCCGGGAAGGACCGCGTCTTTGATGCTCCTCTGGTCGACGTTTCGTCCCAAATATGTGGAGCTTCTTCAGGACTTCTTCTCTGACAGCTCCGTAGCAACTGTCGACCATAGAAACGTCGACCAGAGGAGCATCAAAGACGCGGTCCTACCCGGAAGACCCAGTTACTAACAATAACAGTCATAATCATAATAATCATAATAAAAATAACAATAATACTAATACTTATTATAATTATTATAGTTATTATTATAATAATAGTTATTATAATTATAATAATACTTATTATTACCATTATTGTTGCTATTATTATTACTATTATTATAACACTCCAAAAAAATTTCATCAACAAAAGTTTAAAAATATCACAATATCATTAAAGAACTCACTCACACCTTCACTGGCTTTTGGTGGCTGATTTAGAGTCAGCGCGTTGTGTTGTCATACCTGTCCTAGATCGACTTAACCACTTAATAACGGATTTGTGGGGTTAGTAGTGTCGGGGGTTTGATTTAGGCAGATGAAAGAAAGGAGGTAGCCGCAGCTCCTCAACGGTTGCCGACTCGATTCTGACGCCTTTGTGCACAGCTGGTGTGAAATATTTAGGAGGAGTTTAATTTAGAAACATTGGCAGTCTAATTCTCAGGAATGTATAATTTGTAGTTGTAATATCAACTTTATCGTTACCGGTTGTGCCCGCATGCCATGCGGGGAAGCCGGTGGAGCTTGAAGCGGCGTTGTGTTGATTGATAATTCCCAAGAGATCTAGCAAGGACTCTCTGATGTTGAGGTAAACTCGCGTTGAATTTTGTGGGCCGGCGTCTAATGACATTCCACATACTGGAAAGATGAGGCTTCATGAAGATATCTCATGGGAAATCACCGGTACACAGAATTGATAGCCCTAAGACATCTATTCTGTACACGTTGGAGCTGTAGCAGTTTGGATCCTTCGGTCTTGCCCCAGATATCGCACGCATAAAGAATGATATGATTTATCAAAGCCTGAAAACGCGCAACTTTAGGGGTGTCCTCATCCCTGACCGCATTATATGGTATAATGAAGCCGAAGCCCCTTATGCCCGATGCGATATCTGCTGGATTAAGACCCGAAAATCAGGCCCTTGTTCAGCTTTACTGAAAAGAGTGCAGGTTGTCGGGAAAGCGGCGTTTGGTGAAAGAATGGCTTCGCTTCTCTCCGGGTTGATGGACAATCGTCAAAGTCTGCACCAATGTTGAATGAGGCAAGGTTCCGCTGTACGGTGTTAAAGGCTCTATGTGAGTGTCTATCCTTGTCCGATAGAGTAGCACGTCATCAGGATATTGAGCTATGTTGAGGTGTGGCACTGCGGGAAGGTCGGCTACATATACGCCAAAAAGCGTAGGGAATAAGACAGAAACTTCGGGGACTTCGCCTCTAATGGGTCCTTTGGTAGATAACTTTCCCGGTACGGAGACAACAAAGCATCTATGTTTAAGGAAAGTGTGTAGAAGGAGTATCATGTGTGAAGGAAGCCCCAGGGAGATACATTTGTTTAGAAGTCCTGCATGCCAGAAAGGTAGAGAAGGCCAGAACGTAGAGAAGGCCTTCTCGACATCCAGAGAAACTTCCGCGGTAAATTCCCTGTTCTGGAAACCCTGGGCAGCGGCCTCCACCAAACGGAGCTACTGCTGTGATGTTGAGTGCCCAGGACGAAGACCAAACTGATTGGAAGGGATGGCTTGACTGTCTCCTAATAGGCGTGACAAGTGTTGCTGTAGGAACTCAGCTCCTCCTCTAAGGAAAGAGTCATACATGCTGGCGTCCCGCAAGGGGCCATCATGTCCCCGCTATTGTACATACTGTTTACCGACGACTTCCCCGTGGACGACAGATGCAAGGTGGCCATGTACGCTGACGACACTGCAATATACAACCACCATAAAAATCCTCGTTTCGGCCTATTAGTGATGCAGCGGTATATTGACCGCTTCCTTTCATGGCTCCATGACTGGAAAATTAAAATTAATGCAAATAAATGCCAGCTTATCCATTTTTCAAAGCAGCGCCCTTTGGCTATGGAGCTAACGGTCGGTGGTCAAGTATTGCACTGCCGGCAGCAAGTCAAATACCTCGGCGTGACTTTGACACGCACAATGAACTGGTACACCCACATAAAAGATAGCGCCAACAAAGGGCGGCAGCGATTAAAGATGTGCGCCCCCATATTTAGGAGTAAACCACTGAAACTCCGCTCGAAGTTTATCTAGTACAAGTCGTTCATTCTGTCAGTAGTTCTATACGCATGCGTGGCCTGGGCAAACGCAACAAAAACAACTATCAAATACCTCCAAGCACTGCAAAACCTCTCCCTCAAGAAAATTCTTTCCGCTCCCATCCGCACCACAAATGACACCCTCCATCAAGAAGTCCGCATCCCAACCATCCCCGAGGCATTGGAAAAACAGCCACTACCATTTGGGCGCGCATTCGTCGGCATACAAACCCTTTAATTCCTAACATCGGAAAAGGTGAGCCAAAACACCGCAAACATAAACGGGTGAAAATACTGTAAATAAGGACAACTCGCCACCCATTGTGCGCCCAAAATTCCCGGCCCAAGGCCTCACAAACCGCCGGCAGGCGCTGCCACTCCCGGGCTGCCCTAGGAACTGAGCGACATGCTGCCGCACAGCAGGACAGCTGAGTGTAAATAGTGTACAAAGTGAAGTGAAGTGTGCGTGAATGAATGTGTGAGTGCGAGGAACGTACTACGTATGCCCATGAGTGCGTGTGTGAGTGTGTGTGTGTGTTATATATGTAAATAAAATCACAAAAAAACATAAAATTCAAGGAAAAAATGGAGCACCTAAAAGAAATAGAACTAAAAAAGCTGTTCTCGGTGTACCCATAAAGGGACGCCGTATGGGCCTTATATAAAGCCATGACGTCAAAAACAACAAAAACTGAAAAGTGTAGTATCGTGCAAAGTTAGAGCTTGTAAGCCGGGTCCATTGTACCGGCACCAGGTATATCAAACAAAAATAAAAAGCCTAAAACCTAAAAAAAGCCTAAAAGTAGGTGCTCATCAGCATTCCACTACATGGTGAGCCAGTCAAATACATAGCAGAAGCAGGTAATATTTACATTTTTATACTTATTTTATTATCAGAAAGGAGATATGATAGAACAGCAAATCCCTGTGCTAAATACATATCTATAGCTGTGATCGAAAGCTTTATAACGGTATTGTAATAATTTATGAAATCTCTCCCAGTATGCAAGCAATCGGTACAACTAAATAAACGGCACCTATATAATATATTTATTATTATACTCACACGCAGTCTCATACCAATCTTCTACTTATATCTACTCAGTTTTGTCCAGACGACAGTCCTGTAGCTGTGATCAGGGAGGAAATTGGAAGTAAAGGTATTTTGCAACTCACTTTTTTTTTCTTAAATTCACGTGAATGTCTTACATTATTTTATTGCAATTTTTCGTACAGTGAGTTTGAATGTATCATTAATTATTTGCTGTCTACTTCCATGTTGTTACCACGAAACCTAGATCTTCCAATTTTAAAGATATACAAGCCTTCTAAAATTGTAACTTAAAGCAACTCTATTACATTAGTGTAGAGTACAAATATGTTTAATATTACGTAGCTAATTTAGCATTCGACATTATTTCATATTAAGCTATACCTACTTACCTTTTGTGTAGAGCACGGCCGTTATTAACACGGGCTCTTGGTACACCACATTTGTAGTTTACTGAGTCAATATATCGTGGTTTGTAAACAAAGAGTTGCTGATAAGTATTAACCGAACACTACGGCCGCTATTAGGGTCCTGAATACGCCGTCCAGTGTAAGCGGAATTGAATTTCCGAGGTTAAAAGATATAGCAGTCGGCCATGTTAAGTAGGCTGGTACTGAACTCTATTCAGAAATGTTATATTGACATTTAACCTAAATAACATAACATATTTTGGAATCACCTGAATGTAAGCAAAAAAGCATTTGTAGATAAACGTGTTTGCATGTCAGTCAAAGTGGTGAATTTATTTGTATTAATACCTGTATTGTTTACAATTTTTGCAATGAATTAAGAGTTTAAAAAGCTTGGTCACATACATATATACGTGAGTAATGAAGAGGTACCACAATATATATATATATTAGTAATTAAATCATAGTAAATAACATTCGTGCAACTATCAAAGAGAGGTGTGTTACAAATACTGCAAAGCCATTAACGTACTTTTCTGGAGGGAAAAGCAAGATTTCCAAAATGTGTTTACTGTTATAAATGTGTAATAGTTTCAACAAAATGTTGGTTAGATCTATTTCAAACTTTGAACAAATCATAAAATAGACTTAAGAAAATTGCGATTATATATTCTCCTTAGTTGACTTTCTCTCTCGTATGCAATTGTTTGTTGAGTCAGTATTGTTTTAGTATACTTTACAACATTCCTTTATTTCCATCCAATACAAAGAAAGTAAATATAAACAATATTTGAACAACAGAAATACAATTTCTTTTAAATCTTTCTGAACAATTGTAATTCATCATCTACGTTTTAGAATATTACTGGTGGCGCCATCTCTGGCCAGCAGAACGTGCCTGGCATAAACGTTCCATCTCGTTGGCGAATTAATAGTTTATGAAGTCTCTCGCAGTGTGTAATCAGTAGAATTAACTAAACATCTCATATATAATATAGTAGTACATTAAATATTAGGCTCACATGTTTTCTCATCTCAGTCTTCTACTTCTATCTCCTCAGTTTTTTTCAGACTACAGTCTTGTACCAGTGATAAGAGAGACAACTGTACATACATAAAAGTATTTCTAACTTAGTTTTCACTTTATGAGTCATATGGACGTTTTGATTTATTTTATTGTAATCTTGCCTAATGCTGGTTTACCTATCATCAATTATTTTCTGCCTCTCTAATTTACTGCTGTTCCCATGAAACACAAGAACGGAGCGTAGCATTTTAAAGAGTCCTTCATGAGAAAATATGTAATTGTTTTACCATTTATACAAAAAGCCCTTTAGAATAATGTCTAGTCCAAGAAAATTAAAGTTAAGCACTTGTTTGTCATGCATATATATATATATATATATATATATATATTAAATCATACCTGTATTGCTTTGCATTGCAGGATCACAATTCTAGATCATGCAAGCTCTAGTTTCTGGAGGTGTGATGAAAGTATCCTTGTTAGGTACTTGACGTATACAAGTATCGTTTAATATTTATTCCAAAACTTTGTTTGTTCAATCGCACGTATATCGTTTATTGGGAGTGAAGTGATGATCAACATTACATTTGCGATGGAATATTACTAGGAATTTTTAGTGAAGATTTGGAGCAAAATTTGTAGCAAAATAATGAATTTTCTCTCAATATTTTCGTAGATAAGGCACGAGCTCTTATCAAGATTTGCGCTCTACCTTAACGTTGAAAATAATGATACGGTTGTAAGGACTGTGTAATTTTAGTAACCAAATGTCGCCCAGATTGGTCAGATAATGTCACTTTACACATAAGGGGCTCAAAAATCAATACACACTTAAGGCTGTTATTTCTGCAAAGTTAATTTTATAAATTTATGCCCAGATTTTCCAAACAGTGTAGTTTGGTGTACAGTGCTTTGAAAATAAGGTAACTAAAGTTTGAAAAGTTTTAAGTAATATAGGTTTGTGGAAACGTAGAGCCAGACTGAAAAATGCAATGCCGTAGCCAGTATTTGAACCACGGATCTTTTGGTTTCCGTCCAGCCGCTCTACCATTGAGCTACTGTGGCCAACGTGCCGATATGACATTAAATTCTCCAACTGGCTCGTATTTTCCCGGTAAACCACTTAGGAGTTCTCATAATCACATGAGACATCTACCTCAATGGCGACTTACAACATGTAAGTACTTTAAAACCCGGGCTTTATAGTTAACCACTATTAGGTCGATTAATGGAAATTAATTGTTGTTTCACACTGGCCGTGTGTAGGCTAAATTGTGGAAACGTACAGTCAGACTGAAAAATTCAATGCCATAGCCGGGATTGACATTAAATTCTCCTGGACGGAAACCAGAAGATCCGTGGTTCAAATCCCGGCTATGGCAATGAATTTTTCAGTCTGACTCTACGTTTCCACAATTTAGCCTACACACGGCCAGTGTGAAAGAACAATTAATTTTCAACATAGGTTTCATTTATAAAATATACTTGCAGCTTTTTACGTGGTCTGCTAAGTCCTATTGTCTAATTTTATACTATTTTGATATCCAGGTGGTTTGAACAGTACAAAAGTAGGATTTGGTGTAGCTTTTTCGGTGTCTTGTAGTAAACGAACACATACGTGCATATTCTTTACACAGTTTTGTGTTAATCGTACCAACGCTTGATAAAACCTCATAACGAATTTGTAATATAAGGACGTTCTGTTAAAATGCATATTACATATTGCACATCGTAATCTTTACTACGTTTGATAGCTCCACTCATTGTCGGCTGAGAATACACTTTAAAACACGTACATATTAAAAAGACATATGTTATTACCCTCCATGATTGTCAGTAAACCTATAAAGAAATTGTGTGAATATATATTCACCTTGGAGGACCTTATCTCCCATATGCAAATATAAGTTCACTCGCTAATATCTCAGTATATATTCTTGCTTCTGTTTGTTTTCTTGTGGTACAAACTAAATACGACCAATCCGTAAGGAACATAAATGCTATATGTTATAAATCTCTGCAAATAATTACAAAATATCATCTCGGTGGTAAAATATTACAAGCAGTGCCATCTCTGGTCAACATGGCGTATTTGTAGAAAAGTGGTATCTTGTTGGCCAATTCATTGCCAAAATAACCTCTTCTGCTGTACAATGATTATAAGTAAATTTAAGTGTTGTAATTGTTAATCCATTTCATCTGTTCCTGGTTTAAGATAAATATTTTCAGATGTAGTTTCATTACATAATTCTTTGTAGACACAAGAGATATTAAAGAGCTGCCAGTAATGAAAGTTTGTACAGTAAATAAATAAGGAATGTTAACAAGTACAGTATGACCTGAGTCACGTTTACTACAAGAAGTGTTACCAACAGAACTGTGGCAAGTGTAACTTGTACGTAAGGACGTCAGTATCTTTGATAGAGTTTTCTTCAGACTAGAATTTTGGAGAGAACCTGGACATACAATCATTTCTGACTCTATCTCTAAGAGTCAAATGAATATTTTATTGTATCTTAATCTAATTTTGTCCATAGATACTTTGTATTTCATCAATTCTTAACTGACCTTCAAGTTCCACGCTGTCGGCATAAAACACAAGTTTGGAGTTTAGCGCTTTAAATATGTAAATTGATTATAAAACAGAAACGAAAACGGTCAATTTTCTTATAAATACTTCTTGACCAATTTAAGTTGACGTAATATATTATGAGTTTTCACAAGTTCTACATTTTTTATGTATTAAGATATATCTATATCATGTAAATAGCCATTCCTACAAAAGTCATTCAGAACTAAGGATAGTCCCAGCATGTTCAATCTGTAACTTTTGTTTGCTATTCAGTACATGAAGTTTAACTAAACTACATGCATTTTGCAAGGTAAGATACTATTGCTAAAAATTAAAAGTTTTCAGTGAAAGCAAAAGTACATTCCAAACTACATCTGCTAAATTAAGGAGCTAATTGATTTAAATAGGAGAACTTGTGTTAAAGATGTATTATGTCTTGTGGAGGTATATAACGTTGTGTACGGTAACGTAAACCATTTTTAAAAGTTTTGAGTGAAGTGAATGCCAACAGCTCTGTATCATGTATGTGAGATCCTCGTCGTGGCTTTTCTGTTATCATTATAGGCAGATTAAATGTGTATCTGTAGTTTAGAAGTGCTGTTATTTTGGTGCTGACTGCTAAAATGTTTATAGTCATATGGCTGCTTTTTCACAGGTCAGTGTGTTTATTTTACTTTGAAGACAGTGCTGTTGTATAGACAAAATAATCTGTCATTACATCACATTCATATGTTACGGCGTCAAAATCGTATTGTGTAGACAAAGAGTTGTTTATAAGCATTCCCACCCACTGCGGCCGCCATTTTCAATGCCATTGTCAGGTCAATTCATTGTATTCGGTTCAGTGCTGTACACGCCATCTCACATAGCGGGAGCGGAAGTACTGGGAGAAGTAGCTGTTGGCCATGACTTTGAATTTCTCTAAAAATTTTGATATTGAGATTTTCCCAAGGAATGCATAGTTTGGATTACCCTGAATCTAAAGGAAATTAATAAAAATGAGAGTATGTGTGTGGCATAGATATGGAACATAAAGTTCAGTATCCTTACACGAGAGAATTCAAGGATTTTAATATAGCTCCAAGAAACAGCAAATTCTTCATTTTAAAATGCTAATCACAATTTAAAGTAATTTTGTCAGTTAGTAAGGTAATAGATAGTATCTCATCAATGAATTCATTTATAAATGCAAAAGAGACACAAAATTATACTCGCACAGCTGTTTGAAGAAGCGATCCTGAAGAAAGATGAAAAAAGCTTCCGCAATGACGCTAGAGGGATTACTATCAATGAAGAATGACGTCCTGATAATGACATAGTTACCCAACTGTTGTATTGATTGGTCAAATAGTGACAGTTTGCTTACAGGAAGTGAAAAAAATGGTATGAGGAGCGGATGATAACTTCCGGGCCTCACAGTATAATCTCGAGAAAGGTTAATACATTTCTCATATCGAAATGGCGACATATATTACCAAAAAATATACGTTGGTTTTGTCTTTGCAACTTACATGAAAACAATAACAGCAGCTGACAAGGCTGTATAGATGTATTCCTAATAGAAGACTCCGTCACGCATACTTCTTGCTGTGTTCTTTAGATATATTTGCAGAGAGTCTTCGAACTACTGTTTGTTTCCGTAAACTACAGTGAAATTTAGGCTATATCTAAAATACGTAAATAATATCTGTTATAAACCTCTCTCAAATTACCTTCAACAGAACCTACTATTACTTGTGGTGCCATCTGTGGAGCGCAGCACGACTTTGGTGAAAGTTACCCTTTGGGCAATTTCACTGTCGTCCGCCTCGGTAGATGGTAGATGGTATCGTGTCTGCCTCACGCTCAAGAGGTCCCGAGTTTGAATCTCGGTCAGGGTGAGCTACCTGGATAAAGTTTTTACCGGGGTTTTCCCTTATCCATAAAGACGAATGTCGGGTAGCTCTAAGCTCCATGGACCCTGGACACATTTGAGCATCATCATCACCCATCTCATTCACCGTCCGATATGACTTAATGTTGGAGGACATAGACTTACAAAAAAAAATCATTGTCAAGTACACTCCGTCCCAGTTTGGGATACGTGTAAATAAATGAACGTCGCCTACATACCTATATGAGTATACATATACAACCTTATACCTATATAAGTATCGTTTCATATTTATACCACACATATCGTTTATTAATAGTATTTATATGAGAGAGAACTTGACACCTATATTTTCATTTATGATCAAATATCGTTATCTAATTTTCAGAAACAGCAGACAAACAATCTTGTTGTTTATAATTTATTCTTTATGTCTAAACAACAGAAGTATAAGGGCGACCTGACGGAGACCAAGAGACTCGTGGTTCAAATGCCGGCTCGGGCATTGAATTTTTCAGTCTGACTTCAGTTTTCCATACTTTGGACTAAACACAGCTAGCGTGAAGAAAAAGAAGTTCCACAAACTCTCAAGCTTGTTCCCATAAGTTGTAGTTTCAGGAAGTAGGATCGCGGTATCCTTGTAAGATACTTGACCTAAATAACAGCATTTTATGTTTATTGAGATGTTAGTTCTCAGTTATACCGCTGACCCACACAAACACGAGAATTACTAAAAAAACTTTTAAGAGAATTAAATGGAGATCAACAATGAAATATTAATATCGTATTTTCAGAGAAGACTTTGATATATCGGGTTGTCTCATAAATTCGTTCGATTCTTGTTACGGGTTTACTACTAAGAACTTCTGAGAACACTGCGTGCCTCCATTACTTTTACGTCAAAAAAGTTGCCTAACAATATGGGATTTGTTTACATATACAATAACTGAAAAGAATGCTATGAACACAAACCACAGCGACCTCACGGCCAAAGGTAAATAGGTCAATTTTGTAAGAATTGGTAACCAAACTTCACTACGAGTTTGTGGATGCAACAATGTGGAGTTGTAACTTGTGAATGTTAATATGGAAGGCAAGAAGTAACATTTTCGACATTTAATGCTGTTTTATTGCCGTAAAGGTAAAGCAGCCTCACAAACTCAACGGAAAATTTGTGCTGTTTACGGAGAAGATGCAGTGACGAATCGGGCATGTCAAAAATGGTTTACTCGATTTCGAGCTGGGAACTTCTCTGTGAAAGAAAAACCTCGTTCTGGACGACCTGTGGTTACGGATGAGGAAAGGATGAAGGACATGATTACGAACAACCTCAGAATAACAACTCGGGAGGTAGGTCAGGAGCTAAACTTATCTCATGCAACTGTAGCTAGGCACCTAAAGAAACTTGGTTACGTTAATCTTCGGGATGTATAGGTTCCGCACGAACTGAGTGAACAAAATTTAGTTCAGCGCGTTTCCATCTGTGACGCATTGATAAGACGCAATAAAACTGCCCCTTTTCTGAAACAGCTGGTTACAGGAGACGAAAAGTGGATTGTGTACAACATCCGAAAAAGAAAGTCATGGCGTAAGAAAGGGGAACCACCACTCTCAATTCCTAAACCAGGGCTTCATCCTGAGAAGATTATGCTGTGCATTTGGTGGGACTGGAAATGAATTATTTATTACGAATTTCTTCTTCCTGGGGAGACCATCAATTCAGAGAAATACTGTTCTCAGTTGGATCGTCTGAAGGTTGCCCTAGAAGAGAAAAGGCCAGAGTTAGCATCTAATGGTGGTGTCGTCTTTTATCAAGACAATGCCAAACCACACACTTCTATGGTAACTCGTCAGAAATTACGGGATTTCGACTGGGATGTGTTACCTCACACGCCTTATTCTCCAGAAATTGCCTCATCCGACTATCATTTATTCCGATCCCTGCAAAACTTCCTTAATGGTAAACGCCTTACTTCCTTGGAGGATTGCAGATTCGCCGTAGAAGAGTTCGTCAACCAGAAAACTGCAAGATTTTGGGAAAATGGTATTGATAAGCTTCCTGAGAAATGGAGATATGTTATTGATAATAATGGTGCATACTGCACAAAATAAAGTTTGTTTTGAAAGGTTCAGTGCCTTGTTTACTTTCGATGACCTTGCTTATGTAAACAGATTACCCCTACATAATTAGGCAACTTCGTTACCGTAGTTGTGATACGGGCATACAGTGCAGGCGTCTTTGTCGTAAACACGTAACTAGAATCGAACGAATTTATGAGACAAACCAATACTTTATCTAAAACAAAATAACGCCATCGTCCTGCGCCGTGGTTTAGTGTGTGAGAGTGTAGTGCTTTGGTTCCCAGCTTAGGAATTCCCTGGGGAATCTTTCCCATCGCCACCCCCCGGTGGCCACACAGTGTCCTGAGCAGTTTGAGGAGCTACGGCAGATAGCGAAAGCCAACTTTCTTGCTGGAGCAGCCATGATGCTGACCATCTCCCCTAACAGTGTAAATTGAATACTCGTGCACCTCTGCCTTGCGTTAGTGAGCGTGAAATCGGCAGTCTTGTTCGCTTTAACCCTGTTACACGGTATATTATTTAATTATTTATATAACAATCAGTTTTGAAATTCCTGTAAATGTTAAGTATGCCACGAGCTGTCTTAGCAAGCATTACATTATAACTTGGGGTTGAAAATAAGGATAGAGTCGTAAGTAATGTGTTAATTGTAATTTTAGTATTTAAGTGTTGTCCTAATTGGACAAACAGTGATAATTGACATACAACACGTATATTATGAAGGGTGTATGGCCAAGTCCAGATAGACCAAAGGATGTTTAATATGTCAACATAAGAATAGCTTATGATGTTTATCTACTTTATAGCCTCAGAGTGCCCTGCTTAGGACCAATTACTCATATTCATTACTTATTTCCGAAAATTTTAGAGAAATATACAATACACTATAGCAAGAAAGTAATTTGTGTTTTGACATGCCAAGCCTCGCCATCTATCCCTGTGGTCTCGAAGTAATAAAAGTCTGCCATAGTTGTACTAAGTTGACGAAAGTAGCCTCTTATATCCATATACAATGAAACAGGATTGAAAATAGTTAACATGAATGTTAAACATGATCCTAAACAAAGCCCACGGCTGTAAACCTTATCAATATATTTTCTGTCTGCAAAAGTAGGACTTTCAATTACGAAACAATTACCAAAAACAACTGAGGGTTACACTATCATGCACATATCTACACAATATAAATTGAGTTTTTATTTATGGATGATCTCTAAACACAATTTATTTCAAATTTATCTGAATAACTGTAATTCATCTTCTACGTTTTAGTATAATACTGCTGTCGCCATCTCTGGACAGCAGGACGAGTCAAGGCCATTATTGGCTATCAACAACGCACCATAACAATATATAGTAACAACAAAACATTGTATCATTGGGTGATTCTTTACTCATATAACTAAAATTTCCTATTTATTCCAAATGTTGGAAGAAACTGATGCTGTTCACAGACCGAGAGATACACATCGTTTCATAATACGCCTTTGAAGCAGTTAAATTGAACCAATACTACATCTCCTCTTGAATATTAATATCAAATGTTTAAGCAGAAATTTCCGATGGAACTTTTCGTTCCAAAACAACCTTTTTTTGGAGACATTTTCATTCTTCTTTGTGTATAATCCATTTACTTCAAAGAGTTATGAATGCAAATATGTCCGAGTTACTGACATAACAATCATTCTGCATAGTCATTTGAGCTGTAAAATTTTTACTTTATTTCTTTTAAGTGTATGCCCAGATAGACCGAAGAACGCCTTATTCTATATTGTTATCTGTAAAACTGAGAATAACCTATAAATTTTATCAATATCTATAATCTCAAAGTACACTGTTGTATACGAATTACTAGTAATCTTTAGTTATTCATAAACCTTCATAAAAAGTAGGGAAATATGGTGATATGAGCAATATAAAAGACCGTTGAAATAATGCAACTTTAGCTACTAACCCTCCGAACTACAAAATTCAAATTGGTTTCTTATTTATGGACCATCTCTATCTGCTGCTGTGTTCCGGGTCTCTTACCAAGAAAGACTGCCTCCGTTTACCCAGACACTCCTTATCAGTCCTAAGAATCTTTAAGCTGCTCTACTTTACGCTTATATCGAAGGAAACCGTTTGAAGGACTTTAACGCTGTCGTTCTCCTCTGAGTTTGAAACCGAGACCTGGGGAACCAGAACATCCACTGAAATTATTATTCTCTCTACACGCATCTATAACAATTTTTACAGTTTCACAAATAAGTTAAACAAAATAATTCGTGTAGGAGTAACTATTGGTGATATATTATTTGCCATTGATATTCAAGGCATTCTAACTCAAAACATTTCTAACTTAAATCCACAGCACTTTCAGGAAACAAAAAAAAGAGGTCCAGAGGTCCAGAGGTAGTCCTAGTCGGGCGGGGCTTTCCCCGTCCGGGTGTCATATGCCGCAGTACCTAGCCGCTTTGCGGCTTAACCTGCGAAATGAACTAGTAGATCCATGTTCTGCTGGGGTGTTTGAATTTGTTTACTGTTTGAAATTTTGGAGAGGTTTGGAATGGGTTGCCCCTCTTTGTCGTGGGCAGCTGTACTTAATCGTTCTCCCTTTTTGGGAGACACGAATTAGTTTTTTGCCCCGTTTTGGATACGGGTTGTGTAGCGCTTGTCCTTTGGCGTAGAAGTTGTTCCCAGAGACATCTGGGGTTTTCCTTGGGTTACCCCAGGGGTCCCAGGACGTCTCTCGGCAGTCTGAAGGACGGCAAGCGCCTTTGATCTCTCGGGTCATACCTTCCCAGGGAGTTCACCCCTGCAGTGCATGCGGACGCCAAGAGCTCCCGCACACAAAAGGCGGCCAGAATCCCGCCAATTGTGTCGGACCCGTTCCCCAACCACATAAAGGTTATGAGGGAACTGAGGGCCAAGCTCCAGGCTAGCTTCCAGGCCACCCGTTTTCCAAGTCGGGTGATACTAAAGACCACGACCCCGGAGGACCATGAAGCCGCCAGGGGGGTGCTGCGCGAAGCGGGGATAGAATTCCACACGTTCTCGCTGCAGCGACCTAACCTGGTGCGCAGAGTCATCCGAGGTCTCGGATCTGACACCGACCCAGAGGACATAAAGGTGGGCCTGGCGGAAGAACACGGCATTACGCCGCGTACCGTGGTCCAGCTGACCAAGCAAGTCCGCGAGGAAGGCAAGGAGCCCGTAAGGACTCCCATGCCACTATTCCTCGTAATAGTGGAGAAGGAGGGCGAAGGTCTTCCCAAAATTGATGAGGTGTCCCACCTCTACAACACCAAGATCAGAATCGAACCGTACCATGGCAGAGAGGGGCCAGCCCAATGCTACAGGTGCTTGGGCTTCCACCACTCGAGCCATGCGTGCGAGAGGAAGACCGCCTGCATACGATGTTCAGGCCCTCACCACGTCAACGAATGCCCGAACCCCAGAGAGGAGAAAAAGTGCGCCAACTGCCGAGAGGCCCACATAGGCATCTACGGCGGCTGTCCCGCTAGACTGCGAATAGTGCAGGCAAGACAGGGCAGGAACGCAAACAGGGAGCCAGCACAAGTTCGGCCTGGAGTCAGTTTTGCCCAGGCGCTGCGCAAGCAGGAACAGCTGCTGCAGCAGGCCGAGGCAAGCCAGATTCCGGCAGCGACCCAGCCAGTAAGCTCTGGAACTACCGCCAAACAACCACCAGCTGCATCTGCAGCAAAGCCACAGCGGCCTCCTCGCCAGAAGAAGGCCACCGCAGCCCGGCGGGAGAAACCGCCGGCAACTGCGGCAGCAACGGCCGGGCAACCAGCCCAAGAACCTGCGGGGAGACAGAGCGGCCCTGCCGCCACTGCTCTCCCCCCTCCACCAGCTCCAGCTACAGTGGCTTCAACAGCCAATGAGGGAGAGGCACCCCTCGCTACAACACCTGCGCCGATTTGGGACACTGGCGTCTCAAACGAGGACTTAGCGGAGTTCCATGAGCTTTCTGCCTGGTTCGCCGAACTGATTCATCGCTCCCTCCCCATTCTGAGGCGCTGCAGGGAGCAACTGACAGATCCCCGCATCCCTGCTCTGCAAAAGCACAGCATTCTGCAACAGACTGCACGGCTCCTCTTCCCTGACTCCAGCTCGTAAATGGCGTTGAGAAGAACCCAGCGAACATTGAGAGCCGCGTTCTGGAACGCAAACGGAGTCCGGGAACAGAGACCGGGCATCTTGGAGTTTGTAAGTGACCACGGGATTGACCTCCTTATGGTATGCGAAACGCATCTGCATGCTGGTATACAATTTAGCCTGCCAAGTTACGCCGTCCACCGAGCCGATAGAGTCGGCCGGCGGGGCGGCGGTACAGCTATATTCATCAAAAATCACATCACCCATACTCCCATTACCATCCCCCCCCCCCCTTCAACACTTGGAGGTGACCGCCATAAGGCTCTCCTTGGGCGGTTCAGACCTAGTGCTTGTGGCGGTGTATGACCCGCCCAACCATCCCTTCTATGAAGCGGATTACAGGGCACTCCTAAACCTAGACCACCGAGTGTGCATAGCCGGTGACTTCAATGCCAGACACCCAGGATGGAACAGCCGAACCCAGAATGATAGGGGAAGGAGCATCTACCGCTTCATCTGCGGAGATCCAACCCTTCATGCGCATGGCCCGCGGGGTCCAACGCACTTCCCGCCTCGTGGCAGGGCGGACGTCATAGATTTCGCAATCACCAAGAACATTCCATTTCATCTGGACCTCACGGCGGTGAATGCTCTGGATTCTGACCACAACCCAGTTGTGATCAATTCAGACGTTACCGTCGCAGCTCTGGCAACGGCTGACTGGGTAGATGAAGTCGACTGGGATGCCGCCATTCTTCACATCCAAAACTCCGTGGAAGCCTGCCCTCGAATCGACTCTGTGGAGTCGCTCGAGGCGGCAGCCAGGGAGTTCTCCACATCCATCCTCAACGCGGTCCGTGCTCACACACACCGCATCCCAATAGACACGCCAAACCCCACAGATATCCCAGGACCCATCAAACAACTCATAAGGGCTAAAAACGCCGTAAGAAAGCTGTGGCAGAGATTTCGCCATCCCAGGATAGGAGAAGTACACCAGAGGTTCAAATCCCTGGCAAGACGACTCCTAAGAGCACACCGCAAAGAGGCCTGGGAAAACATGTTAAGGCAAACCAATCTCCAGGAGAGAAAACCATGGCGAATAGTCCGTAGCCTGCGGAAAGACAAAACCGTACACCAGCACCCCCTACATAGCCCTAGAGGTCGACTCGTCTACGAGTCGAAAGAAAAGGCAGAGGCGCTAGCAGATTATCTGGAGGCTCAGTTCCAACCCAGGGTAGAGCCAATGGACGATGACCATGCTGACCTCGTGGAACAGGTGGTGGAGGACTTCCTAGAAGCTCCGCCCCCTGACCACGAGGAGTTCCACATTCCCATCGTTACCCCTAGAGAGTTAGCGACCACGCTTAACTCTCTAAGAACCAACAAAGCACCTGGGCAGGACCGTGTGACAGCGGAAATGCTCAAGCACCTTCCACGAAGAGCCGTGATTCACTTAACCCGGATTTATAACGCGTGCCTATACATGCGCCACTTTCCAGCTATCTGGAAGGAGGCGCGCGTGGTGTGCGTTTTAAAGCCGGGGAAAAATCCGGTTTTTCCTTCCAGTTACCGATCAATCAGCCTTCTCCCAGTTTTATCGAAGGTATTCGAAAAACTGCTCCTCTCCCGGCTCCTTCCTCATCTGGAGGAAAGGGGCCTAATCCCGGAACACCAGTTTGGCTTCCGTTCTGGCCACTCCACGACCGAGCAGCTACTGCGGGTTGCCGAGAAGGCCTCCCTGGGTTTCCAGGAAAGGTCTATAAAAAAAAAAAAAAAAAAAAAAAAAAAAATTAGAAACTTGCGAAAATATACTCCTTATAGAAGACTCCCTTACTCATATTCACCGCTTGGTCCTTTCTATATATTTGATGTATATATTCGATCCACCAATTATTTCCACTAGCTACAAACAAGACAATTGTAGGCCATATCTAAAGCACATGAATAAGTTTTTTACAAATCCGTCTGAATAATTTCAAATTTTCTTCTTTAGAACAAAATATTACTTATGGTGCCATCTATGGAACGCAGCACGAAGTAAACGTTACCTTATCGGCAAATTCATTATCAAGTATAATCTCTCCTAGTTTGGGATAAGCATAACTGAATGAACCTCTCCTACATAGCAATAGATTAATCTACAACACTCACACTCCATTCTCAATCCTTTCCTCTACCACGGCTTGTATCCTTATGTCCGACAAGTTTAATTTAAATGTTTGCAGAAGTAGTTTCGTTACATATTTCCTTTAAGATACAAGAGGAACTGACACGTTTGATGAATGATCAAACAGCTGGGCACTAAATTCCGTCATTCTAATATCGTTGTCTTCTGATGAAATTTCAAAAAGCTAATGAAGTTTAACATGTTAGAGTTTTAAACATATTCGAAAATAAAACTAAAAGCACGGAAACGTTTCATGATATAGATGATGTTGACCTAATATATTAACTTTTTAAGGCATTTATTTTGTCAGCATTTTTTATTAATTTAATTAAGCATTTAGAACGAAAATGACTATAAGCTCTATTCCAACAAAATTCAACATATACTTTTGACATATAAATATATTAAACATATTGTATTTTGATGAACTGGTTAGACTTATTTTACAAAACAGAACAACTGACTATCACAATGTTGTCATATAAAGTATAGTTTGTGGAGGTGAGATAGCTGTATCAATGGAAGACACTGTAAGCTTATTTTGTATTTATTTTAAACGTCAGTTTAGTGTTATAATATTGACACTCTTACCAACATGACCATCTGTTTCATGTAAGTAGTATGTTGTTTTTAATTTATAAAAAATTTTATTTGTTATTTAAATACTTAGCTGTAGTTTAGAAATATTACTGTAATATTTGTTCTATACAAAACTTTAGACTGCATGTAAGTTGTTCCTCTTGAGCTTTTTTAAGGTTTTGTACTTCATTTAGATTGCTGGTTTAGAGTTACTTATTTATTATATTTTATCTGTCAGTATGTACTCCCTCTGCAAGGAGTTTTATAAAATACTAAGTAAGATATTACTGCTGACAAATTAAAAGTTTCATTGAAAACAAAAGTAAATTCCACACTAAGGCTGCTGAGTTAATTAGCTAATTGCTCTGAATAGTAGAATTTGAGTATCAATCGTTCACTTTGTTTTGTGTAGGTATATAAGGTTGTAAAGTTTTCAGTGAACTCAACGCCTGCAGTTGTACCATATGCCTGGCTGTTACATATATGTGGTACACTGCTTGTAGTTTCTAGTCTATTGTCTTTGTAATCTAAATGTATACCTACATGTTCGAAATGTATATGTCGTTTAGAAATGTTATGAAATTAGCGAAGAGTGCAAGAATGTTTAAGGTTATATAGTAGCTTGCTCATTGGTCGCTATTTAATATTAAACTATATTGATTTTACTTTTAACCCAGTAATTGTGTGTTATTACACCACATAGGTATTTTACTGCGTCAGTATTGTACAAGGGTTGTTTATAAGCATTTCCCAATCACTACGGCTGCCATTCTTAGTACCAGTGTGAGACAGTTTAAGATGTTCCTGAAACAGCGTCCAGCGTAAGTAGAAGTGAATTGTCCAGGCTGAAAGATAGAGCTATCGGCCATGGTAAGTAGCTATTGCATTCTGTTCGAACGTTTAATACTTCAGCATAAATATGTTTTGTGACCACATGAAACTAGAAAGAAAAGGAAGCATTATTATAGAAAGGAGTGTCAACCAACAGATGAATTATCCTGTATTGATTACGATTTATCAGAGTGAAATAATAACATTAAGAAAAGTGGTAACACACATAGATGGTCGGTGAAGGTTGTGTGAGCACAGAGTGAAGCTCGAATCATATCAATAAATAAATCACAATAAGTAACTCCTCATTCGTGGTACTCTTAGAACTGATGCTGGATACGGTACAATGCTACAAAATCGTAAGCGCCACGTACATTTTTGAGGGGAGAAACAAGACTCAGAAGATCTTGTTATAAATAGATGATAATTCCAACTAAATGTTGCTTGAAAACCCTAAAAAAAATCAGAAATTTATGAATTTTTCATGAAAATTGTAAACATGTATTCACTACAATGGAGTTTATCTCTCTCATATTATTATTTGTTAATTTGTTATTGTCTCAATATATATTATAACTTACGTTTAGTTTCATTTAATACAAATAAATTAAATCTAAACCATACTTAGAGGACATAAATATAATGTATTATAAATCTATGATGCAGATTTCTAATTCATCTTTTCCGCTATAAAATATTATAGGTACTGCCATCTATAGCAGGACGCACAATGTTATTTTAGTTCTTAAGTGTTGTCCTAATTGATCTAACAGTGATAATTTACATACAACACGTATATTATGAAGGATGAATGGCCAATTCCAGATAGACCAAAGGATGTTTAATATCTGTCAACATAACAATAGCTTATGATGTTTATCAGCTTTATAGTCTCAGAATGCTATATTTTGTACCAGTTACTAATATTCTTTATTTATTTTAGAAAAGTATGGTGATATAAACAAAATACTGTAACAATAAAATAATTCGTGTTTTCACATGCTAAGTCTCGCGATCAACCCCTTTGGTCTCGAAGTCCTAAAAGTCTGTCATAAGTTGTACTAAGGTACCAAAACTAGCCTCTGATATCCATATACAATGAAACAGGATTGGCAATTGGAAACAAGAATGCCAAAAGACGATCCTGAACAAAGAACAAAGTCCGCCGCTGGATACTTAATATATATGCGCACTATCTGGAAGAACAGGACTTTTCAATTACGAAACAATTATCAACAACAATTGAGTGGTATTTTTCATAACACCATTACGCAAATATCTACTTTCTATCATGCACGTATCTATAAAATAGAAATTGAGTTGTTATTTATGGACGATCTGTAACTGCTGTGGTTCTTATTCAGTATTAGGCAAAAATATCGATTAATTTCAGTCAGAGGCTTCTTTATTAATTCTGAAAATATGCTACGCACCTGGATTTATAACTTCCCTTTATTTCCCTTCCGAAAGAAGCCTATTTCTAAACCTAAAATAATCTCATCCACTTCCCGGGGTTTGAAAGTGAGATCTGCGCATTTACATACACACACTCACACCTTTGTCCCTGCACGCAGTTGTGATATTAACCATTTTTTAGATATTTCTTGTTATTACTTCCATAATCCAATGTTAACCATAGATTTCTAAGTCTCTATTCGGTTTCTTTAACCGCTAGAGTATCAAGGCGTAATGAGAGATTATGGTTACCAGCAAAATAAAAAAGACCTCAAACTCACTTCCATGAAAAACATAACAATGACCGACTGACCGAGCTGCTGGCTGGCTGTATAAAGCCAGAATGCTTTTTCTGCGTGCCCAGCCGATAAGGGTTTTACCGCAGGTAAGGTTTTTCAAATTGGATTTTGTAGGATGTGATGTGGGCTTTGACGTTGGGGTTCCTTTTGAGTTTACAAATTTATGTACCTTTGGGATGAAGAACACGATGCAATACCTTGCACCCTGGTATTTTAATTTTGAAGTTAGTTTTTAGTTGGATAATTTAGATGCCAAATAGCTTAGAAGAATAATGAGGAGCTCAGCTTTAGCTGCTGTTACGATTAGACCATTGGGTTATCTCGGGTTCCCGCAAGCCATGCGGGGTACCCGGAAAAGTCTAGAACGGCGTCCAGTGGGGTCATCATCTCCAAATGATCTAACAAGGGCGCTTCTATGTGTTGATAAGCAAGCGTTTAATTTTGATGCTCGGCGCCTAATTTTATCCTCCATGTATGGAGGACCCGAAGCTTCGTGAAGCAACCTAGTAGGAAGGTAGTGACCCACAGAATATATAGACCTAAGTCGTCTATTCTGTGCACGTTGTAACCATGCCAGTCAACTATCTGCGCACACGCCCCAGATCTCGTAGACATATAGCATCGCCGGAATTACCAGCGCATGGAAGAGGCCAACCGGCATCGAGGGCGACCCCAGAATTCGATACAGGGAATAAATTACTCCCTGCACCCTCGCTGCTAGATCGCTGATGTGCTGGCGAAAAGTAACGCCTCTATCCAATATTACTCTAGGGTAATGAAGGGAGTTAGTCCGCTCTATACTTCGACCTCGGAAGCTGAAGTTGGGGCAGTCTGTCTGGGTGTAGCGCCTTGTACACGGTATGGCGTGGCTTTTGTCCGGATTTACGGACATCCGCCAATGCCAAAAACACTCTTGAGTTTGGCGTAGGTGTTTTACTATGGGGAACATAGCACGGTTCAGGTTCAGGCTTTTATTTTGGGTTTCATGGCCTGGTGCCGATACAAATGGGCCCGGCTTAGAGGCTCAAATTTTCATTGAGGTTATAGTTAGGGATTAAATGCTTAATGTCTACGTGGGTATATATAAAACCCATACGGTGACCTTTCTTATCCCACCGAGAACAGTTTTGTTAAGTTAGTGCCTTTCAGTGTGCTTTTTTTTGTTATGTACAATATGTACAAGCGCTTATTTTGTGCTCTTATTTACACACACACACACACATAAAGACACACCTGGGCGTACCAGGTACGTCCCAGTCAGTCACGCACACACACACTTCACTATTTACACTATTTACACTGCTCCGTGCGGCAGCGTGCTGCTGTCTCCTGGGCTGCTGTGACGGCGGCCTCTGCATATGGGGAAAGGTCTGGGCCAGAAGGACTTGGGTGCTCATTGTGGTATAGCAGTGGCATTAGAATACTTTTATACGTGCATGCTTACGGTATTTTGGTTCACCTTTCCCAATGTTGTTAGTTTTTGGATTGCTATGTTGCCGTATGCGCGCCCAGATGGAAGAGGCTCGTTTTGTAACGACCTCGGGGATGTAGGGGATATGGGATTCTTGATGAAGGCTGACAGTAGTCGTGCGGATAGGGGCAGATAGGATTTTACGTAAGGAGAAGTTTTGTAAGGTTTGGAGATATTTTATGGCTGTTTTGGAGGTGTTGGCCCAGACCACGCAGGCGTACAGGGCAACGGATAAAATAAAAGGTTTGTAGAGCACAATCTTAGAGCGCAGCTTTAGCTGTTTGCTCCTAAATATGGAGGCGCACATCTTTAATCGCTGCCGCCCTTTGTTGGCCCACTGCATAGTGCGTGTCAATATTACACTGAGGTAGTTGACCTGCTGACGGCAGTGCACTACTTGACCATCAACCGTTAGGTAATTTGCCAAAGGGCGCCGATTTGTAAAATGCATAAGCTGGCATTTGTTCGCATTAATTTTGATTTTCCAGTCATGAAGCCATGAAAGGAAGCGGTCAATGTACCGCTGCATCTTAAAAGTCCATAACGAGGATCTTTATGATGGTTGTACATTGCAGTGTCGTCAGCATACATTGCAACTTTGCATTTGACGTCCACGGGAAAGTCGTTGGTGAACAGTATGTACAGGAAGGGAGACATAATGGCCCACTGTGGTACGCCAGCCTGATTCCCTCTCTCCTTTGAGGAGGAGCGACCCACTTGGACGCAGAAGCGCCGATTTTCTAAAAAATTATGCAGCAATGGTAGAAAATTTTCGAGGCCAGGAAACTGTCGGTGCAGTTTGTAAATCAGGCCGTTGTGCAAGCACCGATCAAATGCGGCTTCTTCGTCGAGAAATAGTGCAAACTTTGAAGCCCCATTGTTAAACTGCTCGATGACGTCATCTGCTAATCTTAAGAGTTGTAGGTCTGTTGAGTGTTCTTTTCTAAAGCCAAATTCGAGATAGAAATGCCAATCGACGAAATTTCATTTTGGAGTCGAAAGATAATTATTTTCTCGAGCAATGTATAAATAGTAGACAGGAGACTAATGGGGCGGTAATTCTGAGGCTGCCTGGTGCTTTTCCCTTGGTTCGAGAGCATTATTATATTGTCTCGTTTCCATGTGTCAGGGAAATAATTTTGCTGCAACAGGCATTGAAATATTTTTTTAATTTGCACCAGGACTTCGCTCTGGAGATGCTTGAGTTCCTCATTAGTCACCCTGTCCGGGCCCGCGGCTTTCCTATTAGGTGGCTTCGTAATGAGTTTGTAGACTTCCTGTGGTGTTGTGGAAGGCAAGTGTTGCTCATGCCTCTGCGCCATCCAGTTTTGTGCCCATGTCTGGTCTTCCCGTTCTATCTCGGGGTTCGTCGCAGGGTTCTCTGTAAATTTTTCTGCCAGACAGTCTGCAAAAACCTTGGCTTTCTCCTCGAAGGAGAAGTGCAGGCGAGTGTGCAGCGCCTCAGTGCCTGAGTTGGTGCTCGAGGAGACTTTAAATGCCCTTAATAATTTCCACAAAGAATGGTCGGAATGTGTGGTGTTTAACATTTTCTGCTCCCACTGTTCAATTTTGTTAACCTTAATTTGTTGCCGAATGATGAAGCGCAGTCATTTTGCTAGCACTTTATACTCAGGCTGGCGGGTAAACCGCCACAGTCTCGTCAAGCGCCGTCTCCTGGCAATGAGCTGCTCCACCTCAGGCTACACGCAAAAACTTGACTTGTGGTATAGCTGGTAGAATTTCCGTTAGCCGTGGGCAGCGAGGTGTCCGCCTCGCTGTAGTATGACAGCCCAGGCTGCGCCATCCTATGCATTTCGAATGTAAATTTGATCCACTCAGTTTGTGCGCGCCTCATAAGGCCGTTCACACCGGCCGTGACGCCACCACAATTATCGAAATGCACTGGAAGATGGTCGGAGTCTAGGCTGTGATACACAGTGAAGAAGTTTGGTAATGTCGCATTTTTTGTAATTACGAAGTTCAAAATTTCATGGTTGAAGTGCCCTGACTTGTGCCAAAAGGTGGGTTCGTGGGGGAAATACACCTCGAGGTCGTCATTTTCTGTTATAGGGTCTACTAGAAGATTTCCAGCCGCGTTTGCTCGACGTGAAAACCACCAGGTGTGTCGAGTGTTGAAATCTCCTACCATTATAACGTGCTCCTCCAAAGCGAGGATATGCTCGAGCTTGCGTCTACAGTCGGGGGAGTTGGCGGGCCGATATTGGGCTATCAGCACTACCGTTTTGTTATTTTCTCGTGTTTTAAGAGCCGTACACTCAAACGCTGTCAATGGTGGCATCGTAACAGAAGCATCAGCAACTTCCTGTTTTAGTAAAATGGCTGTCCCCCTCCCTGTCTGTCAATCCTATCTGTCCGAAAGATTTGGTAACTCCTGAGTTTAAAAGTATACTCCCGCTTTAGTTTTGTTTCGCAAATAAATGCGACGTCAATTTTGTTACGCCGCAAGTGGCTTTCAAGTTCATGCTGCTGCCTGTAGATGCCATCGGCATTCCACAGGAGCGTGCGAGTTAAAGATGTGCCTCCCCTTGCTTGAACCAT
This sequence comes from Mantis religiosa, assembly GCA_030765055.1. Classification (NCBI taxonomy): domain Eukaryota; kingdom Metazoa; phylum Arthropoda; class Insecta; order Mantodea; family Mantidae; genus Mantis; species Mantis religiosa. The sequence goes on from CM060959.1 coordinate 120,888,637, forward strand.
TTACTCTAAGATGTCCGAGAGTAGCCATATGAGAGCTTCTAATTTCTCCCAAGTGTTAGTGCAGCCTTTAAACCTGTCGATGAATGGTTGCACTTTTGGTATTATTTTTTGAAGGTTCAGCTCCATAAAGAGAACCAACAATTCTTTTAAGCCACCCATGTCGCCTGAGGGAGCCTGGGAGGACGGTGCTGTTGGAGGTGGGCCAGTTGGTGGCGACAGGCGTGCGCTTTGCCCTCTCATGGCGCCTGCAATTGAGACGCCATCTCTGACAAGGGCCGGGTTGGCAATGGGTCGTGGACCTAGTTGTGCACTTGGAGGTGCCCTGGCCATGGCTGCCAGTTGGTGGCAACGGCGTTCGTTGGCGAACGTCTCGAAAATCCTGTAGCTGGCAGGAGTCGTCTCCCCACAGTTTGCACAGTGGGGTACAACGTCCTGCGTTGCCTTCTTTGGGCAGTCAGCTAAACGGTGCAGGTCACCGCTAGGGCACATCGGGATCATGTGAAATCATCTTGAATGGGTGCCCCAGCTGCTGGCATTTGAAGCATTGTGTAATATTGTTATTTGTCTTCAGGACGTGCACAGTGACAAGTATATGCCATACCTCTCTTTCTTGCAGAAGTCGCTGGTTTTGAGTGGTCCTGTCAAGGGTAGCTCGGAACTTTGGCAGAGGCTTGCCGCGTGATTTCAGTTGACGAACTACGGCGCCGCTGTAGCCCTTCGCCTCTAAGTCCTCGCGGATAAGGTCCTCTTTGAGGTCCTCGGAAAGACGCTTCAGGATGTAGCGGAGAGATTGATCACCCCGCGGGGTGATGCTTAAGTTCTCCACTCCGACGTCCTTCAGCTTGGACATAGTGGGGATGGCGTCTTATTTCCGTTTGAGGAACAGCTCGAGGCAGTTGCGCGTATTCTGAAGCGTGTATGAACCAACTGGTAGGGAACCCCGGAGTATCTGCAGGACTTTATTCGCCTGCCTGCCGTCAGGAATGACGATGCGCGGCGGTTTCTCTGAGGTTCGTTTTCTGTTTGTAGCCGCGGCTGCGGTTGATGTGGAGGCGAATGTAGGTGTGAGGATGCGTGTAGAATTGGGGATATTTATTGGCGGGTTTGGTGCACTGGTGTTTGGCCGTTTTGGCCGTTGCTGCTCGGGTGCCTTTGGTTTTGTGGTCGGGAGGGCAGGGAAGGCAGTGAATCGTTCCAGATCGTCATCCTCTTCGGACGAGGACAACGCCTCGTACCTGTTTCTGGTAGCGACCGGCGGGGGCAGATGTTGGCTTTTGTTTTTCTTGCACTTGGCGTCCGAGTCGCTATTGCTGTGGTGGCGCCGCTTTCTTGGCGATGCTGCCTGCCAGTCTTCTCCCAGCTGCGCCAGGTGTCGCTTTTTAATCGCGTGCTCCTGGTAGCAGCGTGACAAATCGCTAGCTATTCTTCCAAAGTCCCGGGACTCTGAGGCCATTTTTTCCGATATTTCCTGGAGGTAAGATATCTCTTTTTGGATGTCTTTTACCTCCTTTTTCAGTTGGGCGTACTTTCGTGTAACTGCCTCGTCCTCCATGGCGCTGTACTCCATCGGGGCTGGGGTAGTGACTGCTGTGAAGTTGGCCAATGTTGGGCCCGAAGGCGAGTCACTGTTGGAGTGCTCCAGCGTTGTGGCTGAAAGGCAGCCGGCTGACCGCCTCGGGGATCAGTCCGCTGCCAGTTGGTGGTAGTGCTGCTGCAATTGGCACTGCGGCCGCACGCAGCTGTGCGTCCCACGCTATTTTGTGGCGGGTTTATGCTTAATACGCGTCACTATGTACTTTATTGCACCAAACACTGTTCCCTCACAAACTAGGCTTTAATACACGTCACTATGTCCTCTACTGCACTAAGCACTGTTCACTTACAAATTGGGCTTAGCGTGAACACCACTATTTGCTACTTCTATTCTAACTTTCACTTTGTACATGGTCACTTGTAGCACATGAATAGTTGGGTGTCCACATCCAATAAATAAAACTGTGAAGATGTATACGTTATAGGAAACTTCGTATCTCACATTCATTTATTTCTTTTATCCATATGGTCACAGTATGTTTTTCAGTTATTTTAAGTTTACATATACTACAAACAAATTAAAAGTAAGCCATTTCTTAGGAACATGAACCAGATTTGCTATAAATGTCTCTAAATAATTCTCCATTTCTGCCAAGATAAAATATTAGAGGTGCTGCAATCTGTTGGTCGCAGCAAGAACTTGGTAAAAATGATCTCTGCGGCAGGTACGGTATCTCTCCCAGTCCCCAAACATGTAGTCTCCTACATAGCTGAATATTATTCTATGAGTTTCACAATACTTTCTCAAATCATTCTTCTATCAAGATTTCTACCAGTGCGTGACAATTTCAGATAGTTACCGCAATGGAAATCTTTACATTTTAAACGAAGGAAAACCTTGACATGTACAACGCGCTCAATTTTTGTCTTCTCCCACCACTACAAAAAAGAAGTGGGCGGAGTTTCAAATAACGTGATTCTCGAGTGCACAGCAACAAATTACTTTCATTAGCAGCCCAGGTCTCAATGTGCCTCCAGTATTTGCGTACAGCAAGTTGTTAATTGTGCATTGTTGTCATCCGATTTTTTATTTCAGTGCTGTTTTTGAAGGTGTGTATTTCTACATCCAATACACAAAATTGGGTGCAAGAAGCTCACTTGTGAGGGGAAGACTCATGCTTTAAATCTGTTAGAGCTAGGTACCTCTGAAATTTGCATAGCTGTTGATCTAAAGGTTTCAAGTCAGGCCATTTACGACCTAAAAGATGTAGCAGCACCTTTGCCATGTGGCTCCATACCAACTCAAAAGACAGGCTCAGGTGGTAAAAGAAGGACTTCTCCAAGGACTGATGGCCTTCTAAAACGTGAAGTGATAGCTAATTCTTGGATTACAGCAGCAGGGTTAAAAAATAATCATCCAGAACTGCTCAAAAGTTTTGTAATCCGGACCATTCAGCATCGCCTTAGGTTCACCAATTCGGTGTGCTGCCAAGAAGCCTCTTCTAACTGAAGCTATGATGAAGAAAAGAGTACATTTCTGCAAAATTTATCAGCACTGGACATCAGAGGACAGCTGATGAAAGCACTTTTAAATTGGTCAGAGGAAAGTCCAAAAAGCTGAAAAGACCAAAAAATGTGCCACGGTATGATCCAAAGTTTACGGTCAAAACTGTTAAACCTCCAGAAAGTATGGTGTGGGGTAGCTTTAGTGGTGAATGTGGTAGAGGTGGCTTGTACTTTGTCCCTAAAAATGCAACAATGAAGGGAAACAACTATTTTGAAGTTTTGAAACAGCATCTTTCACATTTTTGGCCAATTCATCAGTGTCAGTTTCATATGCATGATGGTGCCCCTGCTCACAGAACAAGTATGTCTCAGAAGTTTCTAAAAGGCAATAATATACCTCTACCTGACTGGCCTGGTAACTCTCCTGATCTAAATTCAATGGAAAATGCTTGGGATCAAATGAAAAATACAACTGAAGAGCTGCAATCATCAAATTTTAAGGGGCTGCAGGAGGCGTTGAAGAAGTTATGGGTGGAAATGGACAAAAAATATTTCGAAAATCTAACAGATTCAATGCTCAGGAGATCCATGAAGGTGATACAAATTAAGAAAAATATGATCAAGTACTAATTGTAGGGAGAATTTCAAAATAAAACCATGTAAAGTCATTGTTTGTTGTTTTTATTACATAATTTCTTATACATACAATGTGAACTAAAACGATTGTAAAATGCTTAAAAAGCGGGTCACAAAGATATGTATCTGAATTTTCATTATCTTTCGATGGAATTTCGAGAAACAAATACCGAGCTTAGTGGTTTCTTGTTCTCGAAATTACTTCGAAAACGATCGTGAAAATTGAGATACATAGAACAAGGGCTACAGTAATATTTCTAAACTACAGCTACGTATTTAAATAGCACAGAACATAGTTTATGAAATACAAGTATGTGCTTGTATTTTATAAACTATGTTATTTAGTATTTAAATAAGTCGCTGTAATTTATAAATTTTACTTTAATTTTTTATACAGAACTGTAGACTCTATGGAAGTTGTCCTTCAGAACGGTTTTTAGACTTATACTTCATTTAGACTGCTGGCTTAGAGTTACTTATTTTTCATATTTTATCCGACGGTATACATTCCATCTAAAATAGCTAGTGAAAGAGTGTTATGAACTGCTGAGTAAAATAATACTAAGTTAATACTACAGTCCATTATCAGTGGTAAGAGTGGACTCCACATTGATAAAAGTATTTCTAACCTTCTATTATCTTTAGGAGTTAGATGAACGTTTTTATTTACTTTATTGTAATTTTGCCAATTGGCTAGTTTATATTTCGTTAATTATTTGCCACTTATCAAACTTACTACCGTTCCCATGATACACAAAAATGGAACTTAGCATTTTAAGGAGCCCTTCATGAGCAAATATTTTACTGTTTTACCATTTATACAAAAAAGAAATTTAGAATAAACGTTAGTCCAGAAAAAACTTTTGCTACTCATGCAAATATAATAAATAAAAAATTTGAAACCAATTTGACACATTTTCACAAAAGTAAGTTAAAAAACTTGAAACCAATTTGACACATTTTCACAAAAGTAAGTTATGACAATTCTGGATGATAAACGTGTCAGTTTCTGCAGGCAAAATGTTATTGAAACTTAAATATAAATACACTATATACATCTACCCCTGATAAGACTAATAGAATGTAATTTACAGAACAGGCACAATTCAGGAATGAGTAAACAACAAAATTAGATCAGTCCTACAGCAAATCAAATGTGGCAGACCTTGTAGCGAATGTGCACCTTACGAACATGAGATGGCGCAAGGCCGTAAATAAACAATAATGAAATGCAAAAGTAATAATTACACTAAGCCTATAATTGTGAAAACAAGTGACATTAAGCACGATTCTATGCAAAATCAATATAAAATTCTATATAAAATTCTGTATAAAACCCAACTATACCACAATTATATCACTGTACATACGCTTTGAGCCTAAAAATCCTCAGAACTACCATCCTCCCTAATTAACTGAAACGTTCACAGCAAAACCCAAGAACTCGATATACAAAATTCAGATAAATGCATGTACAAACACGTGTGGCACAAGAACAGAAGGAAGCTTAAGTGCTAAATCAACCTAATATGTACTATGAATGGAGCAAAACCTACGATTAGGTAAGAGTAACAATGATTGAAAATTATACTACTGTAAAGCCCATCGGTACTCGCAACTTACCCAGCCACACGAAGGTTCAATTACCAAGGACCACCCGGCACTAGCAAAGATCACCTCTCTCCTTCTGCGACTCACGCTCAACATGCCGATCCGTCTCAAACTCCAACTGTATCGGGCGATCATTCCGCCTATGATTCTGTACGGCTGTGAGATCTGGGGAACAGTGGCTAATACCACTTTCGTCAGACTCCAGACGCTGCAGAACAAGGCACTACGCATCATCTACGATACAGGCTGGAGATTCCCGGCTCATATCCTACATGAGCACTCCCAGATCCCGTACATTGTCGATGTCATTCGCGAGAGGGCACGATCAATGTACGAGAAAATCCAAATTCACCCCAACCCTTTAGTGAACTCCCTGGGAAGGTATGACCCGAGAGATCAAAGCCGTTTGCCGTCCTTCAGACTGCCGAGAGACGTCCTGGGACCCCTTGGGTAACCCAAGGAAAACCCCAGATGTCTCTGGGAACAACTTCTACGCCAAAGGACAAGCGCTACACAACCCGTATCCAAAACGGGGCAAAAAAAACTAATTCGTGTCTCCCAAAAAGGGAGAACGATTAAGTACAGCTGCCCACGACAAAGAGGGGCAACCCATTCCAAACCTCTCCAAAATTTCAAACAGTAAACAAATTCAAACACCCCAGCAGAACATGGATCTACTAGTTCATTTCGCAGGTTAAGCCGCAAAGCGGCTAGGTACTGCGGCATATGACACCCGGACGGGGAAAGCCCCGCCCGACTAGGACTACCTCTGGACCTCTGGAATCAACAACAACGCTCGTGCCGTACCGTCCGAGCCAGACTGGATCGGGCAGCCAATCTACGAGCGCCAGCGTGTCCCGGAAGACGGAGCGCCCAGAAATCCGAACGAGTCAGACCAAAGAGAGTAACCTCTAGTGGCAAACTGGGTAAAGCTAGGACAACACGAAGTGACAATCGGTGCAAATTTCGAGAAAAGGAATTTAGTTTAATATGTTAGAGATGCAAAGATACCGGAAAATGAATCTAAAAACAAAGAAATCTTTCTTGTCATACATAGAGTTGACCTAATATATCACCTTTTTGAGGATAACTACATTTGTTGTCAGTATTTACCATTAATTCAAATATTTAGAATGAAGACGCCTTTATGGTCTATTCCAAAAAAAATCAAAATATATTTGTGACATGTAAGTATATTAAACATATTGTATTTGGTGAACTAATTAGACATTTTACAAAACAAAACAATAGACTGTCACAATGTTTTCATGTAAAGTATAGTTTGTGGAGGTGAGATAGCTGTATCAATGAAATATGCTGTACCGAGGGATTGTCTTACGCCGGGCCGAAGCCAGCTGGCAGCAAAAGAAAGAGACGGATAGGGTTCTAGCCACGCTGACTCGTGTGACTGGTTGGCACTTGCTGAAGGAGTGACAGAGAGATAGAGAGGGAGAAAGAGATAGTGATGAGCTGAATGATTCTCGCCCCAACGCGATGGTCCGTGAGGCTTCGTTTGCCTTCGTGTGACGTCGTCAGGTTTCGGGAAACTACCAGATACTCCAGATGGTGTATAAAGACGGGTGCACTGGACAAGTTGAGTCAGTGCGTCAGGAAGCCGTAAGGAAAGAAGTAGTAATTGCACTCGTACAGCTGTGATTTGAAAGTGAAGTTTCCTGTTTGTTTACACATGCAGACGTGACGAGATGTTGTGTTGGTTTATGTTACTTCATCTTGCTGCCAAGGGTGTACTAGTGTGTTTCTAGGGATATAAAGAGCATTTTGACTTCTGCAACCTGGAATTTTAATTCTTGAACCCACCAAGTCACAATACTGTAACCTTATTTTGTATTTATCTTAAAAGTCAGTTCAGAGTTATAATGCTGACACTCTCACAAACATGACCCACTGTTTCATGTAAGTGGTACATTGTTTTTATTTTATAAACTATATTCTTTGTTATTTAAATACGTAGCTATGGTTTAGAAATATTACTGTAATTTTTGTTCTATACAAAACTGAATACTGCATGGAAGTTGTTCCTGAGAGTTTATGTGCTTCATTTAGACTGCTAGTTTAGAGTTGCTTATTTACCATATTTTATCTGTCAGTATGTATTCCCAATGCAAAACACTGGAAAAGGGGCTTTATAAAGTGCTAAGTAAGAATTACTGCTAAGAAATTAGAAGTTTTCAATGAAATTCAAAGTAAATTCCAACCTAAGGCTAATAACTTAAGTTGCTGATTGCTCTAAATAGCAGCATGTGTTCTTCAACCATTTTGTTGTGTTTTGCATAGGTATATAATGTTGTGTACAGTAAGATGAACAGTTCAATATTTTTTAGTGAACAGTGAACTCAATGCTAGCAGTTCTGTATCATGTATGTTGTGCGCTGCTTGCAACTGTTTCTGATTTCCCTGAAACTTAAATGTGTACCTGTAGATTAAAAATGTTGTTACATTAGTGTAGAGTACAAGAATGTGTAAAACATGTTGTTAGTTATATGCACATTCGTCACTGAGTGATATTAAAGTATAATTATTTTACTTTTAAGACAGTGTTGTGTAGAACACAGCATTTATCTACTTAATAGTCAGTCATTACACCGTATTTGTATTTTACTGCGCACGTATCATTTTGGATGAGAGTTGTTTATAAGCAATTCGCACCCACTACGACCGCCATTTTTAATGCCAGTCCCAGAATGTTTACTCCAGATTGTCATGAAATATGTCCAGAGTAATGACAACTGAATAGTTCATGATGAAAGATACAGCAGCCGCTAATGCTAATATTGCATCCCATTCGAATGTTTGACATTGATATTTCAGCATAATTACATGTTTTGTAATCCCCTCAAATTAAAACCAAAAGAAGCATTTTTATAGAAAGATCTGTTTGCGTGTCAGACAGCAGATGAATTTTCTTTTAGTCATGCCTCTATTGACTATGATTTATCAGACTGAAGTGATAAAAGTTAAGAAAGGAAGTGTTAACATACATACATGCATACGCATTTAGATTGGCATGTATGCGGAATGTAACTCCAATCATATGACTAAATGAGTCATAATAATGTATATTCGTGCTACTCCTTATGCTAGATATTCATATGCCTCTCTTACATTTGTGGAGCAAGAAGCAACATTTCCAAATTACGTTGATCGTTATAAATGGATATTAGCTCAAAGAAGGAGGAGTAGTGATATGGAATTATAAAATACGTTTAAAAAAATTGCAAATATATTTTCCCTTAAGATGTCTTCGTTTCTCATATGCAATTATTTGTTGAGTCAGTATTGTTTCAGTATATATAACAATAAACTTTTATTTGGATGTCATAAAAGGAAAATTAAATGAAAGTGGTACTGAAAGAACACAAATACAATTTGCTATAAATCCCTGTGAATAATTGTAATCCATCTTCTGCTGGTTAGAACATAACTGGTAGCGCCATTTCTGGACAGCAGGATGAGGCTGGTACAAAGGTGACATCTCATTTTGTAAGTTGTTTATGAACTCTCGCTGTGTATAGTCAGTATAATTAAATAAACATCTCCCACATAATATATTATAGCAGTCGATTACCTATCAGACTCACATGTTTTCTCCTCCCACTCTACTACTTCTATCTACTCAGTTTTGTTCAGACTACAGTTCTGTACGGGCCCAAATGACCTTGTTGTCGACGGGCCCTAAAACACTACACACTCACTCACTTACAGTTCTGTATTAGTGATAAGAGACAACTGTAAATACATAAAAGTATTTGTAACTTAGTTTTCTCTTTAAGAGTCATATGGATCTTTTGATTGAGTTTATCGTAGTTTTACTCTTTAGATAGCTTATACATCATTAATTACTTGCTGTTTTTCAAATTTACTACTGTTCACATGAAACACAAGAATGACGCTTAGCATTTTAAGGAGCCTTTCATGAGCAAATATGTTATTGTTTTACCATTTATACAAAAGTTATTTATAATGAAGGCTATAACACACAAACCAAGCTAAACTGTTTCCATGCAAATATATAAAATATGTGACACTTTGGTACCAATTTTATACATTTTCCAAAAATAAGTCATGACAATTCTGGATGATGTAAGTGATAGTTTCTGGAGGTATCCTTGTTAGTTACTTGACCTATATCAGTATCGGTTTATATTTATTAGACACACATTCTTTATTAACAGCATTTATGTGAGTGTGAAATGGATATATATATATATTTATTTATCTATTTATTTATTTATTTATTTATTTATTTATATTTATTTATGATCAAATATCACTATCTAATTTACAAAAACAAGAAACAGATAAACAATTTTGCTGTTTATTATTTATACCTCATATCTAAACATCGTAAGTATAAGAGCAGCCTGACTCACAAAGGCAGATCCTTGTTTCAAATCCCGGCTAAGGCAGTGAACTTTTCAGTCTGACTCTAACTTTCCGTACTTTGTGCTACACACAGATAGTGTGAAAGTAAAAATAATTTCCACAAACTCACACAACTTTTTTCCTATAAGTTGTAGATTTTGTATGTAGGATCACAGTATCCTGGTAAGATACTTGATCTATGTAACTGCATTTTATATTTATTGAGATGTTAGTTCTGAGTGATACCACTGAGCCACACAAACACAAGAATTACTAAAAACGTTATTGGGAGAATTAAATGGAGATCAACACTGAAATATCGATTTCGAATTTTCAAAGAAGGCTTCCATATAATTTCTCTAAAACGAAATAACGTCTTCGTCCTGGCCCGTGGTGTAGTGGGTGACAACGTTGGTTTGGTTCCCTGACGGATAACTGATGGCCATCCTTCTCCCCCTACTCCAGTGCCCACTCAACATCGTGAGGAATTTGAGGAGCTACGATAGATAGAGAAAACCACCATTCTAACTAAGGATGCCGTGATGACAGCATAATCTCCTACCAGTATCGGTTGGATGATCGCCAACCTCTGCCTTGCGTATGTGAGCGTGAGACCGGCAGTCTGGTATTCTTGTGTGGTGTTACGCCGTGTGTTAACTAATTCTTGATATAACATTATGTTTTGAAATTCCCGTGAATACGTACATCTCGCACGGTCTTATGCTGCATTACATTGGAACTTGCGGTTTAAACTAAGGATAGAGTGGTAAGTACTGTGTTCTTTCAAGGAAGGAATATATTGGCCAGGCTCGATTTCACGGGATTTTGTGTCTTCTGAGTAGGCGGAGCCATCTTCCGGCCGGTGCTCTCCTTCGGTGCTCTCCTTCCAGCCGCTTCGTGGGCTGGACTATGGAGGGGGCTGCTTTTATCAAAAGTGGTTACCACTTATTAAATAATTATATTTCTGTAAATTAAAATTCTACAAGAATTTGAAACGTTTGTTTTAATATAGCCCCAAGCAAGAGAGACATGTTAATTTTAAAATGGTAATTAAAATATCAGTATTTTTATCAGTTTGGAAGTAATAGTACAGTAAAATGTCAATGTAATTAATGATAAATACAGAATAGACAGGCAAGACACGTGAAATATATTGCACATCTGTTTGAAGAAGTGATCCTGAAGAATCTGTAGCTATAGAGACTGAAAGAGCTTCCGTATAGAACCTAGAAGTACTGCTTCTAATGAAGAAATAAGTGTTCCTAATAATGTCGAGCTTGCACAAGTGTTGTCTTGATTGGTCAAAGAGTGTCAGTTTGCTCATAAGAAGTTAAGAAATTAGTACACAAGTTGTGGCTAATAAGTTGCAGGTCTTACAGTAGAATCTCCACAAAGATTAATACATTTCTTATATCGACACTGCAACATATAGTACCAACAAAATTAGCTTACTTCCCGGAATACAACTTCCATGAAACCAATAATACCACCGAACCGAGGTGCTGGCTGGCTGTATAAAGCCAGAAGGTTTCTGCTGCGTGCCCACCCGTTCAGGGTTTTACCGCAGGGATTTTGTAGGATGTGTTGTGGGTTTTGAGGTTAGAGTTTCCTTTGAGGTTCCAAATTTATGTACCTTCGAGTTCAACGACAGGATGCAGTACCTTGCAAGCTGGTGCTTTTATTTTTAAGTTATTTATTGGGAAAAAAATTTGATGCCAAACAGCTTAGAAGAATTATGTAGAACTCAGCTTTAGCTGCTGTTAGGATTAGCTCCTGGGTTGTCTTGCGTGCCCGCAAGACATGCGGGGTAACTGGAACAGTCTAGAACGATGTATAGTGGGGACATAATCTCGCAATGATCTAAGAAGGCACTTCTATGTCTGGGTAAAGTAGCGTAGAATTTTGATGCCCGACCCCTAATTTCATCTTCCACGTATGGAAGACCCGAGGCTTCGTGAAGCAACCTGGTAGGAAAATAACGACCCAGAGAATATATAGACCGCAGTCCTCTAATCTGTGCACGTTGAAGCCATGCTAACCAGCTGTCTGCGGCCATGCCCCAGATCTCGCAGGCATATAGCAACACCGGCAATATCAGCGCTCGGAAGAGGTTTTACTTCAGACCAACCAACATCGAGGTTGACCACAGCATTGGGTACAGGTAAGCAATTGCTCCCTGCACCTTCGCCGATAGGTTTCTGATGTACTGCGAAAAGCTAGACCTCTGTTCAAATTGACTCCTGGGTACTGGACAGTTAGTCCATTCTATTCTTCGACCTCGGAAGCAGAAGTTGGGGCAGTCTGCGGGGGTGTGGCACTTTGTGAAAAGTATGGCGTGGCTTTTGTCAGGATTTATGGACACCCGCTAACGCCTGCACCACCCTTGTGTGACACGGAGGTGTCTCTGAATTGCGTTGAAGGCTCTGGGTAAGTGTCTGTGTTTGCAGAACAACGTCGTCAGCGTACAGTGCCATTTTGACCTGTGGTTGAGTTGGAAAGTCTGCCATGAACACACTAAAAAAGTGGGGGGTACTACAGAGCCTTCGGGGACTCCGGTTCTCACGGCTCATAGTGTAGATGTTTTCCCCGCTACTGTGACTTCGAATGTTCTGTCTGAGAAAGCTGTGTAGAATGTTGATTAGCTGTGTAGGTAGCCCCAGTAGGATGAGTTTGGAGATTAGACCGACATGTCGTGGAGAAGGCCTTTTCGACGTCCAAAGACACCACTGCCGTGAAGGCGCGTTCCTTGAAACCTAGGGCAGCTGTCTCCACCGCACGTAGTAGCTGTTGGATAGTCGAGTGCCCAGGACGAAATCCGAACTGGTGATCCGTGATAGCTTTAATGTCTCCCAAAATGGAAGTCATTCGTGTTAGGATTAACCTCTCGAATACCTTCGAGACGGTACAAAGGAGACTGATGGATCGGTAGTTGGAAGGGTGTACCGGATCCTTCCCAGGCTTCAATGTACATATCAACCGGGCCTCTCTCCACTCGCGAGGTAAGTGCCCTAAGGCAACGCACATATTGAAGATCCTGGTCAGGAAAAAACGGCATTGAAGGGAAGGTGACGGAGCATGAGGAGTGTCAGCCCGTCCGGCCCCGCCGCCTTTTTTGGTTTGAGAGTTTGAGTACGCCCTGGACTTCACTAGGTCGAATGACGGGAAGTCGTTCCGCGTTCGCGGGAGGGCTCGAAAGCATCGGCGTACCTCCCTGCGAAGACATTCAGAAAAGATGTCGTCCTGGGGGTCATCTCTCGGACATAGAGTGCGCTCAAGATAGCGAACGCATTTGCTTTGGCTTGAGGTTCGTAGGCCAGGCCCTGTGTGCCGTGAATAGGTGAGGTGTATTGACCTTTGCGATTCTTGAGGGTTTTTGCGATACGCCACACGTCGCCATTTTCGACACGCAGTCTGGCCATTGTGTCCTCCCACGCTTGCACCTTGTGTACACGCGGTCGGACCCTGACCAGTTGGCGTAAACGTCGCAAGAGCGCGCGATTATGTTGCGTGCGGTGTCGCTGGTATAGTCTCCGTTCCGCCCAGGAGCGGCGGATAAGGAGGGTGATGTCTAGTGGAAGGACGTCTGCAGGAAGTGGTGCAGGTCCGTGAACTGTTACGTTTTTGGCAGTTCGCGTCAGGATGGAAGTGAAGGATGAGATTGCGTTCTCTATGTTTGTGATTTTTAATGGTTATTTTTGGGTTCGGTGGGACGGAAGTGCGGAGGGCAGTTCCTTACGCCTTCCCAATCAACTTCTCACATTTGAAGCGAGGTGTCATGACTGGCAATCCTGATGTTGATTTCGGTCAACACCGGAACATGGTCAGAATGAAGTGCGTTTAGTGACGTGAGATGGAATGGAAAATGTTTGGTGATGGCGAAGTCAATGACTGAAGGCACTCCTCCACCTCGCGGGAGGCCACGTCGTGGCTCAGTGGTTAGACCGCTTGGCTCTCACCAAGGCGGCCCGGGTTCGATCCCAGGCGGCCGCAAAGTGAGATTTGTGGTGGACAACACGGCGTTGGGGCGGGTTTTCTCCGGGACCTCCGGTTTCCCCCGCCATCTCATTCCATCGGTGCTCCATCTTCATCTCATGTATCATCAGTGTCACCGCCTGCGGTGCCGTATGTAGTAAAAGCGGGCGTTAAACATTATAAATTTTTTCACACCTCGCGGGTTGTGCGTAGGTTGACAGGCACCCTGCACTTGAAGCTGTGGTTCTCCATATATAAGACGAATGATCTGATTGCCTCTTGCACCTGCCCGACGACCACAATGCCAACGCTGATGTTTAGCATTGAAGACCCCGGTCATGATAGCACTTGGATATAAGTTTAGGATAGATACGTAATCGTTTTGAACGTACTGCCTGTTAGGGGGGTGCTACATGGAGACCAACAGGCCCTTAGTTCCGCCAAGGTCAAGACAAATTGCCCTGGCCTCTAGGGTTTGAAGAGGAGGAAGCTGGATGGCTTTATGGACTACATTTTGCCTGACGAGTACCGCTGTACCACCGCCAGGGCAGCCTTGGCGGTCCGTCCGATGGCAAATGTAGCCCGGGATGCGGAAACAGGAGTCTGGATGGAGATGTGTTTCGCTGACTAGAATGACGTCTAAGGCATTTGCTCGAGCAAACTGTAACAGCTCATCCCCCCTGATCAACCAGTCCACACGCATTCCAGAATGCGAAGCGAAAAGAGGTACGGGACCTAGTTCGATTCGCCATTCTGTAATTGCTGGATACCAGTTGTCAGTGGAACAAGTCCCTCCATCGCAGCCAGCATCTTGCTTGCCGGGTCTGAGGCGCAGAAAAACTTCACTATGATCTCACGGATTTTCTGTCCATATGATAGCAAGAGCTGCTGCAGCCACCTAAACACATCCGTGAGATCCAGGGAAGCGGTTAGTTGGGTGGAGCTCGAAGTAGAGGTTTCAGTATTGTTATCTGGCGAGGACGACCTAATGGGTGCAGGCCAACCTCGAGCCCTTTCGTCCCTCAACTGTCTAGGGGGCACATGTTCACTATGCCTGACCTCTGAAGTCGGGTTCGTGGGTTGCCGAGGTAGTCTCCTCCCATTAAGTTCTGGTGTGGACTCGGGATTTCTAAGGCTGGGCCCGTGATTTGTTGCCTTTTTCTGGGTGCAGGTGTTTTCCCATGAGATTCTTTTGGGGTGTCAGAAGATCGTTGCACAACTTCTGCAAAAGATGGGCGGTGATCTCCCTGCTGACGATCTTCATTTGGCGAGTGCCGAAGCTTAGGCGAAGCCTTTGAGTTTGAGGAAGGGAGTGCTCTTGTCTCTTCCCTGGCTGTCGCTGGTTGCTGTTGCTGTCTTTCCTGTGCCGGTCTTCTTGCGGCAATAACTGCCTTCCTGGCAGGGCAGCCGCCATAGCAGGCAATGTGCGCACCTTTGCAATTTGCGCAAGTGGACACATCGGTAAGCGACCTCGGACAGGCCTCCTTGTCCTGTGGTTCTCCACATCGCAGGCATCGCTGCATTCTGCGGCAGAACTTGCTGGAGTGGTTAAACCCTAGACAATGGTGGCATTGAAGGGGACCGCCAGAACTTCTGATAGCCTCGACCGTTACCCGGAGGTAACAGATAGTTTTGACGCTATCTGTCTTTGCCTCCGGGTCGCTGGCCCGCTCTACTCTCACTAGATAGAAAGGGAGAATAACACCATTTTTGAAACCTTTAAAGATATATTCGATATAGAAGATTCCCTCACTGATGTCATTTTCTGTGTTCTGTCGATATATTTGCAGTAAAAATTTCAGTTATTGTTTGTTTCCGCATACCACCAAGAAATCAAATGCAGGCCAGATCTAAAACTCATGAGTAAGATTTGTTATAAATCTCACTAAACAATTACAAATCATCTTCAGCAGAACAACATGAGACCTATTGCCATCTGTGGAGCGTAGCGCGAGTATGCTAAAAGTTACCCTTCTGCAAATTCATTGCCAAGTACAATCTCTCCCAATTTGGGAGTAATTGATGATTTTAATAAAGAATTTATACAAAATGAGAAATTTTAATATCAAGAAACCGTTAATGATATTTGTACCCTTAAAAATAAAAGATGGTTATAATGTCGCGAACGCATTGTTGAGGCAAGGCAGTCCGATGGACGAGTTCAAAGAGACGGGAAGTTCAGTGTGGAGATAAAAGCAAGGCGAAACGGTAGGCAGAAGGGGGCGGATTTCTGGAGTTCGTCTTTCTTCTAGTGCCGTCTTGATTGTATAAGAACATTCCGTATAGTGAATAAGCTATAAATAAGGAAGCCGCAACTCGTCAAGGGGACAGTTGTTAATTGAACTCGTGTGCACGAACAGCTTTGTGAACTTTATTTGTGGTCGATGACCTTGTAAGTTGTATTGTGTATGTGACGTAATTCTGGACTGTAAGGTTGATCAAAGTGTGTTTCTAGGGAAATAAAGAGCAATCTTTAGTGTTTGTAGCCTGGACTTTTAATTTCACGAGCCCACATAGCCACAATAATTTTAAAAAATTTCCTTACCTTCCTTGTGTTAGCAAACACTTTCATAAAGTTTTTAAAGGGTTTGGTAAACCTTAAGCTCCTCCAAATATAGTATTGACAATGCACTACATTGCCTTGAAAAGATAAAATTCCTAATAACAAATCTGGTATTTATCAATTTAATTGTTTATATTGTGATCTTGTTGTAACAGGATTTCTTTGTTGTAGAGGTGTTTCCAAAGTCTGAAAGCCATATGTAGCATGACAGATGGTCTCTCACCTTCTTTGCTGTTCGATAGTCGTCTATCAGCGGTACTGAATATCGTCGACTGTCCCATAGCTAGTTGTTAATTCTTCGATTGTATCTGCTAAATATGGGCCGTCAGATATCTTCTTTTCAAGGGTGGTTACGAGCGAAAGAAATAATCTTTGAGTAAGTTAAATTTCGTAATATATAATTTAAGTTTAATTTCCAAAACTTCGATGTTTCCAAATGTAATCTAAATTAAAGATTATGGATTAGTGAAAAATAACGTCTGCTCATTCCTGGGTAGGATGATCGAAAGATGATTTCTCTCCATGCTTCTTCAGCAAGATTGATTTTTACTTCCGTTACCATCACTACTAATATGTATTTTCTTTATGATTGCTCAATTTCACATATCACGTCATTACATGACCCACTAAATGTCCTTAATTTTTCATCTTTCCATTTTCCATAGAATTTATATTATTTTAATAAAATCCCCAAATTTCAAAACCAATTTCTAAACAATTTTACATATTCTGGGATTCAAACCTAAACAACTGTTACAAGGTTTATATTGGAAAGAGTAAACGTAATTTGAAAACCACAACGAAAGAATATTTTCGTAACAGTAAGTCTAAGCAGACTGATAAATCGGCCGTAGCAGGTCATCTTTGGTTATTTGAGCATGAAATAAATCCCGCAGTTAAATCATTAAAACTATTAAATGGTCCGATAGATTTAAAAGTTTGGAGAAAATTGTTTTAAAATAGATATCGCGTGTTGAATTTTGAAATACCGACAGTTGATTCTGTTTTTAAGTTTACTTCATATTTAGTTTTTGGCGGTACTGGCAAAAAAGTAACCTCTAGTGATCGTAACGTTGACTACGAGGTTGTCTGAGCTGATGATGTGCATAAGAGTTCACGAAATCGCAATCCTCATCAACCAATAAGAAAATTTACATCATTTTCTTTTAAGTGAAGTTTTCTCTTAGAAACTATTACATTTGTAATAGTATTTGTTGCTTCACTGTAACTAGCTTCATATTTTACGTATTTATTTTAATTTTTCCTTTAATGTCTCAGATGCTATGTATGATAAAATGTAATACGCGCCTTTATATACCAAGGATCAAGGAAGACGTATAGAGATAAACATAGTATCTCATTGTATAACCTCCTATTAGAGCTGTATTCCAATGAATTCCTTTAAAACAACATGTGCCGATTTCCAAAGTAGCTGATCACAAGCTGCATTGCATTTCAAGCAACTTTGTATGTGAATAGACTCGGCAGTCAGAAACAGGTTGACCTTGATTTAGCGGAGGCGCTAAAACAAACCTTCATTATCCTTATTCTAGTTTTCGACGAACTCGAGGGGCCTAACCTGCGTCAAGTGTGTGTGGTGTTTTAGGGCTCTTTTATTTTGTTTACATTATCCTAAAATGACATAACAAATAAGTATGGTAAGCGTTTGCCGCATTATGCGTTGCTCGTTTTGTTTCAATTTCAAGGAAAACGGACGAAACTAATTCTTGAGAGATAAAGTCAACATAAAAAATTCAATGTCATGCCATGCCCTGTTTACTCTCAAAAACCTTAGCCTATATAGGCTAGTGTGAAGAAATGATTAATTTCCATCAATTAATTAAACAAAATTCTTGTTGCATATGTACAAACAGTGCCAAGGATATCAGATAGTAATAAGTAGGCCAGGTGTGATGCTTTTGCTATTTGTCCATTTTTGTTGCACATGCAGTGTCAAGCCATTCAGGTGGTAATGACATCATAGAGTGATGACGTCGTAGGGCGCTAGAGAGCGTACCAAACTACTCAGCCCACTGTGCGCAGGGAAAATTTTCGACACGTGAAGCCAAACTCAACATTTCAATGCCATAGCTGAGATATCAACATGCATCTACCGATCTCCATCAGTTCCTCTAACCAATGAACCAACATGGCCAACGTGTCAATATGCCATTAATTATCCAACTGATTAATTCAGTTAAACCATTAGAAGAGCACACATGGGTGCATGTAGTGCCACTACCTTAATGGTGACTGATAATAAGTAAGTACAGTAAGTCCCAGCTTCATAGTCCAACCACTATCAGGTCTAATAATGGAAATGAAGTTGTTCTTTCATACCAGCCTGTCCAAAATATGGCCTCCACGCGGCTGGTGTTGAAGAACAACTTGAAAACCCAAATGTGTTTATCGTAAGTTTCAAACACTCCCTGCAATCCGGCATCCACATGAACAAAGAAAGGTCGGTTTAGCGTGACTAGTGTATTTGACATCTATTGTGCGTTTAAATGGATTCTGCTTGCTTCTGTTAACTATGAATTTTGATATTTCTTTGTAATTTACGTTCTCCAACGTTGTCATATCCGACGATGAATGTAATGGGTGAAATCATGCTCACATGAGCCCAGGGTACATAGAGTTTAGGGTCACCCGACATTCGTCTTTTAGGATACGGGACAACTCCGGGAAAACCTTATCCAGGTAACTCACCCTGACAAATATTAATCTTCCTTCTTAATCTTCATATTGTGCTGACAATGCTACCATCGTTAATCTAAGGATCAGTCTTGGCAAGCCAGGTCTTTAGGATAAAACAAACCCTTCACTTGCCAGAGGAAGGATGTCCCACTACCTGGCAAGTCAGCAATAAACGTAAATGACATTCCCCCCATACTTAATGCACTAGTTATACCACTCTAACTCGGTCCGCAGAGCCTCATGTGTTATATCAGGGCGCTCCACGGACAGATAGACGATGATACTTTACTATAAAATAAGGTGGAGAAAGAAGATGGAGAACATTTTTGTGACATATTCTTGAAAGATGCTGATCTTAAATAGTAGGCTTGTTTGACAAACTTCATATCTGAATTCTTATTCAGACGAAAAACAGGCGGTTTTAAGACGTGCTCTTTTGTAAGCAGCAGATCTCAAAACGTACATTTTAAACTTAAATATCCGAATAAAACTGAAGGATTGAAATGCTCTAACAGCGGCGGTACCTGTTGGGGAACGTAAATTGGGCGAAAAGCAAGATATAAATCATCTAAAGCAGATGCCAATGTTCAAGGTGTAGTTGAACAAGGACTATTCTGAAATTGGCTAAAATAGATAAATTATATTTTACAGAACATGTAAATTCGTTATCCTTATGTTTGTTTTAATACTAAATTATACAACCTTAAATCAATTAACTATCCGTGATAGAAAACTTGCTGATAATTATCGCTTCTCTCCGACACTGAACAGCACTGATAACCCAGTTTTAAAATTTATTTTCATTTTTACTTTCAATTTGCTGTTATACGACTGTAATGCTTCTAGTTTTAAATTTATATTACGGAGACGTCGCCCGTTTAATTTAAGAGTAAAATAAAAATAGAGGCAAATTAAATAAGACTAGAGAATGCATAGGCAGATACAATCTTACTTATTTTTGGCTTTTATTTATTGCAGGCGTATGGCTTAAGGACAGTATTTAAAAGTAAGATACGGTATAGCTTAAAACTAGAGCTTAACAATTATGCTATAGCTTGCCCTTGCCAAATATTCTGGACCTTAGTCAGCTATTCTACCCCAGCTACATGTATACTTGGGAACCCAAGAATACGAGACAAACAAGCCCTTCTAACACCAAAGTAGCGCAACTTCACCAAAGACCAAAGCCACCTAAGAAATGCTTCCTTACAATGAGTCAAATGTGGTACTTTTCTGCCACTCAATTCACTTCCACTTCTTACCCTCATAAATACAATTACGGATTTGCAAACAAGAATACGGAGTGAGAACTCTGCACAAATTTTACATCGGTGTCTTCATAGATTCATGAACTAAATTATGTCTTTTCAAATTTGACAACTGTGTAAAGCTCTTATCACAAACTTTACATTGGTGTGGCTTCTTACCCTCATGAACTAAATTATGTCTTTTCAAATTTGACAACTGAGTAAAGCTCTTATCACAAACTTCACATTGGTGTGGCTTCTTACCTTCATGAACTAAAGTATGTTTCTTCAAAGTTGCCAACTGAGTAAAACTCTTACCACAAGCTTTACATTGGTGTGGTTTCTTACCCTCATGAACTAAATTATGTGTTTTCAAAACTGACATCTGAGTAAAGCTCTTATCACAAACCTTACACTGGTGTGGCTTCTTACCCTCATGAACTAAACTATGTCTTCTCAAACTTGACAAGTCAGTAAAGCTCTTATCACAAACTTTACAAAAGTGTGGCTTCTTTCCCTCATGAACTAAATTATGTGTTTTCAAAGTTGACAACTGAGTAAATCTCCTATCACAAACATTACATTGGTGTGGCTTCTTACCCTCATGAACAAAATTATGTCTTTTCAATCCTGATAAGTTAGTAAACCTCTTATCACAAACTTTACAAAGGTGTGGCCTGGTACCTTCATGAACTAAATTATGTGCTTTCAAATTTGACAACTGAGTAAAGCTTTTATCACAAGCTTTACAATGATATGACTTCTTACCCTGATGAACCATATTATGTCGTCTCAAATTTGACAAGAGAGAAAAGCTCTTATCACAAACTTTACAAAAGTGTGGCTTCTTTCCCTCATGAACTAAATTATGTGTTTTCAAAGTTGACAACTGAGTAAATCTCCTATCACAAACTTTACATTGGTGTGGCTTCTTACCTTCATGAACAAAATTATGTCTTTTCAAACCTGACAAGTTAGTAAACCTCTTATCACATACTTTACAATTATGTGTCTTCTTACCCTCATGAAGTAAATTATGTCTTCTCAAATTTGACAAGACAGAAAAACGCTTATCACAAACTTTACATTGATATGGCTTCTTATCTTCATGGAGGAGGATATGTACTTTCAGATGTGATGGATGAGTAAAGGTCTTTGAACAAATGCTACACTGGTGTGACCTTTTGTTCACTGGATCCAAACATTTTTGTTTCAAGTATAAAGGCTGTGTGCACATATCGGTCTCATCACTAAATTTCCCACATGTTATGGAGTGGATATCTTCCTCTGCAGTTAAGCTGTCAGTAACTTCACTTTTTTGATATTGAAATTGAAAATTATCCATTCCATCATAGAAGCTTGTGTCAGTTGCTTGGATTTCAGCAGAAAGCAATGGTGATCTGCCCGTATTACCAACAACTATTTCTGGGGATAATCTGAAAACAGAATGCCAGTATATGCACAGAAATAAGGGATAGCTGTAGTTAAATTGATTCATGGAAGGTAACTGTATTGTTCATTACAACAGAATTAACTTTATTGGTCAAATATCTGTAAATAACTAATAAAATCTTTCCAATGGAAAACATGGTAATAAAATTGAGGTTTGTGTCAATATAAGCAATACGTGTTATATGCACTTAAAATTACATTAGCATCACGGTTTACTAAAAGGACTATTCAAAATGGTTTTGCAAGCAGTTCCTCTGTCAGATGAGAGAGCATCCAGCATGCGCACCACTATCAGTCTCGTTCGTTACTGCCCACGCGTGACCAGCACTGGCTTGTTGCAGCTCTTAACAAAACAATGTGATCGGTGACAATATTAACTGTTTAAGAAACCCACAACACATTTGCTCTTGTATTCAGTCACGTTCCTGCATGCAGTGAAACGGGGTGATCTAGCAGTAAGGGAGTTAAAGTCAAACAAACCAAGTGCTCACTTGGTTTGGAGGTAATGAAAAGCATGCTCCTGCCATTATCCAAGGTGAAAAAACATAGAAGTGCCAACTTAAAATGTGGAATATTTCAAGTTGTCTAAAGCAATGCATTGGAAGTAATAAACCTCCTGTGAACTCATATAACCTGTACTTCAACAACACAATGCAGAAAATGAGGAAACAGAAGTAACAGGAACAAAACAGAGGTGGGAAATTAAGAAGCCTGAAGAAGCAACCCCATGGATAAATATCACAGACAGGCAAGACACACTAATTTTCTCAAAGTGTTGAACCATTCTGCAGTGCAAAATTTTGGGCAGAGAAATACAAATGACGACACATAATTCAAACACTTTCCTCCTAGTGACGAAAAACGCAGACATAAAAGACAATTAAACCTAGGGATAGTAACACAAGAACTATGTAATATAAAGTACAATTCATGTCCATATGTCGTGTTATTAATATGATATTACAGTACTCTAATGCACGAAAGAACTGCAAATAGGTGAATAACTAAGGTAGAGCATAAATCCTTTCATGGAAGTGTTGAAAACAGTGTAGCTAATGGCTACAATCCAAGATCCCAGAAACAGGCAATCATTAATAGTTTAGCACACAGACTGGTCAACATACCTCTCACAGCAGAAGAATACAAAATAGAATACAACAAAATTATTGAAATAGCACAGAAAAATGACTTTCACAAATCACTAGTAGACAAAAAAGTGAACTTAGCAAATAAGAAGAAACTACTAAAGGAAACCACAACCCTCTCAGCTACAGAAACTAAAATGATCTTCAAAAAATTCACTTACCATCCATGGGCCTTTGATAAATTCAAAAAAGTCTTCAAAAAACAAAACATTCAACTAGCTCCAGTGAACCATTACTCCTTAAAAAAACCTAATTTGCTCAAACATCAAAGATGCCATTCCATCTAACAAAAAATCTGGTATATATCAAATTGAATGCTGTGGCTGTAGTCAAATTTATATTGGAAAAACCAAAAGAAATTTAGAAACAAGAGCAAAGGAACACTTTAGGAACACAAAATACAAACAATTAGAAAAATCAGCAGTTGCCACGCATTTTTGGGGAAAAAACCACAACATAAATCCAGAACCAAAATTACTAAAACATACAACAGGAAAAGAAGAACTATCCACATGGGAACAAATCTTTATTTCAAAAAATAGGAACAAAGTATTCAATTTCGACATCCCCCAGAAAGATTTGGTCAGCAAGTTCCTCGAACCGCCACCAGAGGAGACCGAGGACAAAATATTGCCAGCTACACCAATGAGAACCAGTCGATGTCCGGCTGAAGATAGAGCGAAGGCCTCAGAAACTAGTTCCGGGAAAATTTAAAAGTGTTGTTTGTCATTAATCGACTCCCAATTAATTTAAGGTAGAGCAGTTTATATATGTAACTACGTATGTGCATAATTACAAATACATATTTATGATGCACGGTACTTGATAAGATATGAATAACGTATTTATGTGTAATCTGGAAACTTGTCCAGGTTGGAAATTTGTTTTGGTCCCATATGATTCTACTTAGTTCAGGTTTTACTGTATATCCATTTGTATCAGTTCAAGAACTCAATGAGACATGTGCTAAACATAAATGTGACAGTTATATAAGAACAAAAGTAAAGAAAACACAAAGGCAGAAAGCTTTGTAACTGAAAAGAGTAATCTTACCTTGAGGATTTTACAGGAGAAAGGTGCCCATCCTGTAACACAAGAATTCAAATGTACAGTATCATTCAATCATATATATATAGTGTTAACTGTCTCATGTAACAAGGCTAAAGTATATAGGGAAACAAATATTTGATATATGTGTTTGGAGGAATTTAGCAACAATGTCAAAATTAATTGCAAAAACTTTTATCATTTGAAAACAAACATGAAATAAAACTTTTCGGAAAATTACAAGAAAAAAGGAGAAAAATTGCAGCTGGCATAAGGTTTATAAATACGTGTATTAAGAAAAATGTAGTGCCTAATTTCGTCAGAAAAGTAGTACAATTTGATAAAAATAGCAGACAACAAAAAGCAGAGAAAAGTGTTTGAAGTACAAAAGAACAAACACTACAGAAATAGAAATACATTAGAAATAAAATTGTACAATTTTCATCAAAAACTTACCGAACAATTAGGAAATATATTATGGGAAAATTTTGAAAACAATTTATTGCATATCTTAATGGAAAAATGAAGACAAAAACAAAAAATTTAAAAAATAACCTATCAAACCAAATTTTCACAAAATCAGAACTGAATATGCTTAATTTAGGTTTGAAAACATGTGTAGACTGTTCCAACCAAGTTGAGGATTACATTGCTGACATCCAAATTGCTACAGAAATACTTAACAAAGAAAATAGAAACACAGTAAAAAAACAAATGCTCCAAAATAGTAGAACAAATTAAAAATGAAAAGAAAATTAATTTTAGCAACCAAATCATAAAAGCCCTTAAAAAGAAACCAGTTATTGATACAAACAAGGGACAGCAGACAAACAAACAGCAGACAAGGGAAATAAACTAGTAATTTTGGAAAATAATTTTGGAAAATAATTTTGGAAAAAGAAGATTATGCTAAGAAGATGGAAGATTTGTTAGAAGACAATAATTACCAAAAAGTAGAAACTAAACCATTTAAGTACTGCATTAAAACCACCAATAAAACTCTAAAAGAGAGCAAACTAATCAACAAAAAAGAATTTCACAAAATTAAAGTAGATAATCCAACATTACCAAGAGTATATGGGCTGCCAAAAATTCACAAAACAGGGAGAGGCATGAGACCTATTACTAGTAGCATAAATGCCCCCACATATAATTCGACCAAATGGTTACTAAATAAATTCAATAGTTTCCCAAAATTTGTAAGTGCAAATGTAAAAAACTCTTTAGATCTAGTGGAAAAAATCAAAGATATAAATTTGGACAAAAATGACAAAATGGTGTCATTTGATGTCACATCTTTATT
This sequence comes from Mantis religiosa, assembly GCA_030765055.1. NCBI lineage: Eukaryota > Metazoa > Arthropoda > Insecta > Mantodea > Mantidae > Mantis > Mantis religiosa. Next base: position 120,913,732 of record CM060959.1, read on the forward strand.
TCCAAGCATACCAACACAAAAATTACAGACTGTATTAAAAGAATGGTTAACTACAATAGAAATGGAAGCAATAGACGCAGAAGAATACATTTCACTAACAAAAATATGCATTGAGCAAAACTTCTTCAGCTTTAATGGAAAACACTACAAGCAGAAATCAGGGTTATCAATGGGCAACCAACTTTCACCGTTTTTGGCTAACTTATTTATGAGTACATTTGAAACAAAAATTAAAAAGGCTTTCCCATTGATCTTCAAAGTTTGGTATAGATACATTGACGGCATCTTTGCAATTGTACCGAATAAACATTTAGATGATGCATTAAAATTACTCAATCTGCAAGAAAGGACTGTAAAATTCACAATAGAAAAAGAAATCAATGGGCAAATCTATTTTTTGGATCTAAACATCAGGAAGAACACAAAAATAAAATTTGGAATTTACAGGAAACCAACACATTCAGAAAATTACATAGAAAATAATAGCCACAACACAATTACACATGAATATGCAATAATAAACAGCCTTACACACAGACTAATCAACATACCCATGGAAAACAAAACACAACAGCACACATAGCAGAATGGATACAACCAGGGGCGGCTTCTGAGGTAGTGCCGCTGTGCCATGGCACCATCTGTATGAAAGCGAAAGAAAGAGAAGTGTATAAGAATTGCGCAAAAGGAATTGTTTATGAGTAGTTGCTCCCTTGTTTGAATAGGCGCGATGAACGCCAGCGCTCTCTCTTGGTTGTTTTCCGTAGCTTGGTGCCGATTCTAGAACGGCACCGTCTACGCCCATAAACGCCTGTGTTAGGGCTAGAGGCTAAGATGTCTGCTTATACACGGCTCTTATGGAAGAAAGTCAGAGAAGGTAGTGCCGGGATTTCTCTGGCGCATAACTTACGCTTTGCCCGTTAGAGGGCAGTAAACCACGGGACTTCAGAGAACCACGATCCTGCCACCTAGCGAAAGACAATGGTAAGAATACATTTCGCGCTTACCTTCCTTTAATGCAGTGTCACGATCCTTATGCAAGTTAGTTCTGAGGAACTTCAAAACGCAAATTAATGCTTTAATGAAATCACTTGCAGAAACACAACACATAGATATCCTTATAAATAAAATTAATTGGGTTTCAATGTGAATATAGTATTAGATTTTAACATTTAGAAACAGTATTTCAACATGTGCATATGTCACAGCAGCAGTTTTGTTGGTAGAACATAAAACCCGCGCGTTGGACACATGTTTTCTAAGCAATGGTAGAGTAGTTCTGTATGTGCTCCTGTAATGCTGTAGTTCATCGTGAGTACGGATTTTTAAAACAGTGTTCAGTGTTTTTTCTTTAAGTTAAAATTCACAGTAAAGTTACGAACATGAACAAGGTGAGTAAATTACTGAAAACTTCATTTAGTAACAGGACTCTAAGTGAAAAAATTCAGATAAAAACAATGGGTAGGCCACTCCCGAAACTGAATCTGCAGCAGCAAACAAAAAATCGATACCGTAAGTTTAATCCGGATATTTATCAAAAGAACAAATGGATTTGCGGCTGTGATGAAAACAATGCAGTTTCTTGTTTTCCTTGTGTGTTATTTGGGGGAGATGTCCATTGGTGTAAGACTGGAATAACTGATATTGGGCATTTATGGTCTAAAATGAAAGTGCATGAAACATCGAAGCAACACATGGACAATGTTCTGAGTCTTTCATTTCTAGGCAAAACCAATATTCAGGACAAATTAGATTCGCAGTATAGGCAGTCAACAGCCATAACAAACAAGTAGACAAGAACAGGTTTATAAACTGTATTCGGTTCTGTGGTGCTTTGGAGCCGGCTCTTAGGGGACACGACGAATCTGACGCCTCTCAAAATAAGGGGTTTTTTCGTGAGCTCATTCAGTTTAGTGCGGAGTTGGATAAAGAACTTCAAGTGCATCTCAGTCAGTCATCAGTATTCAAAGGCATTTCTAAGACTATTCAAAACGAACTCCTGCAGTGCATGTTGGAAGTGTATCACGAGGAAGTTCGCAAAGAAATAAAGCGTGCGGATTATGTTGCAATAATCGCGGATGAAACCACTGATGTGTCTTGCGTATTTCAGTTGGTTATTGTTTTGCGATACATTGTTTATGGAACCCCCGTTGAAAGATTTTGGAATTTTGTTAATCCAGAAGGTCAGAATGCTCAGTCTATCTCGGAGTGTATTCTGAAAGAAATCGAACCCTTAATTGGAGATGACCGAGCAAAACTAATAGCTCAGAGTTACGATGGTGCAAACGTTATGAGTGGCGAGTCAAACGGAGTACAGAGATTAATAAAAGACAAATACCCAAATGCGCACTACATTCATTGCTATGCGCACCAGTTAAACCTTATAATGTCTACTGCAACCTCAATTAATCGCAAAGCCCGCATCTTCTTTGCACATCTTTCAGGCATTTCTTCTTTCTTTTCAAATTCGCCACAAAGATCGAAAGTGTTGCATAGCATAATTCAGAAAAGCTTACCCCGTGTGTCTCTCACATGATGGAATTACCATTAGCGAGTAGTAAAGGATATTTATGAAAACAGAAAGGAGCTTATTACTGTCATGGAAACAATTGAAACGATTGAGAACATAAAATTACCCTCTACTATTGAAAAAGCTGGTTCATAGAAACAAAGACGACAAGATAGACTTCATTTTCTGGCTATCGTTTTTCTATAAGATAATGCCTCGTGTGGACATACTTATTAACCAATATCAAAAAAAGACAACTGAACCAACCAAGGTAAAACAAGACATTCATAACTTTGAAACAATAATGCAAAACATCAGAGATGATATTGACTCCATCAGTTAGGTTAGTTTTGAAAATGACGAAACAATGCCTTACAAGAGAGCAAGGGTTGATGATAATAACAAAAAGCAAAATGTTTTGGAGGTGTGTGATGCCATCTTTTGTGAAATAAAATCACGTATTCAGTTCACTGGGCACCTAATTGCAACCAACTTATTTGATGTAAGCCAGTTTGACAATTATTTAACACATTTGCCAGACAAATATCTTGAAATTACGGACACATATACATATCTGGAGAAAAGAAAGTTGAAGGGAGAGCTTCAAGTGTTCTATGCTAGGCCTGGGTTGAGAGCAGTTTCCGGTGCGGTTCCGTTTCTTTCGCTGATACTAGAGGATGAACTCTGTGCTACTTTTGAAGAGACTGTTAAAGTTTTGAAACTGTTAATCACTATGCCTATCTCGACATCAGAAGCTGGGCGGTGCTTTTCAATGCTCAAGAGGATTAAAACTTTTCTACCAAACACAATGAAAGAAGAGCAATTGAGTGCCTTAGGATTGCTGTCCTGTGAAAAGCTGTTCGTGTGCAAAATGGACAATTTCAATTCAAAGGTGATAGATTTATTTACCAGCAAGAAGGAGCGACGAATGGATTTTCAATACCGTTCCTACTAATTCATTTGAAGCTGTCTTCATAAAGTCATGGAGTTGCTGCCTTCGGTGAGTACAATGCTTTTAATTTTTAAAAGTTAGTAATTTCATTAAACCATTTTTAAAAATTCAGATTACTCATTTTGCAGTGAAGAATTGCGTCTTGTGTGTGCGTGCGTGTGTGCTCGCTCGTATGTGTTTGTGAGTGTGAGACAAAAATTTCTCGAGTTTGTTTCGTTTGATTTCAGTGCGAGGAAATTTATGGCTAAAGCAATAACAATAACTGTCTCTCTATCACGAAATCGTACACGAACGCTTCGTATCACATTCTCCATGAACTGTATTATCAAACTGTTACTGTACTCGTTACACCTATGCGTAACAAGAGTACAAATGTAATAAATATCTATTTCCGTTTCCCTGTACGCTCTGTATGGAACAGTATATTATAAAATGGTTTGGATTATTGATAAGATTACCTAAATCGTTCGTAATTGGTGCACATATTTATATTTTAACAACCCTTATTTATTTATGGCACCATCAATAAAATACCTCACCGGCCGCCCCTGGATACAACAAAAGTTTGGTGTTGAAGAAAATTAGAAAAGCTAAACTACAGAAAATCATTAAGGTAGCAACCGCATCTACAAAAGAACAGATTTAGAATATACCAAATAAGTTGTAAGAATTGTGAAAAATGCTACATAGGTCAAACTAAAAGAAATCTAAAAACCAGAGTCAAAAAGCACTTTATAAACATCAGATTGAAACAAGAAATTAAGTCAGCAGTACCATTTCATTTTTGGAATGAAAATCATGACACTGATCCAAATCCAAAATTATTAAAAGGAGTGATAAACCAAAATAAATTGACAACATGGGAGAACATATTCATAAGGAAAAATAAGGATCTACCAAAAATGTTCATAGTTCCACCACCAGAGAGAGAGAGAGAGAGAGAGAGAGAGAGAGAGAGAGAGAGAGAGAGAGAGAGAGAGAGAGAGAGAGCGCACACAACACATGCCAGTTGGAAAGAGATTGAAAATGGAGGCAATTGCCTTTGAAACTAGTCTCTCATTAATATAAAAAAGTAAGTGGCCAGGATCAATAAACCAACTACAAATAGTTTTTGCAAATATTTGATATTTTATCACATAATGAAGCATATGAAAACCAAGTAGTGGAGAAAGTATTCTTTTGGTTTAGGACAAGTAAGACAGAAATATATGAGAGTACAGCAAGAGGGAAGGACATGACATTAATGATGTAGCTGGTGGATTCCTGGCTACAAATTGTACCAAGAATAATGAGAATAATAATAAAGCAGTAAACAGATATTGCTTTAGGCATACAGGTCTTCTCAACAATACAATCATATCTGAACAACTTAAACATAGATATTGCATTGCATTTAAACTGTAGGGAATTGGAAGAATCCAAAGTGTCAATGTCCATTCTTTTCACATGTTTTTAAATAATGACATCCAGGAAGTATCTTAATCAGTGTTGCGTGATTTAATCAATTAACCGAAATGATTAATCGATTAACTTTTTATTATAGATTAAAAATTTTTAATCAAATAATCAAGTCCATTAAAATTAATCGATTACAATGAATATAAATCAAAACTCTTTTAGCCAAATTTTGCCCTCTTCATTTTGATGTATTACTTCCAACTTAAACAGCCCTTCTAATGCATCAAGCTTTCACTAGATACTTATTATTCTTTGAAATCTGAAACTATGTAACTCCTGATAGATAAAAGAAATCACTCTGAATCCCGAGAGAATCTAAATAACACATCTGTTGTGAAGTATTCCAAAAGCTATATAACTACATACAGATGCTGACAGAGAGGTTTCTTTCCTTATAGCTTGTGTGTGACAACATATTGTATACAGCTGACAATTTATCACTTGCTACCATAAATTGAACGGTACAACCTTGAACCGAACAGTTTGATTACGAAGATATGGAGATAATAGCTCATCTCTCTTCTCAGGACTGGTGGTGCTGTAACTGCTGTTAACTGCAGTAAGCCAGTAACGTTTCTGAGTTCATGACAGTTTTGTTATAAAGTTAAAATGAGGAAAAACGTTTTGTGCTGAGCGAAATTAAAATGCTGGCATAAGAAAATTTGCGAGGGAAACTGGGTGTACATTTTGGATTTAAGCTAAATGAATCTGGTAACGTATCTGACAGAAAAAAAAAAGGATTTTGTAAAGTGACTAGGTTAGTCTTCATGTGAACTATTATTTTCATGTCATTGTCACAAATCTTAGTAGATATTGATATAATACATTACTAAATAATTATTTACAAAAATATTGTAGATCTAATTCAATATATATATAAAGCATGTGCACTTGATGCAAACACAAATTTTGAATCTAAATATTTAAAAGTTTCGTAAATAATTAAATATACAGAGTATTAAAGTACTTTATATAATCCTTACACCTAATTTTCGAACAGATAATATCTCAATTAATTGATGAAAGTAATATGATTAATTAATTAAAATTTTTTATCTATCTAGAGCACTAATCTTAATCTGTGGGTCAAATTATAGGAGTCCTGCAATGCGATGAAGACATGTCCCAGAATGTCCTAAATGTTAATGTGATAATAATTCATTCAGGATAAGGGAAAACCCTGGAAAATAACCTAATCCTGCTAACTTATCCTGTCTGACATTCAAACTAACAACCTCTTGAATATGATACAGATATGCTACCCCTACACTATTCAGGTGGATCGATAAGTAAAAGTCTAGTGGTTTAAGGTTACTGAATGTTTGCGCCATTATCGTCATTTGTTCCGGTGGGCGCATGAATATTTCACTTGGCGCCGGTTATGCGGCCAGCTGATCATGTGACTCGCCAGCGCGCAAGAAAAGAGGCTTCTTCTTCCTTTTATAGTTACAGACATGTTGAGACATGTGATGTGCTTCGTTGTGTGGCTGCGTGCAGCTGTTGTTGCAATGAAAGAACCGTTTTAGTTTATCTCAAATATTAAATGTATTGTTGTCTTCTTCATGATTATTCACATAAGAAATGTAGCGTGTGCAATAAATTTTTCTAGTGATATGAATACAGCTCTATCGAGTACAGTCCACAAAATCAGTTTCCTTGGTTACAGCTAAAATCAAGGTGGTCCTCCACATTAAATTAAGCACAACACGAACATTGGTCCTTCACGGGCGGATATTTATTGTGCAATGCAACAGTTTCTTCTGCATGGATGTACATCAGTGGGCCCCAGGACGCCAGGCATCGGGATCTACGCAGCAGATGATCAGCATTTCATTCGCAACGGCGCAGAAGCCTGCATCACAACACATTTCAGGTCAGAACATTCCTTTTTTTTCTTTCTTTCTCTCCATTAATCAAGTCTCATAACTATTCAATATGGAGCAGGATTTGAAAGCTCTTGTCAAAAGAAGGGGTATAATCAAAAGAGAATTTACCTTTGTTCGAAAATTTCTTGATAAATTACCAGAACAGGTCAAAATTTTCATATTGAGAGCTAATTTCGATAACTTAAGTGAAATTTGGGACAAATATGAAGCTATTCAGACCCAAATTGAATCTCTTGTGGAAGCGGAAACCGAATTAGATATGCATGCAGAACACAAGGAGGAAACAAGAAACAGTTACATCAAATTGAAGGCTAGATTAGCTAAATTAATACAGGATCATGAACAGCAAGAAAATGGTTCTGGACATTCGCAGCACACAGTGCAGTCGCAATCGTCACAAGCAGCTAAAGCTATCAAACTGCCTGTGATACAATTACCTAAATTTGAGGGTGATGTCACTCATTTCAAACATTTCTATGACACATTTACAAGCTTAGTGGTAAACAACCAAGCTTTAGATACTATTCAGAAATATCATTATTTACTTTCCTCTCTCAAGGGACAAGCTCATTCACTAATACAGAACATACCTGTCACTAGTGAAAATTTTGATGTAGCATGGGAGCTCATATGCTCACGCTATAACAATACAAGACTAATAGCTACAGCTCATATAAAAAATTTATTAGCACTACCAGTAATGCATAAGGAAACAGTAAATGAACTACGTACCTTGCTCAACCATTTTCAAAATAACTTGAATGCCACTGAAGCATTAAAGCTTGAAGTGCCTTTGCATGAAATCATTTTAATGCAACTTCTCCTAGAACATTTGTCTGACACCACACGCAGAGAATGGGAGAGTAAAACAGATTCTCAAAACTTCCCTTCTTTGAAGGATCTTATGCAATTTTTAGAAGCAAGAGCACACTCTTTTGAATTGCTTGCTAACACTGCATGTAACAAGATGGTAGTTAAGCCTAAGACTGATTTACACTCTGCTAAGCCCAACAGCAGAGACAGTAAACACTCTTGCTTATCCACGAGTGATCGTGTATGTCCATTTTGTCAGTGCATTCACATGCTACATAATTGTGATAACTTCAAAAACCTTAATGTGCATAAGCGTTGGACTTTCATTAAATCCAAGCGCCTTTGTGCCAATTGCTTTGCTCCTAATCACATATCAAGTATATGTAATCGTGCCTCATACTGCAATTGTGGCTCATCCACTCACAGCAAGTTGCTTCATGATAGTAACAGAGAAAATGCTTCACATGCAACTTCATCTAGTCCTGTAAATGATTCTACTAGAGCGATTGACGCGCCATCTAGTTACTGTTCTTTTAAATCAAAATCCACACAGCAGGTTTTGCTTGCCACCGCACTAGTGCAAGTGGAAGACAGATATGGCAATCTCATACAATGCAGAGCACTCCTCGACTCTGCCAGTCAATCCAATTTCCTAAATGCAGATCTTGCGAAGCGCTTACAGCTTAACAAGGTGACAGCTGATATGCCTATCAATGGTATAAATGGCACCATTTCTACGGCCACTCACCATGTTCAGGTCAATCTGAAATCTATGGTACATGATTTTAAGACTAAAATTGAATGTCTAGTACTTCCTCGTATAACAGGAAAACTACCTTCCACACATATCAATTTGTGCATCTGGAATATTCCTTCTAGCATTCCATTAGCAGATCCTAGGTTCAACATTCCTGATGAAGTTGAAATCCTAATCGGAAGTTCCTTATTCTTAGAGTTATTGCATGGGAAAACCTTAAAGAAACAAGGACATCCTATACTAGCCAGCACAGCCCTCGGTTGGATATCAGGCCCTATTCCAAGGTCATCATACAAGTACAAGGCTAAGTCTTCACCTCAGCGTAATTTCTTCATCAGCACTGATAACCTTGACACACAGTTAAGACTTTTCTGGGATTTGGAAGAATTTCCTCAGCATGTTCTTACTAAGGAGGAAAAGGAGTGTGAAGAATACTATGTAAAACAACCACTCGTAATGCCGATGGTAGCTTTACAGTTCGTCTACCCATCATGGAGGACAAAAATCGCTTAGGTGAATCTAGACAGCAAGCCATTAATTGCTTTATGCACTTAGAATGACGTCTTCAAAACGACATCACACTTAAAGAAGATTAGACTCAATTTCTCTCTGAATATGAATCCATGGGGCACATGAAGCAAGTGTCACCACCAAAGGAAGGCGCACCTTGTTACTATCTTCCGCATCATGCAGTTTTCAAACCTTTGTCTACTACTACTCGCACCAGAGTTGTATTTGATGCATCTGCGCAGTCATCTTCAGGACTATCCTTGAATGTGCTGAAGCTGGGTCCTACTATTCAGGATGACCCTACCTCCATAATTTTACGCTTCAGAACTTATCGCTATGCATTCTCAGCTGACATTTCTAAGATGTAAAGGCGAGTGAAAATGCATCCTGATGATCAAGATCTCCAAAGAATAGTATGGCGAGAAAACAAAGATGAACCTATCAAGGACTACGCTCTTATTACGGTCACATATGGTACCAAACCTGCATCCTTTTTGGCCATAAGGACTTTGCATCAACTAGCTTCAGAGGAAGAGGCTAAATATCCACTAGCTTCTCAAGCTATCCGTGAATCCTTCTACGTAGATGATTGCTTATGTGGTCATAATGATCTACAGCAAGCTTTACATATTCAGAGGCAGCTACTTCAGATGTTAGACAGTGGCGGATTCCCACTTAGGAAATGGTGTTCTAATCATGAAGATATTTTAAAATCCATTCCACCGGAACACAGAGAGACACAACTTCCACTTTCATTGGATAGCAGTGAAAATACACATGCTCTTGGTCTCCTTTGGCATCCTGGAACAGATCAATTCCAGATAAAAGACAATCCATCTCTTCAGGATAATCTAAATTCTAGCTACACCAAACGAAGCATACTTTCTGTCATATCATCTATTTTTGATCCTTTAGGCCTAGTGAGTCCTATTGTCATAAATGCCAAGATGTTTCTACAATCTCTTTGATTGGAAAAACTCGGTTGGGATGAATTGATACCATCTCACCTCATCCAACAATGGCTAAATTTCTGTGAGACATTGTCCATCATTCATACTATATGTATTCCAAGATATGTCCTAATCACAGGTACATAAGGGACATACAAATACATTGGTTTTGTGATGCATCAGAAAAGGCTTATGGTGCCTGTATTTATCTTCGTTCTATGAACAGCTGCAATGAGGTGAAAACCAGACTTCTTTGCTCCAAATCCAAGGTTGCACCATCAAAGAAACAAACCATTCCTCGGCTCGAACTTTGTGGTGCTTTACTACTCGCTAAACTTTACAAGGTTGTAGCTAACCTTAAGCTGCAGACTTCACAGAACTATCTATGGACGGACTCTATGATTGTTCTAGCATGGATTAAATCCAACCCACACAAATGGAAGACTTTTTTAGTCAACAGAGTTTCACAAATACAAGAGTTATCAGAAACTACTGCTTGGCGATATGTAGCTACTCAAAATAATCCAGCAGATCTCATTTCGAGAGGAGTTTCGGCTAAACCTCTTGCCTCAAATGACTTGTGGTGGAAAGGTGCTGATTGGATCTCACAACCCTTTGCATCTTGGCCAGAACAACCCAAACGATTAGATATTCAAGATGCCACTGAGCAACGCACTACTGCATGCTTGATGGTCACTACAGAAAGTGATATCATTTCTCGTTTTTCAAAATTGTTACGCCTGCAGAGAGTGACAGCATACATGCTGAGATTTGCATTCAACTGTAGGAACAGCAACACGAGACGGCAAGGTCCTCTCTCAGCACTTGAGCTTCAACAGTCATTGCACTGCTGCATTAAACTTGCTCAACAATCAGCTTATATCACAGAGTTAACAGAACTTAATGATAAAGGACACGTTCCTACTAAAAGCTCATTGAAATCTTTGCATCCATTTGTCGACAATGAAGGTTTACTCTGAGTAGGGGGAAGAATTGACAAGGCTGAAATTTCCTTCCAGTCAAGACATCAGCTCATCTTACCTCCTAAGCATCATCTTACCAAGCTAATTATTGAAAGTGAACATGTTAAACTTTTGAATGCTTCCAATCAGTTACTTACCTCTTCTCTTCGACAACGGTATTGGATACCGAGAATAGGAGAAACTCTTAAGTCAGTCCTACACAAGTGCCTGCCGTGCTTCAAACTCAAGGCCAAGGGAGCTCAACAATTAATGGGCAATCTACCTACCTACAGAGTGACTCCAGCGAGACCTTTCCTACGAGTTGCAGTTGATTACGCTGGTCCATTCTTCCTACGTTATGGCTCGCCTCGCAGCAAGAGTCAGGTGAAGGCCTACATAGCTATCTTTGTCTGTTTATCCACAAAGGCAATTCACATTGAGTTGGTTTCAGACAGGACTTCTGATGCTTTTGTTGCTGCCTTACGAAGGTTTACAGCTAGACGAGGATTGTGTAAAGAGATCCTAAGTGACAATGGCACAAATTTTGTAGGTGTTAACAACAAACTTAGAGAACTTAGACTACTTTTGCAATCTCGCAAGCACCAAGAGATTGTACAAGACTACGCTTCATCTAATGAATGCACATGGCATTTTATACCACCCAGCTCACCCCACTTTGGAGGATTACATGAGGCTGCAGTGAAATCTATGAAATATCATCTTCACAGAGTAATGGGTACACAAGTACTGACCTATGAACAATTAACCACATTACTAATTCAAATTGAGGCTTGCTTGAACTCCCGTCCATTGCTACGCCTTACTGATGATCCTTTTGATACTTCCTACCTTTCTCCAGGTCATTTCCTCATTGGAGAACCACTGACTTCCATACCATCACCTTGTTCTGACAATCTGAATCAGTTACAGAAATGGCAACAGCTCCAAGATCGTCTACAACATCTGTGGCAGCGGTGGTCAACCGACTATCTACATTCACTCCAGCAGAGGCAAAAGTGGTCCATTTCCAGTGAAAATCTTAAGGCAGACAACATGGTCCTGCTAATGGAAGACAATTCATCTTCTCTGCATTGGGAACTTGGAATCATCACTGAGACTCATCCTGGTGGTGATGGTTTAGTGCGGGTAGCTACAGTGCGAACTTCTAAGGGTGAATATAGGCGTCCCATTGTGAAACTGTGTCCTCTGCCAGTTCAAGAACAACAGTGATATTTTTCAAAGTGTGTCTAAGGTAAATTAAAAAACTGTTCAGTTTTTTGGGCCCCAGTATGTTTGCGCCATTATCGTCATTTGTTCCGGCGGGCGCATGAATATTTCACTTGGCGGCGGTTATGCGGCCAGCTGATCATGTGACTCGCCAGCGCGCAAGAAAAGAGGCTTCTTCTTCCTTTTATAGTTACAGACATATTGAGACATGTGATGTGCTTCGTTGTGTGGCTGCGTGCAGCTGTTGTTGCAATGAAAGAACCGTTTTAGTTTATCTCAAATATTAAATGTATTGTTGTTTTCTTCATGATTATTCACATAAGAAATGTAGCGTGTGCAATAAATTTATCTAGTGATATGAATACAGCTCTATCGAGTACAGTTCACAAAATCAGTTTCCTTGGTTACAGCTAAAATCAAGGTGGTCCTCCGCATTAAATTAAGCACGACACGAACACTGAACCTCCACACTTGATCCAAAGATTGGCATATATAGAAACTGAAAGACACTGTTATCCAAAGCATATTCCATAGCAAACTGCTAGGGGAAGTATGTATCTTAAGTAAAATAAGTTCATTTCTCCATTTAGCATGTGAGAGCCAAGTAGTGTTAATATAACACATTGATGTAGTGCCCATGTATGAAGTGTTATAATGTCATGCTGTCTTGTCGGTGAACCAACTAAACAAAAAACAAATTTAATTTAAATGTGATCATATGGGTGGAAAACAGCCTGACATAATTTCTATGCCCTTTACATGTGCTATGAGTATAATTTACTGCCATGATGAATGACACATTTCTTACACTTCAAGGATCACTGGTAAGTGACCTTCTGTCCAAATATTCCTCTAGGGCAGATCAAATTGTGTAGGCAGTATTGAGCCTGTTTAGCACATGAAGTAAATCAAATGTGCAGTACAACGGCTACTGCATGATATATACTTTAAATTGATAGAATGTCAAAAAATGTGCCAATGTAACACAAACTAGACCTATAAGGCTATTCTGTAACTTCTGTTATGAATATTGCAAAAAATTATTGTTGCAGCTAACAACTAAGCATGAACAAGCATGGGCGAGTTTTCATATTCTGTAATCATGATTGTTATGGTGATGGATCTTCTCAACCATATTGTTAAGCACCAGGAATGAGTCATCGCAAATTCTTACGCTTTGCAGGTGTATTTTGCTTTTCCAGCGCTCTCGGTGCGCCAGTTGAAACAGTGCAATTGCAATCACTTCAAGACGTCTGTTCTGTAAATAACAAGTTGGAATGCAAGCAAGCTACAAAGACTTCGGAAGAGCAATACAAAATATACACTGATTGTAGCAGAAAGTAATCGCATTATGTAATTCGACATAATGATTTATAAATATAAGAAAAGATGCTGAGTTTTAGGGTAGTACATAATTTCGATCAAATAACATCTTATATGAACTAAGCATTTAAACTTTTATTTGTTTGGTGTATCAATGATTTATTGAAAAGCAATACAACAAATAACTTCTTAGTACTTCTTGAAGTACTTATAGCATAATTAAAATTGGATTTCATATTTTCATTGTATTAGTCTCCATCCAGTACTAAAATGAAGTATAAGCTCTAGTGTATCCTAAACATGAACTTTCTACTTTTATAACTTCTATTTAGCTGTTATTTTGGATATTTGTCTACTGTGGCATCAGCTGCTAAAGGAAAGTGGATTGTACAACTGTCTGACCCAAACCAGCATTTCAAAGGTAGCACTGCAGAAAATCAAATGTAAATGCTTGATTACAAGATAATTCTAACGGAAAATGAATTTCAGAGCAAACATTTCTTCAAGATGTTCTTTACTATTGCATAAATGACAAAGAGGTCAAAAATTAGGTTAGGAAACTCTTTACGTACTTCTCGTGTAAGCATACACTTCTCATTATCTTCACACACACAAATTTATGGTTTCACTTTACGATGTACGAATAGCAAAGCTATCTCCTACAGTGTAACTCTTTCCTTAGTGCTCTAAATAAATTTTCAGCAAGGAGAAAGTAGTATTGCTGGCGCTGACAACACGGTCTGCCTCTTATTATTCTTAGCCATAACTTTCTTACTCTCAACAACATATTGCTGTGGTAACGATGTTACAGAATAACAAATGGTACCTAGCTAGTGGTTAGCAGCTTTAACAAGTGGTCAGCTTCAACCAGAAGTTACAGAATAGCCCTGATAATTTTAGTGAGGTCCAGCTACTTCAAAAATACACTATACTAGAATTAATTTTCCGTAAGACAAATGCCAAGTTTACAAGATACAGTAGCATGTAATATGCACTAATGGATATCAGACAGACTTAGGTTAAGTGTCCGTAACAACTTAGCACATCAATGACTACAATGAAAATTCACAATTCAACACTTACTGCTATCCAGACACATCAATCTACACTTCCTGGTTTACTGACTGAAGCCTCAGTAATGTTTGTATTTTGACCTAAGGTCCATGACAGGCCCACATAAGTAGTCCTTAAATCTGCAGGTTCAATAGCAACACTTTCTCAGCAGAGAACTGTACAGTAAAGGCTTTTTGTTGGGTAGTGCCAAATAGGCAAAGGCAAACTCCCAATTCAATGCATTTGTCCATTAACTCAGTTTCCCTGTATTTGGAAAAGGAGGAGACTAACTGGCAGCCAGTAGTCACTTTCTCCGAAGATATCCAAAGGACTATGCAAAAGGTGAAGTTAACTAAGGCTTCAGTGGTGATTAACTGTGTTAGGTTTATGAATGTCGAGCTTTCAGACATTATATAGTCTATGGCCTTCTTCAGCATCCTTTCTTTTGTGTTTGATGAGAAAGTTTCATGTCTGACAAAAGGTCAAGTGATATCTCATCAAATAGCCCATGGTTTACAGGCCCAGAAATTACATATTTGGATTATATCATTAGCATTTACCTCAATTACAAAACAACATTAACCAAGTGGTACCAAGAACACATTCTAGTACAAGTTGCATAGTTATATAACTCCACAGCTGAAAATTATATATGTAATTGTGAAACACAAACACAATCATATGTATTTTAACTAGGCTTAAAGCCAAAAAACAGGAGAACATAAACAAAACTACTTTAATTGCAGAGGAAGAAGTGTGTGTAATCAGGTTTGTAACAATCTCAAAGAATTAAGTGCCATATATTAGGTTAGTTAGCATTCAAAAACGTTAAATTACTTTGATTCAATAAACTGATATCAAAGAAACACTTTCTCACATATTGTAAATAAATACAACACAACTTCTTACAGTTTGTTCAAAATGCTGCTGTACAGTTTAATCCACGTTTGTGATCTTAACAGATAAGTTTATATTTTTTGAGAACACAAAAGTGGAGGTCTGTTAAATTTGCACAACAGGATATGGATGATAGGTAGGGGTAGTAATATTCAGCATTTTGAAATCAGAAATTTAGCATTTTGATTTTTACATTGAGCATTTTATAGCATTTATACATTTGCAATTTAAATTTTATGGCATTTAAAATGTTTAATTTGAGTTAATTTTTGTAAATAATGAATATTAACATTATTTATATGAGATCTAAAACACATTTATGGAGTGTTATTAATGACAGTGAGTATATGAGATCTAAAACACATTTATGGAGTGTTATTAATGACAGTGAGTTAAACGTACATAAAGTGTAAATTTATTTTACATTAATATAGGTTAAAGCAATACACAGAAATATAGAACAAGTTGATACAGACTAAAGCATATGCATAACACAAAAACAAAGATAAATGCATACCTACTGATGTAAAACTGGCACAATAAAAAGAAAATGCACAAAATTAGCCTCGTACTTATTGATGTGACCTACACATAAAATAAATTAAAGTTGCGCGTAAAACCGAACAGAACAATAAAAATCGGAACTGTGGCAACTAGAACTCCAATTAGAATTAACATGTGTTTATCACTTCCTTAAAATTAGGACTGCTATTGGTTTTCGGTTTTCAGAGACATGGATTGAAATTTTCTGTTAACTGAGTTGTGAAGATTCATATATGACAGTCATTAGGTGTCGTAAGAGAGGTTTCTTTTGTAAAACAACTGAACTTGCTTCAGTACTAAACATACCTCATATGAGCATTGGTGGAACAATAGGCTAATTTAGTGGGAAGGGTTGCTTTCCACATTCCAGAAGAGGGTCACTTACTTTATAAATTTCAAAACATGTAAAGGCTCTACAGACTCTTCAGTTAAAGTTTCCAGAAGAAAAAGCATTGGGAGAAAATAATTACTTGGGAAAATCTTTTATTTCACATGTATATTGCATTTTGAGTCAATTTCGCACTTTATTGCGCTTTATCACATTTTCGAAAAATCAGCTCCCCTCGTTATAGGTTTATAGCTGGGTGGTCTATTTGCCATTCATCTTTTCTTTAATTAAGCATAGCATAATGATATTCAGCAAGGGCACAGAATATATTCAGGTGATTATTACCAAATATTTTGCTAACTACAGTAAGTCTTTGTATAGCTTACCTTAATATTCTCACAAACTGATGAAGTGTCTCTTTCCAGCCACAGAGGTTCTTCTTTAATTTCTATTTGATTGTGTATTTCTTGATCGATGTTATATTTCTTATCCACCATTACAGGATCCTCGACAAGAAACTCTTTCTTATTCTGTGAACCAACATCTGAAAACAGAATCTGTTCAATTTCTGGTTTCATATCCATCTCGCTGTTGTTGCTGCTTGTAGCAGGTTCACTCTTAATCTGCTTTCCCAGATGTTTAATAAAAGGAGTCTCTGACTTAATTTCTGTTTTGATTGTCATGTCACAATCAGCATCAGTACTTGTCTTGATAGAAACAACCTTGAACTCTCTTTCATTCTGTGAGGGTACGTCATCTGTGAGAGGATTCTCTTCTTTTATCTCTATTTTCTTATCCATTTTTAACAGCTGTTGAATCAGCTGTAGATCTTATTTGAGAAACAAATCTGTGAAGAAAGAAATATTTTAGATATAACAAAAAATATGAAAAAATTTAATCACCTTTAAATCCATCAATAACTATAAAAAAATTATTTGTGGTTGGTTTATTGACACTCGTCACTTACTTTTTCATATATTTATGAGAGACTAGTTTCAAAGGCCCTGGCCTCCATTTTCAATCTCTTCCCAACTGGCATCTGTTGTTATCTGCTCTCTCTGGTGTCACTGTTATTAAATTCCTCCAAACGTCACTGTTACTAAATTCCTCCAAACACACATCAAGAATAGGCGAACAAGTCTTGAGGAATAACAAAATGGAGTTAAAGTGTGGAACATATACTGGGAACATGTGCATTAAAATTACTCAATCTGCAAGAAAGGACTATCAAATTCACAATAGAAAAGGAAATCAATGGACAACTACCTTTCTTGGATCTAAATATCATCAGGAATGATACAAAAATAAAATTTGGAATTTACAGGAAGCCAACACATTCAGAAAATTATATAAAAAATAATAGCCACAACCGAATTACACATAAACATGCAATAATAAACAGCCTTACACACAGACTAGTCAACATACCCATGGAAAAAGAAGAATATTTCAAGGAACAAAAAGCAATAATACACATAGCAGAAGAAAACGGATACAACAAAAGTTTGGTGTTGAAGAAAATTAGAAAATCTAAACTAAAGAAAACCATTAAGGAAGCAACCACATTTATTAAAGAAAAAGAAAGCAACAGCATATTCAGTTCATTCACATATCATCCAAAAACATTTAATAAATTTAAAAAGATATTCAAGGAACAAAATATCATCTTGGCACCTACTAATAGATACTCAATTTTAAAATTACTAAATTCAAAAACAAAAGATGAAATTCCTTCAGGTAACAAATCTGGAATATACCAAATAAATTGTAAGAATTGTGAAAAATGCTACATAGGTCAAACAAAAAGAAATTTAAAAACCAGAGTCAAAGAACACTTTAGAAACATCAGATTGAAACAAGAAGACAAGTCAGCAGTAGCATTTCATTTTTGGAATGAAAACCATGACATTGATCCAAATCCAAAATTATTAAAAGGAGTGATAAACCAAAATAGATTGACAACATGGGAGAACATATTCATCTGGAAAAATAAGGATCGCGTAATGAACTTTGAAATCCCGCCAGTAGATAATTTGACAAAAAAGTTCATAGTTCCACCACCAGAGAGAGCAGATAACAACAGATGCCAGTTGGGAAGAGATTGAAAATGGAGGCCAGGGCCTTTGAAACTAGTCTCTCATAAATATATGAAAAAGTAAGTGACGAGTGTCAATAAACCAACCACAAATAATTTTTTTATATTAATTTTGACGTCACTGTTACTAAATTCCTCCAAACACACACCATCAATAACTGTTCAAACCACAGTACATATCACTGTTCTCTTATCTTATAAACAGCTTCTTGGTGACTTAAGAAATTCAAAGACGTGTCCAAGACTCAAACTACAGATATAGTAGCCACGTTCATTCCATCCCGTGTGGCATCAAAGCTTTCCCTTCTGACCACACATTATCACATGTAAGCAATTATACAGGTCTTCCACCCTTAAACATATGGGGTGGTCCTTGTCAATATGTTCACCAAGTTAAAGCGTTGTTGCAATATTTTTCTTCTATCCTCAGAACTGTGGTACCTTCTATTAGCTTAGACTGTACAAAAGTGCTTCTTATGTGTGCTCATATTTATAGAAGTTACATAGTGTTTTACTTAGTGTAGTTTTATAAATTTATTAGTGTTTAATAGTTATTGGCATTTAGCACTTGCATAATTTAATTTAAAACGTGGAGACCGTGGGAATTGAACCTAACATGGATATGCTAACATGGGTCTACATTCATAATTGTAATATATACCTAACAGTATTTATAACCTTTCTCGAGTTCTAAGGCGTTTATGACATATTTAATTATTATGCAGAATGTACGTGATTATTTATTTAAATTGTGTTTAACAACCCCCCAAGAAATTACACTGGTTAACTTTATTAAAACTGGTAAAATTAGCAGACATCTTTGTAAAATGCTTCCAGCATTTAAAAAGAGTAATTGAGTTTCCTTACTGGTTTTTATTTAATTACTTAGTTCGTCTTTTTACTTTTGAAGTATTTACTGCCTTGTTAAATCAACTGAAATTCACCACCTGTAGCTGCCATAGAATAAAGGAAAATGTTTTAGGATAAATCGGGTCACAGTTGCAATAAACAAAGCTCTAATGTGCATCTTTGCTTATAAATTATTATTAACTACCAGAATATCCAAAGCGCTTCTTTAGTTTAAAAGTAAATATCCGTCGCAAATTCATGTGCATTGATGCAATTTAACCCTTTTAAAATTGTAATTATGTTTTACTAAGGTTTCATTGGATATCATGTTAATAATACGCATTTAGTTTTTGTGGGTAATATAAATACTATACCATAACAGGATAGGTAATAAATCTCTTTTTCGTTATGTTATAAAGCCTTGTAACATTAGGAGACATTAATTATTTAAAATTTATTTGAAAATATCAATAAGTAAACCAAAACTAGTTCGTACAGTGAAATCAGCTTGAAGGTTTTTTCCTTCAAAATGTTATTTTAAACAACTGCAACCCTGGGTATTTTCAGCTATAAACACAAGCCTAACATTCTTCACCCCTCCCCCGATAAGTGTAACCTAAGCTGTTTATGACATTGTGGTTAGGCGTGAGAACAGTTTTTCCGTACAAATGCTAACTGCCTGGGGATGCTTTAAGGGCAGTCACTATACTTGTAAGTTTATGCCAATGCTATTATCACTCCAGCTAGCTTACTGAGGAACTGCACCAAAATAAGTCTCCTAATGTGCTTAAAACATCATGGATAAAGTCAAAGCAATCTCAAGTATTAAATATAACTGAAACAAACTGCTATGTTGGGAAGTGTTCCTCCACAATACTCATGTGCAAGATTAAATGTAACAAAGTTTAGCTATAAAGCATTACAAATCACCTATGGGGCAAGATATTGTAATATTCACGGATGCACCAATGGCAGATATAACGTTTTGGCTTGGCTCTGATATCTGAGTTAACAGTAAGTTCAAATTAATCCAGTGAGCGTCACTGGGGGGGACCTCAGGAAAGAGGTGTTCCCTAAAAGGGTGTGGGTTACAGTGAAGTATTTGCTTAACATAAAAGTGTGGCATGTAGTTCTGGCCTAGGAAAAATCTGACAACCATGACATTATTGTAGTTTGAAAGAGCAATGTTTTTTGACCTTGGAGCATGCGTGTGGCGGTCCTCCCACTACATGCGTGGACCGCGAGTGAAGACACAGTTAGTGGTGAGTCAGATACAGTGCAAGATGGATCTGTTGCGCCGTGATTTCCAAGCAATGATTTATTATGACTTCAAAAAGAAGTTAAAATGCAGAAGAATGCCACTCTCCACTAGTAAATGTTCTTGGTGAGTGTGCCCCATCTAGGGCCACTGTTGGAAACTGCTGCCGTGAAATTTCAAGGGGCAGGGAATCTCTTGAAGATTAACCTCGTCCTGGTCATCCTGAAATGGCAGTGACTCAAGAAAATGCTGATGCTCTGAGGAAAATGATCCAAGAGGATCATCTCACATTTTGTGATGATGAAGGGACACTAAATATTCGGTTGACTGCAGCGCAGACCATTGTTCATGATTATTTAGTTCTAACCAAGAGATGTGCGCATTGGATGCGCGCGTTCCTTCAGGATCATAATGATGCAGCCATGACTCATCACCAGTGATCATCAATTTAAAAAATGCATTCCCTTCATCAGCAAAGAGATGTAGCACCTCACAGCTTGTCTCCATTCGTACAGCCTTTTGTTCAGGAGTCAACAGACGTGGCACCCAACGAGCACAAACTCGGGTCATATGGAGATGGTCATGCATAATTGTAAACACACTGCCATAAGAAATTCTCAACACTTCACTGACGTTACATAATGTTATACGCCGATCCTCTCCTCTGTGTTGATGTTGACTTCAGTTAGAGCAGAAGCCGAAACACTAAGCCCACCTTGCTTAATACTGACAAGTCAGCCTTCTTTGAAGTCCTTGAACCACCTAAACACAGTTATACGAGGTAGTGCATCTTCACTGTAAGCTTTAAACGGAAACAGAATTTGATTGCACATCTCCTCCATTGTCTGGTACGCGAAATGCACTAGGGCCTACAAAATAGAGCATTACTACCAACCTACCAATACGAAAGTGCTGCTGCCTACTGACATTATACATAAAAACCCGCTCTTTTCAAATATTTATGTTACAGATCCGAAATTATTATGGAAGCTACAGGAAAATATCAGTCTCAGTCTTTGTTGATCAGCCCTTGTGTATAAAACTGTGTAAAGTGTAAGTTTCATATTTCCAATATGATGTCATGGACTTCATTATTACTGCAACATTTTTAATTAAATCTTTGTTGTTAAATGTCACTATGTCCATATTTTTGTCTTATTCAATCATGATTTTGTATTATACGGGACAAGGTACATATTTGAGTGTTAAATGGAAACACGTCCTGCCAGTTTTTATGTTTGTCTCACAGCCATCAGTTTAGTTATTCCTAGTTGAAATGAACATAGATGTAAACTTAATGACTCAGGACATGAAGTGTTTGTCAGCTCATTAATTAACCAGTCAACCCATGCAAAGAGCACTAGCGTGTTTCAGCATTTCCTGACAAAACATCTCACTTTGAGATAAAGAAGAGCCTTATTTGTTCATATAGAGCCCGGGCGAAACTTGTAATCATCATCTTAAAATTTAAAATTGGTTAAATACAAGTTACCAGCTGGTGAATTCTCAAAATTTTAAATTAAGTTAAAAAAGAAATGTCTAAACACTCATATATACTGCGACTTTGTGGGTCAAAAGTTTGGTTTGCAAACCTTTAAAACTCTTAATTGCAATAAATAGAAACTTTGTACAACCCTTGAAGCAGCAAAAAGACGTGATACTGACAATCAATTGTCGACTCTTGCTCTGTTGAACGTAAACAAATGAAAGAAATCACTGCAGTACAGTTGAAATGTCCACTGTCGCAATAACCATCACAGAACTACAAAACTGACTGACTGTAACACCTTGCGGAGCTTTTTATATCTACCAGTTATTGTTCTCGAATGCAGTAGACTTCCCGAGAACAATCACAGCAGCAAGAGAAAGGCGGTAAAGTTCCAGAACCTCTCTCTGTCTGTTTCTCTGTCTTGGCAAGCATTCGGCTCACCTGCCCACAGGCCATTCTCTGTCTCTTTCCTGCCCACGCGCCCGGCACTGGCTTGTCGCAGCTCCAACACAATACGATCGGTGACAATACTCCTCAGTATAGCTGAGTAAATGTGGTTGTTTAAAATTTTGAAGATTAACCTTCACCTCATGATTCGGTAGTTACTTACTAATTCTATTTAAAAACTGTTGAGCAAGTGGTCCTTCAAATGGAAATTACCAGCAGTTCTCTCTAAACAAATGAAAGCCAGCATGCTTCAATGTCAATTATGTGATATTTAATTACATTAATGGGAATATTCACTATTTCAATTCAATTAGTTCATTATTCTCCTTATTAGACAAATTATTACTCAATTTTGACAATTGCCTGTGTTTTAGTTAATTGATGAAAATTAATAATTTCTTCATACTAGTTGTATATAGGTTAAGGTTTTTGATAGATGAGTCAACATGAAAAATTCAATACCATGGCCGGGATTTGAACCACAGATCTCCTGGTTTCCATCCAGTCGCTCTAACCCATTGAGCTATCATGGCCAACGTGCCGTCCTGACATTAAATTCTCCATTTAACTTCTATATTTCCCTGGTAGACCACTAAGAGTTAAATGATGATGCCTGGGACTCAAGTACTTACGAGAGTAAGTGGCCACAAACGGTGTATCTCGGATGTGAGAGCTCTTAGTGGTCTACCGGGCAAATATACGAGTCAAATGGAGAATTTAATGTCAGGACGGCATGTTGGCCATGGTAGCTCAATGGGTTACAGCGAATGGATGGAAACCAGGATATCCGTGATTCAAATCCCCGCCATGGCATTGAATTTTTCATGTTGACTCTATCTATCAAATTGCCTGTGTGTATTTAGTCAAGTAAGTAAACCATTGACTTCTCTTATAACTACATTTAATCTGAGAATTTCAAATAAGTGTGTATGAACTCATTCTCAATTTAGCATCTGTTATGCTGCTGGTACACATATCACTACCAACGTAAATAATTATATGGAACTTCAATTCCCATGATTATAACACTTTGTAGTCCAAAAGTCAAACTGAATTAACAGTTACCCAGAAAATGAAGCTATTTACACTACACAAATAAAAATATTTAGTAAATATTCTCCACTTAACTTAAGAAGCCGATGACAATACTTCAATTATGTTTCTGCGAAATTAATTTCATGGACAGTTGCCCACATCTTCAGTCAACACAATTCGTTGTCAAGGATACCATCTGTGGATACCATGCATTTACGTATTTACATATTACCAACATCTGAAGACGAAACAAACCTAAAAACAGAATCAATTGCCAGTATGTCAAAATTCATTACATGGTTTTTTATTTTTTAAAATAAATATTTTTTCCCAAACTATTACATCTATGGGACCATTTAATTGTTTTAATAATTTAACTTTGGGATTTATTTCATGGTTAAATGACCAAAAATGATCTGCTACGGCCGATTTATCAATTTGTTTATATCTAATGTTACGAAAATGTTCTTTCTTACTGGTTTCCAAACTACGTTTCATCTTTCCAATATAAACCTGATCACAATCTACGCAATTAAATTGATAAATACCAGATTTTTTATTATTAGGAATTTTATCATTTTTAGAAAATTGTAATAAATTTTTAATACTATATTTATTTTGAGGAACTAAAGTTACACCAACTTCTTTAAAAAAAATTTGAAAATGTTTACTAACCCAAGGATGAGTATCTCTTGTATGATAAAAAATCGGCGTATGGTGTGCAATATATGTACATACAGTGATAGGTCTTACTGTTATGAGTGTACCTTATATGCAGAAAGACAAAGAAATAATAAGCTGGTACTACGTTTCAAGCAGCTGACAGACATTGAATGTTGGCCTGGATATTTCCAGCAGTACTCTGTCAAAGTACATACAAATGTTAATTGCAGGAGTTTTTTATACAATCATTAATACGGATTAAGAGCCAGCTGGGTCCACTGAACTTACAGCGTGCGATTCTCATTTATGGAGCACCATGAAAAATAAGATATACAAAACTAATCCACAAACATTAGAAGAATTACAACAAAATATCATGCAGAAATTAATACTGCTTTAGAAGCTGAACTAGAATGTTCATGGGAAGTTAGACAGATGATGCCATACATGTATTGATCAGATAGAAGGCATTTCCAAAAACTATGATAAGGAATGTTTTGTGTTTAGTCTGGTAATGTTTAATAGGATTTAAGGTTTAATTTGACATGTGTGACTGGGAGACATGACGTGCGGCTACCAGCAAAGTTTTATAGCATACATACTGTCTAGACCAATATCAGAAATAGCTTAAGGAGTTTCTATTTAACATACATAACTAGTTACTTTCATTCCTCAGTGTTCTTTTCTCTGTTTTACTTGTTTATCTACATTATTTTAGTTATGTTCATTTTTATGTCTCTGTATGCCATATTTGTTGCAGTTCTTCCAATTTCTGCCCATCAGATGTTTGCTTCTCCAAACATTTTGGCTGCTTCATATATCTAGCAAGATGTTGATAGGTTAGGCAGTGAAAATTATAAAGCTAGTTGTATTTTTTTCTCCTCGGTTTTTAACTGAAAATTACAGAGATGCTGTGATGAACAAGCAATTAATAATCAATGTGCTAAAATGTGGTGTTATGTTATTTCTGCAATAAAATCAGCAAGGCAGTCCATCTAGTAAAATATTTCAGCAACTATAAGGTCCTCAATGTTTTAATACTTATTTATTATGGCAATGTCTACCCGCAATATGAATAGACTGCTTATCTATCAAAAGAAAAGTGTTAGAATTATGTTTATTTGTAAGTCAGGGAGTCTTGCAGAGAGACACAAATACATATGTTCCTCACTTTCCAAACAGAATTTATATGAACACAGCAACAACCGCTGATAACATCTTTCTAGTCTGAGGAAAAATTCCAAATTATGCAGTAACTCCTTATGTAAATATCATGTTATTGCTCAGATATTTTTAAGCAAACTGCCAGATAATAGGAAAAGCAAAATTACAGCAAAAACAATCAATGATCAGCATATCAATATATTTAAA
The DNA here is from genome assembly GCA_030765055.1 of Mantis religiosa. Taxonomy (NCBI): domain Eukaryota; kingdom Metazoa; phylum Arthropoda; class Insecta; order Mantodea; family Mantidae; genus Mantis; species Mantis religiosa. The sequence goes on from CM060959.1 coordinate 120,939,107, forward strand.
CTGTGCTGAAAGATGGCATATCGGCGTCTATGCCAAGACTCAAGTGTATGACAAATTTGATTATTTCTAAAATATGTGCTATTATCTTTTGAAGTCATTTTCACCAAGAAAACAAAACATTTGTGACAGATTACAAAAGGCAGTCCTTGAATTACTTCAGGTAAATGGAAGTCCTGTACAAATAGAAGAAATTTCCTACTATATCAAACATGCAATGACCCTAGCATTAAAGAACACTACACAAAGAGTAACAAATGAAGCAAAAGGAAAGAATTACTCAGTAACTGTTGACAAATCTCATAACAGAATTAAAATATCTGTAATAAAATATAAACTGAAACAGGGACAATTACACTAATCAACAAATTTCAACTTTTTGTCTGTCACATGAAAAAAACTATGTCCCTTCAACTAAATAGAATATTCTAAATAAGAAAATGACAGTGAAAGGTTATGTAACTCGTAGCACTTTTGTGTAACAGATCTGAGGCAGATTTTCAGAAAATCACACAAAATATTTCCCTTTGCTAGCATTTGATTCCAATAAAGTGAGGAATATTGATTGAATACTACTCATACTGTGCATAAAATTAATGGTTTTACATAAAATATACAAGGGTGAGTCACATGAAAACCTTAAATTTGTAATAACAAATCGAAATTTCGTGCCGTTATCCTGTAAGTTGGTAAGCATGCTACAAACAACCTGCAGAAAGGCCTGTAGGTGGCAGCACAGTGCAGATGCACACATACCGTCGCAGTATCAGTATAAAGATGGCTGCCCTACTTGTGACTTGCATCAGGGAAGAACAGCGTTCTGTTATTCGGTTTTTTCGTAGTGAGGTGCGAAACCTATTGAAATTCATCGACAAATGAAGGTTCAGTACGGTGATGCATGTTTGTCACAGCTGCAAGTCTACGAATGGAGTAGGAAGTTCGCAAATGGTGTGACTTCAGTGGAAAATGCTCCACGTCCAGGTCAGGCACAACGAGTTGTGACTCCACAGAACACTGCACCTGTTGAACCCATAGTGAAGGAAAACCGCCGAGTGACACTGAACGACATTGCAGCATGTTTAAAGATTAGTCATGGGTCAGCATACCACATTGTGCATGATGTGCTCCAGTTTCACAAACTGTCTGCACAATGGCAGCCATGGCAGCTGACTCCTGAAATGAGAGAACTACGTGTTGAAGCTTGTGAAGAACTTCTTCGGCGCTTTGAACAGGAAGGTGATGGATTCCTTGCAAGAATTGTTACTGGGGACGAAACGGGTTCACTTCCACCAACCGGAAATGAAGAGAGCGAGCAAGGAATGGCACTATTCCTCATCACCAAAACTAAAGAAGTTTCGAACACAACCATCAGCAGGGAAGGTTATGCTGACTCTCTTTTGGGACGAAAAAGGCGTCATTTTGGAGCATTACATGCCTAGAGGGACCACTGTCACCAGTGCATCATACAAAGATATCCTAAAAAATCATCTGCAGCCTGCAATCAAGTCAAAGCGACGTGGATTGCTGTCAGCAGGTGTCCTTTTGAAACATGACAATGCAAGGCGTTGCCCATACAAAAGTTGCAACAATCACAGACCTGCATTTTGAGTGTCTTCCTCATCCACTATACTCACCAGACCTTACCCCAAGTGATTTCCATATGTATGGACCACTCAGAGATGCAATGGGAGGAAAGAAGTTCTGTTCCGATGAAGAGGTACGCCACACAGCGCATGAGGGTTGCTCGAACTACTAAAAGAATTTTTTTCTAAAGGCATTTAAGCACTTTGTAAGCGCTGGAGGACTTGCATTGAGCGTAGGGGAGATTATATTGATAAGTGATACAGCTTTGTACCACTTCTGCACAATAAATAATACTTAAAAAAATATTTATGGTTTTCATTTCACTAACCCTTATAAAACAAAGTAAAATATAGTAACCATCTCTGCCACAACTGGTGCCTATATTTTCTTATTTTTAAAATAAAATTCTTAGTTCTTACTTAAATTTTTAAACTTGTTTTATCTAAATAATTTACCTATTGGATAGATAGTCAACTTGAAAAATTCAATGCCATCGCCAGGATTTGAACCACGGATCTCCTGGTTTCCTTCCAGTCACTCTAACCCAATGAGCTACCATGGCCAACTTGCCATTATGACACCAAATTCTCCACTTGACTCGTATATTTCCCTGGTAAACCACAAGGGGCTCTTGCATTTGAGATACAACGTTTGTGACGACTCACTATCGCAAATACTTGAGTCCCAGGTTTGATCATTTAACTCTTATTATTACTTACCTTGTATATTTCCCTAGTAGACCACTAGGGGCTCTCGCATTCGAGATATACCATTTGTGGCAACTTAAGTACTAGAGTCCCATGCTTCATTGTTAAAGTATTATTACAATAAATTATGTAAATTAATTGTTCTTTCACACTCGCCATGTATAAGCTAAGGTTTTAGATAGATAGAGTCAAACTGAAAAATTAAATGTCCCAGCCATCCCAGTTTATGTCTACTCGCTCTTACCAATTGAGCTACCATAGCCAACATGCTGTCATGACATTACATTCTGCAATTGACTCATATGCTTTCCCAGTAAATCACTAGAGACTCTCATATTCAAGATACATTGTTTGTGGCAAATTACTATTGTAAGTACTTGGATCCCAGGCTTCATCGTTAAAGTCTTATTATTACAATAAATTATGAAAATTAATTGTTCTTTCACACTAGCCATGTATAGGCTAAGATTATACATAGAGTCAAACTGAAAAATTAAATGCTTCAGCCGTCCCGGTTTATGTCCGCTCGCTCTTACCCATTGAGCTATCAAGGCCAACGTACTGTCATGACACTAAATTCTTCACTTGACTTGTAGGTTTTCCTGGTAAACCACTAGGAACTCTCATATTCAAGATACACTGTTTGTGGTGACTCACTATTTTAAGTACTTTAACCCCAGGCTTCATCGTTAAACTCTTATTATTAAGTTCATTGATGCAAATCAATTGTTCTTTCACACTAGCCATGTATAGGCTAAGGTTTTTTTAATACCCAGCTCCAACTACATGCAATGGTAATTTACAATATACTGACCTACAGTAATACATGTTCTGAGGTTAATGACATCCTCCGTGGTCTAGGGGTAACATGCTAGCCTATGGTACAAACCTGGCTGAGGGCATAAAAATTCTTAACATGACTTCCTTCAGAAGGAAAGTAAAGCCAATCCTCCATGGTCTAGGGTAACATGCTAGTCTCTGATACAAACCTGGCTAAGGACATACAAATTCTTAACATGACTTCCTTCAGAAGGGGAGTAAAGCCATTGATCCTTTTTTGTAGATTTACAAATGTAAAACAACCTCAAGCCTGATAACGACGCCCGTGAGCAAAATTAAGCAGTCTTTGATGCCCAATATAGAATGCCACTATAGATAGATAGATCCCAATATGGATAGAATGAGAACAAACACAGTTGAACTTAATCTCAGTGTTTGCTATAACATCTGTATGGATTTACGTAGAATGTTAAGATTTGTGCAATGCCTCCATAGAGCTTATGGCTGTGGTCTCGAAGTTCTTGAGTGAACCGACATTTTGCCAGGAACTGCGCCTAGCATCACCAGAGTTTTCCATCTGCTGTGGAAGCCCAGAAATTGAATGAAGCGGGTGTCTGCATGTCCTAATTGATATTGTCTGGAGAGGGGCAGGGCTAAGGCTGATTGCGCTCTGATTGGCTGTGGTTGTGAAGTGACTGTTCCATACGTTTACTATTTTTATGTTTGTGTGATTGAAGTTCATGTAATGTGGGAACCCACGCAAAAAAAAAAAAAAAAGGTTTTTGGTTGCAGAACATGCATTACTGTGGGGCCATGACATCAAATTTAACCGCTTCGCCGATGGCCATTTAAACCCTTCAGGTGCCGGGAACGGATACCCAATAAACAGAACAGGACATTTAAATTGTTAAATGCTGTAAAAATGCATCACAAATACAATTCCGTATCTTCCGTATTTATTAAGTTATTTAAACAAAACAAAAACTTGTTTAAAACTCATTAAAGGCAGTATAAATCTACAGTAACAATAAAGTAGAGACTACATTAATAAATTGTTGATATTTCACTACTTTGTTTTCACTGTAGCAAAAGCCATTCTTTGCGCCGAACGCGCCTAATATTTGAATCATTTTCTTTTGTGTGTATACGAGCCAATGTATGTATGTATAGCTACGCAAGCGACTTCTCCGGTTCAAGTTTAGTTTATTTATGCTATACCAAGCGATAATCATACGAGAATATATTGTGTTACATACTCACACACTGGAAAGAAAACTCTCTGTCAGCATCTGTTACTACAGTGTTTCTCAACCAAGGTTTCTAGGAGCCTTATGCAGCTGTTTTCGCTCTGTATTTTAGTTATTTATAATCTCTTTGTGTTCAGAGTGATTTCTTATAGCTATCAAGAGCTAAATGAACAGCACAATTGAAATTGTTAAATTTCAATGTTAACCATGGCTTATCCCCATAATGTAGCAAATAAATTAGCTTGGGTATGATGTGCACAGGCTTCTGATATTACTGTAGAAAATCTGGAAGATTTGTTGTACGATTATGAAGGAGATCTTTAGTACTTACGTAGCAGTGACGTGTGCTGGTCTACAGATGGCATGTTAGCTACTCCATTGTTTGGGGAAATGGCGGGTCAAATATGGGTGATGCGGATCAGCTATTACTAGCTATCCCTCTTTACGGAAAACAGTTAAATGGTAAAAAAAAAAGTATTTTTATACCACTGGATGTAACTATGCACAGTTGTTTAGTAATTTTCAGAACTGTAAATTCATGCAAGACATTCATCTACCTGTACTTGCGCGTATGAAGAGCTCGTAACCTAATTGAGTATTATAATACTCAGAGGCCTCTTTATACTAGGGGGTAGGAAATTCACCACGACATCACCCCTCATACTTGAGAGAAAACACTTTCCTAAAAGGATACCACCCACAACCAAAAAAGTCGCAACCATTTCGAAAATGTGTAGTGTGTTGCGAAAAAGAAGTTTGCAAGGAAACCAATATTATTTGGTGTGAATCTGCAGATGTGCCCTTGGGTGTTTATCTAGTTTTGGAGGCTACAATTCAAAAAGAAACCTTTAAGGGCACATTTAAATTCCTTATAGAACTAATTTAAATTTATTGTAAAATAGCAAGATTAAAATAATTGGCATTAAATGAGCATTAAATGCATCTATGCGCAGGACGTCTATACACGTCCATATCGGTTTGGGGCATTTTAACTTGGATGTCATATGACGTCCATATTGGTGAAAGTGTTAAGAACACTCAAGTCCTCTCATCAAGTGTCAGCTACCATGCTCACCTACTCAGAGAAGCCAGAGAAATATTCAAACACAAAAATAATTTTAACCGCAAAGAAGAAGCACTTCGTATAAACAAAGCGTGGGTTCCTGCATTACAGAAGCTCACTCACTCACTGGCTGTTGGCGGCTGATTCAATCACACCAGGCACCATTTTTGTTTGCATATTGCACCTAGATTTCAGATCTACAACAATGCCAGGTGCTTTAGTTGGAACAATATATCTTATAAAAACATCAAAAGATATTCAACAAAAGGAACTTTTTAATCATTCAATACAGCAATGGATGTATTGCCATTTCTTTTAAGCAGTACATCATGCATTGTTATTATATTGTTAAATTGTTGCCAACTGCAGAGCTCTGAAATACGTAAATACAGAGACACGTTGCCAATATATTTTATATTTCTTATTATAAACTGGTGATACTGTAACAGGAATACTGTGTAGTAAGCTTAATACATGAATACAGGTAAATGTTAAACTATGAAAGAATTTTACTACTCTTAAAGCTTTATGCTACAATTCCTTTACGTTTTTAAATAATAACAATAAATTGCAAGTCCCAAATCCCCCCTTAAAAAAAATAATTAGAAAAAAAAAAAAAAAAAAAAAATAATAATAATAATAATAATAATAATAATAATAATAATAATAATAATAATAATAATAATAATAATAATAATAATCATAATCATAATCATAATCATAATCATAATCATAATCATAATAATAATAATAATAATAATAATAATAATAATAATAATAATAATAATAATAATAATAATAATAGTAATGCTAATGATAATAAAGATAATAATAAATAATAAATAATAATGACAATGATAATAAATGATGATGATGATGATCCCCAATTTTCTATCATTGTTATCATAAAGCTGTCGAAACTAGAGTGATAAGCAATGATCCACTGCTAGTTTCCATACCTTGGTCTCCTTACGTATAACAGTATCGCTAGTTTTCTTACGTAGTGTTGGTATTTTCTGCAACAGCATGTTTTGGATGTTGGCAACGCTCGAGCCATGAAGTCACGCCCATCATATTACTACGCCGTTAAAGTGCAACCTTCACCCAGTACTGTTATATCACGTCTGGGAAAACAAGATATTCTACATTTGGTAACTTTTGCACATCCACTGAAAGCTAAATACGAGAGTAGCAGAAGATGAAGACCTTTATGAAGCTGAAGACCTTCATGGATGCAATCCATGCGGCACAGCACAGTACTGTCGTTGAAGGTTCAACCTCCTCCTCAGAGGCGGGGCCTTCGACATTTTGCCATATTGGGACATTTTGTCTTACTGGCTTGGTGGAGAGTTTAGAAGAAATTATGGTGGGTAGATGGTGGTGAATAGGTAAGGGTTCTTTTTTTTTTTATTATTTTTTTTATTTTGAGTCTACGCGTTTAGTGGTTAGGAATGTCTGAGTAATTCAACAGTTCTGTTAGTCTTATTTGTTTTGTAGTTAAGGTGCTCCTAGTACTAGCCTGGGGCGCTTATACGTTTCCCCAAGGTCAATATCGCAATATCGTACTCGCTGAGGCCTCTTAATTAGTTCGTTGAAGCTGTTTGGGAGTTTTTTGTAGAAATTGTGAGACATTTGTAGGATGTAGTCCGTGATTTTGGGGTAGGATAAGTCGGTTTGTATGTTGACATTGGGTATGCACCAGTCTGCTGCAGTTGGTGTCCGAAGGTATTGGTTCTACAGCACTTGTAGCTTGTGGAGGTGAGTCTTTGCTGCAGCTCCACAGACTGAGCATGCATGTCAGGGCGGGTCAAAGAATTTGTTTGTATATGAGTAACTTGTTGCTGAGGGTCATGGGTGATTTTTTGTTATAAAGAGGGTAGAGCATTGCCATTCTTCCGGACACTCTGTTGGCTAAGTTGTCAACGTAGTGTTTCCATGTTAAACGCCAGTCCAGTGTATCTCCTAAGTAATTTGCCTTCGTAGTTCAATGTATTTCTGCTCCTGCCGGGCGGAGGTTGGGTACATCTTGCAGTGTACGACGGGTTAATGTGATGGTCTGAGATTTGGTGGCATTAATCTTCAGGCACCAGGTGATAAACCAGACAGTTAACATGTCTGCATAGTGTTGTGCTCTCTGGACTGCAATAGCGTGTCTTTTGGATGATGTTGTGAGGGCCGTATTGTCAGCAAATAAGTACAAGTTACAGTCTATAGGGTAGGTAGGATGTTGATGTATGTGAGAAAGAGGAGGGGAACAAGAAAGCTGCCTTGTGGTACTCCAGCATTGATGATGTTAAGGTTGGGAAAGTATATCATCCCAGGCTATGATGAAGAAACGATTTTTCATGTAGGTGTTCATGAGATGAATTAGGTTGGGTGGGATGTTGTACTGGATGAGGCGGTGCAGAAGACCATCATGCCACACTGAGTCAAATGCACAGGAAATGTCTAGGAATAGGGCTGTAACATAGTGTCGGTTGTTGAATCCCCTTATGACTTCATCCACTAGTCGAAGAAGTTGATGTGTAGTGGAGTGCTAGCGTCGAAAACCAAACTGTTCTGGTCTCAGCACATTGTGTTGGTCAAGAATTTGTTGAAGTCGGGACTGTAGTACTTTTTCAAAAATTTTGCTGATGGCTGGTAATAAGCTTATTGGGCGGTGGCTGTCGATGTATTTAGGGTCTTTTCCTGCCTTTGGAAGTGTGATTATCCTGGCGTGTTTCCATGAAGTCGGGAAATATGCTAGCTTAAGCAGACTTATACAGGTGTACCAATAATTTGATCCAGGCTGCCGGGAGAGATTTAAAGGCAGCATATGGCGAATTGTCTTAACCCTGCTGCTTTATAAGGATGTACCTTGTCCATTATGCTGCTGACTTCAGCAACCGCTGTTAATTGGATTTCGTCCTCACTGTACAGTATAGCGAGAAAATCCTGGACTTTGGTCTCTATTTCTTCAGTGAGATCTTGATCTTGTGAGTCGGCTGGCTGAAAAGTGGAGGCTAGATATTAAGCCATGAACTCCACTTTTTCTCTTCTCGATTGTGCCATTCTTCTTCCATCAGTTAATGGTGGATCTGAAGAAGGTATGCAGAGCAGCACCTTTGACATTTGCCATAGCGATGAGTCTTGGGGATCGACTGTACTCAGTGTTCGTTCCCATTCTTCATTGCAGAAGTCAGCAAGCTCAAGTTTGACAATGTGCTTCAATTGGTTCCATTCCCTTTTATGTAAGCGATGAGGTGTTAGTTGGAAGCGCCTTGCTTTATTCTTTTCGGCTATAAGTTTACGTAGCTGTGGAGCAAGTGGCTTCTGGACACTGCAGTATTTGCGCGTTGGTGGATTGGCTTCGACCACAGCTTGTGCCATTGTGGATGTGATAGCAGTGGCAAGGTTCTCGGCTTCTACTGTGTTGTTGCAAGGACGACTCTCGATTTCTATGGATGCCATAATTTCAGAGTATTTCTTCCAATTTGTTTTGGCAACTGTCCGTGCTTGGTGCATAAATAGTAGAGGGTAATGGTCGGAAGAGAGTTCTGGGATGGAGAAGAGTCTTGGATGACTGCGGATATTTTGGAGGATAGCAATATCCAACCAGTCAGGTGGTCTGCGATCCCCGTAGGTAATGATGATGGGGCCAATACAGCAAGATTTTGCCGTTCCAGGTATCGTTCCAACACTGCACCTCTATGTGTCCTAACTGAGGAGTTCCACAGTGGACTTTTTGCATTTAAATCACCCATGGCTATTGTTGGTGTGCCGCCGGAGAACACTATATCCAGCTCGGTAGGTGATATTTGTCTGCCTGGAGGAATGTAGAGGGAGATGTTAATGGGTCCTCTATTTGTGGGTAGTTGAATTCCAGTGGCTTCTAGAGCAGTAGTGGCTGCCATATGTAGTCTATGATGTTGGACATTGTGGTTAATGTAGATGGTTGTACCACCATAACCATCTGCCCGATCAAAACAGTGAGAAATTATACCAGAGATTGTGTATTTCTGAGTGCAAGTTAGGTGGGTTTCTTGCACTAGATGAATCTGCACATTGTTCACTGCAATTAAATTTTTAACCTCATTAATCTTGTTCCGGAGGCCGTTGGCATTCCAGGAACGTATCTTGAGGCTGAGGAGATCAACTAGGCTATTATTCCTGCCTGCCATAGCATCCCATAAAGATAAATACTGTGTGCACCAGGATAGTTTCCGGGGGAATATTTTGTGGTCGTTGGACTAAACCTTCAGGTAATACAGTTGCGAAGTCTGCCTGATGTTGAATAAGTATTCTGCTCATTAGATTTAAAAATTGAGCATCAGGGATGATGGGTTTGGGTAGTTGTTTTGTGGTGGGTCAGCTGTTGTTGCAGAGCTTATTATCTCGTTCCTGTATTGTTTATTTGGACGCGATGCTGTTAGAGTGCGGACTGCAGATGTATTATCGCTGGGTTTGTTGGCAGTAAATTTGGTGGAGTTGTATTCCAACTTTGCTGACCTGTTAGGCAGTTGTGCCTGTTGGCCTTTATGGTTTGCAGGTTTGGCTGGAGGAGTTGTGTGAGCTCCTTGAGTCTGGACAGGTAGTCTGTCACTATGCTGTTGTGTAGAGGTTTTTAATGCCTCCGCATAGGAAGAATGCTGTATCCTTGCAACTGGTGGTAACCCTGGATATCAGGTGCCCTTAAAAGCCTCCTTGGGAAGTCCTGTGAGGTTGGGCGCTTTTGGTGCAGCATCAAACCTGGTTCTCTGCCCATTCTTATTCAGCAGCATTTCAACCCTAGCCTCTTGCCAGACTGGGCATTTTGCATATCGGCATGAGTGTGGGCCGCCACAAGTATAACAAGTTGCCTTGTAACCTGCTACACCTGGTAGTTTGCAGTCTTGGTGCTTATGTCCAGGCTCTCCAGAATAGGAGCAGACTGGCTCTAGCTTGCAGCCAGCAGCACCATGAGTGAACTGCTGACAATTTGAACACTGCAATGGTCCAGCTGGGGGAGGGAGGTCGGTAGGATTCAACGCATATGACGGCGTTGAACATGCGATTTTCTTTGCATAATCCTACCCTGAAGTGAGGGAGTAGCTGTGGGGATTGACTTCTATTGGACCGTAATTGTCCAACATGCTCTATGGGATACCCAAGCTCATGAAGTTTGGAAGTGACGTCTGCTTCCTGAACATACACTGGTAAGTCTTTCAGGGTGACGTACATTAATTTTTCCTCCAGTAATAGGGTCGTAAGGTACTGTACCGTACTCTCAGTCAATATTTTGCATATCTTTCTGTGGTCATCTGGGCTTGTCTGCAAGAAGGCAACAGTACCACTCATATTCCTAAAGTTATAGCTAACATCAGGATATGATGTATTTAATAATTGTGTTACATCTCTGACCTTTGCAGGGTCACACAGGAAAATTGGTTTGTTTGCTGTGACCGTATGGTAGGAGATTGATGTGCTACAGTGACTTGTGCTGTTTGCATGGGAGTGGGTGCTGCTGTTCCTGTTGTTGTGGAAGGGGCTGGCTTATTTAGCTGTTGAGTAGGCCAGGGCCCAGACCTGTTGGCTCCTTGAGTGTTGGCAGACTGTTGAGTTGGATGGACTGGAGCTTCTACAGCCTCATCTATGATGTCCTCTTCCATGGTTTCTGCAGATGGAGGAGGCATGGAACATTTATACCTCTTCTGACTGGCTTCTGGTAGTGCTGGGAATTCTTCTGCCTCATTAGTCTCTGTAAGGGCAGGAAAACTGTTTGTTAACACTGGTGGTGGGTTTTCAGCATTGTTCTTTGACTCTTTGGCAGTCCTTTTAAGAGAGGGTGTTTGCCATGTGTTCATTTGATGCTCATTATGTAGCATGAGATATGTAGTGATGGCGTGCAGCCTCGAACGATGGTAGGAGTAGAGGCGGAAAGCAGCGGCTGTAAGGCAGAGCTCTTCAGAGGAGGGAACAGAAAACATTTCTGCAACCGCCTAATCTAGGTATTTTATTCGTGCTTGCCTTTCCAATTTAAGGGTTCTTACTGACCCTCTTGTTACTGGGTAGCTCCGGTCGACTATAAGAGCTTTGCCCACAAATGTAGTCATATTTCCACCTGCCAGGTAGTAGTCATCAGAAGATGGTTCTGATGACACAGCTGGGGCAGGGAATTCCTCTGATGGGAGAGGTGCAGTCATGGTGGTGGGTGCATTTGGTGCTTTTGTGGCTTACATGGTGGGTTCCTTTGAATTGATCAATTGGGAGCGTTAATGCAACAGCCAATGAGAGTGTGGGGATTTAACATGTGATAAGATGATAGAAATGCGTGATGATAGATATGTATAGAGGACAAAAAAAAAGAGTTAGATTATAACAGAGCAAGTTTAGGGCGCTGAAAAGCTCGAATAGCAGAGGGCCAACCACTAAGGGCGCCTGCACACCAGTCTCAAGGACTGTTGGCTGCGGCCTTGATATTCTACCCAGTCACTTTGCTATTATTGCAGCTGTCTTCACTAGCTGCTTCTTGCAGGCTCGCAGGCACTATATTGTCCCTACGCTGCAGCTGTCTGGTTGCGTCGGTGATTCTTACGAGGTTCGCTCGTAGCAGAGAGCCAAGCCCTGAAAAGGGCTGCTTTGGCCTTGCTACTGTGCTGGCTCGGATCCTTTCTTCTCACCTATTCGGCTAGTCGGGTTCTTCTGTTCTGTGTACTCCTCGGAGCCCTCTAATCCATGTGGCCTTGACCATTACAACTCTACCAGAGACAGCAATTCGGACACAGTTAAATACGATACAATGCTTTACGCTACATTGGAAAGAAAAATTTAATTTAAAAAACTGAGAGTTTATTCTTCCAGCATTCACTGAAACATGTACATGTCAAAATTATGATCAGAAGAAACTTTTTCTAACAAGATTTATGAAACTCGTTCAAGACAATGAGGCTAACACAATCTGTTTTGTTTTGTTTGGTCCCATCTCTGAGCAGCGTTCTAGGCCTTTGAACACGTCATACACAAAACAACCTCACCAAATCAACATAAATTTCTACCATACATCAAAACATGCCTTTTTTATCACCATCACCAAACATATAACATCAGTAATTATTGTAACCTGAAGTAGAACTTTGGAGCCAGACCACTCAACCAAAATTGTTACAAATTTGAATGGCGTATTCCCTCACAGTGTTAATATTTTTCACATACCTATTTTCCTCTTCTTTTCTCAATGTAGCTTACCTTCTTGTGTTAAAGTCCGAATGCGAAACAAATTTACCATATACACAGACTAAATTAGAACAAATGCCAAATTCATCAAATCACGGCCTAGTAAATCATATAGTCTACGCCGAAGATAAATGATAAGAAGGTCGATGAGCTGTAGTTAATGTTAATTAAGTTTCTACTTGCATATATTTGTATGTTTGTTGGGTACCGGCCATGAGCAAACCTCATACAAATCATAGGTTTATGGTGTAATTGTACTTTTTATCATTTGGAAATTAGTATCTTTGTGTGCTATTAAATGGGCTCTCGCAGCTGCAATTCCTACTTATGGCATTGTTTCGGATCTTCATAACGTAATTTTGTTCTTAATGTTACTCTCGCAGCTGCAATTCCTACATATGGCATGGTTTCGGATCTTCATAACGTAATTTTGTTAATAATGTTAACCTTATAAATCGAGTGCGTTGGTAGCAGGTTTCCGAAGTGATAACATTTGGACTATAAACCACCTTTAAGGTAATTTCATAAATGTTATTAACTTCTATTTGACCTTATATTGGCCCCTTCTGGACTAGATGTGTAAAATCGTGACATTGAACATGTCTTACATTTATGGTACATGCATTGGTTAAAGTGGTGAATGAGTGCGCACAGTTATGTTGGTACGGAATCACGTCACGAAAACAACTTGTTGCCAACAGCGGAGCGTTGCCAATACATTTTCTTTTTCTTAGCGATACTGTATATACGCAAATACAGAGGAACGTTGCCAAACACATGTTCTGTTTCTTATTATAAACTAGTGATAGTAATGGGAATTGTGTGTAGTAAGTATTTGGGTGTTATTGTATCGCTGGTTTGCTTACGTAATGTTCACTATTCCAACACTTTGTGCTAGATTCCTTTAAGTTTTTAAATAATTATGATAATAATGTTAATAGTAAGAATATAATGCATAATAATGGTAATAATATCTCTGGCAATGATCCACTTATCTTTACGTAGCTTATTACAGGACCGGTGGTTTTCTTGCGTAATGTTGGTATTTTCCATGGTAACATGCTCTGGAAGCTGGCAACACCCGAGCTATGACGTCAGAGCCACGATATCCGTTCGCACTCATTCTGCATTTTTACCCATGCATTATTACTATGAATATACCCACCACCACAACTACACTGGTACCTATAATTTTTTTTTTCTTTTAACTTATGTATTAACAGGGAAAATTAGTGAATCACGAATATTTGAAGTTTACCTCAGAACATACATTGCAGTAGCTCAGTAATAAAGTAGAACATTAAGTCATTGTCGCATGTCATCTGCCGTGTGTATTACAAATTTAAATGCTGAAAGGAATGTTAAAGAATTCCTCCATATTATAAGAGTAAGTACAGGGACCGACAGAAGTATTCGAATAATATAACATGTAGCAATGCATGTACTATAAATATTGTAATATTTATTTGGCAGCGCTGAATTGTTCAAACATTAATCTTTTGTGTCTCGGAAACAATAGTTAAAATATCACTTTGCATGTATTTCTTACACCATCTGTACTGTATTTATTCTATTGTCCCTGTTATTGAAGGACATAAGTATTCGAACGTACCCAATCGAACAGAGAGAAAGGTGGTTGGACGCACCCTACACGCCCTTAACATATAGCAGTTGTGTTTATGCTATGCCTCGAGATAGTGTGTTCAAAGTTATTCAGCCGATTGTGAACTCACAGGTAATATGGGACGTAAAGGTAAGGAGACAACGGTGGCAGAGAGGAATATTGTGGTAAATATGTACAAACAAAACAAGTCTCTCTCTGAAATTGCCAAACCCATTACCAGAAGCAAAACTACAGTGTTGTGCATAATTCAACACTTCAGACAAATACTGTTGTAAATAAACCTAGAAATTGTGTTCCCTCTAAACTCGCCACCAGAGACAGGAGGCAGATAATAAAAACGGTGAAATGGAATCCGAGAGTGACTGCATCAGAGATTAGAGGATGCTTTGAGCAATATTCTGGCACTTTGATTCACACCAGAACAGTTGAATGGGTTTTAAATAGTACTGGGTACAATGCCTGCATTCCTAGGAAGAAACAATATGTTAATAAGGTGAATAAGAAAAGACCTATGGAATTTGCTAAACAGTAAGTGGTGAAACCAACAGAATTTATGGGATAAGGTTCTCTGGTTGGACGAGAGCACGTTCTGCTTATACAAGAGTGATGGACGTCTTAAAGTGTCGAGACTGCCAAATACAGAATGTGAACCTAAGAATGTGGTAGCTACAGGGAAACATGGTGCCAATAGTGTGATGATATGGGGCTGTATAGCTTGAACTGGTGTTCATAGATGAGATCATGGACAAATTTGAATACAAGAGGATTCTTGAAAACAATCTTAAAAAGAGTGCAGAGAAGCTGGGATTAGGGCATGATTATTACTTCCAGCAGGACAATCTGCACCAATCTCCAAATTTAAATCCAATAGAGAACATCTGGAAGGAACTCAAGGAGTTTGTGAGGAAGCATCACATCAGAAGAGAGGGCCATCTGAAAGAACTTCTTCAAACAGAGTGGACGAATATGGACTCTGCAGTCACTAAACAACACATACAGACAATGCCCAAATGATTATCAGCAGTAATTCAAAGAAAGAGGATGATAACTAAATACTAGCTGTTCTCTGTTCAAATACTTATTTCCAGATGTAAAGTACTGTTTTATTTCTCCTTGTAATGCAAATTAGTTTCAGTTGCTATTATGAGTTTATATGTTTAATGGAAGACTCAAGTTTATTTTTTACCAGTTGTATTTACATATGCTTACTCTGTGCAGCTTTAAAATAAGTTAAGTAATAAATATATTTACATTTGAATACTTATGTTGGCCTCTGTATATAAGAATGTTTTAGTTAATTGATGGAAATTAATCAATAACTTTCTTGAAAGTGTTGAAAACAGTTATGATAAATTAAATTTAAAGGGAGTCGATTAATGACACTAAATAACACTTACTTTTAAATTTTTCCGGAACATGTTTCAGAGACTTTGTCTCTATCCTCAACCGGCCCAACTGGATGAAAACCAGGAGATCCGTGGTTCAAATCCCGACCGTGGCATTGAATTTTTCATGTTGACTATCTATATAAGAATGTCTTTAAAACTTTCTTGAAGACTTTTGTTTTAAATAATGTGCAAGATAGTTGTAAATTCTTATTGTGGAATAATAGCATTCCTTCTGGAACAGTTCTAAGTTATTTGTTGCCTGTGAGACTACTTGCAATTCTTGTAGTGTGCTCATGCACAACAAGTTTAGTTAATTATTTGTAAGATAGCTTAAAACAGAATATATTTATACAAGAATAAGAGTAATATTTTTTGGGCTTTAAATAAGGGCATACAGCAATAATGGGGCCCTATAGTGCCCAAGAAATTTGCTGTCAGATACTTCACTTATAATGTGATTGTCATATCTGTTTTCTTTATTCCATTATCTATTTATGCTTTGTTTTAAATTGAAAAAAGGTTTATTTTATCATAACTTAATGGTAACTCATTTGCTTCAAATCAAATATTAAAATAATGAAATTAAATATTAAAAGTAAGAATGTCTTAGAATAGACCCTTGTGGGACATCTGTAGTAATAGCACCTGGTTCTGAATGATAACCATTTATCTTGGTTTTCTGGATTTTGTTTGTTAAGAAAGATTTGAACTAATTTATAGAGACCTCATTGAAACCATAAAATTCTAACTATTATAGCGAGATATTGTCATATCCAATAAATAAATCTGAAA
This sequence comes from Mantis religiosa, assembly GCA_030765055.1. Taxonomy (NCBI): domain Eukaryota; kingdom Metazoa; phylum Arthropoda; class Insecta; order Mantodea; family Mantidae; genus Mantis; species Mantis religiosa. The sequence goes on from CM060959.1 coordinate 120,955,480, forward strand.
ATATTCCTAGTTTTATTTTATCCAGGACTGTAAGTAGTTCAGAAGTTAGAGTTTGTTGCCATTTTATCAGATATTGTTTTTATAAAGCTCAGCTTCAATGACTTGGGAATATCATATAACTGTATGTATCTGATAACCCAATTGTATCTGATTTCTCCATTATTTTAGAAAATACTGTTTAGAGCAAGGCTGGCTTATAATTGGAGGTCAAGCTTTTATCTGCTTAAATACAAATATAATATTTTGTAACTTAAAGAATTTCACTTATATCGAGATTTAAGAAATTTAAGAAATACGACTCATCTAAAATTTAATAGTTTCACTTATGTTTTAAGAAATTATTACTATTTCTTACACATTGAATAGAAAAGATATCTTAAAAGATAAGTGAAGTTTTTTTTAAGTTACAAATTTTTATATTTGTAATAACAAATCAAAATTTCGCACCATTATCCTATAAGTTGGTAAGTGTGCTACAAACAGCGTGCAGAATGGCCTATAGGTGGCAGCATAGTGCAGATGCACACATATTGTCGCAGTATCAGTATAAAGATGGCCGCCTCACTTGCGACTTGCAGCAGGGAAGAACAGTGTTCAGTTATTTGGTTTTTTCATAGTGAAGGTGTGAAACCTATTGAAATTCATCGACAAATGAATGTTCAATACAGTGATGCATGTTTGTCACAGCGTGAAGTCTACGAATGGAGTAGGAGGTTTACAAATGGTGTGACTTCAGTCTAAGATGCTCCATGTAACGAGTTGTGACTCCACAGAACATTGCAGCAGTTGAAGGCATAGTGAAGGAAAACCGCCGAGTGACACTGAATGACATTGCAGCATGTTTACAGATTAGTCATGGGTTAGCACACCACATTGTGCATGATGTGCTTCAGTTTCATAAAGTGTCTGCAAGATGGGTGCCATGGCAGCTGACTCCGGAAATGAGAGAACGTGTTGATGCTTGTGAAGAACTTCTTTGGCGCTTTGAACAGGAAGGTGATGGCCTCCTTGCAAGAGTCGTTACTGGGGACGAGACCTGGGTTCACTTCCAACAACCGGAAATGAAGAGAGTGAGCTAGGAATGGTGCCATCCCTCATCACCAAAACCAAAGAAGTTTTGAACAGAACCATCAACAGGGAAGGTTATGCTGACTCTCTTTTGGGATGGAAAAGGAGTCATTTAGGAGCATTACATGCCTAGAGGGACCACTGCCACCAGTACTTCATACACAGATCTCCTAAAAAATCATCCGCGGCCTGCAATAAAATCAAAGCAACGTGAATTTCTGTCAGCAGATGTCCTTTGCAACATGGCAATGCAAGGCCCCACACTGCCATTCAATAGTTGCAACAATCACAGACCTGCATTTTGAGTGTATTCCTCATCCACCATACTCGCTAGACCTTGCCCCAAGTGATTCCCATATGTTTGGACCACTCAAAGACGCAATGGGAGGAAAGAAGTTCCGTACCGATGAAAAGGTACACCACGTGGTGCAAGAGTGGTTGCGCGGATTACCCAAAGAATTTTTTTCTTAAGACATTTATGCACTTTGTAAGCGCTGGAGGATTTGCATTGAACGTGGGGGAGATTATGTTGAAAAGTGATATAGCTTTGTACCACTTCTGCACAATAAATAAAAATATTTAAGGTTTTCATTTGACTCACCCTCATATTTATTTGTTTGCTTCACTGTTAACAGCTTCATATTTTACATATTTTATCTGCTTGTTTAGAGGGTCCAGCATTTATGCATGATTGGAGGAATTTAGTAACAATGACATCCAAATTAATAGACAAAACTATTTGTAGTCAGTTTTTAAGACTTTGTCACTTACATTTTTATATTATTGAGGGACTAGTTTCAGAAGTTCTGTCTGTTTTGACTGAGGTTCAAAAAGTATTCTCTCAATAATTAAAATTGTGAGTAATGAAGTGTTAAAGACTGACTACAAATTATATTTTTGCCGGATAATTTCATTTTTTCTGGAAATATCCTCGTCAAAAAGGGATATATTATGAATTAACTCCTCCAACATAAGTCATATAGGACAGTGCAAAAAGGGAATCATGGTATATATGACTAAGAGGTTTACTCAGCTCTGGTAAGCAGTATTTCTGTCATCCCCAACACAAGAGCTTTTTCTTCTGTCTCTTTTGGAGTTATGGAATCCTTTTCAAATTATAGTTAATTTGGGGATATGCCTTTTATAGAATTTTAAGTATGGTTAAGTTTTAGTCTAAACTGTTGGTTTCTCTTTGAACTACATTAAGATTGTACGTGCTAAAGGTTTTAGTGAAAGCACAGTAATTACTGATTTATTTGTTTCCAATACCTTTTTATCAGTATAACAGCTTGGATTGTTTTTCTATTTTCAGTTCTCATTTTATTATGTAATTCATCATCTGTTAGTGATGAATGCCTTCCTTCTACTTCATAAATTACCCTTTTAAACATTTTAAATTATTTTCTGTAATGTGCTTTACTGTTAGTCACTGCCTTTGTGATATAAAAGGAACCACTTTTTTATTTATTTACATAGGACTTCTTTATAGCAGAAGTAATGCAAGGCTTCATCATCAACAGTTGTAGTAAATTTGTTTTCTTAGGAAAAATAACTTCAATTTATAATAGCACCTTTTGTTGTATATTTGGGTGTTGGTATAGACAAACCCATTTCTTAATTTTAACATAACTTTAAATTTATTAATGCTAAGCACTGATTATTCTCATAATTTTACTCTTCCTGTTATCAGGCTGTTTACTTACTATAATAGGCTCTAGCAATACCTTGTCATCGTGATCTGACATAACATTTACAATAGTAGTTACTGTATAAGTTGAAGTTTATCTGAGTCTAGGGAAATGTTATCTCTAGTCAAAGAGTAAACTGCATATTCCAAGTTAAATGTGAAGTTATTACATTTAAAGGGAGTCGATTAATGACACTAAACAATGACACTAAACAAAACTGATATGTTTCAGACGCTATTCCCCCCCCCCCCCATTGTCAATCGGACATCGGCTGGTTCTCAGTGATGTAGCTGGCAATATTTTGTCATAGGTCTCCTCTAATGACGGTTCAAGGAACTTGCTGAACAAATCTTTCAGAGATAGTCAAAGCTCTGTCATTGAGACTGATCCCAGCCACTTAAAACAGGAATCTCAGCACATAATACTCACTTTCCGTCAAAATGGCCACTCCGAATATGAGGAAGCCTCTATTACCAAAGCTAGGAAAGGGAAACTTGTATTACAGCAAGTGTCAGATAAGCCTACGGCTACAGCCTACCGGTAACCTATCCGGCAGAATCAGATCAGCAGAATTCTCGACAAATAAAACATCAGGACCATCCACAAGCCACCTCCGAAGATTAAAGATCTGTTGACACCGGTGAAAGACAAACTGGACTTCCGCCCGCCTCGGTAGCACAGATGGTAGCATGTCCACCTCACGTTCAAGAGGTCCCGAGTTTGAATCTCAGACAGGGTGAGTTACCTGGATAAGGTTTTATCCGGGGTTTTCCCTTATCCTTCAAGACGAATGTTGGATAACTCTAAGCTCCATGGACCCTGGGCTCATTTAGGTATCATTTCACCCAATTTATTCAGTTGGACATATGACTTAACATTGGAGGATGTAAATTACAAAAAAAACAAACAAACAAAAACTGGAATTCCAAGTTCCGGGAGTGTACCGCATTCCCTGTGAATGTGTGACACCATATATAGAAAAAACTGGAAGGACCATCACTACCAGAATAAACAAACATGAAGGGAGCATTCGTTTAATGCAACCTGAGAAGTCTGGACTGACAGAGCATAGAGCCAACTTTCGGGAGACGACCATCTTGGCAAAATGCAACAGTTACTGGGAGTGGAGAGTTAAGCAGGCTTTGGCCATTTCCTCCGAGAGCACGCTTAAGCGTGATGCTGGATTTTAGTTCAGCTCCTCTTGGAAACCGACCTTAAAAATGGAAATATGTTGGCTTAAGAAGCACAGATCTATACAGCTTGATCATCAAGTAGTTACGTTTCTTTGATCCAGTTAATTTTCTTTACTCACGGCATCTGCTGACCTGGCATTTAATTTACTGAAAACAGTCTTTTGTTCAGTAATGCAAATTTTGATAGTGTTTTGTCTTTGTTTATATTTGTGTTATATCTTGTAATTCATTTGTGGTTATAACATTTCATAAATATCCTGATGATGGGAGAGATGTATGCTCCTGAAACATCGATTTCTAATCGTCTTTCCACCTGGCTTGCTGCCCAAGAACAACTTGCGCATAGATCTTAGGTTTTTCTGTGTTCCATAAATCTATGATACTGGACCACCGGCTTTACTGCCTTTTGAACCACGTCATGCTACCCAGGGAACCAGAGGCTGGCATGCTGTCATCAGAATACAGAGATGCATGTGTGTCTTACAATAGCAGAACTAAAGAAATCAAAATTTTACCTCTTGTCCATGCAAGGAGAATGCAACTTCAATGACATCACATAGAAATCAGGTCTTTGAAGACTTAAATATCACTTAAAACCTTCTGTATTCGCATATTTCATTGTATTTATAGGAAAATTCAAGTTCTACAAATTTGTATTGCAGTTAACATGAAGTAGGTTAGCATTTGCAGTAACACTTACTAGAAGAGTAGAGAAAGTCATGTAAACTGTTTGTCTTGTTAACAAAATGCTCTAAACTCAATAAGGTAATATTGTGTATTACTCAATAATGTAAGATGTTTAGCAATAGCCATTTGTGGTACTAAGTTGTATTACACATGAAAAATGATATCTACAAAACTGAGATTTGTTCTGTTACTTGAACTGGTATGGCCATGCCAGTATTAAACCTTGTGTAATATAAATATTGCAGTAAATATCAAATACAGAGATATGTTGTCCCAAAGGTGACTTGAATGCTGCAGATATTTATAGCTAATCCCTGTTTCGTTTAATCTTCAAATTCTTTCCTGTACATGAGCATTGTGGAAGAATAGTTTACAAAATACAAACTGAACAAGAGTTGCTAACATAGAAGTTTGTTTTAGTTATATCTAATATCTGAGGTTGCTTTGATCTTTAACATTTTCATCAGATTAGGAGGTTTAATGTTGGTATAGTATCTCAGTAAGCTAGCTGGAGTTATTCTATCATTGACATAAACTGACAAGTATCTGTAACTTGAGCTGGATATGTCTTTGAGTTTCTTAAGTCTGGTTCAACTATCCAAAAAGTTGTTTGTTTAGTAGGAGAACAGTTGTGTGTAGTATAGTTTGAACAAATTATTGATGATATGTGTGTTTGGAAGAATTTGATAACAGTGACATCGAAATTAATCATAAAATCTATTTATAGTTGGTTTATTGACACACGTCACTTCCTTTTCTATATTATTGAGGGACTTGATAATATAAAAAAAGTAAGTGACGAGTATCAATAAACCAACTACAAATAGTTTTTACGATTAAATTATTGATGGAGTCAAAGAAGGTTATAGTTAAACTTATACATATTTTGTAGTATATATAATATGTTTCTTTCTTCACAGATTTGTTTTTGAAAATAAGATCTACATCTGATTGGACAGCAATTTGAAATGGATTACAAAATACAAATCAAAGAAGAGGATACCCTCACAGATGACATAGCCTCAGAGAATGAGAGAGAGTTCTTACAGAATGTTGTTTCTATGAACACAAATACTGATGCTGATTGTGACATGACGGACAAGACAGAACTTATATCAGAGAATCATTTTATCAAACATTTTATAAAGCAGATTAAGACTGAAACTGCTGCATGCAGCAATAATTGGGAGATAGATAGGGCAAATGAAGTTAAACAGCAGACTCTGTTTTCAGACATTGCTTCACAGAATGGGGAAGAATTACTTCCAGAGAATCCTGTAATTATGGATAAAGAATACAACAGTGATAATGAAATGTGTAACAAAATAGAAATTAAAGTAGAACCTTGGCAGTTGGAAACAGAAACATCATCAGTTTGGGAGAATACTAAGGTAAGTTATCTAGAAGCATATTTAGTTGGAGAAATGTTTGGTAATAATCATCACAAGATATTCTGTGCTATTGTAGAATATTACAACTGCTACAGTTAAAAAGTAAAATGAATGGCAAATCAAGTCAAAGACAACAGATAACCTAGCTATAGACCTAGTTGATACTAGATATGATTATGCCTGTATGTCACAATTAGAGTGACTTGTTATGTGCAGTTAAATAATTTTAAGCTGAAACTTGAAGCTTTCCCAGCACTGATTATGAATGGCTTCTTCTCAGGAGATAAGCCAGGTAAGTGCTAAATCGCTGTCCAAGCTTTCGACGACGCACTCTGTCGCCATCATCAGTGTTTTAAGTTTGCCAAGTCCGGTATTTATAGCTATGCGGAAGGACCCAGAGACCACCTCCCATGCTGCTATTGGTCGCCACTGACCAATGAGCGTTGAGGTGTGGGGCAGATCAAGCGCTTGCTGATGAGCGATTACCAGGTTTTGCTTAACTGAACTCCCTCGTCCATGTTGTAATTATTTTTATTGGTTTAATATACAAAGCTTCCTTTATGATTCTGTCATAGTAATTGCTGCACTTTTCTAAGATTTCTGTGGAGTGGAAGTTGATCTTGTGCTGTGCTACCGTGGACTCTTCTGGGTAACACAGCCTGATGCAAAGTTGGTGCTCCTTGATCCGCTCTTCCACAGTCCTCCCTGTCTGGCCGATGTATATTTTACCACATTCATACAGTATTTTGTAGAGGCCGGCAGCCCGGAGACCTAAGTTGTCTTTGACGGAGCCAAGGGGTTGGCTTAAAAACTGCTCTAATGTTATGTTTCAGTAATATTCTTTCTCTGTTGGGGTACAGATTCTGTCGAAGGTTTTCTGTAAATGTTGGAATTCCTCAGGAAGATTTTGTGTATCGAAAACCGCTATTGCACAGTACAGTGTGTTTCTGAGCCGGGTGGTGGCAGCGACCAATAGCAGCGCGCCAAAAGCTTGGACTGCTATTTAGCACTTACCTGGCTGATCTCCCGAGAAGAAATCATTCATAATTTTAAGCTGTTCAGTTAGATAAATATACAGCTGGATGCTAAAATGTGTTCTTGATACCACAATGTTTACATTGTTTTGTATATGAAGCAAATGCTAATGATGTAATCCACCAATGTAATTTCTGGGTCTGTACGTCGTGATCCAGCTCCAGAGGAGCTATCACCTAACTTTTTGTCTGTAAGTCCTTTGGATATCTTCAGAGCGAGCAACTGCTGGCTGCACAAAATTAAGTGCTGTGTTTTCCTTCTAAGTAGATGCAAAATCAGCTTATGGCCTAACATGAATTCCACTGAGAATGCAGAGTTTCAAGTTTAGACTTTCCCTTATTGTTTTAGTTAATTGATGGAAATTAATAATTTCTTCACACTAGCCATATATAGGCTAAGGTCTTTGATAGACAGAGATCCGTGGTTCAAATCCCGGCCATGGCATTGAATTTTTAATGTTGACTCTATCAGACTTTTCCTGTTTAGTACTATCTAGCAAAAACACTAGTTTACAGGTCTTGGGTAAGGAAGTGTTGCTATTGCAACTGCAGATTCAAGTAGTGTTTATGATGACGGCCATGGAGCTTAGGTCAGGTGACATCTGTTGGCAGAATACAAACATGCATGTTTTTTGTAATTTACGTCTGCCCCAACGTTAAGTTATATCGGAGGGTGAATGAATTTGGTGAAATGGTGCTCAAATGAGTCTGGGGTCCATGGAGCTTAGAGTTACCCGACATTCGTCTTGAAGGATAAGGGAAACCCCCGGAAAAACCCTTATCCAGGTAACTCACCCTGACCGAGATTCGAACTCGGGACCTCTTGAACGTGAGGCAGACATGCTACCATCTACGCTACCGAGGCGGGCACAAACATGCATGTATTATGTACTTAGCTGAACTTTGATCTTTTTCTTGAGGTACATTAATTCTAATATAGTGTAGCTGGATCTGAGTAAGGTTTGATATAGATGCTAATATATCAAGTGCCAGAGCAATGTTAAATTTATTCATTTATCATTCATATTGATACGTTTAAAATGATAGTTTTGTTTTGAATTGTGATAAGTTATAGGTGGCCATGACTGAATAGAGTAGGTCACAAACAGGTGAAGTTGAATGTTAATATACAATCTATATAAATGGTAAATATTATAAAAATATAAAATTATAAAAGAAAATTGTTTTTAGGATTATATATTTGGAGAACCAGAAAATTATGTAATTCAAAGTTAATGTATTGGACACAGGGAAAAGTGATGTAGAAAGGTAAGAATGAATAAATGAAAAGGAGAAGTTAGAGCCTTTTGCATCATGATTGAAAAGCGAGCAGATGCATGTGTAAACCATTGCATGTTAATGCATAAAGCAGGTTTCAAACCTGAGATTTAGAACAATTATAATTATTCATCAATGTGAGTAGAAGCTTGGATATGGTGCAAGTTAGATGTCTGAAAACTAACTTCTTTTATGTCGTGAGAGAATTTGAACTACATTCGAATTATTCCCCAATGTAGGAAAAGTGTTATTGTAAATTGTGTGAATATATTGATTCAAAATACAAATTTTATTTAAATTGAGTTTCCAGTTTAAATTAAAGAAAAACTTTCAACAATTTTTTTTTATTTCCCTAACATTGAGTTCCATAATCCAAGTATCTGATACCACAATCAAGAGAAGATCTCATGCAAACCGGAGCTACAAATAACGACATGACTGGCGCATCATAACATCTCCACTATTGCAACGTCACCAATAGAGTACGGCTACAAATGCTGCAGCAATGTGGGACAACCACCATTACACTATAATAATAATAATAATAATAATAATAATAATAATAATAATAATAATAATAATAATAATAATAATAATAATTTATTCACCATTTGGTAATTACAATAATTACAATAGGCTTCATCAGTAACTTATTACTAGTGGAACAAACATATTTATATATACACTGAGGGATGGTAATATTTACATGTTTTACAAGTCATGTTTATTAATATCTAGGTATTCTTGTATGCTGTAGCATGGAGTTTTTGTTAGCCATTTGTATATTTTTCCTTAAATCTTTGAATATTTGTATTGCGTATTTCCAAAGGAAGTGCATTAAATATTTTTATACCATTTAACTTGTAGTACCTAGAGGACTTCAGCAGCCTAAGATATGGTATATCCACTCTGTTTCGGTTTCTTGTGTTGTATGTGTGAATTTCACTTCTGGTGTTATAATTTAGTTCATTTTCTTTGATATATACAAGAACATCATACAAGTATAGATTAATGACAGTCGGGATTTCTAGCATTTTAAAAAGTGGTTTACAATGATCAGTTTTATTAGAGTTTGCCAGTATTCTCATGACCTTTTTTTGAATCCTTAGCACCTCTGTTATTCTTGGACTACAACCCCATAGTATCAAACCATACCTAAAAATGCTTTGAAAGAATGAAAAATAAGCCATACGAACAAATTCGTTTGGGACTGCCCTCTTTAAGTTTGCTAATAAAAACACTGTTCTCGACAGCCTACTGCATATGGAGTCAATGTGTGAGTTCCAAGATAGACGATTATCAATTAACATTCCAAGAAATTTTACGGTCTCACTTGTGTTGTATAAATTATTACTCTTTTTTAATGTAAAAAGAATATTTTGTGATTTACTTTCATTCATGAAAAAACCATTGCTTCTAAACCATATTTGGGCTTTTTTTATGTTCTCTTGGACCAACTGTGACATAAGATCAAATGAGTTATTTATATTAAGAAATGATGTGTCATCTGCATAGACAACAGTACGACATGGAGAACAATTCGGCACATCATTAATCATTATTAAAAAGAGCAGAGGTCCTAGCACTGAGCCCTGTGGAACACCTATTTTTACATCACTGATCTGTGAATATTTTCCTCCAATTGCCACTAGCTGTTAACGATTTATTAAATATGATTTAAAAATATTTAAGTTAGGACTCTGAACACCATACATTTCAAGTTTCTTTATCAATATGTCGTGATCAACGCAGTCAAATGCTTTGCTTAAGTCACAGAATGTGCCTTGTGCAAAAGCACCTTCCTCAAAAACTTAGTGTATTTTCTCTACAAAGGAGTCTACTGCATGTATAGTTGATTTTCCAGTTCGATATCCAAACTGATTCTGATAAAATAAATTTTGATTTTCAAAATACTCTTGGAGTTGATTTTTTATGATGCCTTCTACAATTTTAACAAATGTAGGTATCAGTGAAATTGGTCTATAGCTACTTGCCTTCTCTCTGTCACCCTTTTTATGTATTGGTGTTACTTTTGATAATTTTAGTACCTTGGGAAAAACACCTTCTTTGAAGCACTTCTTAATGCAAAAGGTGAAAGGAATTACAATGTGAGGAATAATTTCTTTAAGAACATTATTTGAAATATCATATACATCCCTACTTTTTCAGTTTTTAAGTTTTTTTGTTACTTTTTCTACATCTCTACAGGTTACTTCTTTAAGCACAAATCGTTCATTCTCCTCTCCCAAATTTATGTTCTTTATGAATGATATAGCTGTGTCTGCACAGGAATTTACTTTTGATGCTATATCTCTTACTGATTCTATGAAGTAGTTGTTGAAATCATCAGGAGTTATGCTTTCATTTATACTGGCTTTTCCATTTCTACCTATTGTGGAATTAATTAGTGACCAAGCCACTTTACTTCTGTTGCTAGAGTTTTCTATTATACTTTTATTTGATTCTTTTTTTGCATCCAAGAGTGTAGTTCTATAACATTTTCTATAATTTCTAATTGTGTTTAGCAACCCAGGATTTGGACTCTTTTTATGCATATCTTTAAGCAGTATTAGTTTATTTTTCATTCTTTCTAATCCTGAATTGTACCACTTATTACTGCTAACAGGTTTAGGTTTTTTGTAGGAGTTTATGATTCGTTTTTGTTTCTTACACGTGCTGTTAAATAGACTAAGGAAATTATTAAAAAATGTCATCACCATCGTGCTACCGCTGCAAGTTTATGTCTAACATGTGCACAAGGGCTACCTATAAGTGACCCATGAAATGCAAGCATCATATTCATCGTGACATTACACTGTACTCATGTCATCTGTAAACGATACAGAAATTATGTCACGCTATTTTCCACCTACGTGATCATAATCAAATTAATTTTTCTCTTGTTTATTTGTATCACCAGCAAGACTGCATTGCATTATTATAATTATAATTATAAAGTTGCATAATGATGATGATAATTGGGTTTAAGGGCGCTCAATTGCCAAGGTCATCAGCGCTCTTAAAAAGCCAATCATGTTAAGAAGCACCAAAAGAGGGCTAAAGGACAGTCATTATAATCAAAACAAGATAAAACAAACACACCACAGTAAGTCAAAGTATAAAATAAATCTTAAAACCATAAAATGGTTAAAATGCATAAATGGCTGTTAACTAAATTCTAAAATGGACATTTAAACTCTGGCCACTGCTTTCTTGTCATCCACTAGGATCTCTGCCAAGCTGGCCGGCAACTGGAGAGACCTGCGAAGATGTGCCAGGCTAAAACACTCCAGCAGAACATGCCTGACAAAGCGGGCAAACTGGAGCAGGGCCCCAGTTTAATAATAATCTATCAGTAAAAAAGCAGAGGCTAATGTGCAACCAAGCCATACATACCTCTTCCTGGCAGGATGGATGGCAGGAGGTTCTCCATGGCAGCGGAAGGTCTTTTATGGCACAAACCTTATTTCTCTTCAGAGCAGACCAAAAGTTACATATATGTACACACATCAGTGTGTGATATTATCACTGCTTGGTCCATTCATGCTAACTTAGCTAGATGGGTCAATGAACATAATGTACCCTAGCAGTTCACTGTACTATATGGTTTGTGGAACAATGCATTTCATATCAGATTTGGAAATCATTTCCAAGATGGATTAAACATTGAGCTTCAGTGACCTTAACCCATGAGACTTTATCTTATGTATACACTTGAATGGAGTGGTATATAGTGAATAACCTGCCAACCCTGTAGTGTGGGGGTAGTGTATGTGCATCACATTCAAGGAGCTCCAAGTTTGAATGTCCATCAGGGTGAGTTACTTTTATTATGTACTTTTCCAGGATTTTCTCTTATTCTGGAAGATGAATTCAGGGTTATGTTCTGTGGACCCTTGGCTCATTTGAGCATCAGTTTTCCATTTCATTTAGCAACTTTTACAAGCTGACTTGGAGATGTTCAATAAAGAATAAGAACAATAAAAAGGTATTTGACCTGGAACAATATAGCTTAATGCTGTGCAAATGATGTAGGAATCACAGAGCAGATTGATTGGACCATGTTTACTCATTGTGGACTCGTCAGCATCTCCTGTGATGTATTCTTACGAGTGTATTCCTATTATCACTTTAATATATAAGTCAGCAACAGTGCATTGTGTGACATATGTTCATTGTATTGTACATGTCAGCTCCTACATTGTGACCAATAATTTAGATGCATTCCACATATTATGTACAACTATATAAAAAGAATAGATATAGGCAGCTTTACCTTTAATCAGATGCCAGGATCAAAAACTTTATGCAAGGTTACATAATCATCAAAGCACCCTCGTTAGGTCTCTGGGGACTATAATCCCACTAGATGCCGCTTCAGGCATCACCAGGTACCCTGTATGGCTTGCAGGAACCAGAGATAGCAAAGGAGCAGCTCAGCTCCATTAATTCCCAATCAGAGAGTGTTGGCATTTAAATCTACCCATCACAATGCAAAATATTATTTACACCAAGGTGTAATGGGTATTGTGTTCTACAAAAATAAGTTAGAAGGACAAATCGCACACTCTAAAACACTTCCCATTTAAACCAAAACCAAACACCCTACAACTACCTATACATGAATTTTTGTACCTGCAGTTAAACCCTATTAATGGTCACCAAAATTACTCAGGCTTACTAAAGCATGCCAGCAGCAATGAATGGACAGTTGAACAGTTCGTCCAATTCCTTGCATTACAAATACAATGTAACATCCATGTTTAACCCTTTCACCGATATGGACGTCATATGACGTCCAAGTTAAAGTGCCCCAAACCGATATGGACGTGTATAGACGTCCTGCGCATACATGCATTTAATGCTCAGTTAACGCCAATTATTTTAATCTTGCTGTTTTACAATCAATTTAAATTAGTTCTATAAGGAATGTAAACGTATCCTTAAAGGTTTCTTTTTGAATTGTACACCTCCAAACCTGGATAAACACCCAAGGGCACATCTGCAGATTCACACCAAATAATATTGGTTTCCTTGCGAACTTCTTTTTCGCAACACACTACACATTTTCGAAATGGTTACAAGTTTTTGGGTGTGGGTGGTATACTTTTAGGAAAGTGTTTTCTCTCAAGTATGAGGGATGATGTGAATTTTGCTACCCCCTAGTATAAAGAGGCCTCTGAGTATTATAATGCTCAATTAGGTTACGAGCTCTTTATACGCGCAAGTATAGGTAGATGAATGTCTTTTACAGCTCTGATAATTACTAAACAACTGTGCATAGTTACATCCAGTGCTATAAAAATACTTTTTTTTACCATTTAACTGTTTTCCGTAAAGAGGGATAGCTGGTAATAGCTGATCCGTATCACCCATATTTGACCCGCCATTTCCCCAAACAATGGAGTAGCTAACATGCCAGCTGTAGACCAGTACACGTCACTGCTACGTATGTCCTAAAGATCTCCTTCATAATCGTACAACAAATCTTCCAGATTTTCTACAGTAATATCAGAAGCCTGTACACATCATACCCAAGCTAATTTATTTGCTACATTACCGGGATAAGCCATGGTTAACATTGAAATTTAACAATTTCAAATGTGCCGTTCATTTAGTTCTTGATAGCTACAAGAAATCTCTCTGAACACAGAGAGAGTATAAATAGCTCAAATACAGAGCGAAAACTGCTGCATAAGGCTACTAGAAACCTTGGTTGAGAAACACTGTAATAACAGATGCTGACAGAGTTTTCATTCCAGTGTGTGAGTGTGTGACGCAACATATTCTCGTCATATTATCGCTTGGCATAGCATAAATAAACTAAACTTGAACCTGAGAAGACGCTTGCGTAGCTATACATACATACTATGGCTCGTATACACAAAACAAAATGATTCACATATTAGGCGCGTTCGGCACAAAGAATGGCTTTTGCTACAGCGAAACAAAGTAGTGAAATTTCAACAATTTATTAATGTAGTCTCTACTTTATTGTTACTGTATATTTATACTGCCTTTAATGAGCTTTAAACCAGTTTTTGTTTCGTTTAAATAACTTAATAAATACGGAAGATACGGAATTGTATTTATGATGCATTTTTACAGCATTTAACAATTTAAATGTCCTGTTCTGTTTATTGGGTATCCGTTTCCGGCCACTGAAGCGTTTAAATGGCCATCGGCGAAGCGGTTAAGTATGTTCATATGTAATCGTGTTATTGAGAAGACCTCTATCCTGAAAGCCATTTGTGTGTGCTGCTTTATTATTTATGTTAGTATTCCACCAGTATTATCCTTGATGTCCAGTCCTCGTATGTTATAAATATAAATGTAAGTTAGCCTTTTTCCCTTCTGCTGTTTTCTTATAAGTTTCTGTATTAAATTTCTGAAATGCTTGACCATTTGAATAATATATTATGATATTACACATTCCTTTTGCCAGTTCTTCTGTATTCTCTAAATAACACAGTTAAATATTTTCTCCCTGTCTTGGTTTTCTTGCACTTCATTATGTGTTAAAATGTCAAATATTTGTTTCCATGTGTGTTTTAGCCATGTTATGTAGGACATTAACACTATATAGATCATTCTGTGAAACTATACATTTAAATTATTCTGTTACAGGATGTGGACTTTACTGCAGTAAAATCCTCAAGGTAAGAGCTGACCCTTTTCATTTACAAGCTTTCTGTCTTTTGTGTTCTGTATACTTTTGTTCCTATATAACAGTCACATTTATATTTTAGCTGCTAGCACATCTCTTGTTAAACTCTTGAACTAACAAAAATGGATATACAGTAAAACTTGATCTAAATGTCATCAAATTTCTAAATTGGACAATTTTCTGGGTGATGCAAAATGCAATAGATTATGTACACATTATCAATTACCATGTACCATAAATATGTATGTATTTGTAATTATATACATATGTAAATGCATATTTCAACTGCAGGAGCATAGATTTTATTCATTTATTTGCAGGTATTTTGTGCCACAGACTAATACAATATTACTAATAACATTAACACAATATCATAAACGCCTACCTTGGTAGCATGGTGGTAGCATGTCTGCCTCACGTTCCAGAGGTCCCGAGTTCGAATCTCGGTCAAGGTGAGTTACCTGGATAAGGTTTTTTCCAGGGTTTTCCCTTATCCTGATAGACGAATGTCGGGTAACTCTAAGCTCCATGGACTCCAGACTCATTTGAGCATCATTTCATCAATTTCATCCACCGTCGGATATGACTTAACGTTGGAGGATGTAAATTACAAAAAACAATATCATAACTTGAACTGTAATTTATGTTACTGGTTTCTTTTTCTATTCTCCCTAGGTTTAATTAGCTTATATCTCACTGGCTTTTTTGGCCACTGGGAGGAAATTTTCTGTTTACATTTCTCTCTGTGCAATTTTTGCACTACAGAATGGTACAAACAGCTTGGGAAAATAAGTATGTGTTGCCAATGTCATGATATTATTTGTGTATGTGATATCTTTTTCAGGCTGTTAATTTTAAACATGTTCATTTCCTTCTCCTTTTTCTGTTTTTCCTTGTCATCTTCTACATTGTGGATTTCTATTAGCTCTGTTACTGAAGTGTAAGTTACATAAGTTGGCAGAAGGTCATCACTTGTAATGCAGCTCTTTGTACTACATGAAATGTTCCACAGTTTAACTGTCAGTACTTGCTTCTAGATATTGTTTTTGTCTGGTCCTTATTTCCGAGCTGCAGCTTCACCCAAAACAAAACCTTGTACATTATATTCAGGGTATGCTAAAATCTAACACAAAAGCATTGCAATTTACCAAAACAAACCTTTAGACCAAGTGAGTTAGGTTCGTTGGGACAATACTGCTTCACACTGCAAACTCCAGCAAATGGAATTATTATTTCATCTCTCGTAACTTTTTGTTCCCTCACCTGCTTTATGGAATCTTCATCTTATTTAATTAATAACTGGACATGGATGTAACTTTCACAGCCTATCATCTTTACGTTCTTCCTCAGAAATGTCTTCATCAAACACAACCTTCAGAGAAGTCCTAATGGTGAAGAATCTATTCCTAACCATATTGTCACTTATGATTGGTACACTCCAATTATAGTCCCAATACAATCAGATTATTGTATACTGTAAGTAGCTCACTATTATGCAAATACCAATGCCAATAGAGGTTTGTCTTTCATTTTTATGTATTACAAGACCTAACCAGTATTGTTTGGATTATATCATCGATATACCGTTTGAAGTCATTCAAGAGGTCCCGAGTTCGAATCTCGGTCAGGGTGAGTTACCTAGATAAGGTTTTTTTCCGGGGTTTTCCCTTATCATTCAAGACGAATGTCAGGTAACTCTAAGCTCAATGGACCCTGGACTCATTTGAGCATCATTTCACCCAATTCATTCACCGTCCGATATAACTTAACGTTGGGGCGGACGTAAATGAAAAAAAAAAAAGTTTGAAGTAATCAGCATTCTCGAATGCAGTTGTATCAGTGGGAGGTAGCTTAGGCTGCATAATTGAGACTGGAGCTGGCTTAAAATTTCTTACTCATCAGCGGCACCTCAACATTTAACAGAATCCTGAAAATTTAAATTCTTTCACTTTCATGTAAAGCATTCCTGCTTCTAGATAAACTTCATCGTAAAATGAAAGTTCAATTTTGCAAGCCCTCGGTAGGAAAGTGTGTATAAAAATAGATAATTTAGTGATCAGTGACAGTGTTTCTCATCAGAATCACTACTGGATCTCTGACTTTTGCTTTCATCTTCATGATCTGGAATAGGATTGTTATCTGCTATGTTGTGTTTTCATTTTCTGAATCCCCATCTCCTTCAGAAAAATCGCCTTCAGGATCGTCATTATTGGCAAGTACCTTGAAGAAATATTTCTCAGCATCGTCATCTGAATCAGAAATGAAATCATTAGTTAAATGCAGATACATAAAAATAACAATTTTTGTGCTCAGAATTGCTTTTAAATCTTACCAGTTGAATTATATTAACCGAGTCACAAAATACAGAAAGCTGACCTTCATAAAAAAGGGGTTATGAATTCCCCAACAAGGCATCAGGACGTATGTATATGAGTGTAGTGCAGTGTTTAACGCCCACTTTTACTACATACGGCACCGCAGGCAGTGACACTGATGATACATGGGATGAGGATGGAGCACCGGTGGAATGAGATGGCAGGGGAAACCGGAGGTCCCGGAGAAAACCCGCCCCAGCGCCGTGTTGTCCACCACAAATCTCACTTTGAGATCGCCTGGGATCGAACCCGGGCCGCCTTGGTGAGAGCCAAGCGGTCTAACCACTGAGCCACGGCGCGGCCTTATGTGTATGAGACATAAGTTATCTTTTAATATCAAGAAAAGAAAAGTATATTATTAAAACACAAACATTCTGCTGTAAAGTATTAATTGGCACCTACCTTGAAGGAAGCATCTGCCATGCTGCAAACAGTGCATTGTCATTTTGTAACATCCTGTTCACACAATCCAGTTAGGGGTGAAATGCAATAACAAAGTTGCAGCAGTTTCAACTGAGCTAGCAGAGACCCATTGCTCTTGCCTGCCATCTGTTATTTCTACAAGTTACAGTACAGTATACTGTGCCGTGGATCTCAGGAGGATATAGTTACTTTTCATGAATCAATTTAATTAGAGTTCTCATTTGTGCATGTAATGACATATTCTGTTTTCAGATTTTCCCCAGAAATAGTTGCTGGTGCTATTCCTGGCAAATTACCATTGCTTTCTGCTGAAGTCCAAGCAAGAGACACAAGCTTATATGAAGGGATGGATCATTTTGAATTTGAACATCAAAAGAGTAATGTTACAGAAATCCTAACTGAGAAGGAAGTTGTTCACTCTAAAAAGTATGGGAAATGCAGTGATCAGGAAAATATGTACATACAGTCTTTATACTTGAAATCCAAAAGTTTCAGTAATGTGAGCAAAAGACAACAATGCCGTATTCGTGCCAAGACCTTTAGCTCTCTGTCATATCTGAAAGTACATATTCTTATTCACGAGGGCAAGAAGCCACGTCAATGTAAAGTTTGTAATAAGGGCTTTACCGACCTATCAACTTTGAAACGACATAATTTAATTCATGAAGGTAAAAAGCCATTCCAATGTAAAATTTGTAATAAGAGGTTTACTCAGTTGGCAACTTTGAGAACACATAATTTAATTCACGAGGGAAAGAAATACCAATGTAAATTTTGCAATAAGAGCTTTACCGACTTATCAACTTTGAAACGACATAATTTAATTCACGAAGGTAAAAAGCCGTTCCAATGTAAAATTTGTAATAAGAGGTTTACTCAGTTGGCAACTTTGAGAACACATAATTTAATTCATGAGGGAAAGAAATACCAATGTAAAGTTTGTGATAAGAGCTTTACTCATTCGTCAGCTGTGGAAATACATAACTTAATTCATGAAGGTGAGAAGCCACACCAATGTAAAGTTTGTGATAAGAGGTTTACTCACTTGTCAACTTTAAGATGTCATATTTTGGTTCATGAGGGTTAAAACACCTAATTAATAAGAGCTTTACCCAGCTCTGAAATTTGAAATTGCATAACTTTATTCATGAGGGAAGAAAAACACACCAACAACATTTTTGTCTACTCAGTTACATTTGAAAACCCAATTTAGTTTAAGAGGTTAGGAAGTCCCAGCAATGTCAGGTATCTTTACTCCCTTGTCACATTTGAAATGCTATAATTTTGTTCTTGAGTGTCTGAAGACAGTGTAAAATTTGAGCGGATTTATCACTCAGTAGTAAGGTTTGTAAACCCATAATATGATGGATTAGGGTACGAAGTGAAAGAGAATTGAGTGTCAGCATAAGTACCATGCTTGACAGGTTTTAAGGAAGCATTTCTTTGCGTGTTTGATATTAGGTGGAGTTGCGTCACTGTGGTGTGAGGAGAGGTTTGTGTCATATTCTTGGGTTTCCAAGTATAACTGTAACTAGAGTACAATACCTAAGGACCAGAATGTTGTGTAAGGGTAAGCTCTAGCATGTTTATTAATTTTAAATTCTATCCCCAATCCATAAGCCTACTATAAATAAAACGTTTCATAAAGGAAAAGAAAATTAGATGTGCTTATGCAGTTTCTAGTTTTATTTACCCTCATTTTTATTTATATTCTAAAGGAAAGTAGGTGACATCTCTGTAGTATAAATTTAAATTAAAAACATAACATTCGTAGAACAATAAATTGAAGGTAAGGAAGTGCCAGTTCCTAATATGTAGTGATTCCTTTGGTATAACTAACAACACTAAAGTTCAATGCCTGATAGAGTCAACATGAAAATTCAATGCCATGGCCGGGATTTTAACCACGGATCTCCTGGTTTCCATCCAGTCCCTCTTAACCCTTGAGCTACCATGGCCAATGTGCCGTCCTGACACTAAATTCTCCATTTGACTCATATATTTCCCCGGTAGACTTCTAGGGGCTCTCGCATCCGAGATACACCATTTGTGGCAACTTACTATCGTAAGTACTTAAGTCCCAGGCTTCATCATGTAACTCTTATTATTTTAATAAGCTTATTATTATTTATTTATTTGTGGTTCAAATCCCAGCCATGGCATTGAATTTTTCATGTAAGTGGTTCAAATCCTGGCCATGGCATTGAATTTTTCATGTTGACTATCTACCAAAAACACTTAGCCTATATACGGCTAGTATGGAGAAATGATTAATTTCCATCAATTAACTAAAATTCAATGCCTGAGTTAAGTGACCACTATCAACAATCTTCTTTATGAAGGTATGTCAACTGATTTAAGTTTGTATAATGCAGTATTAAAACAAACATGAAAGAACAACGAATTGATATTGTGACTTTGTGGGTTCGTAGAATTAAAAGTCCAGTTTGCATAAATTCAATGTTATTTATTTCTGTAGAAATACACTTCAATCCTTATGTACCAGAATTACGTCACATACACAATCACAATCTACCCAGGTCAATGACCATGACAATGTTGTGATTACTTCTGTTTACAACAATCCTGTTATGTCTGTATTTACAGCTGTGTACTACTCCACTGTGTTTTCGTCTGACTCTTGATACCTCATTGATAATTCGAGACTGTTCTGTAACAATTATTAGATATTTCTGCAATAAACAAGACATTGAATGTTCTGTCACTAGACGAAACCCAATCTTCCAGAAGCGTAACATAATCTGTGCCAGCAAGTCCCTTATCTCCGGCTATCTTTGTCTGCCATCTCTTTGTGTACACAAGCCACGCTTATCTGTCTGCACCGAACCTTTTGTGCACGTCGCCGCGACAATATGTTCTGTAAAATAAAATTTCATATACTTTTAGCCAATTTCAAAATATTTGTTGTTTAAGTACACCATCGACATTGCCATCTGAGTACAATGCAGTTCTCGCTTTCTGCCCAATTTACTTTCTCCAGTGTGTACGTCGCCATTAGAGCATTTCAATCCTGAAGCTTTACACCGAGATTTAAATTTAAAATGTACATTTTGAGATCAGCTGGATCCCAAAGAGCAAATCTTAGAAAAGTGCCAGTTTGCCGTCTGAGGACATAATTAAAAAACGCAGTTGGTTAAACAACAAGCCTAGCATATAAGATGAGCATCTTCCAAGAATGTGGCACAAAGATTTTCACCACATGTCTTTTAGTAAAGTACCATCGTCTACTTGTCCGTTGAGTGCCCTGATATAACAGATGCGGCTCTGAGGACCAAGTTAGAGTGGTATAAACTGGTTTACTGCTGACTTGCATTTAGTGGGAACATCCTTCATGTGGCAAATGAAAGAAAGGTTTGTTATATCCTAATGGCCTGGTTTGCCACTCCTAGATTAATGACAGGAGTGTTGTCTGCATAATATGACGGTTAAGAACAAATGATAAATGTCTGTATCCTTCTACAGAACAGTCCAGAGTAATAGTACCACGTACTGATCTCTAGGTGAGGGGCCGCACTGTGGCTCAGTGGTTAGACCGCTTGGCTCTCACCAAGGCGGCCCGGGTTCGATCCCAGGTGACCGCAAAGTGAGATTTGTGGTGGACAACACGGCGCTGGGGCAGTTTTTCTCCGGGATCTCCGGTTTCCCCCGCCATCTCATTTCACCGGTGCTCCATCTTCATCTCATGTATCATCAGTGTCATCGCCTGCGGTGCCGTATGTAGTAAAAGCGGGCGTTAAACACTACACATTTCATTTCTAGGTGAGGAATGGAACATACTGCAATGTAATGCAACAGATTAGATCGAGAAATATTTATAACATTAGAAAATTATTGATGCCTTTTGATGAAGCAAATATTTCTAAAGACCAAAAGAAAAATTACGAAATCAAAGGATATATAATTTATATTTTAAAAAGTACACAACTTTAACCTGAAAATTCAAAGTTAATAAAAGTGCGGCGAACCCACTTAAAAACAATAAATGTCAAACACACTAGTCATTCCTTATCTGTATGGTTGCCAGATTGTTGGGAGTATTCAACACATTTGGTAGTTCAAGTTGTTCTTTCACAACAGGCGTGTGTAGGCCAAATTGTGGGATATACTAGTGTGAAAGGAGATTTTGCTTAAGCAAATTCTTACAGTCCGTAATGCAAGGCAAGCAGAGTTAAGGTTCTGCGGCATGACTACTTTATTTTCTCCAGCTGGGATCTGTATCCTTGTGGAGCCCTGGAAATGTATCAAATACTTAATTGTGATTACTGTCCTTGATTGTTAATTCAATTGACTACTTATGCTTTATTTCAAATCTTATAGTTTCTTTTTTGCTAATTTGAGCTATTCACATGTATCATTTTAATTTCTGATGTGACCTTACAGGTATGAGTTCACTAATACCATGTGCAATGAGCATAGGTATTGGCTCCTTGCTGAGAGGAAATGGCAAGTGATTTTAGATATTAATAGTTATTATTAAATATTAAATATTGTCAGAAATCTTAAGCCCTCAGATAGCTTACTTGTTTATGATACGTCAAGTGAACCTCTCAAAATAGTTACAGACTGTATTTCCCCTTTACTTACATGTTGTATTAATAAATGTCTTTTAGAGGTAACTTTTCCAAGCACATTAAGATATCCACAACAATCCCGGTTTAAAAATAAATTCCTTTAATATTGTTACTTTGTGGGTTCGTAAAATTAAAAGTTTTGTTTGCAGAAACTTAAAATGCTCTTTATTTCAATAAACAATAACTTTGTACATTCGTTGCAGCAGTAACAATGACGTGCCATACACAACAGCCATCTTCAATGTCATCTCGCTACTCCCGCAACACGCAAACAAATGAAATGCTTCACTGCGGTTCAGCTCAGTAACCCTCACACTGCACAGCTGCAACTCAACAACTGACTCCGCTCTAACACATTGCGGGTTTTATACCTCTACTCATTGTTCTAGAATGCAGTCGATCGCTCGCGACACAAGATATAGACGGGACTATCCAAACAACTTTGTCTCCTTTTCTCTTTGTTTCTTTCTCTCTCTTGGAAGGCGTTCAGCTTGAGGCTTACGGCTGCGGCACAATGCCTTGGTTACACTGCTACCTCCTCAGGGATGGTCGTCCCAAACAGCACCATTGTAGCGGGCCAGACAATCCATGTGTAACACCAAAATCTTTCATCAGGGCACCTTCTGGATTTGGTAGACCACGTAGTTAATCCTCTTTGCCACCCGGTACGGTCCTTATCATGGTTGCTGAAGTTCCGGGTGGCGTCCCTTGGTCCGGGCAGAACGGTACAACCAGACCAGGCCACCTTGCTGGAACCTTTGGCTGTTGGCTTGCCTAACGTACCAGGTCTTCATGCGGTCGCTCGCCATCTCATGGATGCACTGGTGATGTTCCACGAGGCTCTCCATACTCGGCTGCTGGCTGGTTTGCGTCCACGGGGCTCCCAAAAGCCAAGTCACAAGGGAAGCGTAACTCTTGGCCGAACATTAAGCTGGCTGGCGTCACCCCAGTGGTATCGTGTGTTGACGAGAGTTGGCCAGCAGGAACAGTGAGTTTCGCTGACGGCTGGCCACGAACTTCTTCAGATGTTCTTCTAGGGTCTTGATATATCTCTCGACCATGCAATCCGACTGTGGATACAGAGGAGTTGTACGGATCTTGATCATCCCTTGTATTTCCAGTGCCTCCTTCATCAGGTGAGACTCAAAATTCGTGCCCTGCTCACTGTGGAGCTCCAACGGCACCCCAAAACGGCAGAACAGTTGTTCCACGAGGCAGTCGGTGATGGCCTTCACCTACTGGTTCGGGATGGCATACACCTCCCGCCAGTTGGTGATGTAGTCTACGGCCACCACCGGATACTTGTTGCCTCGGTCGGACACTAGGAGTGATCCAGCTTTGTCGACAGCGATGCTTTCGAATGGCGCTCCCAAGTTGTACTGATCCGTGCAATCCCGGCTCTCCTGGTGTGGGGCCGCGACTTGCCGCGCACACGTGACATTGATGGCACCATCTCTCCTCTCGGAACCTCAACCAGTAGTAGTGCTGTCGGAGTTCGTCGATCGTTCGATTTGCTCCTAGGTGTCCGCTGAAGTACGAGCGTGCACTTCCTCCAAGATTTACGCGAAAGTATCTTACACCGGGGAAGTACCACCTGCTCCCTCTGCGTCTTTCCGTCGGGTGATTCCCGTACCCGGAGCAGCACACCCTCTTCAGTGAGTCCCTTTGGATCCAGTACATGTACGCAGCGCTTCTGGGTGCGACGTCCTCCCAGGTTGGTCTTGTCCCTGCCTCCACTTCTCTCAAGAGTGGTCCCAAGTCGGAGTCCGCCAGCTCCTCTCTCCTCAGGCCTGCGCTATCCTAGCCATCCGCTGGCAATGCCGTCACCACTCTGACAGCTGCGGCACGCACCTTCCCTTCCACACTTGTGCACTGGCCGCACCCTTCCAGGCAGGTTCTTCGGGACATGGTGTCTGCCTTGCCGTGGCTCTTCCCTCTACGATGTTCAGAGGTGAAGTCGTACTCTTGCAGCATCTGGACCACACGTGCTGTCTGACCTTCCAGATTCCTAAAGCTCAGTAGACAGGTTAGGGCGCTGGGGTCAGTCCTCAGGTGGAATTGCTGACCGTACAAGTACTTGTGAAAGTGCTCCACGGTCTTCATTACCGCCAATAACTCTCGCCGTGTGACGCAGTAGTTCTCTGCCTTGGACAGCGTCTTGCTGCAGTAAGCTACCACCCGCTCATGGCCGTCCTGAACTTGGGATAGGACGCCTCCAATGCAATGGTCGCTGGCATCGGTGTTCACAATGAAGGCGCCTCCTGGTTATGGAAATCTCATATAGGAGCTCTGCACGGTGTCTTCTTCAACCGCTGTAAAGGGACTTCGGCGTCCTCCATCCTCAGGCCGGTGTTCTTCCGTCAAGCGCGTGAGGGGCTGGGCGATGTTGGAGAATCCCTTTATGAAGCGGCGGTAATAACTGCACAGCCCTAGGAAACTGCGCAATTCTCACTTATCCTTTGGCCGAGGACAAACTCTCACGGCCTGTGTCTTCTCCGATCTGTGGCCACTCCGGTTGGTGAGACAATGTGGCCCAACTAGCTGACCTCCTTGCGGAAGAGCTGGCAATTCTTCGCATTCAGCTTCAGGTGGGTCGCACCTTGCTCAGGTTTTCCAGATGGTTTTCGAATGTCTTGCCGAAGATGCTGATGTCCAGGTATAGGAGACAGGCGTCATATGTCAGTCCTTTCATCGTTGATTCCATGAGGTATTGGAAGGTTGCTGGTGCGTTGCAGAGGTCAAACGGCATAACTGTGAATTGCCAGAGACGACCTATCGAAAATGCGGTATTCTCCTTGTCTCGGGTCTGGAGCTCTCTGCCAGTAACCCGACGTCAGGTCCAGGGTCGAGAACCAATGCGCACTAGCAAGCGTGCCCAGGGTGTCGTCAATCCGGGGTAAGGGGAAACAGTCCTTCCTGGTGACAGCGTTCAGCTTCCTGTAGTCCATGCGGAAGCATAGCTCGCCGCTCGTATTCGTCACCAAGACTACAGGGAACACCAAGGGCTCTCAAGCTGTTCTATCACACCCCTGAATCTCATGTCCTCCAGCATGTCCCGAACCGCCGCTTGTTTTGCCAGTGGAACGCGTCAATCTGGTTGCCGAATAGGCGTGGCGTCACCGGTGTCGATGGGGTGGAGCACTCGGTCCGTGCTCCCGTAGCCGTTATTGCCTTGGCTGAAGACGCGCTGGTATCATCTTAGTAGTTGTCGGACCTTCTCGAGCTGTTCGGCGGTCAGGTTGTCGGCCGCCCACTCCACTAAGCCTTCCAGTCGGGGCGCCAGGTGTTGCGTCGGCAACGGCTCGTGGGTCTGATCGATTGGTGCTATGCTGACTACGGGCTCGCACGTCCCCAAATCCTTCACGGCCTGGACGTCGTGATCGGTACCTGTCAGGATGAGCAACCTCGGCACAGCAACAATGTCCTGGCTACATACAGCCCGTGCGCAGGCGTCTTCTGGTCTAGCATAATGTTACTGGTCCGCTGGCCTTCCAGTAACGCCGTCACCACTATCTCGCTTCTCGCGGGGACTCGGCAGATTCCAAGGCATTCTTCGGGTTGCGGGAGTATCATCTCTTCTCCATTGAGACGCAGGACCCTCATACCACCGACCGTCTCTTCGTGGCTTCTGAGGGCATCCGGTTCTAGTATCACCTCAGCCACCTCCACGACAAACATTCCCTGACGCACGGCACTCCGTGCCAAGGTCAACTTCATCAGAGCCTCCTTTTCCACAGGCAAGGTGTCGCCCGGTGCCGTCATAAGCTGGTATGGTCGGCTCGGTTTTCTCGACGACAAACCCTTGGCCACGTCAGGTCTGATAATCATGGCTGCCCCGGTGTCTACGAGCACGCGGCACGGCTTCCCTCTCACCCAACCGTCCGCGATGAGCTGTCATCCATACGTCAGCTCACGGCGCGCAGTGTCACTCTATTGGATGCAGGTGTCGGCGCCGACGTGCTTGTCTTTACGCCGGCCCTTGCTCGTTTCTTCGGCTGCTCTACCTGGTTTGGACAGTCTCTCTAGTTTCCCAGCTGGCCACACCTCCAACACACACCAGTTGGTCTTTGTCGGCATCCTTGGGCTGGCCTTTAGTCTTCATTGTAGCGGATACTCCCTGTTGTCGACGTCGGGGCAGCCGTCACCTTGGCCGCCTCCATCCTCAATGAGGCCGTTAGCGCCTTATGGATGGTCCTCTAGTCGCCAGGCATTAGGCGCTGACGTATATCGGCGTCTGATACCCATCGACGAAGGTGTAGGTAGCCTCTCGGGATACGAACTCGGGTAGGAGGTCAACGAAGGCTTTCCTGGCCAGCTGTCGATTGCCAGGACAAACTCCTGAAATGTCTCCTCTGGCTGCTGCGACCTCGACTTCAGTTGGCAGCGGCTAAGCGGTTGTTTCCGAAGGGCTTTTCTAGGGCCTCCCAGATGTCCTTGGGCGCTGCCGCTGTCTGCACCGCGTTAAGTTCTCTGCGGCCTCTTCCCCTGGTGACCATTTATGCTTGGCCAGTGTTCCGAATTGGCGGCGGAAGACTTCGAACGTTCACGAGCCGTCGTACTTCGGTGTTTTGACGCTCGCAGACCTTGTGTCGCGTCCCGGTGCGTTGGCCTTTAAATCCTTATCATTCTGGCTACGATGTCCTCCACGATGGCGTTCAAGGACTTGACGTTGGTGTCGGCCTCCTGACAGCAATTGTGATTTTGTGGGTTCGTAAAATGAAACGCCGAGTTTGCAGAAATTGAGAATGCTCTTTATTTCCTTATAAAGTCACTTTTACAACTCTGATAACAACATAATGACGTAACACACACGTACTAAACCTTCAAATCCGTGTGTGCAATTTACGTTCTCCAATTTAGGTCATATCGTACGATGAATTAAATGGGTGAAATGATGCTCAAATGAGTCCGGGGTCCATTGAGCTTAGAGTTACCCGACATTCGTCTATCAGGTTAAGGGAAAACCCCGGAAAAACCTTATCCAGGTAACTCGCCCTAACCGAGATTCGAACTCGGCACCTCTTGAACGTGAGGCAGACACGCTACCATCTATGCTACCGACGTGGGCGCTCAAGTTCGTCTCATGTGCACTCTTCACTGTTAACAGCTCTCAACTAAGTCTCTGCATCCCCACACATTGTTATTTATACGAGAGTCAGCTGTTCTAGGTTTCTCGACACCTGACAGTCATGCGACAGCTTCACGACCATTTGAGGTAGCACGCGAAGGAGAAAGAACTATAACTTTTTGGTTTCTTCTCTCCCCACCCTGTCTCTCCTCCGCAAGTGATTAGCGCTGTGCACACGCGCTGGCCAGTCTGCCTTAGCCGCTATCTGTCTTTCACTCGTCGTTTCCCCCTCTCCCGGCAGAAACAAGGATGACAATCGTCAGCTTAAGATAAATTTTCAGCCAGCTGGAGCAGGTGTAGTTTAAGCAGAATGTACATAATATAGTGGCACGGTAATCAATCTGAAGATGACTGGAAGCAAGTAATTTATAAAGTAAGTTGAAGACTAACACTCAGGTTAAAGCGTTTGCGAACTGCCAAGGGTAGCTTGGTGTAGCTAAGAAACTACACTTGTTTGTTTTAGTTAATTGATGGAAATTAATCATTTCTCCACACTAGCCGTACACAGGCTAAGATCTTTAATGGATAGAGTCAACATGAAAAATTCAATGCAATGGCCGGGATTTGAACCACGGATCTCCTGGTTTCCGTCCAGTCGCTCTTAACCTTTGAGCTACCATGGCCAACGTGCCTTCCTGACATTATCTCCTGTGTATCTCGGATGCGAGAGCCCCTATTGGTCTACCGGGGAAATATATGAGTCAGATGGAGAATTTAATGTCAGGAAGGCATGTTGGCCATGGTAGATCAAAGGTTAAGAGTGACTGGACGGAAACCAGGAGATCCGTGGTTCAAATCCCGGCCATTGCATTGAATTTTTCATGTTGACTCTATCCACCATTACAGTTGTTTGTTTCAAGACTTGACCTTGACAGTGAATGCTCCCAGTTTCTTGAGAACCTAAATGACCGTAAACCGGGCAACTACAAATTAAAACCTAGATATCGAAGTTAGAGTTGTTTTAAAACTGATGTGCCTAAAATACTATTCGAGGTTGTTTATACACCGGAATCCTGACTCAGTGGGTCTCTTATAAGTAAACTCCATTTTCCAAAAGATTTTTTAAACTACAATGTTGTCAAAGATGAGATAATATAAATACTGGTGATATCAATATAATATGAAGAATAAGAATAACTTTAATTTTAAAATATTTTATTGGAATGTGCAGAGTATATTGAATAAAATAGATAACTTAACTGATCGTTAACGATTATGATGCACATTTAATCTCTATTGTTGAACATTGGCTCAGTGACAGTACATCCACATACATCAAAATCTTCAGGGATAGCTATATCTGAATTTTTAAATTCTAATTCAAATATATCCCCTATTAATATTAATTGTAAAGAGTTTAATTCTTTTTTATTGACAAAGTCAGTGATACTGTAAGTAGTATACATATTAGTAACCACTCAAAGTCATGGTTAAGTAAGTTGCCGACGCCCAAGTATACATTTGAATTTCAAGAATTCAAGTGTTGAAGATACTTCCTCTGCAATTATGAATCTAAGTAATAGAACATGTATGGATGTGTATGGAAGTAACTCTAACATATTAAAATAAGATGCCGCTGAACCATTACCTTACGTTTTTAACAGTTGCCTTAATAAAATGGCTATTTCCCACATAATTTTAAATTCTATAAAGTAAATCCAGTGTTTCATAAAGGAGGCAAAATTTGTAATGACATTTACAGACCTATTAGTATAATTCCAATAATAGCTAACTTATTTGAATGACTTATTATATAAATAGTTGTTCTTTTAAAAAGAACTTGTTAAAAAATTACCAATTTGGTTTCAGAAATGGTAAGAGTTCTGTGAAGGCTGTTGCAAGCTTTCTGGGAGAACGTTATGACAAAATTAATAGTGGTAACATTGTATCAAGCAGATATTTTGATCTTTCCAGAGACTTAGATCTCGTCTCTCCTAATATTCTTTTAGAGAAACTTAGTTTTTATGGTTTTCAGGCCAAAAGCATTAAATTTCTAAATTCTTATTTTAGTAACACGTCCCACGCAACTTATTCTAATGCAAGATTATCGGAGTTCAAACCTATAAATTATGGTGCTTCACAAGGCTGAATTTTTGAACCTGTACTTGTTATCTATATTAATGATCTTCCTGTTTTAATTAGTGACAAAACCCTTACTCCATATCTATATACAGATGAATTAGCTCCTAATTTATATGACAAAGCTCAAAACGCAGTACAACTTCAATTATCTATTGCAACTTCGGTAGTTAATGATGGGTGTAACGCGAACAACCGAGTATAAACACTGGAAAAACCACTGATATTCAGTATAAACTTAACAATGGTGGTTCTGGCTCCTTTATAACATTTTTAGGTATTTATATTAATTCAGACCTTGACTGGTCAACACATCAAAAGACATATTCATGTTGAGAATTTTGACAGCAAAATTCTGATGATTTACTACGCTCATATTTATTTGTATGCTAATTATGCGGAGACCACTCATTAGCAGCCAACATATTAATATTGCAAAAAGTCTCTTAGATTAATTTGTGGAATTCATTCAAAAGAAGACTGTGAACCTCTTTTTATTCATTTAGGTACTTTAACGTTGTCATCGATTTATGTGCTGAATTGTTATATGTAAAGGAAAAAGTTAGTAGATTTATACTTAGCTCCAACATACATAATTACTCAACACGTAACTGTTTGAATTTATATGCAAATAAATCTAAACATACTAAAATTCAGAATAGTTTTATAGTCATTTCAATTAAACTATATATTTTCTTTACCACACAGACGAAGGGAGCTCCCTATTTTAAGCTTTAAAGGGACTATAGGCCTTACATTGGTGGCAAACCTATTGAATTCAATATATCACTTTCATAATCTGGCTTAGTACCTACTTTATGACGTTGATATACTGTAAAGCTTACGGTAATAAATGCTATCTACTTATTTATACATTCCTGTTGTTTCTTACCCTCATGAACTATATTATGTCTTTTCAACTTCCACAATTCTGGAAAACTCTTATCACAAAGTTTACATTGGTGTGGCTTCTTATCCTCATGAATTAAATTATGTCTTTTCAACGATGATAAGTCAGTAAAGCTCTTATTGCATACTTTACATTGGTGTGGCTTCTTACCCTCATGAACAAAAGTATGTCTTTTCAACTTTGATAATTCAGTAAAGCTCTTATTACAAACTTTACATTGGTGTGGCTTCTTATCCTCATGAACTAAATTATGTCTTTTCAACCCTGATAACTCAGTAAAGCTCTTATTACAAACTTTACACTGGTGTGGCTTCTTACCCTCGTGAACTAAATTATGTTTTTTCATATTTGACAACTGAGTAAATCCCTTATAACAAAGTTTACAGTGGTATGGCTTCTTTCCCTCATGAACTAAATTATGTGTTTTTAAATTCGATAACTGTGTAAAGCTCTTATTACAAACTTTACAGTGGTGTGGCTTCTTGCCCTCATGAACTAAATTATGACTTTTTAGAGTTGTCAAATGAGTAAAGCTCTTATTACAAACTTGACACTGGTGCATTTTCTTACCCTCATGAATTAAAGTATGTGTTTTCAATGCTGATAACCGAGTAAAGCTCTTATTACACACTTTACATTGATGCGGCTTCTTACCCTCATGAATTGCATTATGTATTTTCATATATGATAACCGAGTAAAGCTCCCATTACAAACTTTACAGTGGTAGGACTTCTTACCCTCATGACTTAAAACATGTCTTTTCAAATGATACAACCGAGCAAAGCTCTTCTCACAAGTATTACACTGGTGTGGTTTCTTGTTATGAATAAAAATATGTGGTTTCAAATGAGACAAACAGCTGAAGTTCCCACAAATGTTACATACTTCTGGGCTTTTGCTCAAATAACTCAAACTTCTGTGTTTCAAGTTTGAAGGCTGTATATATCTGTCTGCCTCATTATTACATTTAACATATTGATCGGAGTGAACATATTCCTTTGCAGTTCGGACATCAGATACATTACATTTTTGATATTCAAGATGACCGATTCCATTAGAGAAACTTGTTTCTCTTGCTGGAACTTCAGCCAAGAGCAATGGAAGTTTATCATTAGTCGTTCCAGCAAATGATTCCGGGTGTAATCTGAAATATTGGAGTTACCATCATTTAGTATTATTGCATAATAAGGTCTAAAACAAAATCAATACAACATGCACAGAAATCGGTGACAACTGTGGTTAAATCTATTCATGCTGAGTTACTAAGTTGTTCATTATAACAAATTAACTTCGTTAATCCACAGTATCTCTAAATAAATAATAAAATCATTACAATGTACAACATAGTAATAAGACTTATGTTTCTGGTTATGCAAGCAATGCTTGTTACATAAACTGACATATCAACATCAGTTCACTGTAAATTCAACAATATATTTTGGAAGCAATTGCAATAGAAATATTAGAAGAAAAGTTATTATTAACCATCCAAAAAAGCATTCAAATTTGATGGGTTCTTTGACATGTGGAATTCAATAGTTTCCATATACAGTACCAGATACAAATGAACAGGAAGCAAATGAGGAAAAAGGACAAGAAGGTGCTAATGAATATGCAGATTATCAGAAGTAATTGTCATCAAAATGTGTTTTACTTATTGTGTGCTTGATCAACATTACATTTACTACTTGGTGCCTCTTAAGCCCCATCTTAAGATATGACTGTCACAAGTTCTGCTCATTCTGACTGAAGATCTTACAAGATCCTACATTTAATACAAATAAGAATTATAGTGCTTATCTGAAAATATAAATAAAAAATGAAAGTGCTTTTGTTCCTGCAGTCTGTTTGGGTCCTAGAGACAGTGAATTAGATTGGTCTGCCAGTAAGCTGAAACAATACACAAGTGCATCAAAACAACAGGATTTGGAGAGGATGAAAATGATGCTCTTGCACTCATTGGAGCCAAAGAAAGTGCAGAAGTGCTGACTTAATTAAAATGTAGAATATTTAATTTAGCCCAAAGGACTACATTAGAAGTGATAAAGTTTTGTCAACTAACTTATACTTCAGTAACAGATCTAATAGATATTAGCTATGCAGAAGACGAGGGAACACACAAAGAAGATGAATAAAACTCATGTGGCAAAATAATATGCGTGAAGAAGCAATCACATCTGCGAATACTATCATGGATTGGTATCACACTCTAATTCTTCCAAACTGTTGAAACTATTCTATATTGCAAAACATTGCACAGAGAAAAACAAAGAATAACAGCATAAACACATAATAAACTCTACAAGACATGTTCTTATATCATTTGGTGTTATTAAGATATTGTATTACTCTATTGCACAAAATACCTGCAAATATGGGAAGATCAACAGTAGAGCAGTTGAAGTATGTAAGTATATGCATAATCACAAATAAATAAATATATGGTAATTTACAAAATGCACCTAATCTATTGCATTTTGTGCAATCTGGAAGCATGTCCAATTTAGAAATTTGTTTTGGTCCCATATGATTCTGTTTAAAGCAAGTTTTACTGTATATATAGTTGTATCAGTTCAAGAGCACAATGAGACATGTGCTATAAAGAAATGTGACAGATACATAAAGGCAACAGTAAAGGCAGTAGGTTTGTACTTGAATAGAGTCAAGTCTTACCTTGAAGATTTTACTGGAAGGTCTCCATCCTGTAACAAAATAATTCAAATGTACAGTATCGTACAATCATCTATATAGTGCTAAATGTCCTGTATGACATGGCTAAAAGTTTATGTGGAAACAAATATATTATTTTACCATTTAACTAGGTATAAAAAATCCAACCAGTTGAGAAATTGTTTAATAATTGAGTTAGAGAACACAGAACTAAAAACTGAAGAGTTCAATAAGTCAGAATATATTATAAAAATGGTCCAGTATTTAACAAAATTAAGAAACATTTGAGAAGATAGTGGGAGGGAAGAAAACGATAACACACTGAGACTTGATATTGATGATGTAACTGGTGGATTCCTTGCTGTAAACTGTATCAAGATTAATGATGATAATAATAAAACACTAAACACACATAGCTTTCAGGATACAGGCTTCTCAGCGACACAATTACATCTGAACATACTTAATTATGGATATTTTATTGTATTTAAAATGCAGGGAATTGGAATAACCCAATATGTAAATGTGCCAATGTCCATTATTGTTACATAGTTGTACATAATGATATCCAGGATTTGAACCACGGATCTCCTGGTTTCCGTCCAGTCTCTCTAACCCATTGAGCTACCATGGCCAACTTGCCGTCCTGACATTAAATTCTCCAATTGACTCATATTTCCCCGTTAAACCACTAGGGGCTCTCGTATCCGAGATACAGTTTGTGGCAACTTACTATCCTAAGTACTTGAGTCCCAAGCTTCATCACTTAACTCTTAATATTTAAGTCAATTGATGGAAATTAACCATTTCTTCACACTAGCCGTATACAGGCTAAGGTTTTGATAGAGTCAACATGAAAAATTCAATGCCTTGGCCAGGATTTGAACCACAGAACTCCTGGGATTCAAGTTCTTATGATGGTAGGTTGCCACAAACGGTGTATCTCGGATACGAGAACTCCTAGTGGTTTACTGAGAAAATATGAATCAATTGGAAAATTTAATGAAAGGATGGCACAATCAGATGTAGTTTTATCTAGGTTTGAAGAAATACTGTCCAGCAAAGCAAAGAAGGTCTCTGCAAGGTATGTGCTCCCGTACAGCGAATGTGTGTGGCAGAGAGCACCTGCTACACAAGCAGCAGACGTTTAAAAAAGCATGCGCCCTATTCACACTGTAAACTAAAACCGAGAAGATTCATTCACAAAAGTAGAAGCCGTCAGAATGTTTCTGAATGGTCTGTAACTGTACTGACATGGGGTGTCATAAACCTGTCCTGGGAGGGTGTGGGAACCTTCGCCAACCCCCCCTGCGTCTCACCCCTCAGAGACTA
Organism: Mantis religiosa; assembly: GCA_030765055.1. Lineage (NCBI taxonomy): Eukaryota > Metazoa > Arthropoda > Insecta > Mantodea > Mantidae > Mantis > Mantis religiosa. The sequence goes on from CM060959.1 coordinate 120,989,996, forward strand.
TCTCTCCTGTAAATCCCATTCATGTATACATCAAGGGAAAGAGGGAATATTACTTGCATCTCAGAAGTACTTATCAATAACTCCCCCTACTTGTTTTTAGTTGATTCCGAACACAATGTTAAAAACTCATCCAAAATAGCATTTCTGTTACAGATGCTGGTAAATAGCACGGTATATGCAATTCCTAAGCCTGAAACAATTTTGGTTTTCATTTTGTGTCTCTTGCCTCTTGCATTAATTTTACTTTCTGATCTATAACATTCCCATCATCTTTTCTCCAGGACAGATTAAAAGTAACTTAGAAGTGAAAAAGAAAACCGCTGTTCAACGTAAACACCAGTTAAAGAAAACTATCTTTACTTCTCTTTGTGGCAGTGACATTGTTGCACAAATAGGGTATATAAGCAAACATTTGTCTTATTTTTGCCGCTGAAAACTGCATACTCAACTAACATCTTTCTTAGCAGAAATAAGGAATGTTTTGAGTTTCTTTTCAGATAGCATATGCTGTGTGTGTGTGCGTGCATATTTTTTTTACTTATGAATTTATTATACAGCATATTCCATTACATAGTGAGTAATTCTATATGCTTGGGTGCACAGTTCCATTAAACTTTGTTTTCACTATTGTATTACATGTTATCACATTTCCTCGAGACTTACAATTCTATAAATTAATATAAGTATTTGCGTCCCACTTGACTATTTACAGATTATCGAAGTTGATACTGTTTACAAATATACTGAAACTTTTGGTGTGTTTTTATATAAGTTCCTTTTTTTCTACTGTACAGTATCCACCAGCAATTGCTATTGCTCTCTTTAGATTTTCCCTTCCTTTGTCTAATAGATTACACTCAAAGATTAAGTGGTCCACAGTTTGTTCATTTTGGTTGCACTTACACATTGGGTTGTCACTTATTTTAAATCAGTGGCAGTACACTTTAGTTTTCCCGTGACCTGTTAACAGTGACGTTAGATTTGATGTTAATTTTATTTTAGTTTTCGTCCTGTCATTTATGTTGGGAAAATAGGATTTTGTAATTTCACCTTTTGATGTTTGTTGCCATTCTTGTTGTCATTTTTCCATACTTGAGCGCTTTAGCCTGCTGATTACTTCACTTTTCGGTATTTTGTTGTAGGTTACTTCTAACACATTATCTTGTGCTGCTTCCTTTGCAAGTTGATCTGTTATTTCATTCCCATGATGTCCTACATGTGCCTTTATCCATCTTAGGTTAATCTTCCAATTCCTTTCTTGTAGCTTCCCGAGTCGATTCCTAATACTGTGTATTAATTCTTTGTGGATTTTAAGGTTATTGATGGAATCCAATGTTACTTGACTGTCAGTATATATTCTTACGGTTCTCTTTTCCTTTTTTATATATTTTAATTCGTCAATGTTTTCTAGAACTTTTATGATGGCTTGTTGTTCTGACTGGTTGTTTGAGCAGTTATTGTATAGTTTATATTTTCTTTGGTGAACAAGTTCATTATTGATGAATATTGCAACTCCTGATTCAACACCCATCTCACTCTTGCTGCCATCTGTGTGTCTGTGTGTGCGCTTGCGTGCGCGTGAGTGTGTTTTTTTATTTTTATTCATTTATTATACAGCATATTCCATTACATAGTGAGTAATACTATATGCTTGGGTGCACAGTTACATTAAATTTTGTTTTCACTATTGTATTACATATCACATTTCCTCAAGACTTTAAATTCTTTAGACTAATATAAGTATTTGCATCCCACTTGACTATTTACAGATTATCGAAGTTGATACTGTTCACAAATATACTGAAACTTTTGGTGTGTTTTTGTATAAGTTCCTTTTTTTTCTAGTGTCCAGTGTCCACCAGCCATTGTTATTGCTTTCTTTAGATTTTCCCTTTCTTTGTCTAACAGATTACACTCAAAGATTAAGTGGTCCACAGTTTGTTCGTTTTGGTTGCACTTACATGTTGGATTGTCACTTATTTTAAATCGGTGGTAGTACACTTTAGTTGTGCGTGGTTTTTTTTTTTTTTTTTTTTTTTTTTTTTTGCAATTTACGTCCTCCAACGTTAAGTCATATCGGACGATGAATGGAATGGGTGAAATGTTGCTCAAATGAGCTCGGGGTCCATAGAGCTTAGAGTTAGCCGACATTCGTCTTTCAGGATAAGGGAAAACCCCGGAAAAACCTTATCCAGGTAACTCACCCTGACCGAGGTTCGAACTCGGGACCTCTTGAGCGTGAGGCAGACATGCTACCGAAGCAGGCGGTGAGTGTGTGTGTGTGTGTGCGTGAGTGTCTCTCTCTCACATTTCCTTACATTGTCAAACACTTTATTTCCATTACAAAATTTAATAGGTATGGTAGATACAATCATATTAGCATACAAGAAAAGTGTTACAATTCTTTTGGCTCAGTAAACTGCCATCAAAGACAAACTTTCTTGTATTTTGTACATTTAACACTATTCATTAGATATGGTGCAAATGCAGTTGTAAACTCTCATCCAGATCTGTTACATCAAAATATCATACTGTATAGATGTAATATTTTCTGACAGAACAAAAAGGCTGGCTCTCAGTTAAACTACCCAACATGACATGGTTTAAAGCTTTAAATAATCTTCACAAAAGGTAAAGGCATACGGAGGCAGTGAGTATTGTAGACTCAAATCCTAAGCCTGCCCCTCCTACCAGCACTGCCAAATGTGATACATGCATCTTACATGCCTGAACTGAGAACATCATGTTCATTAATTACGCTTAGATAAATATTTGAAAATGACTAATCATAACCGTACAAAATCCTCTCTCTACAATATTTAGAATGCGAGAGATGCATGTTTTATCTTTCTTATGGTTATGGTTACCCAACATCCATCCATCCAACACAGATAAGCCTGAAAAACAACAACATTCCTTTCTTACAACGCATATCACAAGCATAAATAAACGTTGCACCTACTCACGAAATTTAAACAGATCAAATGAATGTTAAGTTTGTTTTCAGAGTACTCGTGTGCTAGTTTGTTAAAGTGATTGGCATTGTTAAGTCGTGTGTTCAACTCAAGCTGAAATATTCTTAATATTACACTAAATTATTATTATTATTATTATTATTATTATTATTATTATTATTATTATTATTATTATTATTATTATTATTATTATTATTATTATTATTATTATTATTATTATTATTATTATTATATACATTTTCTCCACTGTTTGTGATCTGAATGTGGGAACATAGCCCTCGAAGGTGGGAGAAGTCATTTTTCGATCAACAAATATGAAGTGATTCATTCTCAGAGCAGAAAAAACATTTAATATAAACAAGATGTTACGAAATATCTCCAATCCATAATATAGAGCAAGTATAGATTTTTCAAAAACCCAGCAATTAACTGTAAAATCTTGTGGTGTAGGTAGTACAGACAGTGTCACAAATTTGTACTAAAGCAGCTTCATCCTTAGAAAATGAGAGTGTGCCTATATTTCAATCTCTTGGAAAGACCCACAAATTTGGAAAGCGACTTACTGGAAGTTGGAAACCATGCTTGCTGTTCCACTGCTGTGACATGTGTCAAGGTTAGATTTTAATGTCTCAGGAATATTTAATGTGCTCTTTAATTATGGAAAAAATAGGCAGAAGCTTTGCTGGCCTGTAAAATGTGCTATGTACAGATTCTTTGCTGCTACACACACTACACTTGGCAACAGCGCTCCGTTAAAGCATTGGCCAGCATTCATATGCCTTTAACTTTTGCGAGAGGTATGGGTGAGTTGCCTATTGCCTTCAGGTCCTTGACTGCAGTTACCATTCATTGTTTATTTTACATGTAGTAGATTGTAATATTCTACAATGGCACACAATATGTTGTGTTGATTAGGGCAGCGACATTGGAGCGGTTTCGTGTGTTGGGAGGCACGTGGTAGTGGACTGATTTGAATGGAAGGGTTGGGTAAACCGTACGTTGTCACAGTAAGCGACACACAGAGTTCACGTAAAGGAAAGGTTACAAACGTCCACAGGTTTACAAAGGTATGTATTTGAGTATGGGGACCATGTTTTCTCTGTTTTTCTTGAAAACCTTTATTGTAAACCTTGCAATAAAACAATTGCTCATAGTAAACCGAGTAATGTGCTACGACATGTCAGCATTGTGTTGCCAAATGTGCAAATTCATCGCTTCAAGACGTACTTCCATTAAATCAAACATTTGATGAAGAGCTATGCACAGCATGTATTTCTGACGATATTCCTTTACATAAACTACAGGGTACAAAGTTGCGTGCATTTTTAGAAAAGTACACTAACAAACCAATTCCGCATCCTACGACTTTACGTACGTAGTATGCAAAAAAATGTTACGATAAGTGCATTGATGGTATAAGAATGAACCTAAATAACCGCAACATATGGGTTTCAATGGATGAAACAATGAATGTTGTTGGGGGATTTGTGTTAAATGTTTTTGGAACACTGGACACAGAAGGCCCCACTGGACTGTATCTTCTAACAAGTGACGTCAGTGTTGCAAATGATTCTACTTTAAGTGCAGTATTTGACAATGCCATGAAAATACTATAGCCATCAGTTGTGAAACATGATAGAGCACGACTGCAATAGCATACCCTGGCACCATTTGGACACTACCATGCCGCATCAGTGACCTTTAACCCTTATTGCTCTAACCTGACATTTCCTATTCTATACAATATCCGCATGTTCCCGCTCCAATGTCACAGCCCTCCTCTAACTGCAATAGGCTTCTAGATAACTTACCTTAGTATTATCCCAAACTGATGTTTCTGCATGTAACTGCCAAGTTTCTACTTTCATTTCTATTTTGTTACACATTTTATGATCACTGTTGTACTTATTATCCATGATTATAGGATTCTCTGAAAGACATTCTTCCTCATTCTGTTCAACTCCATTTGTGCTATCTACCTCGCAGTTGTAATTGCTTGTAGCAGTTTCGGTCTTAATCTGCTTTGCAGATTCTTTGATAAAAGTAGTCTCTGATTTAATTTCTGTTTTGACTGTCATGTCACAATCAGTATCCAGAAGTACATCATCAGTACTTGTCTTCATATACACAACATTCTGAAAGAACATTCTCTCGTTCTCTGAGGCTATGTCATCTGTGAGGGGATCTTCTTCTTTGATTTCTATTTTCTTAGCCATTTCTAGTAGCTTTTGAACCAAAAGTAAACTTTATTTTCAGAACCAAATCTGTAAAGAAACAAACATTAATTATACGTAAAAAATAATAAGTTTTACCATCACCTTCTCTGAATCCATCAATAAATGTTCAAACTACACTAGACACCACTGTTCTCTTATTGTACAAACAACACCTTGGGAATACAATACAAATAAAATATTTAGTGATCCTTTTCCACATATCTTAAGAAGTTGATGGCAATTCTTCTATCTTTTCTAATTCAAATTAATTTCATGAGCATTTGCCCACATCTTCAGTCAAACACACTTTGTCCTCAAACACACTTCGTTGTCAAGGATACCATGTATTTACGTATTAGCAACATCTGAAAATGAAACAAACCTAAAAACAGAATCAATTGCTGGTATGTCAAAATTTATTTCGCAATTTTTATTTTTTAGAATAAATATTTTTTTCCTAAACCATTAAATCTACAGGAATATTTAATTGTTTTAATAATTTAACTTTGGGATTTATCTCATGGTTAAATGACCAAAAATGATCTACCATGGCCGATTTATCAATTTGTTTCTATCTAATGTTATGAAAATGTTCTTTCTTTCTGGTTCCCAAACTATGTTTCGTCTTTCCAATATAAACCTGATCACAATCTAAGCAATTAAATTGATAAATACCATATTTTTTATTATTAAGAATTTTATCTTTTATAGAAAATTGTAATAAATTTTTAATACTATATTTAATTTGAGGAACTAACCTATACCAACTTCTTTAAAATAATTTTGAAAATGTTTATTAACACAAGGATGGTAAGTAAATTCTTTAAATTTATAATCATCTTTTTATTTTTTTAAATAAAAACGAAATGTAGTTTGGAAACCAGAAAGAAAGAACATTTTCGTAACAAATTGAAACAAATTGAAAATCGGACGTGGCAGATCCTTTTTGGTCATTTCACCATGAAATAAATCCTGAAGTTAAATTATTAAAACAATTAAATGTTCCCATAGATTTAATGATTTGGGAAAAAATATTTATTCTAAAAAATAAAAATTGCATAATGAATTTTGACATACCAGCAATTGATTCTGTTTTTAGGTTTGTTTCATCTTCAGATGTTGGTAATATGTAAATACATAGTATCCATGACAACGAAGTGTGTTTGAAGATGTGGGCAAATGCTCATGAAACTAATTTCAATTAGAAAATATAGAAGAATTGCCATCAACATCTTAATATAAGTGAAAAGAATCACTAAATTTTTTATTTGTATTGTCACCCAATTATCGGAAAGCCCGACCAACGACAGCTGAGAAGGGACCAGAGGCATCCAAGCCACACCCACCCATTAGTCTCAGTCACTGAGGGGATGATTAGGGAAGCGTCACTTCTCGCTGGCTGCCTCTTCCCCCTTCCACTGCCATCTGGAACCTTCGCGGTGATTCACTGTAACCAGAGACTTCTAGAAAACAGTGATATTCCTATAAAAAGGGATGCAATGCGTGAGGACAGCCAGTTCTTGGCGAGCAGCGAAGCAGCGCCGTGCTAGTGTACGGAGGAGAAGACTGTGTACGTGCGTCGGAGGAGTTTACGTAATCGCGAGTGCAAGTGGAACTGTAACGGACGAACTGGTGAATCGAAATTGTGTGCATTACGTAATTCTGTGTCATTGGCAAGTGTTCAACTGTAAGTTGGTGGAAATAAAGAACATTTTTGAGTGGTGCAATTGGACCTTTCATTTCACGAACCCACAGTCACACAGGTGTCAGGAAGCGGGACGACGTCACAAAACATTACAGCCATGGACGCAGCATTGGAAAAGATTTTGGAGAAGATGATGGAAATGAAGGCGGAACTGACAGAAATAAAGACGGCGAATGAAAACCTAACTGCAAAAACAGAAGCAGCGAATAACAGCCTGGCCACGAAGCTGGAGACTACAAATAACAACCTGGCCGCGGAACTTAAATGAACACGGCCAACGACAACATCACCGAGAAGATGAAAGAAATGAAGGCCGAATTAACAGCGAAGACGGAAACGGCAAACAACAACTTGGCCACAACAATGACCGCAAAGATGGCCGAACTGACCACGGAAATGGAGGCGAACGAGGTCCTCCCCGCCAAATTTGAGGAACAGTTGGCCGGCGTGAGGGATGACGTCACGAAGATGGACAAGCGGATGGGTCAAGTAGACGACCGCCTTAATGATTTAGAGGAAAAGGGCGACAATAACGCCAAGACCCTGGACGCCGTGGTGGAAGACATCGACGACCTTGCGAACCGCGTAAACCACCTGGAGGGAAAGACCGACAGCAGCATCAAGTCCCTGAACGCCATGGTGGAGGACGTCGTCGGCAGGAAGCTGAAGGATGTGAAGGCCGACGCGCCGGGACGCGACACATCTGCGCGCGTCAAACCTCCCTAGTATGACGGCGCGTCAACGTTTGAAGTCTTCCGCCGCCAGTTCGATGCAGTGGCCAAGCACAACAAATCGTCGCCAGATGAGGCCACACAGTTAATAGCCAGCCTCCAGGGACGGGCCGCGGAAGTCCTAAACGCGGTGCAGACAACGGCGGCGCCCAAGGACATCTGGGAGGCCCTGGAGAATCGTTTCGGAAACCACCGCTTAGCCGCAGCGTACCGCAGCCAGCTAAAGGCAAGGTCACAGCAGCCGGGGGAGACGCTGCAGGAGTTCGCCTTGGCAGTTGAACAACTGGCAAGCAAGGCCCTAGTCGACCTCCCACCGTGTCCCGGGAAGCTGCCTACAGCTTCGTTGACGGGGTACGGGACACGGAGATTCGTCAGCGCCTAATGCTCGGCGATTATAAAACAATCCAAGAGGCGCTAACGGCAGCATTAAGGACGGAGGCGACCAAGCTAACAGCTATCCCGAGGTCGAGAACGAGGAGTGTCCGCTACACCGGAGACAGAAGACCAGCCGCGGGACGCCGGCGAACACCTAGTGGCCTCCCCATAGGGGAGGGGATCCGTCCCCTTGAGCTGCCAAAGTGCGGGCGCTGCGGACCCTTAGCACTCGTGGTACCTCTGACGTTACTAGAGGAACCTCGGGCCGAACAGCCGATCCCCTCCTTCGGGAGTTCGGATTGGGATGGACTCGAAGGGGCAGTGTGTTCCCGAAATCCGTGGGGATCGGGTACGTCTTCGGACGGGGTTGGGGGAAGCCATTAATTCTCCCGGGTACTAGCCTGCAAAGCTAGTAGGTGTGCTAGATCACCAGGCGGCCCCACCGAGGTCATATCGGTAGTCTTCACCTATGGTGTTGGCGCGCGTAAGTTGCGTATCCACTTCCATCCCGTCTTGAGTCCATAGGACCAGATGGGGGGGGGGCTTGTTAGTCTCTAGATCTTGCCCTATGGAAAGCCCCACGGAGGACGCCGAGCGCCCCTTGTGACAGCTCGGATACTCCCTGGTTGAAGGAGGCCCGGGTCCAGTTCCTACGGGTTCAGGACTAATGGGAGTAGAACCTCTGGGCTCAACCTAGTGGCCTGTGTTGGGGGTGTGGACAGCCCGGACACCTGCAGAGAGACTGCCCAAACTAGGAAGACCAGCCGGAAAACGAGTAAGGGCCGTCGTGGAGAGGGGCACCTCGACGCCATCACCACCATCCCCTCGAGTGACACTGCGCGCCGTCAGCCGGCGTATGGATGACAGCCTCATCGCGGACGGTTGGGTAAGAGGAAAGCCGTGCCTCGTGCTGGTGGACACCGGGGCGGCCGTGACCATCATCAGACCTGACGTGGCGAAAGGTTTGCCGACAAGGAAGCCGAGCCGACCATACCAGCTCGTCACGGCATCGGGCGACACCTTGCTTGTGGAGGAGGCCCTGCTGAAGCTGACCTTGCGAAGGAGCACCGTACGTCTGTGGGTGTTCGTCGCGAAAGTGCCTGAGGAGGTGATACTTGGATTGGATGACCTCAGGAGCCATGAGGCGACGGTCGACGTCGGCAAGAAGGTCCTGCGGCTCAACGGAGAAGAGGTTATACTCCGTCAACCAGAAGAGCGCGTTAAAATTTGCAGGGTCGTCTTGAGCGAAGACGTGGTTGTCCCCGCGAGGAGCGAGATTGTGGTGACGGCGCGACTGGAAGGCCGGAGAACCAGGAACATGATGCTGGACGAGAAGACGCCTGTACACGGACTGTGTGTAGCCAGGGCATTGCTGCCGTGCCAAGGGGAGGTGCCAGTGAGACTGCTAAATCCAACGGACACCGATCACGACGTCCAGGCCGGCACGGAGTTGGGAACGTGCGAGCCCGTGGTGAGCGTAACAGCAATCGACAAGACACAGGAGCCGGTGCCGGAACAACACCTGGGGCCCCGGCTAGAAGGCTTACTGCAGAGGGCGGCCGACCACCTGACCGCAGAACAGCTGGAGAAAGTTCAACAACTGCTAAGACGGTATCAGCGCATCTTCAGCCAAGGTGATAGTGACTACGGCCGCACGGACAAAGTGCTTCACCGCATCGACACCGGGGACGCCCGGCCTATTCGGCAACCACATAGACGCGTTCCGCTGGCAAAGCAAGGGGCGGTACGAGGCATGCTGGAGGACATGAGATCCAGGGGAGTGATATAAGAGTCTGACAGCCCTTGGTGTTCCCCTGTAGTCTTGGTGACAATGAACGGCGAGCTGCGCTTCTGCGTAGACTACAGAAAGTTGAACGCTGTCACCCGGAAGGGCTGTTTCTCCTTACCCTGGATTGACGACATTCTGGACACGCTAGCTGGTGCACAGTGGTTCTCGACCCTGGACCTGAAGTCGGGCTACTGGCAGGTAGCTCTAGACCCAAGAGACAACGAGAAGACCGCATTCTCGACAGGCCAAGGGCTGTGGCAGTTCACGGTTATGCCCTTTGGCCTCTACCTTCCAACGCCTCATGGAGTCAGTGATGAGAGGGCTGACTGACGATGCCTGCCTGCTATACCCGGACGACATCATCATCGTCGGGAAGACTTGAAGATCACCTCGAGAATCTTAGTAAGGTGCTACAGAGACTGCAGGCGACCAACTTGAAGCTGAACGCGAAGAAGTGCCAGCTCTTCCGCAAGGAAGTGAACTACTTAGGCCACATAGTCTCAGCATCCGGAGTGGCCACAGACCCGGAGAAGACACAGCCTCTGAGAGATTCGCCTCACCCAAAGGATAAGAAAGAGTTGCGCAGTTTCCTGGGGCTGTGCAGTTATTACCGCCGCTTCATAAAGGGGTTCTCCAATATCGCAAAACCCCTCACCCGCCTGACAGAGGAACACCGGCCTTATGTGTGGACAGAGGACGCCGAAAACGCTTTCCAGCACCTAAAGGAGACCCTGTGCAGTGCTCCAATTCTGGGTTTTCCACAACCGGGTGGCGCCTTCATTGTGGACACCGACGCCAGCGACCATTGCACTGGAGGTGTCCTATCGCAGATCCAGGACGGCCATGAGCGGGTGATAGCCCACTACAGTAAGACGCTATCCAAGGCAGAGAAGAACTACTGCGTCACCCGACGAGAATTATTGGCGGTAGTAAAGACCTTGGAGCACTTCCACAAGTACCTGTACGGTCAGCCATTCCACCTGAGGACTGACTTTTCCGCCCTAACCTGGCTATTGAGCTGTAAGAACCTGGAAGGCCAGACAGCACGTTGGGTCCAGAGGCTGCAGGAGTACGACTTCACCTCGGAGCATCGTAGAGGGAAGAGCCACGGTAACGCAGACGCCATGTCCCGAAGACCCTGTCCAGAAGAGTGCGGCCAGTGCACAAAAGTGGAGGAGGAGCGTGCCGCAGCAGTCCGAGTAGTCACGGCAGTGCCTGCGGATGGCTGGGATAGCGCAGGCCTGAGGAGGGAGCAGCTGGCGGACGCAGACTTGGGGTCACTCTTGAGGGGAGTGGAGGCAGGGACAAGACCAACCTAGGAGGATATCGCACCAAGGAGCGCCACCTACAAGTCGTACTGGGCCCAATGGGACTCGTTGAAGATCAGAGAGGGCGTGCTGTTCCGGATATGGGAATCACCCGATGGGAAGACGCAGAGAGAACAGTTGGTACTTCCCCGGAGTAAGGTCCCGGAAGTCCTGGAGGAAGTGCACGCCGGTACTTCAGGACACCTGAGAGCGAACCGAACGATTGACAAACTGCGACAGCGCTACTACTGGCTGAGGCTCCGAGCAGATGCTGAGAGATGGTGCCGTCAGTGTCACGTGTGCGCGGCGAGTCGCGGCCCCCAGACTAGGAGCCGGGGTCGCATGCAGCAGTACAACGTCGGAGCCCCATTCGAACGGATCGCCGTTGACATTGCTGGACCGTTCCCAGTTTCCGACCGAGGCAACAAGTACCTAATGGTGGTCGTGGCCTAATTCACCAAGTGGCCGGAGGTGTATGCCATCCCAAACCAAGAGGCAAAGACAATCACAGACTGCCTCGTGGAGCAAGTGTTCTGTCGGTTTGGGGTGCCGTTAGAGCTGCACAGTGACCAGGGTACCAACTTTGAGTCCAACCTGATGAAGAAGGCACTACAAAGGCTTTGAGTGAACAAGACCCGCACGACGCTCTACATCCCCAGTCGGATGGCATGGTCGAAAGCTACATCAAGACCTTAGAGGAACACCTGAGGAAGGTCGTGGCCAGCCATCAGCGACACTGGGACGTCAATGTGCCTCTGTTCTTGCTGGCCTACCGCTCGCCTACACACAACACAACTGGGATGACGCCAGCCAGCTTAATGTTCGGCCGAGAGTTACGCCTCCCTTGTGACCTGGCTTGTGGAAGCCCTCCGGAAGCGAAACAGCCAGCGACCGAGTATGTGGAGAACTTGGTGGACCATCTCCACGACATGCACGAGATGGCTCGCCAGAACATCCAGAAGGCGAGCGACCGCATGAAGACCAGGTATGACAGGCAAGCCAACAGCCAAGGGTTCCAGCAAGTTGACCTGGTCTGGTTGTACCGTCCTACCCGCACCAAGGAACGCTGCCCGAAACTCCAGCAGCCATGGCAAGGACCGTACCGGGTGGTGAAGAGGATTAACGACGTGGTCTACCGCATCCAGAAGGTTCCCCGAGGAAAGACTTTGGTGGTACACCTGGATCCTCTAGCCCGCTACGATGGTGCTGTTTGGGACGACCAGCTTTGAGGAGGAAGCAGTGTCACCCAATTTACGGAAAGCCCGATCAACGACAGCTGAGAAGGGACCAGAGGCATCCAAGCCACACCCACCCATTAGTCTCAGTCACTAACTGAGGGGATGATTAGGGAAGTGTCACTTGTCGCTGACCGCCTCTTCCACTTTCCACTGCCATCTGGAACCTTCGCGGTGATTCACTGAAACCAGAGACTTCTAGAAAACAGTGATATTCCTATAAAAAGGGCTGCAATGAGTGAGGACAGTCAGTTCTTGGCGAGCAGCGAAGCAGCGCCGTGCTAGTGTACGGACGAGAAGACTGTGTACGTGCGTCGGAGTTTACGTAATCGCGAGTGCAAGTGGAACTGTAACGGACGAACTGGTGAATCGTAATTGTGTGCATTACGTAATTCTGTGTAATTGGCAAGTGTTCAACTGTAAGTCGGTGGAAATAAAGAACATTTTTGAGTGGTGCAATTGGACTTTCACGAACCCACAGAATCACAGTATTATATATACTATTCCACTGCAGCTAGCTTCATTTTCTGTGTAAACACCTTGGGAAGTTGAATCAGACTTAAGAATTGGACATCAAAGACATGTCCAGGGCTCAAACTACAGATATTTGTCATTCCAGCTAACTTACTGAGATAGTGTGCCAATGTTAAACCTGCTAGTCTATTTAAAATGTCCTGCATAAAGATCAAAGCAACCTCATATATTAGATATACCTAAAATATCCTGATGTACTGGGATCTATTACGCCTAGTGTCTATTTAGTTAACTGTTGTTTCACAATACTCATGTGTGATGAATAATTTGAAAGGTTAAACGTAACTTCTTATAAAATATGCATAAACTATCAGTTAATACAAAAGTATTGGAAAATGCAGTACTTCATGCAGCTATAAAAATGTTTAATGCATTGCCCAATGACTAAAAATTAGAAGATAATTTGGTTTTAAAAAAGGCAAAGAAATTGTTGTTGGAGAATTGCTATTATAGTGTAAGTGAATATCTTACTTATTGTTATTATTGTCATTATGATTATCATCATTATTATGATTATCTGTATGTAAACTTAAATCAGACAGATTACAGTGCTTGTAATAAAGATATGGACCTCTCTATGTACAGTATGCTGAATCATAACAGTAATACGGAGTGTCTGGCACACCCGCTAAATGAAGCCTAAATCCAGTGTTAAATGTAGAAATTTCACTCCCAAATACTGTCATTGTGGAATAAGCTTCTGAAAGTTCAACTAAAATATATCCTGAGGTTAAAGCATTTAGTTTATCACAGCAGACAATGGCATTAGAATTGGGAAGTACAAATGACAGTCATTTTACAAATTTACATCACACATCTGGTTCCTAAGGAGAAAGAATGGAGAAACTTCAAACATGTGATGCAAGATATTCTTGTAAGTTATCAATGTACATGTACAAGGAGACAGAAGAACCAGATATCTGCTAACCTATTGATTCTTGATTTACAGCAGACATACACCTCTATAGCCAGTGTAACCAATCTCTGAAGAAACTCTCCATACACGTATACAGAAACGGTTTAGTACATAACATCTGGAACCAATTAGCAGTAGTAATGTTTGGAAAGTCTTCATAATACTTGCTAAAAATGAATGAGTGAGTGAGTGTGTGGTGTTTTAGGGCCCGTCGACAGTGAGGTCATTTGGGCCTGAAGTAAAAACTAAAAGCTAAAAACTACACAAACCAAACAAAAAACCACACAAACGAGCCTAAGAGCACACAAGACAGGCTAAAAAATAAAAGCAAAATAAAGATTAAAAAGACGTCAAAAATTTCGAGTCAGCACGAAGGGTCAAGAGATTAAAAGCACAAGTCCAGAGTTAAAACGATAAAAAGCACATGAACACAGGGACCAAGAATTTAAAAGCTCTAAAACGAACAAAGCTGAAACACCAGTCAGCCGTTAGTACTAAAAGCAATTTCGGTGACGAACCGCAGTGAATGGATCATCAGCTAAAACCGTGCACATCGTATCCCCCAGGCCGAGAGATTCACGGAATGGAGCGTATGTGGGGCAGTCAATAAACACATGGCGCTCAGTGAGGCGTTCTGAACACGGAGCACACACTGGGGCCGGCTCCCCTTGCGATAGATCGCCATGAGTTGCGTGTGTGTGTCCGATACGCAGCCGGGTATTACCTCGGACCACCTGTTTTTTCTGCAGGAAGTTGTCCAAGGCTGTACGTTATCTTAGATCTCCGGGGATGTGTGCCCTCCAACGCAGTCCAGGAGTGCTGCCAAGCAGATAGGATTTGCCGATGGAAGAAGCGTAGCACATCCTGGTATGACACCGTAATTCGGAAACTCCATGCGGACTTAACGGGCGCATCCGCCTCCTCATTTCAGATAATGCCCACATGGCCGGGGTCCAAGTAAAAACATGATGGGATGATTTTTTTTTTTTTAAATTTACGTCCTCCAACGTTAAATCATATCGGACGGTGAATGAACTGGGTGAAATGATGCTCAAATGAGTCCAGGGTCCATGGAGCTTACAGTTACCCGACATTCGTCTTGAAGAATAAGGGAATACCCCGGAAAAACCTTATCCAGGTAACTCATCCTGAACGAGATTCGAACTCGGGACCTCTTGAGGCAGACACGCTACCATCTACGCTACGGAGGCGGGCGATGATGATGATAATAATAATAATAATAATAATAATAATAATAATAATAATAATAATAATAATAATAATAATAATAATAATAATAATAATAATAATAATAATAATAATAATAATAATAATAATAATAATAATAATAATAATAATAATGTTATTCACCTTTGGAAATGTGTAACAATTTCATGGCTTCGTCAATGAAATTCTAAATTACAAACTACTAGGTTTAAAATCATACTACAATCATAGCATTATTTACGATTCTTGATATACTCAATACATTCTTGCAAACTATAACAGCAGTGATCAATCAAAAAGTTTTTGACTCTCTTCCTAAATCGAATTGGGTGTGTCTGATAACACACTATATGTAAATGAACACTGCTGGATTGGTTTATATTACTTACATACATTCTACTGCATTCAAAGCAGTCAATGTAATACTAGAGTGTTGGGTAGAAGAATATCAGACAGAATTTGATTTCCAAGTTACTGCCATTAGATGTACATGATTTTCATATAAAAAGTAAAATTGTCAAACTTGGCCAAGACATTCAACTTGACAAATGTAAATTAGGACAACAATGGTTTTATACAATAATACATTTACATATATAAAAAGGTGCGGTGGATGATATGGTCAGAATCGCTGAAGTTTGAAAGTCTCAAGTTTTAAGTTCTTGATTTATATCTCAGTAACTTTCTGCCTGCCCGCCTTAGTAGCGTAGATGGTAGCATGTCTGCCTCACGTTCAAGAGGTCAGGGTGAGAGTTCGAATCTCGGTCAGGGTGAGTTATCTGGATAAGGTTTTTTCGGGGTTTTCCCTTATCCTGAGAGACGAATATCGGGTAACTCTAAGCTCCATGGAATCCGGACTCATTTGAACATCATTTCACCCATTTCATTCATCGTCCGATATAATTTAACGTTGGAGGACGTAAATTTACACAAAAAATATGCCTTATTGTTTCACCACTTCTGAAAGGCTTTCTATACTTCTAGATCCTTAGAACTTAACTTTTTTCGCAGTGTTCATCTCTTTCATCTTTAGTAACTTTTTTCCTTAGAAGTTTTCGTCTTTCAAAATCCTCCTTTCTTCTTTACCGTTAGCATCGCTGAGGTTTGGAAACTGATTTCTGAGGTGTACAAAGGCTTCTCCTTTTTGTCCATAGCCCTAACAAAGTACTTCATTAAACCTAATTTTATATGGAGGAACATACTTGACATTGTGCTTTGTATGAGTTTCTCTTAGAAGTCATTCTTTTACAATGTAGTGTAACCCAGCTGAGTGAGCAACAGTACTTTATAAATCCTCCTTGTAGTCCTAATAAAATTAACTACAATGACCTTCAAATCCTCGCATGTGTGCCAGCTGTACTTGCTCTTATTAAGCGTATCTAATAGATAGGACATACATTCATAGCGTCACCGATCGCTTTATTTCGTTGAAGTTGCCACAAGCCAGTGCTGTTCACAGATAGTGCCGCAAGCCGCAGCCGACCACCTGACCGCAGAGCAGCTACAGAAGGTGCGACGCCTGCTGAGACAATACCAGCGCGTCTTCAGCCAAGGCAACAGCGACTACGGCCGCACGGACCAAGTGCTTCACCGTATTGACACTGGTAAAGCCAAGTCTATTCGGCAACCACGTATACGCGTTCCGCTGGCAAAACAAACGGCGGTATGGGACATGCTGTAAGACATGAGATCCAGGGGAGTAACTGAAGTCTGACTGTCCTTGGTGTTCCCCTGTTGTCTTTGTGACGATGTAGAACGGCGAGCTACGCTTCTGCGTGAAATACAGGAAGTTGAATGCTGTCACCAGGAAGAACTGTTTCCCCTTACGCCGGATTGACGACATCCTGGACACGCTTGCTGGTGCGTATTGGTTCTCGACCCTGAACCTTAAGTCGGGTTTCCGGCAGGTGGCTCTGGTCCCGAGAGACAAGGAGACCGGATTCTCGAAAGTCACGGGGCTTTGGCAGTTCAGTTATGCCCTCTGATCTCTGCAACGCACCAGCTACCTTCCAACACCTCATGGAGTAAGTGGTGAGAGGACTGACTTATGACGCCTGCCTGCTATGCCTACCATCATCGTCACCAAGACTTTGGAAGCCCATCTCGACCACCTGAGCAAGGTGTTAAAGAGACTGCAGGCGACCAATCTGAAGCTGAACGCGAAGAAGTGCCAGCTCTTCCGCAAGGAAGTCAACTATTTGGGCCACATAGTCTCACCAACTGGTGTGGTCACAGACCCGGAGAAGACAAGGGCCGTGAGAGATGAGCCTCGCTCGAAGGATAAGCGGGAATTGTGCAGCTTCCTGGAGCTATTCAATTATCACCGTCGCTTCATAAAAGGGTTTTCCAACATCGCCAAACCCCTCACCCGCCTGACGGAAGAACACCGAAGGCGCTTTGCAGCAGCAGAAGCAGACACTTTGCAGTGCTCCTATACAAGGCGACGCCTTCAATGTGAACATCGACGCCAGCGACCATTGCGTTGGAGGCGTCCTATCCCAAGTCCAGGACGGCCACGAGCGAGTGATAGCCCACTACAGTAAGACGCTATCCAAGACATAGAACTACTGCGTCACCGGACGAGAACTACTGGCAGTTTTAAAGACCTTGGAGCACTTCCACAAGTACATATTCGGTCAGCCATTCAACCTGAGTGACCACTCCGCCCTAACTTGGGTACTTGGCTTTAGAAACCTGGAAAGCCAGACAGCCTGTTGGATCGAGAGGCTGCAGGAGTACGATTTCAGCTCTGAACATAGTGGAAGAGCCACGCCAACGCAGACGCCATGTCCCGAAGACCCTGCGCAGAAGAGTGCGGTCAATGCACGAGAGTGGAAGAGAAGGAGCGTGCCGCAGCTGTCACAGTGGTCACGGCAGTACCTGCGGACGAATGGGATAGCGCAGACCTGAGGAGGGAGCAGCTGGCGGACGCCGACTTGGGGCCACTCTTGAGAGAAGTGAAGGCAGGGACAAGAGCAACCTGGGAGGACATCGCACCCAAAAGCGCTGCGTATAAGTCATACTGGGTCCAATGGGACTCGCTGATGACCAAAGAGAGCGTGCTGTTCCGGGTATGAGAATTACCCGATGGGAAGACACAGAGAGAGCAGTAGATAGTTCCCCGGATTAAGGTTCCGGAACTCTTGGAGGAAGTGCACGCCGGCACTTCAGGAGGCCACCTGGGAGCAAACCGAACGATCGACAAACTTCGACAGCGCTACTACTGGCTGAGGCTCCGAGCAGACGCTGAGATGGTGCCGTCAATATCACGTGTGCGCGGCAAGTCACAGCCCCCAAACTAGGAGACGGAGTCGCATGCAGCAGTACAACGTCGGAGCACCGTTCGAACGCATCGCTGTCGACATAGCCGGACCATTCCTAGTGTCCGACCGAGGCAACAAGTATCTGATGGTGGCCTTGGACTACTTCACCAAGTAGCCGGAGGTGTATGCCATCCCGAAACTGGAGGCGAAGACAATCACCGACTGCTTTGCGGAGCAACTGTTCTGCCGTTATGGGGTACCGTTAGAGCTCCACAGTGACCAGGGTACCAATTTTGAGTCCAACCTAATGAAGGAGGCCCTAGAAAGACTTGGGGTGAACAAGACCCGCACAACACCTTTACACCGCAGTCGGACGGCATGGTCGAGAAATACAAGACCTTATAAGAACATCCGAGCAAGGTCCCAGCCATAAGCGAGACTCGGACGTTAAGGTGCCACTGTTCTTGCTGGCCTACCGCTCGTCAACTAACACCACTGGGATGACGTCAGCCAGCTTAATGTTCGGCCGAGAGTTAGGCTTCCTTTCTGACCTGGCTTTTGGGAGTCCTTCGGAAACAAAACAGCCAGCAACCGAGTATGTGGACCATCTCCACGACATGCATGAGATGGCTCGTCAGAACATCTAGAAGGCGAGCGAAAGCATGAAGACCCGGTACGACAGGCAAGCCAATAACCAAGGGTTCCAACAAGGTGACCTGGTCTGGTTGTACCGCCCTACCCGGACCAAGGGACGCTGCCTGAAACTTCAACAGCCGTGGCAAGGACCGTGCCGGGTGGTAAAGAGGATTAACGACGTGGTCTACCGCATCCAGAAGGTGCGCCAAGGAAAGATGCTGGTGGTAACCGTCTGGCCCGCTACAATGGTGCTGTTCGGGATGACCAGCCTTGAGGAGGGAGCAGTGTCACTGATCGCATTATTTATCGCATTATCAGGCAAGTACACTTGCCTGGGTATATTCACTTCCACGTGCGACTGCGGGAACTAATTTGTGAATCTACTGCAACAGCAGCCAAAACATTAATTTCTCCTACATCTCCAGTCACCTGTTAGTGTTACGTTTTCTTGATGTTACACTATCACTTTCATGTAACTTGTTGAAGAGGTTGATATATAACTGCCGACATGGTTGACATGTATTGGGATATCTTTCCATAAACACCACACAAGAACGAAGTACATTCTTCCTTCACTCTTTGTACACAATGAGCATGTCCGCTTTTTCTTCTTTGTAAATCCCATCTTCATTCACAACCTACTGCTTGAACTATCACTAACAGTGCACAAATGAACTGCGACAATATGTAAACAAACCATAACATAGCGACTAAGCCGGTTGAATGGAACACCTAATTGTGTGTAAAAGTTTCACAATAAGATATCTCGTGAACTATGGGCACTATAATCCTGTGGAAAACATTATCACTCTAATTTACTGTACTTCTGTTTCTTATGTAATTGGGCATTGTTTCATTTAAAAAGTGTGTTTACTCCAAAATATACCTTCTAAATGTTAATAAAACTATTTATAGGTTTAAACTACGAGCTCCTGCTACCAAACAATACTGCGAAACCATACATCAACAGCACTTTCTATTTTGGAAATATTGGTGGTGCACGTTTTAGGTGATTCACGCTGTATTTTACCAGAACAGAAAGACTATTAGCCATACACGATTAATTCTCTTTTGTAAGGGATATTAAAAAATAAAGGCTTTGAGCCTCTATGCTGATTTCCAATAATAGGCTAATCTCAGTATTGACAGTCTTTTCTAAAATAACAGAGTACACTCTGGTTAAGGCATACTGGGGTTAAACAATATTTTCCTATCATACTAGTTCAATTTTAGATAAACGAACATACTGAACTATTGATGGGAAGATAGCACCCGCAGAGTTGTTTGAATACTTTACAAAGTTGATCGGCGAGCAACCTAAAGTTAGCTTTAAAAAATGGATTTGGGATGGGGAGGTACTGCAAGATAATAGATTAGATGCGGAAGTCACAGTAGACAAAGTGAATTTACAAGTAAAAAAGGTTAAAAAAGAACATGGCTGGGGGCTTTGATGGACTACCAGGAGAGTTCTGGAAGGAATATGGTAAAATAAATGAAGGTATAAGAGTCATGACGAAATTTCTAGAAAAAATAAGGCAAGTTAATAGATTTCCAGAAAATTGGAAAGTACTATTACACCAATTTACAAAGGCAAAGGAGAACTTAGTAAACCGAAAAATTATTTACTAGCAATATTAGGGAAAATTTACACAGGAATAATATCTGAAAGATTACAAACATGGGCGGAGGCAGAAAAGAAGCTATCAGAATTTCAATCAGGATTCAGGAAAGGGAGGACAATAGATAATGTACTAATTATTAGAACAATAGTAGATAAAGTACACAAGTAGGAAAAGAGGGAAAGTATATATGTTTTTTGTAGATTTTGAAAAAGCTTTTGATACAATAGTGAGAGAAGCACTATGGTGGAAATTAAAAAAGAAAGGAGTCAGCAAGAAATTTATTATAGGGCTAGAAAACATTTCTGAGGGAATAAAGTTTGAAACAAGAGTAGATAAGAATGGGATAACAGAATTAGTGGAGCAGAAAATGGGATTAAGACAACTTGTTCATTGATGATATAATTGAGAGGGTTGAAAAAAGTAACAACCATTGCCCAATTATTAGGAATAAGGTAATACCAGGGCTACTATTTGCAGATGATTTGGTAATAGCATCTTTAACAGCGGTAGGATTACAGAGAGCAATTAATGAAATTAGCAGCTACTGTAAAGAAAGGGGGATGAGAATCAATCTAAGCAAGTCAAAAATAGTAATGTTTAAGCAGGATGATAAGTTAAGAAAAGATGAAAAGTGGTATCTAAATGAGCAAAAAGTGGAGGTGGTATAGTTGTGCTGTTCAAATGGTTGCCATGGATTTATCTTTGGTAATAGATACCTCTCAGATAACACACTGATTACTCCACGTGAAGTAAACATCTATGTCATTTGTGATTCCTGCAAATTCCATTGGCTGAAGTGATGCATTCATTGGTGTTTAGCACACGAACGAGGGGCGCGTCAGTACCCATCTCACTGTTACTGGAATAACCAGGCATTATCTGAGAGGTTTCTGTTAACAAAGATAAATCTATGGTAACCGTTTGAACAGCGTGATTATAAAGGAGTTTGACTATTTAGGGATGAGACTGTGCTACAATGGAAGCTGGGGAGCACATGGAAGAAAGATAAGAGTGAAAGGGAAGATAGCGATGTCTGGGGTAAGGAGCTGTAAATATAAATTACCAGATATGTTAGTAAAGTGGCATGAAAGAATCTATGAAGCAATAGTAGAATCAAAAATGACATATGGTGAGGAGTTGTGGGGGTCAATGCTGAACATACATATGAACAGTTCTGTAAAGAGATACTAGGTTTGAATAAAACAACGCCAAATGGAGTAGCTAGAGTGGAACTTAAAAGACCTTGCAGGAGTGGGGTAATTATAGAAAGATGTTTAAAATATTGGTATAGATGTATAAAAAAGGATGATAATACATTAAAGATCTGTCTAGAACATCAAAAGAATTCAACATGTAGGAACAGCTGGTGGGCAGAGCTAGAGAGAACGCTGGCTAAAATAGGAATGGGGGATATCTGGCAAGAGAGTGAAAGAAATGTAAAAGGTTTTTGGATAATTATTAAGAATAGGATAGAGGATATTGACAGACAAGTGACGTGGGGAAATCTGATAAGTAAGAAATCACTAAATGTATACCTGAAAAGGGAAACATATAGACATATGTGATAGATATGAGAGGGAGGGTTTAGCTTGGTCCCCCCAGGGGCCTACTTTGGTAGGTACGGGTTTGGCACACCCGGAGTCCCGAGCCAACAGTCTTCCTCGTGTGGGCTCCTCTTCGTGGTTGAGGGAGACGGTCAACAGGCCCACCCATGTGTAGGCCGTGCGTGGAGACCCGTGGAGAAGGTTTTTGGATTCTTGTCTAGTTTAGAGTTTAGGATTTAGTGAACGAAATTTTTAGTAGGTTTTGATTGATGTTTTTTATGTACGTGTATTTTAATAGGTTTTGTTACACTTGTATACCTTTTAGAAAGTTTTATATCTGGCTTTTGCCGTGACTAGTTTTTTAAAGGGCGCTGATGACCGCCGTAGTTGAGCGCCCTTATATATATATCATCATCATTTAGCTTGGTTAAGTACAGGAGCCATATTGAGATGGGGTTCACCAAAGGAGTGCATTCTATGTGGAAAGAAAATAAGTTTAGAACATTATGTAGTGGAGTGTAAAGAAATTGAAAACTGGAGGAAATTAATATGGGATAAGAACTGGGATAATAAAGGGGCTTACGTTGTAACAATAAAAAGGCTTACGTTGAAAAGAGAGAAAAGATTAAGGGAGGTGGGGAAATTTGCTGACAAAGTCAAAGACAAAATGGTTGAGGAGGTCGAGGAAATAAGAGGTAGAGAAATGGAAGACACAATCAGGACATTAGGTCAAGGTCGTATAAGGGCTAGGATAGAGGTTTAACGGCCAGGGAACCAACACCACTATCAGCCCATAATATAAACAGCTGACAAATTTGTACCTAGATTAGAATTGTCGAATTTGTAATTCAGATTGTAAGATATGTAAGTACAAATAAATATTATTATTACTAGCTTCCAAATTAGTAAAAGCCTCAGATAAAAAAGAACTACAATTATAAACACTTTGTGATTTAGCTATGGAATTTGACAACCTACAATAGTTAGAATTTAATGGTTTCAATGAGATCTCTATTAATTAGTTTAAAGTATTTCTTAAACAACATCTGGGAAACCAAGATAAATGGATATGATTTGGAATCTACCGTTATTATGCAAGGTGTTTCACAAGCCTGTATGCTTGAGTCCTTGTTATGTTTAATAGTTATAAATGGCTTGTCATTAAATCTAAGCAAAGAGCCAACAGATGTGCTCCTTACACATGGTACCAGTGTACCTGTATCAGAAAAGTTACATCGGTACTTAAGAGACACTGTCAATAAAACATTCAAAAAGTTCAAATTTGGTTTGAAGCAATTAAACTGTCAACTTTATTAAGTTTAAAATAAAGCATAAGTGGCAAATGGAATTAGCAATCAGATACGACAGTCTCAGAAGACCCAGTTGCAGAAAACAAATAAAAGTCGCTCTATGAAAGCTTAGCTCTGATTGCTTTGTACTAAGAAATGTAAAATGTCTGCTCAACCAAAATGATTTAAAAATAGTATATTTTGTGTATTTTCACTTCTTGTGGTTATATGGAATTGTCTTCTTGGGTGATTCAGGCACAGCAAGCAAATATTGGTATTACAAAGAGAACAATTTGAAGTGTTTGGTATCAACATTCCTGTACGGCCCTATTTAAGATTTGTTGTTACTGGTGAATACATAGTCTCTGTTAGCTATATTACAGCTCAGCAGACTACAGCAAGAGGAATGTGGACAATCTGCACAGACTGGCAAACAACTTAAAACAGTTCCAAACAGTATATACTGTTCCGCAATAAAAATTTATAGTAATCTTTCATTCTCCTTGAAACAAGTAATCCTAAACAATATTCAATTTTCAAGAAAGGTTCATTCTTATACACTCACTCCGTATATTATACCGAGATACTCATTAATGCCCCATTCAGCAGGTAACTTTCCAATACTTAGCTCAGACTACATGCAATAGTAATTTACATTACATTGACCTAGAGTAATGCATGTTCCGATGTTAATGATGTCCTCCATGGTCTAGGGGTAACATGCTAACCTCTGGTACAAACCTGGTAATGGCAAATTCCTTGAGAAAGGATGTGAAGTTGTTGCTCCTTTTCTATACATTTAAAAATATAATACAACCTCAAGCCTGATAAAGACACCCCTGAGCAACATTAAGCAGTCTTTCATAAACAACATTGAATGAGACGATAAATATATAGATCCCAATATACATAGAACAAGAACCAAAGCAGTTAAAGAGCCTCCATAAATAAACACTCAATTTCAATTATTAATTTTTAGATGAGTCGTATTTATTACACATCTGCTTCACTTTCGTACCTATTTTGAGGACATGTTTCACAAATCATCGTTTGCATCTACGGCTCTTATGCGACTAAAGCTTGATCCAGCGGTGTGGGTAATTCTGGGGTTGCTGCTGCCATCTGTTGATTCAGTGATGAACTTAAATGTGGGATTCTCTTCTGGCGGGATTTCAAAGTTCATAAGTTGGTTTTTATGTTTTTCTATGTATATCCTCTCCCATATGACGAGTTCACTATGTTTTTGTGCGTATTTTAGTAATTCTGTGCTATCTTCAATTTCATGATTTTCAGACCAGAAATGAGCTGCTATTGCGGACTTATCAATATTTTTGTATCTTAAGTGCCTGAAGTGTTCTTTCTTTCTAGTGCCTATGTTTCTTTTTGTCCTCCCTATGTAAATTTTTTCACAGTCTTTACACTTAATCTTGTAAATGCCTGACTTTTCCTCTGGTTTTATCTTATCAGTATTATTACTGTGAAGTAGATTTTTAATGTTGTAATTGTTTTTTGGTGCCAATGTTATATTGTATTTCTTGAATATTTTTTGGAACTTTTTTGTGGCCCAGTGGTGATGAGTAAATTTAGCAAATCTAATTTCCTGTTTTATTGGTGTGAGAGCTGTGATCTTTTTAATCTCTTTTGAAGTTTGAATGATTTTAGTTTATCTACATGGTTTTTTCCATATCCATTTTTAATTGCAGTTTTTAAGATTTGATGGTATTCGTTTTGATATTCTTGCTGGCTGAGAGGTAGATTTACTAATCTGTGTGTGAGACTGTTGATGGTTGCATGTTTGTGTGGAATTGGGTTGAAACTATTTGCTTTGATGTAATTATCTGTGTGTGTTGCTTTTCTATGGATACCAAATTCTAGTTTTTCATTGCTTTTTTTGATTTTAAGGTCTAAAAAAGGTAGAGTACAGTCCTCTTCAGTTTCCACTGTGAATTGTATGCTGGGTTCTTGCAGGTTGAGTAGTTTCAAAGCATCATCTATTTGTTTGTAGGGCACTATTGCAAAGATGTCGTCTACATATCAGTACCATGTTTTAAACATATGAGGGAAGGCTTTAGTTATGTGTTTCGAAAACGCTCATGTATAGATTGGCCAAAAATGGTGATAGCGGGCTTCCCATAGCTAGTCCTGAAATTTGTTTATATTTTCCATCGAAGACAAAATAATTTTGATGTATACATATTTCAGTCATTGCCAAATATTCTTCTATTGCATTGGCATCTAGGTTTATAGCATTTAGCCATTTTTTCAGTTGAATCAAAAGTTTGTCTAATGGAATGCTAGGGAAGAGGGAGCGGACATCAAAGGATACTAAAGTGTCATGAGGTTTTAGTTTAAGATTTTGAATTTTTTCTACCAGGTCTAAAGAGTTTTTTATGCTCAGAGTATGGAATTGTGGAAAGGACTGAAATTTTTTGAACAGCCATTTTGCCAGAAGGTAAGTAGGAGTGTTTATATTATTTACAATGGGTCTCATGGGTATGTTGGGTTTGTGTATTTTAGGCAAACCATATAGTCTTGCAAGGGTAGGGTTGTCCGGTTTGATAGTTTTTTGTTCTGCAGTTGTTAAAATTTTACTATTAATGATGGTTTTTTGTACATCTTTTATGCATCGGTTGAGTGGATTAGAATCTATTTCCTGGAATTCTTTTTGTTGTAGAGTTTGTAGTTAGACGAAACTTACCAAATGAGGAATTGGAGCCTGATCGCTCAACTTATCACGCACATATAGTATTTACTATTGGCAATATATTCAGAATTTACGAATGTCTCATTTAGCATCAGCTACCTATGTGACAGCCTCACTGCTGCTAGGAGTAGCACAACCACTTACATACAACCATAAACAAAGTTGTCTCAACTCTCTCCATGTAAACCTCAACCATTATACTGTACATGTTTGGAAATAGACTTCTCCAGTATAATATACTGAACCACCACACCTAAAACTTAGTCTCTCACAAACCTGTAGTAATTTAAACCTAATCCAGAGTTAATTTCAGTTCCTAGTGGTTTCATAGTGGATCACTATGTTTTGAAATTCTAATTTAGTTAGTCACTTAATTTTAGTTTCGCCGTAACTGGTGAGGTTGGCTATCAGAAACCCAGCTAAAACTTCGATACACCACTGCTACCAGAAGGTTGTGATTAGCTCTTTGTCCATTTCTATAGCTTCAAGTCAGTTTGTTCCAAGCTGGCTGTTAGTGCAGTGGTCAACAGAGCAGTGAGTTGTTTGATCTTATTCATGATTGCTATAAATTCTGGATATTCCTAACCCAACCTCACCAGCTGCATAACGTTTTTGCGATATTCTCGCTGTCCGTTTAATAGGTAGTATGACATTAAGCCAGTTATCTGTCTAACCTAGTAACCCCAGATGCAGTTGTCACCAAAGCAGTGAGCTTTTTTATGTTATTCGTCATTGTTAGAAATTCTATATATTTATTATCATACCAATTGCCTATTTTCTAATATTCTCATTTCCCATTGAAAATACCCATATTTTAATTTGCTAAATTGTCACAATTTTATACTTCCTGTATTACATACTAAACCTTTTAATTTTTAGGTAGCATGGCATCTATGAAACCTAGTGATCCTAGGTTTAGTGATTGGGCGAGATCTAAGACGATGGCCATAGGCCATATTTTTCACTCTAATGAATATTAACCCAGTGAATACTTATGATTTTTTTTTTTAATTTACGTCCTCCAACATTAAGTCATATTGAACAATGAACGAAATGAGTGAAATGATGCTCAAATGAGTGCGGAGTCCATGGAGCTTGGAGTCACCCACATTCGTCTTTTAGGATAAGGAAAAACTCTGGAAAAATCTTATCCAAGTAACTCACCCTGACCGAGATTCGAACTCGGGACCTCTTGAACATTGAATGCTTATGTTATCTACTGTGGATTCCCTGGGAATCCTGAGCTAACCAGGTGGGAATAAATGAGACAGCTTGTAGAGCCTCATCTCAAGCGCCGACTTTTGAACACCCAGTTGCCGCGTGAGTTGCAACTAAACATAAGTAGAATACTCCAGATGCCAGTTTCATATGAAGTCAGAGAAGACTCAGGTAAGCAAATATGGTGCAAGAAATGTCCACCAGGCTCTGACAGAAAAACAAAACAGGTTCTGCAACAGCTGCAAGATTCCAATTTGTGGAGCCTGCACAATTCCTGTATGCCGTGATTACGTAGAGTAGTGGCTTGCCAATTTGTATGTCTGCAATATTTTGTCAAATCGAAATGTGTTTTTCTGAACTTTCATTGTCCCTCTATAATGTGATGTCAGAATTTGGTTTACTTATGATTATGTAGAAAATAAAGCTAGCTACAGTGAAGCAATGAATATTACACAAATATAACACTTTGTAACAAAAGCCTCACTTAAGAAAATGGTGTTAATTCTTTCTAATTGATATCGATTTCACAAACTCTTGTCCGCATCTTCAATCAAGGTAAACCACAGGAGGAAACAAATTCAATGTTAAGGAAGTTGATATGTTCTTCTGTTTCTTCAGTATTACTATGTTCTTCTGTTTTTTCAGTATTACCAAAATCTGAGAACGAAACAAACTTAACAACATAATCAACTGCTGGTATTTCAAAATTCACTATGCGATGTTTATTTTTTACACATTTTATTTTTTAATTTGGAAAAAGATATTTATTTTAAAAATAAACATTGTGTAATTAACTTTGAAATACCAGCAGTTGATTCTGTTCTTAAGTTTGTTTCGCTTTCAGATTTTGGTAATACTGAAAAAACAGAAGAACATGTTAACTCCCTTAACAGCAAATTTGTTTTGTCCTGTGGTTTTTCCTTGACTGAAGATGTGGACAACAGTTCGTGAAATCAATATCAATTAGAAAGAAGAATTAACACCATTTGCTTAAGTTAAGTGAGGCTTTTGTTAAAAATTGTTATCTCTGGGTAATTAGGTTTACTTATTTATACCAAATTAGCCAACATATGGATTATGTAACATGAAGCAAATTTTTTAATTGGTTTGTATATGTTCCCAAATTTGCATGTTCTGTTAACTGTAATTTATTTTCTGTGTTAAAAGTTGTTCAGTGGCATCAATAAAGGTTAATACTGAAATGTCAGCTGAGAGTTTCCAATTCTCCTTCAGCAGTGAAATACATGTCATGGAAATTACTGGGTACCTATAACCCAACCTCACCAGTTAGGGGTTAAAGCACTTAGCTAAACTCAATGCTTTGTTGACACATGAAATGAGAAAATTAACACCACACATCAGTCCATAAGTACATACAAGATACTGTTACCCACATAATCAAAATAATATTCACTTAAAAGATATTAATATTACCTGAGCAATTGCGTAAGGAGTAGAGGTTAGCAGTAACGCAACTACTAAATCGACGCCATGAAGATGGTAAACCATGCCATATGTAGGACTGCATTTGCAGGTTTTTTACTAACAAATTAGGAACATGAATTCAAAGGAACTTAAAATAAAAGAACTGGGTAAAGGTATTCTTTAATGGCATACAAATATGTTGGTAAAGAATGACATCACGGAAACAAGTTGTTGCCAACTGTAGAGCTCTGAAATATGCAAATACAGAGAAAAGTTACCATCAGATTTTCTATTTCTTATTATAAACTAGCGATACTGTGTAGAAATCTTAATGCATGTATACAGGGAAATGTTTAACAATGAAAGAATTTTACTATCCTGAAACCTTCGTGCTACAATTCCTTTTAGTTTTTAAATCGATAATAAAAACAAATCCCAAATCCAGAACATTATAATATAATAATTATATATCATAGTAATTAATAATCATGACGATAATAACCACCAAATTTCTACCATTGTTATCGTGAAGCTGTCGACACTATAGTGGTAAGCAATGATTCACTGCCACTTTCCTTACCTCGGTTTGCTTACGTATAACAGGATCGCTAGTTTGCTTATGTAGTGTTGGTATTTTCCGCGAAAGCATGCTATGGATGTTGGCAACACTCGAGCCATGAAGTCATTGCTACGCCGTTAAAGTACACCTTTACCAAGTACTGTTATATCAGGCCTGGGAAAACATGATATTCTACATTTGTTAACTTTCGCACAAACTTACTTAAAACAAGAGTAGCTGTTGTACCTGACCTTCATGGACGTAATCCATGTGGCCTTGACTGTTACAACTCTACCAGAGACGACAATGCGGGCAGAGTTAAATACGACACAATGCTTTACGCTACATTGGAAAGAACAAAACTTAATTTAAAATAACTGGGGATTCATTCTTCTGACTTTCCTGAAAAACATGTAGGTACATGTCAAAATTATGATTAGAAGAAATTTGTTCTAAGAAGATTTGTGAAATTCGTTCACGACAATGAGGCCTAAAACAGTTTGTTTTGTTCGTTTTGTTTCGTCTCTGAGCATTTGAACACTTCATACACAAAACAATCCTCACCAAATCAACATAAATGATTTTAACTACCACCATACATCAAAACATGCCTTTTTTTTCGCCACCACCAAACATAACATCACTAATTATTCTAACATGAAGTAGAACTTAGGAGCCAGATCATTCAGCCAACTACATTAAGTTTTAATGACCGTTCTTATTGATCCGTACTCCCTCGCAATGTTGATATCTTCAACATACCTATTTTCTTCTTCCTTTCTCAATGTAGCTTACTTGCTCGTGTTAAAACATGAATGCAAACCCAATCTACCACGATGTACACAGAGTAAATTAAAACAACTGCCAAATTCATCATATCACGGCCTAGTAAATCAAATAGTATAAACGCCTAAGAGAAATGATACAAAAGAACGAGCGGTGATTACTTCAAAAGATTCCCAAATATAACCTCAATGAAAATTTTAGCGTGTAAGCCGGGCCCCTTTGTACCGCCACCAGGCCATGAAACTCAAAATAAAAACCTGAAACCTAACTTAAAAGATTAAGCATTTACCATGAATGAAGTCCCTGTCTATTGGGTAGGAGCGACTCTACACCCAGTCGGCTTTGCATAGAGTCGGCCTTGCTATTGGGTTAAGAAAGACAAGTGCAGACAAGTGACTGTCGATATGTGGTCGATATGCCTGGCGACGTGCTGGAGAGTTAGCTAAGGGGGAGGGGCGGGAAGTATGCAGTGGCGTTCCTCAACTTTTTTATAACAACTACGTGCTCTACGTGTATCCTGCTGTTCACCGTAGTAATTCCTATGGCAAAATTGATGAATAACTACGCGTTGTTTGTAATATTGTGTTACCCACCGTAAATTCCAGAAAATTAAGTAATGAATATCTACGTATTACTTCTAATGTTTATTAACAATAAGAAGTTTATACTGGAAATTCGTACTGTGTCATTCCGGAAACATCAAATATGCATAACTACGTATTAATTGTAACAATAAATAGTTGAAATGGAAAATTCGCATTATGTTAATCATCGTTAATTTGTAAAACATCAAAGATGCATAATTACGTATTAATTGTAACAATACGTAGATGATAGCAACAAAATAGCAACAATTTGTTCACAACATTATCATTTTATTATTATTATTATTATTATTATTATTATTATTATTATTATTATTATTATTATTATTATTATTATTATTATTATTATTATTATTATTATTATTATTATTATTATTATTATTATTATTATTATTATTATTATTATTATTATTATTATTATTATTATTATTATTATTATTATTATTATTATTATTATTATTATTATTATTATTATTATTATTATTATTATTATTATTATTATTATTATTATTATTATTATTATTATTATTATTATTATTATTATTATTATTATTATTATTATTATTATTATTATTATTATTATTATTATTATTATTATTATTATTATTATTATTATTATTATTATTATTATTATTATTATTATTATTATTATTATTATTATTATTATTATTATTATTATTATTATTATTATTATTATTATTATTATTATTATTATTGTTATTGTTATTGTTATTGTTATTGTTATTGTTATTGTTATCGTTATCGTTATCGTTATCGTTATCGTCATCGTCATCGTCATCGTCATCGTCATCATCATCATCATCATCATCACCATCACCATCACCATCACCATCACCATCACCATCATCATCATCATCATCATCATCATCATCATCATCATCATTATTATTATTATTATTATTATTATTATTATTATTATTATCATCATCATCAATTTTTGCCAGAACTGGCTCGACTTCTCTGGCAAGTGAAGTCCTAGCGCATTCCAAGTCCAAGTCCAAGTCGTGTACTGACAGGCTGTTAACAGCCAGAAGGTTTTTGCTGCGTACCCACCCAGGTTTTGGGTCTGACAGCAGGTTGTTAATTGTGATATTTGTAGGATGATGTGATATTTTTTGTTGAAGAAAATTTTGCTGAGGTAGCTTTTTGCTCCTCTTTAATTTTGTACAGGATGCCAAACAGCTTTTTTGTTTACACCCTGGTGTTTTACTATTCTAAAGTGGGGTAAATTTTGTAGCCAAACAGCTCTTTTGGAGTTTTGTAATTTAGCTTATGCTGCTGTAAGGATTAACTCCTTTGTTACCTCGGATGCCCGCAAGCCATACGGGGTACCCGGTAACGCCTGAAGCGGCATCTCGTAGCGTCGTAGTCTCCTAGAGACCGAACCAGGGCGCTTCTATGAGCAGGAATTTTATCGTAAAATTTTGTTGCCCGGTGTCTAATTTCGTCCTTGCGCTATGGCACGCTTTATACTGCGTAACGCAAAGCGTAAATCTTGGGAAGCCTATGTGTCTTCGCTTTCCCGGCGCAGCTCTACCCAACAAGTATGGTCAGCTGTTCGGCGGATGTATGGCAACTATCGCCGGACGGTAATTCCCGGCCTTGCCATCAACGGTTCCATGTGCACCACCGAGCAGGACATAGCTGATGCCCTAGCTACCACATTTGCTGCTACTAGCCAAACTGCCCGCTATGACGCTCTCTTCCTGCCTATTAAGGAAAAGGCGGAGCGGGTACCACTTAATTTTAAAAGTGACTGCACCGAGCCGTACAACCAACCTTTTACCGCAGCCGAGCTCGCCCATTCTCTGGCGTTAGCAAAGGATTCTTCTCCAGGGCCCGATGACGTACACCGACAGATGCTGCTACATCTTCCATCTGAGGCGCTATGTTTCCTTTTAAACATCTATAACCGCATTTGGCATGAGCGGGTTTTCCCTTCCTCCTGGCGAGAGGGTATTGTCATCCCCATCCCTCGACCCGGAAAGGACCGCACACTTCCATCTAGCCGCCCCATTTGCCAGACGAGTGTCATCTGTAAGACCTTCGAACGAATGATAAATGCTCGGTTAAATTGGTGGCTAGAAAAACATAGCCATCTGTCCAACTTACAATGTGGTTTTCGTCGCCATCGCTCAAGTGTCGATAATCTAACACGCCTTGAGGGGTATATTTCCGATGCCTTTCTACTGAAGCAGAATGCCGTGGGCGTGTTCCTCGACCTGGAGAAGGCCTATGACACCACTTGGCGGTACGGCATACTCCGTAACCTACATGGTTACGGTATGCGTGGTCATCTACCCGAATTCCTATGCAACTTTTTAAAACTTCGCCGTTTTCGGGTGCGCATAGGAAACACGATACCACGGGAGCGGATACAGGAGAACGGCGTACCTCAAGGGTCGATTTTGAGCGTCACCCTTTTTGCCGTAGCGATTAACGGCATCACTAGTGCCGTTCGAAGTGGAATTCCATCATCCCTCTATGTTGACGACTTCGCAGTTTATTATAGGTCTGCCAACATAGATCACATTGAGCGCCAACTGCAGCTGACCATTATCCAGCTAGCAGCTTGGGCGCTTCAAACCGGCTTCCGTTTTTCAGCTGCGAAGGCGCAGTGTATCCACTTCCACCGCCTACGAGGTATTCACCCGCCTCCTGATCTTCATTTGAACGGCACACCCCTGCCATTTGTCTCGCACCTGAAGTTCTTGGGCCTCTACTTGGACCGACAACTAAATTGGGAGCACCACATTCGTCACCTTCGAGCCTCTTGCGATCGTTCCCTGCGGCTGCTGAAGGTAGTATCTGGAGCATCTTGGGGGGGGGGTGATCGCACGGTAATGTTGAGGCTGTACCGCTCTCTGGTTCGGTCCAAGCTGGACTATGGCAGCTTTATTTATGGCGCAGCGACCGCCTCTAAACTTCGCCTTTTAGACACCGTGCATCATACTGGCATCCGGCTTGCCACAGGAGCTTTCCGCACCAGTCGAGTCGACTGCCTGTATGCAGACTCAGGCGAACCTCCACTCCATAGTCGTCGCTCGCTGTTACTCTGCTCGTACGTCTCGAAGTTGGCAAGTTATCCCAATCATCCTTGTTTTAAACCAGTTCTGTGTCCAGATTTAGTCCAACGTTATATGCGCCCTGGTTCTCGGACACGCCCCACGGGAATAAGATTTCGGGATCTCCTACATTCCCATGGCCTCCGAATGCCTCGCGTGGAG
The DNA here is from genome assembly GCA_030765055.1 of Mantis religiosa. Taxonomy (NCBI): domain Eukaryota; kingdom Metazoa; phylum Arthropoda; class Insecta; order Mantodea; family Mantidae; genus Mantis; species Mantis religiosa. Next base: position 121,023,905 of record CM060959.1, read on the forward strand.
AGGTCGTCCATCTGCCCTTATCCTGCATGGCAGCTCGATCGTGCGCTGTTCGATCTCGCTCTTTCAAGCAACTCTAGACTCGCTACTCCACATTCGGTGTTCCAACAACTTTTTGCCGAACTACTGGGCCGTTACCCTAACTATGTTCCGGTCTTTACAGACGGTTCTCAGTTAGGTAGCACTACGGGTTGCGCATTCTTCATTAACGGTGAGGCTCATAAATTTCGCCTTCTGGACTCCACTTCAGTTTCTTCCGCAGAGCTGTATGCCACCTTCTATTTGCTCATTTTTATTTGCATGTTAGCTCCTGGCTCTTTTATTGTCTGCACTGACTCTCTGAGTGCTCTTCAGGCCTTGCAACAGCACACTGCCGCTCACACCCTCGTTTTAAAAATACAGGCCCAGATCTCGCAAATGCTCAGGCGCGGGTACAATTTTGTTTTTACTTGGGCCCCAGGCCATGTGGGGATTTCCGGGAACGAGGAGGCGGACGCGGCTGCAAAGTCCGCTTGCCGTTTGCCCCGGAGTTTAACAACTACTGTGCCATACCAGGATGTGCAACGTTTTTTCCGTCGCCAACTCCTATCTGCTTGGCAGCACTCCTGGACAGCTTTGGAAGGCACACAACTCCGGGCAATAAAGGAGAGCGTACAACCCTGGCTAACTTCCTGCAGGGATAACCGGCGAGCCGAGGTGATACTCACCCGGCTGAGAATTGGGCACACACGAGCGACTCATGGTCATTTGTTAACAGGGGAACCGGCCCCAGTGTGTGCTCCGTGTGCCGTACGCCTCACTGTGCGGCATATATTACTGGATTGCCCGCAGTATGCCCGCGTTCGCCAGTCTTTGGGCTTGGGAGCTCACTTGCCCGGTGTTTTAGGTGACGACCCAGTGGCCGTGGAAAAGGCACTGCGGTTTGTTTTTAAAATCGGTTTTAATAAACAAGTATGACTTGTATTTTATATTTATTAATTTTAGAGCTTTTAAACTATTAGGACAGGATGAGTTTTTATGTACTTTTAATAGTTGGGTGTTTTTAATTTATTTTATCTTTTTAGCTTAATAGTGTAGCTTTTAGGTTTTTAATTTTGACTTCGGGCCCAAATGACCTTGTTGTCGACGGGCCCTAAACCACACACTCACTCACTCCATCATTTATTGAACTTTTAATTCAGCGGGCAGCACATAACTCAAATACATCCCTTGACAATATTCATTATGGATCTGAGACATGACCAATGACCAAGATTAAAGTAATCGTTATATCAAGTTCGGTTTGCAGATCACAGCACGATGAAATCTACAATCTACAACACCCCCCCCCCCGCCTTCCTTTTGCTATCACTCATAATTACCATGCTATAAAAGCATGCCTAAATTTGTTAGGGATTAATAAACTAGAGAGGACTTAATTGTCAATTAACATTTCATTTATAAGATAACCCAATGCACTGTAATTTAACACTTGTTTTTAATATCCAGTGACAGTAGAGTACATCATATCTCCAGATAATTAGATCGATATTGTTTATCGATATCTTTGATCACACTTTATATGAAAAGAAGAAAAGAAACACTATACCTCTTGTTTAAACAATTGATGCTAAACCAGCAAATGTCAGAGTTACTTCTGCTATATTTATGTAAAAAGATAGTCATAGGATATCCTTATAGATTGTAAGATGATTGTGTCAACGTGACATTAATTACCATGTATTATGAAAGTATGTTATATAACTCTAGAAACAATTACTCCAGTAGCATCAAGATTAATTGTAACAAAATAGAAAGCCATGGTTAACTCTGATATTTGACTGATTTTGACAACAGTAGACATTTGCTAGGCGTAGGTCTAATCCAGTATATAGGTGCTATGGCAAGTCATTAGACATAATTTTTGTAAATAATGTCCTATAATTTATAGCAACTACTACTCATAAGGTGTATTCAATTTTTCTTTAGCTAAATTGTTGTCAATATTACTAATTATGTATAATTTAATTGTATGATGGTTTTATGAAGAATACTTGTAATTTGTTCCAAGTTGATGACTACTGTGTGAACAACCATATTTAAGTGGAACATATATGCAGTCTCAATAATTTATTTGCTTATGTTATTCAGCCATAAGTCAAACATAAAATTTCATTTTTGTTTACTCTATAAATCTTAACCAATTTTTTTTCTTCTTCCTCTAAAACTAACTAATGGTTCCACATAATTCCATACATGTTCCATTTATGTAAATTATACATAACCATAATTTGTAACTAGATATAAGAAATATTCATTTTGTATTGTGATACCTGAAAAGCCCTTCCATTTAATGATATTCCCGTGAACGTTAACCCATCCTCTACCCCATAGAAATATTCCTATGCATCAATCCTAACTCTGGATCATTTGTTATTCTGTTGCGACATGGATGAACGAACACGTCGAAGCATCAGGAAACACCACCACCATAGGGAGAAAGCAGAGGAGACACCACAGAGTCCAGGGACCCTAGCAGTTACACTTTCCTGGGAGAACCAAAGCACCCCAGATGATCAAGTATCACATTAGCAGTGGCGCCCCAAACTACTCCCGTCTGGAAAGGCACTTAATCTTTCCAGAGGACCTCCTCAATTTCATGGACTCATGGCTTTCGCTGAGAAAACCTGGGTAAAAGACAAAGTAACTCTATCCAGCAACTTTTAATGTGGTTTAAGAAAATTTGCTTATCAGTCACTGTTTCGTCTTCTCATAGACTCACCTGAGAGAACTCAGACACAGCTGAGGTAGGCGAGTGTAAGCTAAGTGGACTATTCTAAAAACCATAAACTCCACTTTCAAATTTTTCATCGGCTCTTCAGTACAGACTTCTCTAAGCACTACCAAAGAGCACCGTACGCTTGAACAGGATATCATATCAACAGCAAGCCACAACCGAGGGTCTTCATCAGCTTCCCTGTTTTAAAGGACTAAGTACAGACTATCAAACTGGAGCAGAAAGCACATTAAACTTTTTTCTCTCTGAGGTTTACATTACTTGTGACAGCTAGGGCCTTGTTAGACAAACTTAAAGCAGTAATTTTAACCCTTCATTGACCATGTGTTGTGAAGTGTCTCCCAAACTATAAACTGATAGTGGTGGAACAGTGTGTTTCTATGGAACTATGGACTTCATTCAACGTGGAATACTTCGAACCAATCCGCATCAACTCATTTCCATTTCCTGTATTCTGATTTTCTTTTTCAGGTGTTACACTTATGACTTCTCAAAAAAAAATTATGCACATGTAAATGTTTGTATTTTTCCACCTGGCAAGTATGCTCTGTTGCCTATGTGCCCAGCACAACATTTTTGTAGGTGTAAATTATCCTTTTATGTATTTTCCTCTTAAAAAATTGTATCTCATCCATAAATGTCACCAGTCGTTTGGATTTGCTGAGGGCAGCAAACTCTAGGCGATGGGGATGTGTTGCATGTATAGGCTGAGCAAGATTTGGAAATTTCTGTAATCATTTTTCTGTAACATGTATTTTCGATGCCTTGAGTCTGGACACAGCTGTGTATAAAAGTTATATGATCAAGAGTAAATTCTGCTGACTGGCAAAACATGTACTTTGGACTGTTAAATCATACATCCTGCTGGCTAAGGGAAATAATTCACAGGTGGTCTGTAACAGGCCTCTACTTGTTCTCCATGTTTTAAACAATGAATCACACATCCTGATGATCAAGGGGAATAATGCTTAGTTGGTCAGTAACAGGTTTAAATATGTTCTCAATGATGTAAACAATATGGTGCAAATTAACAGTTAGCGTGGGAATCGCTGAACTGAAATTTTGGTAGGACCACTATTTCAGCTTGGTTGAGTTAACCCTCGGGGGAGAGACTTCGCACAGATTTCAGAGGGGACTTGCTGCCGGTCTCTGTAAGAATCAACAAGAGTTTATTTCAAAGTGCTACCACGAGAAGATAGCCAGCAGGGCGTACCAAATCATACACCTTTTGACAGTCACAAAGTTCAAGCCATACAAACAACACATCGCCAAAGGTAAAGTTGCATTATGTTATGTATTTAAATGTTACCAAAGTGCCCCTGATCTCTTACAGATCCAGGGAGTGCCTTGTAGAAATACTAGGCTTCTTTGAAATACAGTTATTCAGTTCAGTTTGACTTAGATGTTTCTTTCGCTCTACCTTTTCAGTAGCTACACCACCAGTTGCAGATCAGATTTGTAAGTCTTTCACCCTCCTTACAATCCTGGTCCACAACAATATACTATTAATTCCTTCTGCCGGATAGGTTGTCAGTAAACGGGATGCAGGCTGTAGTGGTAGGCTTATCTGACGCTTGCTGTATTAAAGGTTTCCCTTACCAAGCTTTGGTGATCGAGGCTACTGATTCTGCCGGATAGGTTGTCAGTAAGCGAGATGCAGGCTGTAGCGGTAGGCTTATCTGACGCTTGCTATACTACAGGTTTCCCATACCTAGCTTTGGTGATCGAGGCTACTGATTCTGCCGGATATGTTGCCTGTAAACGGGATGCAGGTTGGAGCGGCAGCCGTTTTTTGTCTTTGACGTCCTCCAACGTTAAGTCATATCGGACGATGCATGGAAAGGGTGAAGTGATGCCCAAATGAGCCCAGGTCCATAGAGCATAGAGTTACCCGACATTCGTCTTTCAAGATGAGGGAAAAACCTGGGAAAACCTTACCCAGGTAACTCACCCTGACCGAGATTGGAAATCGGGACATCTTGAACGTGTGGCAGACTCGCTACGATCTACGCTACCGAGGCGGGCGGCACAAGGCTTATCTGACGTTTGCTGTATTACAGGTTTACCTTTCCCAACTTTGGTGATAGAGGCTGCTGATTCCGACGAATAGGTTGTCAGTAAACGGGATGCAGGCTGTAGTGGTAGGCGTATCTGACGCTCTCTGTATTACAGGTTTCCCTTTACTGGCTTTGGTGTTCGAGGTTACTGATTCTGCCGGATAGGTTGTCAGTAAAGGGGATGCAGGCTGTAGCGGTAGGCTTATCTGACGCTTGCTGTATTACAGGTTTCCCGTTCCTGGCTTTGTTGTTCGAGGCTACTGATTCTGCCGGATAGGTCGTCAGTTAATTGGATGCAGGCTGTAGCGGTGGGCTTTTCTGACGCTTGCTGTAATACAGGTTCCCTTATCTAGCTTTGGTGATCGAGGCTACTGATTTTGCCGGATAGGTTGTCAGTAAGCGGGATGCAGGCGGAAGCGGTAGGCTTATCGGACGCGTACTATATTAAAGGTTTCCCTTACCTAGCTTTGGTGATCGAGGCTACTGATTTTGCCAGATATGTTGATAGTAAACGGGATGTAGGCTGTAGCGGTAGGCTTATCTGACGCTTGCTGTACTACAGGTTTCCCTTTCCTAGCTTTGGTGATCGAGGCTACTGATTCTGCCGGATGGATTTTCAGTAAACGGGATGCAGGCTCTAGCGGTAGGCTTATCTGACCCTTGCTGAATTACAGATTTCCCTTTGCTAGCTTTGGTGATAGAGGCTACTGATTCTGCCGGACAGGTTGTTAGTAAACGGGATGCAGGGTGTAGCAGTAGGCTTATCTGACGCTTGCTGTATTACAGGTTTCCCCTTCCTAGCTCTGGTGATCGGGGCTACTGATTCTGCCGGATAGGTTCTCAGTAAACGGGATGCAGGCTGTAGCAGTAGGCTTACCTGACGCTTGCTGTCATACAGGTTTCCCTTTCCTAGATTTGGGATCGAGGCTACTGATTCTGGTGGACAGGTTGTCAGTAAACCGGATGCAGGCTGTATCGGTAGGCTTAACTGACGCTTGCTGTATTACAGATTTCCCTTTCCTAGCTTTGGTGATAGAGGCTACTGATTCTGCTGGATAGGTTGTTAGTAAACGGGATGCAGACTATAGCGGTAGGCTTATCTGACGCTTGCTGTATTACAGGTTTCCCTTTCCTAGCTCTGGTGATCCGGGCTACTGATTCTGCCGGATAGGATCTCAGTAAACGGGATGCAGGCTGTAGCAGTAGGCTTACCTGACGCTTGCTGTAATACAGGTTTCCCTTTACTAGCTTTGGGATCGAGGCTACTGATTCTGACGGATAGGTTGTCAGTAAACCGGATGCTGGCTATATCGGTAGCCTTAACTGACGCTTGCTCTATTACAGGTTTCCCTTTCCTAGCTCTGGTGATCGAGGCTACTGATTCTGCCGGATGGATTTTCAGTAAACGGGATGCAGGCTCTAGCGGTAGGCTTATCTGACGCTTGCTGTATTACAGGTTTCTCTTGCCTAGCTCTGGTGATCGGGGCTACTGATTCTGCCGGATTGGTTCTCAGTAAACGGCATGCAGGCTGTAGCTGTAGGCTTACCTGACGCTTGCTGTAATACAGGTTTCCCTTCCCTAGCTTTGGGATCGAGGCTACTGATTCTGACGGGTAGGTTGTAAGTAAACCGGATGCTGGCTGTATCGGTAGGCATAACTGACGCTTGCTCTATTACAGGTTTCCCTTTCCTAGCTTTGGTGCTCAAGGCTACTGAATCTGCCGGGTGGGTTTTTGGTAAACGGGATGGATACTGTAGAAGTAAGCTTATCTAACGCTTGCTGTATTACAGGTTTCCCTTTCCTAGCTTTTGTTAGTTATGTATAGCCCTCTTCGCACGGTCGCAAGTCCGTTGTTAATCAGGTGTTTCAGAGGATTTTCATTTGCTTTTGCACTTAGCGTAAGGCATGAAATGTTTAGCTTTCAATTGCCCTCTTTGCGCAAGAATAAGCGTCAACTATAACATTTTAAAATTGTATTTAATAATAATGTATAATGAATTAACTTTAGAAATTTACTTCAATCATGTGGTCTTAAGCACAAACAATTTTTTCTCTGCATTTTCTGTTCTGTTTCTGACAAATAGAATTATTTAGGAGATGGGGACTCCGAAGGTTTTCTAAGGGTACAAGAAGCCAATTTATGTGGACAGAGGTTCAAGTGCAAAAGCTAGAGTGTTGGACGGGTATAAAAAAGGATCAGCGGATAACTTAGAAAAAGGGGAGTAATATGAAAGGGGTTATGATCAGCAATGGGTAACCTATCACTGATAGTGGAAGATTAATAAGTGCTGCAATTAATGTTTTACAGCTTTTCTATGGTCTGGCTATTAGAGATAGATAGTACAGCTATGACAAACGCAATATGGATAACTCTGTCATAAGTTGTCAAAACATGAAAATCGACAGCATGGCCTTTGTGCAAAAGGTGCTGGTTCATTGCGTGGTTACCAGAAGGCACTGGTTGGTGGAACCAAATATACACACAGAATTAGTCCTCCGGAAGATGTGCTGCTAAAAATTGAGCCCATATATGGAAATCTTGCCAATCCAGAGTTGCTGAGTATTTACATGGTCGTACGAAAACCCCCAACCGAGAGCTCCAATCACCTAATCTGTATATATGGCAGTAAAACTATTAAATTTGGTGTAATTGATATTGTGATATGTTTTTAATGATGCTGCTACTAAGAGGGGAGCTGTGACTGGAACCGGATTTTAATTTTAAATGGGCCATTGAAAACATTCATGCACCAAGAGCAAAACAACCAGAAAAATAAGTGCACGAAGTGTCTAAGGAAGCAAGAATTAGGATGAGAGGTGAAAAGAGGATTCTGAGACAACTGGGTGTGTGGAATGTTTAGAATTTTGGATATATTACATAAAAACAACTTACCTTCTTTTGCTATTTACCATAACTTGCTTCCTTACAACTTTAGGTCCACTTTACTAGAAAACTATAACAGATAGAGACAAATAGTCATCATAAAAATTCAATACCATAGCCGGGTTTCCGACCAGATCCGTGGTTCAAATCCCGGTCATGGAATTGAATTGTTATGTTTACTCTAGCAAAACCTTAGGCTACATACGGCTAGTGTGAAGAATTGATTAATGTCCATCAATTAACTGAGATAATAGAGCTTTGAATTGTTTGTGCATATGCAGGATATACTACTCCAAACAGTTGGTGAAATCTTCATGTTACACTTTGTAACGGTAAGTTTTAGTTGGAACTATATATATGAATATCGAGTTGAAAATTTATGATTTCTGATCTGACTATTAGTGGGCCATGTAATGACAATATAAAAATGAACGGTTGCTAGGGAAAGAAAGTCAATAATCTTCAGAAATATATGTTCAGTAAACTTGCTTGATGGTGGAAATGAAATGCCGTGGTGAATATAAACGTTTTGGATAGTAACTGAAAACCAATAATCTTCATAAGCATATGTTCTGTAGTCTTGATGGTGGAAAGACGATGCGGGGAAGATAAAGTTTTGATAGTGATGAGTGAATGTGCAGTAGTGAGCCATTTTATGTAATTAACGAAACTATTTATTAAGTAAGGATTTCCCGATATACTAGAGGTAACCGGCAATGATTGACTAGCCAAGAAGGTTCAAGTAAAATGTAATCCAGATTATGCAATTAAATTATATATTACGAAATTAGGCTTATCCAAAATTGTATTTGTTTCACTCGAAACCACACGTGAAAACGAGAGATCTCATGACTCTTATTTAAGCAGACACAATAATCAAGAAACAATTCAAACTACAACGAAGTAACCCTGTTACATCTGGCTTTGGGTCTTCGAAACAGTCAATGTGCATCCTATCCTCAACATAAAAATCTGGTTACGCATGGCGCCCAACGTGGGGCTCGTAGCTGAATAAAAATACATTATATATGACTTCACGACTTGGGCCACGAATAGGATGAAGAAAACTCAACCAAAGACACATAGCTGTTCAAGAGGAAATTCCCGTTACATATTGCGCCTAACGTGGGCCTTGAATTGTAGCGAGAATAGATTACATCGCGGGGGAATTAATCGAGTGTGGAGGACAGCTAATAGTTAACAAGAAAGAAGAACGAAGAGAGAATAAATGGTTTCAAGTAAGAACATTTAAAATACTATAATAAAAAGTAGATATCTGCTGTGTAGAAGTAGTTATATAACTTATGTTGTTGAGGAGTAGAAAAATAGTCAGCAAGATGGAAATCAGTAAAGAAGCAGAGGACAAGAGTAAAGATAAGGGAACAGAAGTAAGAGAAGAAGTTAGGAAGGAAATGGGAAAATATAATGAAAATGAGCGAATGATTGAGACATTGAAGCAGTTAGCAAAAGATATAGGTGATTTAAAACTGAAAATAGATAATGTTGAGCGTAATTTAAGACAGGATATGGGCGTTTTAAAACAGAGTGTAGATAATTCAAATGATTTGAGAAATGGTATGGAAAAATGGAGACTAAAATGGAGAATTTTGAGATTAGTTTAAGGCAGGAGATGAATCAAGATTTAAGTAATTTTGAAGGAAGGATAACACATAGCTTAAGTGATTTTAGGATAGTGTTGAAAAAGCAATTGAAAGGTGAAATAACACAGGAAATTAAGAAAGGGAGAGAAGAATGTAGGGAAGGTATGAGATCATTACAACAGAAAATAGAATTAAATGAAAGTGAAATTGTTAGGCTAAGAGAGATGTTTCAAGAAATTGAGATAGTACAAGAAAATTTAATGAAAGATATAAAATGAGATATACCTAAGGAAGTAGATGTACTTAAACAACAGAATGAGTTTGTAGAAACACAGAGAATAGAAATGGGAGAACTAGAAAATAGAATGAAGCAAGGGATAAGTGAGGTATTGTCAGAGAGTTCTAGGAAACACCATGAGAAAACAGTAAATATGCAGAATAATAATACCAAGGAGGTGAATAGTATTAAAATGATGTAAAAGTATTTGGTACTGAGATGCAATCACAATCTGATGAATTAAAGTTAAAGTATGATGAAGTTAACAAATGAAATGGAGTAACTTTACAAATAAAACTTGTGCAATAGAATTTTGAAAAAGAGAAAGAAAATATTGGGAAACTAACTCAAGTTGTGGTTGCATTACAGGCAAATAAGATTAGTGAACACCAACGTGCAATCAAATCTAAAAATGTAACATTTGTTGAATTACCATCTAATTCAGGTAATATTCCACATAATGCTGAGAGTTATTTGGAGAGTGATGACACTGAATCTTTGATTCCAGATTTTGATGTAAATAGTAACAAACCAATACATGTAAATGGTCACATTAGTCACACATATCATATACAACAAGAAATAATTTTACTAAATTTTGGTCAAAGAATTAAACACAACACTAACCTAACCTTAAAACAGCTTCATGGTAAAGATACACACAAACGAAAAAATTAGAAACCAAGTTCTGGATGCTTACAAGGCTCAGGTTAGCCAACAGCGTAAAATTTATCCATAATCCAAAAGTCACAAGTATGAACAATGAAATTGTAATAAACCTTGCCGTTGATATGGGACAACTTGAAAAATTAATTATGTGGGCGAATCACCCAACGTGAATCGGAAAATGCAGGGTTCTTTAGCATATAAATTGTATACATATAGCAATTGGTTAAATTCGGGTTAAAACTGTTAAAACTGCCGTTTAAAATTGTTATGTTATTAAAAATATTCTTTATATTGTTATATTATGCTTCGTTCATTGTGAATAACTTAAAAATGCCAATTATAATACTTTAATGCAAATTTGGGTCCGGACACACCCCCACATGAAAAAATATATGTGCTTAAAATGTTTATAGCAATTTGAAGTTTTTGTTGAGTGTTCATTAATTGTTATATTTCATTCAATGTTTATTTATTGTTATATTTTATGTATGTTATATTTGTGTTATGTATTATTGTTGTAAACAAAATTGTTAATTTGGGGCATTTTTCAAAACATGGAAATATATTGTTAATGAGTCAAAAGTTCTTGAAAAAGTAATGTTCACCAGACTGTATAAACACCTTGAATGTAACAACATACTTGTCAGTGATCAGTTTGGATTCAGAAAAGGAATATCGACTAATAATGCAACTTACAAGCTTACACATGAAGTGTTGACTGCCTTAAATGATAAAAGACATGTAGGTGGAATTTTTTGCGATCTAGCAAAGGCTTTTGATTGTGTTAATCATGACATTCTTATGGCAAAACTGGAATTCTATGGGATAAAAAATGAACATTTAAGATGGTTTGTATCATATCTAAATGAAAGAAAACAGAGTGTTGAAGTAGCTGTCAGTGATATTGGTTATGAAAAACAAACTTCGAACTGGAAAATAGTAACTCATGGAGTACCCCAAGGTTCCGTGTTAGGGCCTTTATTATTTCTTATCTATATAAATGACCTCTCACTTTATATAAAGGACATTGCAAGTACAGTTCTTTTTGCTGATGACACTAGTGTCCTGGTGACCAGTACAAATTTAAACGAGTGGACAATTAAAATGAATTATGTTTTGAACTGTATGTCATGCTGGTTTAAAGCAAACAAATTATCTGTGAATCTAGACAAAACAAAAGTGGTCAAATTTATAACCTGTCGTACATCACATACTGAAATAGAAATCGGGATTAATGATATGTTATTAGAAGAAATTGACAGCATAAAATTTCTGGGCCTTCATGTGGACAGATGTTTAGATTGGAAAGCTCACATAAATTATATCTTACCTAAACTTAGCTCTGCCTGTTATGCTATCCGAGAGCTGGTTAATGTGAGTTCTATTGACACACTTAAATTGGTATATTATGCATACTTTAACTCTATTATGGAGTATGGAATATTATTTTGGGGCAACTCAGTAGAAAGTAAAAAAATATTCCTTATGCAAAAGAGGGTTATAAGAATCATTACTAACACCCACACCAGATGCTCCTGTAAAGATCTTTTTACAAGATTGAAGATATTAACGCTTCCTTGCATGTATATATTCTCGATCCTAAAATTCTTTGTATGCAATCGTGCCTTATTTGCAACAAATAATGTAATTCACAAAATAAACACTAGACAAAAGTATAATATCCATTATCCCAGTGCTAAACTTTCTTGCTTCCAGAAAGGTGTGTATTATGAAACTATCAAAATATTTGGCGCACTTCCTAATGTTCTTAAAGAAAAAGTTGATAATTTCGGTGCTTTTAAAAAAGCTGTTAGAGTACCTTTGCTCAAAATCTTTTTATCCTGTACAAGATTATCTGAATGACAAATTATCCTGATAATGCTTCTGTAGCTATATGTAGTATTTAACTATTCCAATGACAAATCATTACTTATAAATATTTGATGCAAGCTGAAAGTTTATTTTTAATCTATATGTATTTAATATATAACAAGAATGGTATCCATTGCAAAAAGGTTGAGACGTACTGGCATAAGCCAAGTGAAAGCTGGCTTAAAAAGTGTTTCATTTTGTATCAAATATAATTATCCCTGCTTTGTTTTCCATATTGTTGTTCATATTGCCTGTGTACTATAACATGTGTCTTATGCTAACTTTTGTACATATATACGCTATTAAACTTTATACCTCTAGACATGTTCAATGTTCACAGCCTTTTCTGGCTACAAGTGAACCTACTGAACGCAAATCAATCTAATCTAATCTATTTAGTTATTTTACAAATATTTCAAAGAGTGGCATTTGTAGCGGTACGTTCTAGTTGGAACTTTTTATATGAATATCCAGTTGGAAATTCTTGTTTTCTGATCTGACTATTAGTGGGCCATGCATTGGCAATATGAAAATGAACGGTCGCAGCGGAAGAAAATCAATAATCTTCAGGAATATATGCTCTGTAATCATGCTAGATGATTGAAATGAAATGGCGCGGGGAATATAAACGTTTTAGATAGTAACAGAAAATCAATAATCTTGAACAAAGATATGTTCTGCAAACGGTGGAAAGACGATGCGGGGAAGAAAAAAGTTTTGATTGAGATATGTGGACGCGCAGGAGTGAGCAATTTCCTGTAATTAATAGAAACTATTTATTAAGGAAGTAAGGATTAATCGATATGAAGGTTTGTAACCGTTGTATTTGTTTTAGCCCTGAGATGTGAACATTTTTATATGTTTAAAAAGGATTAGTTTAAAATGTTTTGTGTGAAAAAGAAACGGTATTAATATAGTTGGCCATTAAGGGGTAAATTATGTAAACGAGATGATGGAACGTAAAGGAAATGTGGTGCAACAATCAGAACGAGAGTTCTTTAGTAGTTATGGCGACGTAGGACATAAAATCCATAATCATGGTAAGAAGGATTCAAAACCGGTCACACTTGATCCTGGAACGTCGGTGGTGAAGGACGTAAAATGTAATACTTTGTGTGTGTTGGAAGGTCGGAAATAAAAAGTATTTCTTAATGAAAGACGTGAATACAATTTGTTCATCCGCGATAAGAGTATTATAATTAAAATATAATAAAAAGATTGAATAATTTTAAATTGGAAATAATTCAATTATATCGCAATTGTGTGAAAAGTTAATTTCCTCGCTCTATACCACACCCTGAATCCAGAGTTCCCAGGTTCTATCGACTTGAGCTACGCCAGAAAACATCCAGTTCTTCCAGAATTATCACCTTTTCTTTTCTCCACATACCAATATGTAACATATTGTTATATAAGACACCGCTTCGTGGGACCCTATAATTAATCTTCCCATGACTTCATCATCAGAATTCCTCATCTCTCCATCGCATACGTAATATTACGTTATATATGTCGACACAACGTGGGGATCGTAGCTGAATAAATACACGTTACATATGGCTTCCCAACTCGGAACACGAATAGGATGAGGAACACTCAATCAACGACACAACGATGTTCACGAGGAAATTCCCGTTATAACTTTCATGAAATTCCTCCAAGATATATTTTCATTTTTAAAAATTAAGAGTACATTATTATTTCTTTTTTAAAGATGCTATTATTGATTAAACTGTCTTAATGGTTCACCAGCCATGTTTAATAGCATGTTTGTAAAGTGATTAGAAAGTTTGAAATGTCTTACTTGAACTATTTGGGAGAAATGGACACCTGAAACAGAAAATGCTTGAAAAATTTTTAAAAATTTGTTTGTTGGAATGTCAATAGAGTAAAAATTATTAACTTTATTGATGATTTGATTATGGTTTATGAATTAGAAGATACTGATATATAAGTGGTAAACGTTTCATTATGATATATTGCATAGCTTTCAAGAAACACTAACATACATAGTATTAAACTCTACATGGAAATTCCTACTCTGACACACTGTCCTGCTGGAGCTTGAAGTTAACAAGCTTTATGAACTGTAGTCAGATCTGGTACACTAACTAGATTTAAATATTTTGGCTTAAGAATATGAGACACACAAGCCATCCTCACACGACAGTGGCGCGTAACTTCACAAAAGACCAAAACTACTTCTGTAGAGTTAAATCAGAACCACATCGTTAAAACGAGTCAAATTTGGTACTTCTGATAACAATGCATCTAAAGTTCTTAGCTTCATACATCAAATTAAAGAGCTTTCTGATATACTGAGCTATGGCTCACTTTTCAACAAATCCTTTTAAATGATCCGCCATTTTGTATAGAATATTCCCTCCAAAGTTTCTTTCATAATTTATCCATTTCAGTAATTGCAATATTTATTCTGTCGGATGTGCAGCTATTTGGTGTTTGTGCACAGGATCTGTTAATGTAAGCTTTTTTTACATAAAACGAAATGAAATAGAAAGACATGGAGGTAAAAGGAAGATTTACTGCAATACTAGTTTGTAGAAATCAGATGTTAAAACCAAAGGGCAACTGGTGATAAATATATGAACAGAACTGGAGTTGAGGTTAGGAATAAGGATCTAATGCTAATGAATTTTGCAAGAAAAACTATCGTCTTATAGAGTCACAAAACCAACATAAAGAATTGTATGTAATATGTTACAATGGACAGAATGATGACCTGCAAGATCCTTATTTGGCGCATGCTATGGAACTATAAGGTAAGAAACAGTATAGAAAAAACCGAAAACCTAAAAACCGTTCAAAACAGCAAATAGGAATGTTATGAACAGCAATGTGTCATTTATTACAGAATCTATGATTGAAATTTGCCGTGTAGTGTCTGTAAGCTTTCTAAAGTATCTGTAAGAGAACTGGGGCCATACACAAAAATATACTACATAAAGAAACCTGTCATGATAGCCGTCGACAAGAATCTGGGCTCTATGAAAAGAATATCTGACCATGCTTTCTAATGTCAAGTCATTCTCGAAATTAAACAAATTTGAATTAATTTGAGGATCCAAAATTAAATGTCAAGATATCCTTTTAAATGTTCTCCAGATACTTTTTCTGAACAAACTATTAAATATTTCACTTATTTCAAGTTATTTGACGAACACTGTGACTGCCTTCAAGGAGCCAAAGACAGATAGGTATTTCTGATTTTTGTTCAGAATGTGACAGCATGCTGGGAAATGATCCAACACATGTAAACCAGAATATGCACTGCGCAAGAGGAAGACAGAGATATTTATCGATGAAGAAAGATTTCAACCTTAAGCGAAAAGTAGACCTTACTTACCTAGTTGTGTTTGCCTATTCTCAAAATTTGCCAATTCCAAAATAAAACAAAACAAAATATATATAAAATTCTTCCCTGGTTGTATGTATTTAATGATATACACAATGACTGCATCTCTTTTATTACTGTTTAATGGAAATGGAGGCAAAATATGGTTCAAATTCAGTTGCCTCAATTCCAAAGCATGACAAATACTAATCTTAATAAATTCCCTAATTTGAGAAACGTGTTTTGAATTTCTGATGCTTCGGAGGGCAAAATAAAAATTTAGTAATCATTTGATGATCCCGTTAAGCCAGATTTTAAGTGGAAGTGACACCTTCCTGTCCGGGACATTGTTTTGGGCAGGAACTCCGCAAAATAAAATCAAAATTAAAGGAAACTGAGACAATCACAACTACATATCCTAACTCTCAGCTATGGTGTAGAGTAGAACCCATGCTTCTCCTTCTACATGTTTGCATGAACAGGGCACAAATAAGAGACTATAGAAATGCTCTCTAGTAATATTGTCTCACAACCCATCGCAAAGGGGAGTGTATCCAAGGTATCGCATCTGAAATATATAAGTGTTACTATACAATTAACTGACGTACATTTACCGCATTTCGTGTGTGGAAACAGAAATATTGTATGTGATAGCTAAAAGATGTTGAACTTGAAACTGTGAATCAGACATCAGTGAACTGTATGAAAGAGGAATATGTGCATGGATTGGTTAAATATGTGGATCGAAAGAGCTGCATTTGGTTAGAGGATGCTTTGTGTGTGCAAAATATGAAATGCAAGCCTGTAATTATTATCTTTATTGTACTTTATTACACTATTATAACAAATTCAAACATACGTCAACACTACTTACCTTACAAAACTGGTTCACTGTTTTATGGCAAAGGCACGCACATGTAAATTTACTATAATATTTAGACTTTAAATTAACAAAAGAAGAAAATTGTTGCAAAATGTAAAATACGTTAACATGTTGACTTCATATATATTACATGTAATTTTATTGACATAAATTCTTAAAATCTTTGACTGCAATTATATCATTTTGCCATATTGCCTTATTAGCCCTTCTGCCACAAACCTAAGCCACACCAATGTTGAGCAGTTAGACCGGTTTCCGCCATCATTTCATTCTACCGGTTCTCTAACTTTATCGCATGTATCAGTGTCACCGCCTACGGTGCCGTATGTAGTAATAGTAGATGTTAAATATCACACAATTCATTTCAAGAAACGTTATTTTGTGTTTACAGACTAAACAATGGAGCGAAAATTCACGTTTTATATTAGCATGTCTTTTTACCCTCATGAACAAATTTATGTTTTTTCAAAGTAGACAACTGAGTAAATTTCTTATTACAAACTTTGCATTGATGTGTCTTCTTACCTTCATGAATTAAATTATGTGTTTTCAAATTTGACAACAGAGTAAAGCTCTTACCACAAACATCACATTTGTGTTCTTTCTTTCCTTCATGAATTAAATTATGTGCTTTCAAGGTTGACAACTGAGTGAAACTCTTACCACACACTTGACAATGATGTGCCTTCTTACCATCATGAATTAAATTATGTGTTTTCAAGGTTGACAACTGAGTGAAGCTCTTATCACAAACTTTACAACGGTGTGATTTTTTACCCTCATGAATAAAAGTATGTATTCTTAAATCTGACAACTGAATAAAGCTCCTTTGACAAATTTTACATTTGTGTGATTTCTTTCCCTCATGAATTAAATTATGTCTTTTCAAAGCTGATGAATGAGTGAATCTCTTATCACAAACTTTACATTGGTGTGATTTCTTACCCTCATGAATCAAATTGTGTACTTTCAAACTTGACAACTGGGTGAAGCTCTTATCACATGCTTTACATTGGTGTGGCTTCTGACCCCCATGTATTAAATTGTGTTTTTTCAAATATGACATATGAGTAAAGCTCTTCTGACATACTTTACATTGGTGTGGCTTTCCACCCACGTGAATAGCACAATGCGTTTTTAAGTGTGAAAGATGGCCGAAGCTCTTATTACAAACTTTACATTTGTGTGCCTTCTTGCCCTCATGCATTAAATAATGTGCCTTCAAATTTGACAACAGAGTGAAGCTCTTATCACAAACTTTACATTGATGAGATCTCTTACCCTCATGAATTAAATTATGAGTTTTCAAAGTTGACGAAAAGGCGAGGCTCTTATCACAAACTTTACATTGCTGTGGCCCTTTAACATCGTGAATTAAATTATGTGTTTTCAAATTTGACAAATAGGCAAAGCTCTTATCACATAAATTACATTGGTGTGGCCTTTTACCCCCATGAACTAAAAGATGTGTCTTTAGATGTGACAATTGCGTAAAGGTCCTATCACAAACTTTACATTGGAATGGTTTCTTACCGTCATGAATTAAATTATGTCTTTTCAAGCTCGACAATAAAGTAAAGCTCTTATCACAAACATTACATTGGTGGTCCCTTTTACCCTCATGAATTAAATTATGTGTTTTCAAACTTGACAATTGAGTAAAGGTCCTATCACAAACTTTACATTTGTGTGGCTTCTTACCCTCATGAATTAAATTATGTCTGTTCAAGCACGACAACCGAGTAAAGCTCCTATCACAAACTTTACACTGGTGTGTCTTCTTACCCTCATAAGCTCGTTTATGTGTTTTCAAGTGGGACAAATACATAAGGCTTTTATCAAAAGCTTCAAATTGGTGTGGCTTGTTGCATTCATGATGCAAGTCATGTGCTTTTAAATTACAGAAGCTTTTGTCTGCTGAAGGGACTTCAGCCGAGAGTAATGATGAGTTATCATTAGTACCACCAGCAAATGTTTCTGTATGTAATCTGAAATGTTAAGAGGAAGAGCATCGTTTACTATAACAATAGGACAATCTCAGAAAACTATCTCTCAGTTCATGCACAATTATCGGTGAGAACTCTTAAATCGACTTATGCAAAATAACTATGTTTTTTTAACCAATTAACTAAATAATAAAAGTCTTTCCAAAGAACAACATGGTAATATATATCATGGTGCTGGCAATAAAAAGAATACTTGTTATATGAACAGAGAATTACAGCAGCATCACAGACCACTAAGACATATTTTCTAAGCAGTTCTTGTGTCTATCTCCTTTGGCAAGTAGAACTATTCATTAAAAGTGATTACTAACTATCTGAAGGAAAAACATTTAAATTTGACATATTTCACTTGATGGAAATCAATATGCTGTCCAATACACCGCAACATACAAATGGGAAGCAACAAAATATTACTAAACGGGACATGAAAGCCCATTGAATAAAAAAATTCTGAGATAAAACTTTTAATAGAATGCATTTTGCTAATTGTATGCTTAAGATTTACAAGTCTATTGCCTGTTGGGCTCCTAAGATTCAACAATAACACATTTTGCACATTCCGAATGAAGATTATAAAAGCTTCTACATTTAATACAAATAATTATACTATCGGTCTGAAAATATGTTAAAATACAAACGATATATCAAGAGACATTTTAAGTTAAAAAATCTTACGAAATCATCTGTACTTCGTAGGACCAATGCCGATTTCTAGATGGCAAGGCCTCAACAACGTCGGGTCATAAGCGCTGCTGCACCTGTGTCCACTATGCCGTCAGGGACTGGTTGCCCTCCACTCTTCGTTTCAATGTACACAGCTTCACACAGGAATATGACCCCAAGGTGCCGTATGCCACGCCAATACTTAATCTTTTCCTCCCGGTTTGTTCACTTGGTCGTCGCTAGTGAACTCTTGGGCGTCTTGTGTACCCTAGGCAACCGCTTCCCTAACATGCGTTCCGATTGCCGACGTAATTGAACTGATCCTCAGTTACCAATGTACCCAATACTCCCGATAGTGAAGGTGGAAGTTGTGACCTCGTCCACCAACTGCTCTTTCCTCAAGGCCGGCCTTGACTTCGTCTTCCGGACGCTAAGACGTCCTACAATAAGTTCTTGGCCGAGATCTTTATCTTTTGTGCTAAGTACTTCTGCGTTCTTCATGACAATCAGAACGGTCTCTATTTTAGACCGGCTAAATTTAATTTTCGTCATCTTGGCCATCCTCATTATGCAGGATTTTATTTAACTTCTCATTTCTTCCATTTTAGATTCATTCCTGACCGAACCATTTTTACTTCCTACTTATATTTGTTTTCATTTCTTCATTAATGTTTGCCATGCTGAATTTGATTTCCAATTTGTTCTTTCCAGATGTCATTATAGTGATTTGACTTCTCATTCTGCACATGCCGGAATCAGTTCGTCCCTTTCGGGTGATACAGTGAGAAGCATTTGCTTCATCGTGCTTTCTTATCACAATTCTTTACACGGGTATAGCTAAAATGACAAGAAGTTGCACTGAACTCACTTTGTCATTAGAATAAATAGCACATTGATAGCTCACGCATTTTGTTTGCACATACTTCGAAAAAAACGCGCCTCTTTCCGTAGCACTGTCTTTTTTGTCTCTTGCAACAAATCCCCACGCTGCTTGTCGTTTTTCAACTCTCACTAAACTCAGTAGACACTGCCAGTCGATTGTGAGACAAGTAACTCTTCACTTTAGTGCTGCTAAGGTTCACGGATTCATTTAACTGAACTGATTCATTACTAAAGCGATACTCACTAGTCAACTCTAGTGTATGTTCTAGGCTGACTTTAGCATCCACGTTTATATGCTGCTGGTCACAGAAGAAAGTTTTAGACAAGCGAAATCTCTTGAATCAAAGGAATGGAACATTGTTGAAGTAGAATGTTCTAGATTTGCCGAAACCGAACACATTCCCACATTCGAAGGGAATGGAACACAATAACGCGGTAAAACAATAAAGCTATCTCTACTACTGGCTGTCCCTATATGTTAATTCCTTGCTCCTCTCGAGGCAAACAAAAGCACTGAAATTCCTTTACGATAGAAATTAACTGTCACCATAAAAATACTGTTTAGAATTGTGCTGAATTTCTTCTGACTTATGCTGTGATCAGCTTTATCGGTTATCTTTGAGAAAGGCAATAAGAAAAAATATACATACATGAAGAGACTGCAGCTGGAAAACTTTCTGAAGAGGATAATCGCTGGCTGCATGTCAAATTCTGAAGTCAAGAAGACAGTCACAAAATACTGGTAAACAGCAAAACAATGTTTTTATGAAATTCTACGGATTAGCCAGTCATACACAAAACAGTTGAAATTCACTTGACTTTTCAGTTTTCATGTCATTAAATGTCAAGCCATAACAAAGTTGTACTTCTGAAAGTACTCTCTAACGGTCCAGGAGATATAAAAGCATGCATTTCTAGTGAAATATAAATACTGAGCCTTGAGTGGAATAAAATTTTAATTCTGGTTAACAGAGGATACAGGGTTCAGATATTCCTTCACTACAACATTCATAATTGCCAACAGAGTATTCATTTGTACTTGTAGATAATGTTTATAAAGATGACATCTGGCACAGTAACTAAAACATTGCAATATTATAAAACTCCAAGATCAAAAGGGCTACAAATGACAAGTCTATCTACAATTATCCTTAACTTAGTTCACACTAACCTGGAAGTGTCCAGCCCAGTACTGCAACCTTTGCTCTGCTCAGAATTGTGCTGAAGAAAGAGTAAGTAAACAACTGAATGTAACAGTTAATGGCCACAAGATACAGTAAGGTGGTCGACTATGCTGCACAAGGATTTGGTTATTCTATTACAGCAATGGTACTTGAAAAGCCACAAAATACTGCATTCATTTTACTTTACTGCCACCTAACTTTAGTGAGTGAAGAAAGCTTTTTATTTTGTGTTCCTTCATACAAGTACGACCCTTCTCATGTTACATTCTTGTTTCTTCGAGGAAGAAATAAAGACCTATCAATGTATTGGGAAAAGTATACTTGAAATTATAAGCTTATGTAGAAAGTTGATTTAGTATCTTATTTTTTTGTAATCTATGTTCAAGATTATGTCTTATCGGACGATAAATGGAATAGGTCAAATAATGCTCAAATGAGCCCAGGGTTCATAGAGCTTAGAGTTACCGGGAAGAAACCTTATCCAGGTAACTCACCCTGACCGAGACTCGAAATTGGGACCTCTTGAACATAAGGCAGACATGCTACCAACATGCTATCACGGTGGGCTAGTATCTTATTGATTACTACACATTTAGTCTTGCATGAAAACAGAAAATTATCACTACATATTCTGTAGTGGGTTAAAGAAGGTTATAGATGCTCAAACAATAACAAAATTATGAGAACTGGGTCATTATGAACAGTAATTGAAATTTAATACCCTCAGCATTATAAAAGAAAAAATAATGGGAACTTATAAGCAAACAACATTGTGTGAATTCTTGATAGTTCACAGAGAATTCACATTAACTCTCAATTAAGCAGATCTGGATTTGAAATGCAACAAGGTTTTGCCTATAACTTACAATTTACATGTCAAACATTTATAATATAGGTTCAAAATAAGAAGGACTTGGAAGAAAATTCAAGATATATCCTGTAAAAATGCATGACATATTAATGAGGAATGAACAGTAAGATAAATTAAAATGTATGGACAAAAAGTTTGGAAATGTTAAGCTGGTCACATATATTTGTGTCTTGAATGAATTCAACAGCTGCTTGATCTCACTATCATGAGTCTTGAGGAGAGCAGGAAACTGTCCAAGACACAAACAACCTGAGTGTTTGAATTCAAATTCAATTTATCAACAAATTCACAAAATAAGTTTCAGTCTATAAATATCTTGAACTAATGGTATTTTCATTACAATAATAAAGAAGCTCTTTTAAGAACTGTTTGAGTTATAGGTAATTGATGGAAATTAATTATTTCTTCACACTAGCCGTATATAGGCTAAGGTTTTTGATAGAGTCAACACGAAACATTCAATGCCATGGCCGGGATTTGAACCACGGATCTCCTGGTTTCTATCCAGTCACTCTTACCCATTAAGCTACCATGGCCAACTTGCCGTCATGACACTAAATTCTTCATTTGACTCGTATATTTCCCCGGTAGACCACTAGGGTAATATACGAGTCAAATGAAAATTTGGTGGCATGACAGCAATGTGACCATGGTAGCTCAATGGGTTAGAGCGATTGGACAGAAACCAGGAGATCCGTGCTTCAAATCCCAGCCATGGCATTGAATTTTTAATCTTGATTCTATCTACCTTTGAGTTATGTTTACTTTTCTTTTCTCTCACACACAACTATTTAAAAAAGGTTAATTTGCTTACATTGGCCTTTGAAACTTCTTTCCTCTGAAATATCAATATTAAAGGTTTTGGCAGAATATAGTGCATCTCATAAGTATTGATTCAAGTAAAAGTACAGTTTGAATTTCATCAACCCACATGTAAGTATACAGAACGCTGCACAGTATCCGTGGGCTCAATCTTAAAACAAATTTCAGTATTTCATGGGGACATTGTGCCATAGAAGTAGTAGCAGATCACTGCACAGTAGAATCTGATGAAAGCAAAATGCATACACTTTGAAAATCGATGTAAAGCACACAAATATGTGTCCTAATGCATACATTTTTATACATATATTTTCTTTTGTATAAAATGCTTCAATTTTAAAATTAATCCTCAATTGTACAACATGGAAAAAAGAGATAACAGTATTTGATTACTGCATTATATTGTTGCTATTCACATCTATACGACCTTATTCTTTTCAGGTTGTTATTTCCTTAACTTTAGACAGTTAAGAATACCTAGTCTTGCTGTAAATACTGTTACAAACTTTTTACACAAAGTATACATCCAGTTTGATGCGTAAACAATTGTGTGTGCACACATTAACCTTAATAGTAATCTATAGGATGGCTTCAAGATGAGACACAACATCATGTGGAATTAAATGGCTCTAGACGAAACTATAGTGACGGAATGGAAGACAAATCAATATAACCTAATTATGCACAATGTTTCTAAATGTGTGTTCACTATCATTACCATTTTCTAAAGTACTGCCTTAAAATCTTAACCAATTCAAAGTGAAAAGAGTGTCAGCAAAAAAAAAAGTTTAATGAAATACTCACTGTATAACTGTATGGAAACAAAGTGGAGAAGACAATGGTTATTGCAAAGTGACAATAGCTGATTGTTTGAAAAATCTAGATATCAGGAAGCTTCCATCATATAGTAAGCAATAAAATGGTGTGGATAGTCAGAGGTCTTATACAAGAGTGATGGAGATCTTCCAATTCCAAAATAAAAAGAGAAAATATTGAGGTTTTCCTTTTCATATATAATGCAACATGCCATCCTAATATCAAGTTATTGAACATAAATTTTGCTTGGCTACTGCCCGGTTCAACTATCATAGCACAACACATGCACCAGAGAGATATTTACATCTTCAAGTTCCTTTATGGGTTTATACAAATATTAACTGTTGTTCAAATTTAAAGTGCATTTGCCCTTGCATAGTCAGTTTTGGTCCTGGATGCAGTGAACTGGATTGGTCTAGCAGTAAGCAAGTTAAAGCCAAAAACTTCAACAAGTGCATCAAAACAAGGTTTGAAGATGATGAAAACATTACTCTTGCACTCATTGAAGCTGAAGGAAATGCAGAAGCAAGTGCTAACTTAATTAAAATGTAGAGTATTTCATGTAGTCCAAAGGGCTGCATTAGAACTGATGAGCAACTGTAAACCTTGTACTTTGGCAACAGATGTACAGTGTGATTTTTTAAAAGAAGATACGTGAAGGTCATCAAGCAAGGGACATGAAGGGTAAGACGGGAAGGTTGTTGCTATGGAAATGTAAACAAAGGTTGCCAGATTGCTTACACTAGTGAATCACATACTTCTCAGGTTAGTTATCACTAGTTTTGTGCAGGAAACAAGAGTTTGCTTGAGTGTTCAGTTATATTGTGTATTGTTGGCCTACTTTATGAAAGCAAAATTAAAGTATGTTATTTTGAAGCAAGACATAGTGGCAGTAGGATTAAAGGTAGAAAGGAGGAATCATGGTCCAAGGCAAAGATCAGCTTATGGTCCCTGTGTTACACTGCATATCAAGCTAGAGAATTTGTCTGTTCTCTTAGGGAATTCTTTGAATAGGAATACGAGAGTTTGCTCCTTATCAATAAACAGCTTGTTCCTTTCAACCAAAAGCGACAGCCCCATGTCAGTAGATATGTTTGCATGTAAAAGAATTCCAATGGGTCAAAATTCCGGCATATCAGCAGCACTGATATGAACATGGCAATTGACAAATTTTTTAATGACAGTATATTGCGATACTAATGTGGTAAGACTTTATATGGAATGAGGAAAGGTTTGAAAAAACGTGCTTGCGTCGAGTTTCTTTTCTTTTTTTCTGTTTTTTTTTTTCATTTTCCAAGAATGCGTTATGTGATTACAACATGTGTACTGCATACAATTTTTTTGCACTATGTGTATTTACATTAATCTAAATTTTAGTAATTAAGATATTACATAAAATATTAATAAATATAATTGAAGATAAATGTTAGATTTCAGAATGTGCCTTGCCTATGTGTTGTTATGGAGAAATTACTTACCGCAGTAGTGCAGAAATATCAACTTACAATGCATAGCAACAATGATGGTAAGTATGGAATATTACATAGGTAAACATTATTTAAAACAACGCACACATGTGAAGACACTACAATGCGGTGATAACCTCAAACACTTATTTATACTTCGTGTGTTGAGAGGGTAAAGAGGGGAGTATGCATAACTTAGTTCTAGGGAACATAGCAGCACCCCGCGTGGAGAAACAGATGACCTTCATGTATCTAAATCAGACAGTAATAGAAATCCGCAATACAAATGACGAGGAAACACTGAAACAAGAGGAACAAAACTCAGATGTGGAAAATTAATATGCCCGAAAAACCAATTACATGCATAAATAATATCATAGACAGGTGACACACCCTAATTCTCCCAAGCTGCTGAAACTATTCGATAGTGGAAAAAATTGCATACAGAAAAACAAATAAGAACAGGAAATTCAAACAGACTCTCATCCCATTAGCCAAATAAGCAGGCGACCTATAAGGCAAACAAAATAACGCAAGAATGCCATAATATAAATTACAATTCATGTCCTTGTATTATGTTACCGTTATTAGTATAGTATTATAATACAGTCTGTATATAAATATTGGGGTTTTAACTCCTTATAATATTTATTACATTCAACTTACAGTTATAAATGATATGTCAAATGAAAAAGCAACTCAAACAGTTTTACCAAGAACCTTCTAAATGTTCAACGTGGCTACCCTTTGCCACACAACACACATCAAGTCTATAGCCGAGTTCTTCCCAAACATTGATTACTGTGTATTCATTAATTGTAGCAACAGCTGCTTCAATCTAGTTTCTTAATTCAGGTAGGTTAGCTGGTAGTGGAGGCATGTACACACAATCCTTGATGAAGCCCCAAAGGTAAAAATCACAAGGCGTTAGGTCAGGAGAAGTGGAGGCCATGCATAGCAAGCCCTGTCATTGGGGCCCTTGTGGCCTATTCAGCGCTCAGGTACAGTGATGTTCAACCAATCGCGTACTTCGTTATGCCGGTGAGCTGGCGCACCATCTTGCTGGAAAATGAAGTTCTCTGGCTCATTTGCTTCCAACTGAGGGAAGAGCCATTGCTCTAGTGTATCAAGGTAAGAACTGCCAGTTACAGTAGGTTCACCAAAAAAGAAAGGCCCATAAACCTTTTGCCAGGATACGGCACAGAAGACATTCACTTTAGGGGAATCTCGTATTTGTGCCATCTCGTGAGGATTTTCTGAGCCCCAGATGCCCACATAATGAGTGTTAACATGTCCACTAAAGTAAAAGGTCAATTCATCACTGAAGACAACACGATCCACAAATCGTGATCATGAAACATGTTGTTTGTGAAGTTAGCATGTAATCCGTGGTGTCTGCTTTAGAGCCTGTAATAACTGTAAATGGCAAGCACATAGCTCTAAGCGTTTTCTTACAACTTTCCAAATAGTTGACACAGGAACTTGTAATTCACGACTAGCCTTCCGGACTGATTTCTTTGGGCTACGAGTGAACGACTCTCTCACTCGTTCAAAGTCGTCCAGTGCTCTTCCCTTTACAAAGGCAGCCAGTATCTTCAAACTGATACCATCTATGAATGTTATTATCACTAGGAGGATCACAATCGAACGTGCGCAGTAACTACAGATTCAGTCTTTGCAAACTGCAAAACACAAAACGTTTTCTGTTTACTAATCGCCCTCTTTGCTACTACTGCTGTCTAGTGGATTGCGGCAGAAACATTGCATGCAGATGTGCACTGGTGCCAACAAACAAAAATGTTCGAGTTGCTTTTTCATTTGACATATCATTTATAACTGTAAGTTTAATGTAATCAATATTATAAACAGTATATCATCATCATCATCATCATCATCATCATCATCATATTAACAGGCCAAAGTTGAAATACTCTTGGAATTTTAGGCCGAGCCGTGGCTCAGTGGTTAGACTGCTTAGCTCTCACCAAGGCGGCCCGGGTTCGATCCCAGGCCACCACAAAGTAAGATTTGTGGTGGACAACACGGCGTTGGGGCAGGTTTTCTCCGGGACCTCCGGTTTCCCCCGCCATCTCATTCCACCGGTGCTCCATCTTCATCTCATATACCATCAATGTCACTGCCTGCGGTGCCATATGTAGTAAAAGCCGGCATTAAACACTACACATTTCATTTCATTTCTTGGAATTTTATAAAAGCAAATTGGACAAAATTTACTGAGGAAACTGAACAAAATCTTTACTCCGCTCAACATGAAGCATCTGTAGATAAACTCAAGAAAATAATAACAAATATAATTTTTGAAGCAGCAAAAAAATGGATCCCAAGAGGAAAAACTAAAAATTACACACCCTTTTGGAATACAGAACTATCAGAGTTAAAAGAAGAAAGGGACATAGCAAGAAAAAAAGCAGAATTGTCCAATAGCCCAACAGATACACAGGAATGGGGAAGAAAAGCAGCAAAATATAAAAAAAGAAATTCATATTGCCAAAAAAAAATAGCTTTCAGTGAATTTATTGAAAAAGCTGATTATAGAAAAGATGCAAAAAACATATACAGATATATAAGTAAAATGAACTGTCAGAAAGAAACAAGGAAAGAACCACTTAAACTAAATGGGAAAACAATTACTTCAAATTACTTTATTTCTGAAGCCTTTAATAGGTATTACAGCTCTCAGCATAAACTTTCCTCTGAAGCAAAAAGAAAACAAAGGCAGATTAAAAAAGATCTCAAAAAATTTAAAAAGTGCCCAGAACGAAGAAACGATATATTCAGCAAAGAATTCACCATAAGGGAACTAAATCATGCCATCCATGAGTTGAAAGATAAAAAGTCTCCTGGACCAGATAAAATACATGCTGAATTTCTGAAACACCTAGGACCAAAGGGAAGAAAGGTACTACTGAAATTATTTAATATATCATGGACCTCTACTGTACCTACAGAGTGCAAAAAAGCTATAATTATTCCTATTCTAAAAAAAGACAAAGCACCCTACAAAATAAATAATTAGAGACCCATTTCCTTATCAGTGCCATTGCAAAAACAGAACGTATGATTTCAGCAAGGCTAAATTGGTTCTTAGAAAATAATAACATATTAACAACTGCTCAAATAGAATTCAGACAACACTTATCTACTAAAGAAAATGCAATTCAACTATCCCAAGATGTCAGAGAATCTTTCAACAAAAATCAAGATACTCTATCAGTTTTCATTGATTTTGAAAAAGCATACGATTCAGTATGGAGGCATAAACTTCTTGAGAAACTTTCAAAACTAGGCATTCAAGATAACATGTTAAATTGGATCATTCAGTTTCTCTCTCAACGTTTCTGTGCTACAAAATACAATGATAGTACATCCAAATTTCGACAAATAAAAATGGGCCTACCACAAGGTGCAGTACTGAGTACAACCTTGTTCAACATCTACATCAATGATCTTTCCGAAGCTGTATCAAACACAGAAATAAAGACAGCACCTTTTGCAGTTGACATGATCATGTGGACATCTTCCCCACATATAGAGAAATCCAAAACATCAATGGAAAAGGCTCTGATACTATTGGAAAAGTGGACTGAAACAATTTGATAAAATAAATACTGATAAAACAACATTTCAAATATTTAGCTTAAAAAAGAAAATCCCTAAACTAAATCTGTAGTTCAACAAACATATGAAACAAAATATTTAGGAACAATTTTTGATTCAAAATTATCTTGGAGACATCATATTGAAGCAGTAGTAAATAAATCAACAAAAAAATTTTCAATTTTGAAAAGATTAGCTGGAGTCAAGTGGGGCAGTAATCGGGAAACACTGAACACCACATACAAAACATTCATCAAGCCAATACTTCTTTATAATACAGAGGTAATAATTACAGCAAGCAGTTCTAACATAAATCACCTAGAAGTATGCCAAAATCAGGCCCTGCAACTAATAACCGGTACAGCAAAATCATCTCCAATCATGGCAATGCAAGCCTTAACTCTGAACTATCCAATACATCTAACTTTAGAGGAGCAGGTGCTAATACAACATGAAAAAATGTTGCGGTTAAAAAAAACCAAATGGGAGAAAAGATTACTACAACCAATCAAGATGAAAACCCAAACAAGTTTCCTACACAAAGTTATGGAATTAAAAACAGATCTGAATATTCCTAATTCTAAAGAAAACATTTTAATCAAAGAAAACCTACTGACTTTTGAACCAATTAATATTCAACTAAATTTAGAACAAATAGTTATAAAATCTGAAACTTCCAAACCTGTACTAAAAGCATTAGCATTAGAAACTGTGAACAACAGATACCCACCTGAAGAATGGTTACATATCTACACAGATGGATCTAACTTGGACAGCAACTCAGGAGCAGGAATTAAGTGTGCACTGTTCTCATTCTATCAACCAGCAGTGTACCACACAACAAATTTTGATGCAGAAGTAACGGCTATTCATATTTCACTCCAACACCTACTATACAGAATAGATAAATTCAAAAATGCTGTCATACTTTCTGATTCTAAAGCAGCATTATGTGCAATAAGTTCATATAAAATGAGGTCAATCCAAATTAAAGAATGTCACACAATGATCCAACAACTTCAAAAACTAGAGAAAAGAATTATATTACAATGGATACCTGCACATTGTGGAATTGCTGAAAATGAATCAGCTGATTTTCTTGCCAAAAAAGATGCAAATTTAATTCAGAACAAAAGTAAACATTTACCCTTTACATCCATGAAAAGATTAAGCAAAAGCAAATATAAAAACAAACAAAACCAATCAATATCTAACTAAGCCAAAAATAAAAACTGGAACATTTTAATTAAAAATCCAGAAATTATTCCAGAAATCCCACATAAAGCTGCAGTAGCAAATTTCAGATTACTTACGGAACATGATTATTTGGCCAAACACTTACACAGAATAGGAATTTATACAAGCCCAAATTGCCCTCTGTGCAACAAAGAAGAGGAAATGACTGAAGAACATCTTTTAACCTGTGAAGCCCTAACTACCGGACCCACCACACAGAAATATTGGAGAGCAAGAGAGTTAATGGCTTCATTGCCAAAGCCTAGCATTTGAAAACAACAACATATTATAAAGAGCTAAAACCTCGACATTCATTTATATACACCCTGTACTTTATAGCATAAAACACCTGCATGTGGGTTATAGCTGTTTAAGGATCAGATTATTCTCATAATCACAAATACATATATATTTATGATGCATGGTAATGGAACAAATATACATAATGTATTGCCTTTTTCTACTGCATTGCTTAATGCATTTTATGGATTTAAAATATACATTATCTACTGTATGGAATGTGTAATCTGGAAACTTGTCCAATTTGGAAACTTGTTTTGGTCCCATATGATTCCATGTCAAATAAGTTTTACTGAATATCCATTCGTATCAGTTCAAAAGCTCAATGAGGCATGTACTAAAACAAATATGACAGTAAACGTAACACTAAAGGCATTCCCTTTAATTTTTAAAGTTTGGTATAGATATATTGATATTTTTGCTATTTTTCCTAATAAACTAATAAACGATTCCTTTAAATTACTAAATTTGCAAGATAAAGCTATAAAATTTACATTAGAAACTGAAATTAATGGATTTCTTCCTTTTCTAGATCTAAACATAATAAGAAATAATAATAAATTAAACTTTGGTATTTATAGGAAGTCTACTCATTTCATATAATTATATAAAAACTAAAAGTTTTAACCCTTTTTCACATAAATTTGCTGTTTTCAATAGTTTGATTTATAGATTAATAAACATACCCTTGAATCAAGATGAATCTAATAAACAATATAAACATATTATTAATACTGCTTTAGTTAATGGTTTTAATAGACTTTATAAATAAAAAAAAATTGAAAAATATAATTATCAAAAAACTGTTAATGATATTTCTACCCTTAAACAAATAGAACACGATTATAATTTTAAAAAATTACTTACCATCCTTGGATTAATAAACATTTTCAAAAATTTTTTAAAGAGTTCAGTTCAACTTCAGTTCCTCAAAATAAGTATAGTATTAAAAATTTATTGCATTTCTCTAAAAAAGATAAAATTCCTAATAACAAAAAATCTGGTATTTATCAATTTAATTGTTCTGATTGTGACGAAGTTTATATTGGAAAGACAAAATGTAATTTAGAAACCAGAACGAAAGAACATTTTCGTAACATTAAGTACAAGCAGACTGATAAATCGGCTGTAGCACCTCATTTTTGGTCATTTAACCATGAAATAAACCCAGAAGTTAAATTATTAAAACAATTAAATGGTCCGATCGATTTAATGGTTTGGGAAAAGATATTTATTTAAAAAAAAAACATCGCGTAATGAATTTTGAAATAGCAGCAGTCAATTCTGTTTTTATATTTGTTTTATTTTCAGATTTTGGCAGTACTAACAAGAACATAACATCTAGCATTTGTTACGATGATGACAGCTTTATTTCCAGCTGAGGATATGTCGCAATCCTGGACAATTTATAAGAAAAGTATCATCATTTCTTATAAGATAAGTTAAATTTTAAGTTACAAATTGTTATATTTGTATATAAAGGCAGAAGATTTGCCCATAAAAATAATCAAGTCTTACCTTGAGGATTTTACTGGAGGAAAGTCACCATCCTGTAACAAAATAATTCAAATGTACAGTCTCATAGAATCATCTAAATAGAGTGAAATATCCTGCATAACATGGTTAAAATATATGTGGAAACAAAACTGAATATTTTACCATATAATGAAGCATAAGAAAACCAAGCTGTAGAGAAAGTATTTAATTGTTTGGTTCAGAATAAGTGGCAAAGGAGGTGTTTAATAAATCAAAATATATGATTAAAACGGTAAAATATTTATAAAAATTAAGACAGAAACATATGAGAAGAAAAGGCTAAGATATTGGGTCATCTACACCAATTACATACTTTAACATGACATCAATGGTTAAACCGGTGGATTCATCAGTACAAATTGTACCAAGTATAATGAGAATAATAATAAAACAGTAAATACAAATGGCTCTCAGGATACAGGTCTTCTGAGCATACTTAGCCTTCTGCTATACATACTGCAGAGTGTGAGTCCGCAGTTTTAATTTTCCGTTAACAATTAAGAAATCAATATTTCCGTTAGAGGTGTTTCATACATTTCCCTGCATACTTAACAAATCAGTGCCAATAATTGGAGACAATCATATTGTCTGAAGCAGCATATTCGTGAGGTGCAGAATGTTACTCCATGTGCGTGTATTCTTGTGACTCAGTTCTGTCACAGACTTTCAATTCTGTTACAATGTTTGGCTCGTAAGGGAAGTATAAATCATAAAGTTTAAATTCTCCATGACAGCAAGTTGGCCATGGTAGCTTAATGGGTAAGAGTTGTAATGATATGTTTTATTTAGAACATTTTATATGAATATTGTTTCCTGATATGACTTAGTAGGCCATGAAATGACAATATTAAAAACAAATATATGTGTAATTTTGTGATTGGCTTTAGTAATAATTGTATTACGTAATGCGGTTATGTAGCAGTACATCGGCCAATCACAAAATTAATAGAGGAGTAATGATAGTTACAGAAAATCAATAATCTTGAGAGAGATATATCTTCTTCAGTCTTGTTTCATGATGATGAAAAATGTTGCGGTGAATATAATTGTAAAGGAAACCTTCAAAAAGAGTTATTCGTTATTTGCAATAGTAACGAGTGAATTATACAAATAAATAATATATTTAATCAAACTCAATCATCAATGGCCTGCAGCAAAGAAATATAACGCCACAAATTTGGCTCCTGAACGTGTGGCTCGATTAAGTTAGAGAAACAAGACGACCAAATAATAATGCCACAAATATGGCGTCGTTGGGCTTCGAATTGGTAGCAAATTTATTTATACAATGGTCAAAGGAAACTTCCAACTATTATCTGCACATCGTTAGAGAATCAAGACGACCAACTGCAAGTTAAAATACGACAATATATGAGACTCCGAAGCGGACGTAAATTGCCGGAAAGGATGTATCATCGCCAGCAGTTTAGTGAACATGTGATTGAAGCAAACGTGCTTGCACAGTGTGAGGGACATGCTAGTGAATCACCAGATGTAAGTACCTTAGACCAGATAGTGAAGATGATAGCAGAACTCAGTAGCAAGTTAGAAGATGTAAACAATAAGATAGGAGATGTAAATAATAAGTTAGAAGATGTAAATAATAAGATAGAAAGTCAAAATGCAGATCTGACTAGGAAAATAGAAAATCAGAATGCAGAACTCATTAGCAAGATAGAGAATCAGAATGCAGAACTCATTAGCAAATTAGAAGACGTAAATAATAAGATAGAAAGTCAAAATGGAGATTTGAGTAGGAAAATAGAAAATCAGAATGCAGAACTCAGTAGCAAATTAGATGCTAAGATAGATGATGTGAATCAATTAGGCTCACAAGAGAAAGATATAACTAACCTAAGAGAACAACAAGAGAGGTTAGAATTTGTACAGAATAGCCAATCTAATGAACTAAGGGAATTAGTTAGCCAAGAAATAAGAAATTTATAGACAAATGTTGACTTACCAAACAATGAATGTTATAATACAGATGGTTATCAGAAGATGTATGTTGTAAATTCTAAGTATTTTGATGTGAACTGTAATGTATATGTACACGAAATTTTTCCACACACACAAATACACAATGAAGGTCATAGTGGTCACATGTATGATACACCACACAAAATAATGTTAAAGTTTTGTAAAAGATTTGAACACACAACTAACCTAACCTTCAAACAGTGTTACAATATACATAAAAACAAAAGATGTATTTACCAAGTTCTGGAGGCTTGCAAAGGTCAGGTTAGCCAACTGAGGAAAATGTATCACACTAACTGTTCAAAAGTTATGACTATGAACTTTGTCATAGATACAGGACAGCTAAAAAAATTAATTATGTGGGCAAATCACCCAACATGAACAGCAAAACAGAGAATTCTTTTGTATATAAATTGTATATAAAATTTTGTTAAAATTTCAGTTATTTCATTTTAATTATATATTCGTTTACCAATTGTTATGTTAGTAAAAAAAATATTAGTGTTTGTTCATTGTAAATAATTTAAAAATGTTAATTATAAAAATACTTTAACGCAAATTTGGGGCAGGGCACATCCCACTCATAAAGATAAAGATATATATTTAAAAAAAAAAAAAAAAACGTGTTTTAGTAATGCTAAGTTGTTAAATGTTCATTTATTATTATATTTCATTTAATGTATGTTTATTGTTATATGTTATGTATGTTATATTCATGTTATAGTTCATTGTTGTAAACAAAATTGTTAAATTTCGGGCATTCTTCAAAATATATGGAAACACATTGTTGAAGTATTTAAGTTAAATAAGTTAAAATTATTTTCCATATATTTTGAAGAGGGCATTTGAAACGACATGTTTTATTTAGAACTTTTTATATGAATATTGTTTCCTGATAGGACTTAGTAGGCCATGAAATGACAATATTAAAAACAAATATGTGTAATTTTGTGATTGGCCGTAGTAATAATTGTATTACGTAATGCGGTGATGTAGCAGTACTTCGGCCAATCACAAAATTAATAGAGGAGTAACGATAGTTACGGAAAATCAATAATCTTGAGAGAGATATAGCTTCTTCAGTCTTGTTTCATGACGATGAAAAATGTTGCGGTGAATATAAAAGTTTTGTAACGGAGAGTTAATAACCTTAAAAAAAAAGTTATTCGTTATTCGTAATAGAAACGAGTGAATTGTAATTCTGATTATACAATTAAATGATATAGTATGAAATAGGAGTCATATAAAATTTTATTTCTGTCAAAAAAAATCCACACCTGAGAAAAGATCTCATGAGTCTTTATTTAATCAAATCTCGACCTGGATCTTCAAAACAGTCGGCGTGCTTCCTATCTGCTGCGAGTGGAGAATCATTTTCGCCACAGAGTGACTGGACGGAAACCAGGAGATCTGTGGTTCAAATCCCGGCCATGGCATTGAATTTTTCATGTTGACTATATCTATTAAAAACCTCAGTCTTTATACAGCTAGTAAGAAGAAATGATTAATTTCCATCCCTTTACTAAAAAAAATTGTTTATTTGTTTAGAAAATTTATTTATTGTAGATGAAGGTCATTCAGCTAAATACTCCTACAAGCATCAAGAACCATATCAGCAGAATGTTGGGTTTACCAAAAGCTGTATTTACTCCTACAGCTCATAACAAAATATTCGAGAAAGATACAATTTCTATGACAGGAAGAAAAACAGACCAAAAAGGTTTTCCTGCATGCTGTGCAGTAAATTTGTGTCCCTGGAACATGTAACAGGAGTGCAGCGAGATCAGAAACTACCATGAATGATTTGCTAGAAATTGAGAGTGAGAAAAATTATTATGAAAAAATAAACTTTCTGAAAAAAATTTTCTACTACAAAATGTTTTAATGCTTACTAATGAAAGGAGATAAAATAGTATTAGTGTTAATATTCATTGACCAAAATAAATGTTCTTAGTGGTTTAAGAGTAAATTAGGACTTAAAATATTTTATTTCCAACATTTATGCATAAATATATCAAGTTTGTGAATTCATGCATTTTTATATTGCTCAGATCCAAATATATTATATTTCAAAACCACAACATTAAAATGGTATACTGATACTTGTATAAAAACTAATGTGAACTCTCAGTTCACGCATTTGTAATGGAGGCAAAAAGATTGCATGTGTAGCAGAGAGTTAAAAATGGATATTGTATTGCATTTAAAATGCATGGAATTGAAAGAACCCAAATGTAAAAGTGCCAAAGTGCATTATTTTCACATTGTTCTATATAATGTTATCCAGGAAGTATTTAAATTAGATTTAAAGGAAGTCGATTAATGACACTAAACAACACTTAGTTTTAAATTTTCCCAATTTTTTGAAATGAAGATTTGTTCCCATGTGGACAGTTCTTGTTTTGCTGATGTATGTTTTTGTAGTTTTGGTTCTGGATTTATGTTGTGGTTTTCTTCCCAAAAAATGCATGGCAACTGCGATTTTTCTCATTGTTTGTATTTTATGTTCCTAAAGTGTTCATTTGCTCTTATTTCTAAACTGCTTTTGGTTTCTCCACAGTCACAACATTCAATTTGATATATACCAGATTTTTTGTTAGATGGAATGGCATCTTTGATGTAACATAAATCCAGAACCAAAACTACTAAAACATGCATCAGGAAAACAAGAACTGTCCACATGGGAACAAATCTTATTTTCAAAAAATAGGAACAAAGTATTCAATTTCGACATCCCCAGAAAGATTTGTTCAGCAAGTTCCTCAAACCACCACCAGAAGAGACCTATGACAAAATATCGCCAGCTACACCACTGAGAACCAGTTGATATCTGGTTGAGATTGGAGGCAAATAGTCTCTGAAATATGTTCCGGGAAAATTTAAAAGTAAGTGTTGTTTAGTGTCATTGATCGACTCCCTTTAAATCTAATTTATTACAATACAGTTTTCAACACTTCTAAAATAGGAATTCTAGTATTTAAATTGCTGGGTCCCACTGTAGGAGTTGATAACAATGCTATTAGCATATATCACAGAATAAACTGTTGTCCAGTTTTTGGTTAAAGCAATTATAGGAGTACAATGGTAACATTTCGTCACAGGAAATGCTGAAGATGTTCAGAATGACTCAATATGGACCACTTAATCTGCTCTGTGATTCCTACATCATTTTGTACAGCATTACACTATGCTGCTCTAGATCACTCACTTCTTATTTCTTATTGAACATCCTCCAACGTTTCTTATATCGGACAGTGAATGAAATGATGCTAAAATGAGCCCAGGATCCATAGAGCTTATGGTCACATGAAATTCACTGAGGATAAAGGAAAACCCTGGAAAAGAATCTAATCCAGATAATTTACCCTGACATTCAAACTTAGAGCCATACTACAGAGGTGGCAGGTAATTCATTGCACACTACACAATTCAAGTGGATCCGTAACTGACAGTATGGTGTGTTATGAGCTCTGAACCTCCATGCTTGATTTATCTTGGAAAGATTTCCAAAGATTGTCATGTACAGGAACTGAAATGTACTGTTACACAAACTATGATAGCGCACTGCAAGTGACAGTATTTACCTCAAGTACAGGGTGTATATAAATGAATATTGGGGTTTTAACTCTTTATAATATTTGTTACATTCAACTTACAGTTATAAATGATATGTCAAATGAAAAAGCAACTCAAACAGTTTTACCAAGAACCTTATAAATGTTCAATGTGGCTGCCCTTTGTCACACAGCACACATCAAGTCTATAGCCGAGTTCTTTCCAAACTTTGATAAGTGTGTATTCAGTAATTGTAGCAACAGCTGCTTGAATCCGGTTTCTTAATTCAGGGAGGTCAGCTGGTAGCGGTGGCACGTACACACAATCCTTGATGAAGCCCCAAAGGTAAAAATCGCATAGCATTATATCAGGAGAACATGGGGGCCATACATGGCAAGCCCTGTCATTGGGGCCCTTGTGGCCTATCCAGCGCTCGGGTACAGTGATGTTCAACCAATCGCATACTTCGTTATGCCGGTGAGGTGGCGCACCATCTTGCTAGAAAATGAAGTTTTCTGGCTCATTTTCTTCCAACTGAGGGAAGAGCCATTGCTTTGGTGTATCAAGTTAAGAAGTACCAGTTACAGTAGGTTCACCAAAAAAGAAAGGCCCATAAAATTTTTGCCGGGATATGGCACAAAAACATTCACTTTAGGGGAATCTCTTTGCATTTGTAACATCTCGTGAGGATTTTCTGAGCCCCAGATGTGCACATTATGAGTGTTAATATGTCCACTAAGGTGAAAGGTCGGTTCATCACTGAAGACATCACGATCCATAAGATCATCATCGTCATGAAACATGTCATTTGCGAAGTTGGCACGTAATTCATGGTCTGTTAGCTTTAGAGCCTGTAATAACTGTAAACGGTAAGGACGTAGCTGTAAGCGTTTTCTTACAACTTTCCAAACAGTCGACAGAGGAACTTCTAACCTTCCGTACTGATTTCTTTGGGCTACGAGTGAACGACTCTCTCACTCGTTCAACAGTCGTCCTGTGCTCTTCCCTTAACAAAGGTTTGAAGATACCATCTACAAACGTTATTATCACTAGGAGGATCACAACCAAACTTAATGCGGAACGCACGTTGCACAGTAACTACAGATTGGGTCTTTGCAAACTGCAAAACAGAAAATGCTTTGTGTTTACTAGTCGCCATCTTTGCTACTACCACAGTCTAGCGGATTGTGGCAGAAACATTGCATGCACATGCGCACTGATGCTAAAAGAAAAAACTGAGTAGCTTTTTCATTTGACATATCATTTATAACAGTAAGTTTAATATAATAAATATTATAGAGAGTTAAAACCCCGATATTCATTTATATTCATTCTGTATATTAAGCTCATTTTTCCAT
The DNA here is from genome assembly GCA_030765055.1 of Mantis religiosa. Taxonomy (NCBI): domain Eukaryota; kingdom Metazoa; phylum Arthropoda; class Insecta; order Mantodea; family Mantidae; genus Mantis; species Mantis religiosa. Next base: position 121,062,567 of record CM060959.1, read on the forward strand.
TTAGTGGTTGGGTTAACATCTGTGGGCCAAGCAGTAGTGATATCACACATTGATGTGATGTCCATGTACACAGCTTTATAATGACATGCAGTCTTCTTGGTGAACCAAATGAATGACAAGAAAATCAGTTTACTTATGCCAATATGGGTGAAAAGCAGCCTCAGACAATATCTGTACCCTTTGCAGGAACTATGGACACAATGTACTGTCATGATTACAGCCTAGATTTGTATGCAAAATATATTTCTTTTTTGTACAAAGTGTGCTTAAAAGATATATTTTGTATGTCACAGTTTTCCACGCAATTTCAGCAATATTTGCTAATGCATATAAATGCAAATTCTGAGGACAAATGCACAATTTACTCTTGAATGTGCCATTAAATGATAATTTTCCCCTTCAGATAATAATATTAATTTTTTTAGTAAAGTCTCTGAAAACCGTCAAACAAGGGATGCAAGGGATAGTGATGTGCATTCCATAACCTCTCCTATCCAAATCCCAACCTCAACCTGCCCGTGGTGTAGCCTGCTTTTACCAATGAGGCTCTGGGGACCAAGCGTTAGCAGTATAACTACATCAGAAATAGAGGAAATGCTATTTCATCTCTTACGCTGGCCTGTCATGGCGTACAAATGTTCCACAATTGGTGCTTGTGATAAAAGCCGATGGACTTTAAAACTCCTCCCGGCCAGGTCCGATGGACCCATTAATTAAAGACAGTGTGGCCCTCCAGACATACTGGGGGTTAAAGTGAGTGGATGATGTAACCACCATTACAAGCACTTAAAAACGGTTACATTTATGCTACTAAAAACATGACAAGTCCTACAGATAATTTTCCGGAGGTCAAATAGTTCCCCGTTCAGATCTCCGGGTGGGGACATCTGTAGGACGTCAATTACAGAACACCCTCAAAATTCACCAATAGAATGCAGAAGGACTTTCACAGAGTAAAAAAATGGAACTTCAAAAAGTCTCTGAAGAAACAGAAATAGACGTATTCATCATTCAAGAAGCCAATTTAATAAATGATCTACTAAAATATTTTGAAATTTCTGGATTTAATATATATGTTCTCCCCAAATCATGCCAAATAGCTAGTGGAATACCTACAGGTGTCAGAACAAACATCTTATCAAAGTTTAAAATTATAAAAGAAATGCAGCAAGAAGATAAAATAGAAGTTATCCAAATTGAAATCTGGAAAGGAAATTCATGTTACACCATATATAGAATATACAATCCACCAAATAACAATCCTTGTCTGAATATAATAAACATACACCGTAAAACAATTCTGATTGATGATTTCAATGGTCATTCACCATAATGGGGATACTAAGACTACAATGCCTGTGGCAAAACTATTGAAGATTTCAATTCGTTTCTTGGAATGTTGAAAACAGTGTTGTTATAATAAATTAAATTTAAAGGGAGTTGATTAATGACACTAAACAACACTTACTTTTAAATTTTTCCGGAACATGTTTCAGAGACCCTGCCTCCATCCTCAACCGGCCATCGACTGGTTCTCATTGGTGTAGTTGACGATATTTTGTCATAGGTCTCCTCTGGTGGCGGTTCAAGGAACTTGCTGAACAAATCTTTCTGGGGGATATCGAAATTGAATACTTTGTTCCTATTTATTGAAATGAAGATTTCTTCCCATGTGGATAGTTCTTGTTTTCCTGATGTATGTTTTAGTAGTTTTGGTTCTGGATTTATGTAGTGGTTTTTTTTCCAAAAATGCGTAGCAACTGCTGCTTTTTCTAACTGTTTATATTTTATGTTCCTAAAGTGTTCCTTTGCTCTTGTTTCTAAATTTCTTTTGGTTTTTCCAATATAAATTTGATTACAGTCACTGCATTCAATTTGATATATACCAGATTTTTTGTTAGATGGAATGGCATCTTTGGTGTTTGAGCAAATTAGGTTTTTTAAGGAGAAATGGTTGACTGATGATAGTTTAACGTTTTGTTTTTTGAAGACTTTTTTGAATTTATCATAGGCCCATGAATGATAAGTGAATTTTTTGAAATTCATATTAGTTTCTGTAGCTGAGAGGGTTGTGGTTTCCTTTATTAGCCTCTTCTTTTTTGCTAATTTCACTTTTTTGTCTACTAATGATTTGGGAAAGTTATTTTTTGTGCTATTTCAATAATTTTGTTGTATTCTGTTGTATTCATCGAACTAACCAAATTATGCATAGAACAAAATTTCTTCCAGTTTCAAACAAAATATTTCCACCAAATTTCAGGTTTAGCAATGGGCCACCCCCTATCACCCTTCCTGGCCGATCTGTACATGAGTGCATTAGAAATAAGGATCAACAAAGGTTTCCCTTGGATGTTCAAATTCTGGCAACGTTATGTTGATGACATCTTTGCAATAGTACCAAAAAAACACATCAGTGATGCACTAAAACTTTTAAATATCCAAGAAAAGGCATCAAGATCACTGTAGAAATAGAAAAAGATGAGTATTTACCATTTTTGGATCTAAAAATAATGAGAAATAAAAACAGACTAAACTTTGACATTTACAAAAAACCAAAACAGACAGACAACTACAAAAAAGCTAATGGCTACAACACTCGATCCCACAAACAGGCAATCTTCAATAGTTTAGTACACAGCCTGGTCACCATCCCTCTCACAGCAGAACAATACAAAACAGAAAACAATAAAATTATTGAAATAGCACAAAAAGATGACTTTCCCAAATCACTAGTAGACAAAAAAGTGAAATTAGCAAAAAAGTAGAAGCTAATAAAGGAAACCATAACCCTCTCTGCTATAGAAACTAATATGATTTTCAAAAAATTCACTTACCATCCATGGGCCTATGATAAATTCAAAAAAGTCTTCAAAAAATAAAACATTAAACTATCACCAGTCCTTAAAAACCTAATTTGCTCAAACATCAAAGATGCCATTGCATCTAACAAAAAATCTGGTATATATCAAATTGAATGCAGTGCCTGTAATCAAATTTATATTGGAAAAACCAAAAGAAATTTAGAAACAAGAGCAAAGGAACACTTTAGAAACATAAAATATAAACAATTAGAAAAATCAGCAGTTGCTACACATTTTTGGGAAAAAAACCACTACATAAATCCAGAACCAGAGCTACTAAAACATACATCAGGAAAACAAGAACTATCCACATGGGAAGAAATCTTCATTTCAATAAATAGGAACAAAGTAGCCAATTTCGACATCCCCCAGAAAGATTTGTTCAGCAAGTTCCTTGAACAGCCACCAGAAGAGACCTATGACAAAATATCGTCAACTACACCAATGAGAACCAGTCGATGGCTGGTTGAGGATGGAGGCAAAGTCTCTGAAACATGTTCCAGAAAAATTTAAGAGTAAGTGTTGTTTAGTGCCATTAATCGACTCCCTTTAAATTTAGTTCATTGAAGATTTATTAAATTCTAACAATTTAGGTCTTATCTATAAGAATGGGGATTGCCCCATATACCTACACTATAATGGCCAGTGCACTAATCCGGATCTTCAGATTAAAAAGATAAGACAACACGTGAAATCATTGAAGACATAGGATCTGATCATAGAGCAGTTATTGCATCCATAACACTTCATGAAAAACAAAATATTAGCAGGCAAAAGTTGAAATACTCTTGGAAATTTAGGAAAGCAAATTGGACAAAATTTACTGAGGAAACTGAACAAAATCTTTACACCACTCAACATGAAGCATTTGTAAACTCAATAAAACAATACCAAATATAATTCTTGAAGCAGCAAAAAATGTATTCCAAGAGGAAAAACTAAAAATTACAAACCCTTTTGGAATACAGAACTATCAAAGTTAAAAGAAGAAAGGAACATAGCAAGGAAAAAGGCAGAATTGTCCAATAATCCAACAGATACACAGGAATTGTGAAGAAAGGCAGCAAAATGTAAAAAAGAAAGTCATATTACCAAAAAAAAAAAAAAAGCTTTCAGTGAATTTATTGAAAAACCTGATTATAGAAAAGATGCGAAAAAAAGTATACAGATATAAGTAAATTTAATTGTCAGAAAGAAACAAGAAAATAACTACTCAAACTAAATGGGAAGACACTTACTTCAAATTACTCTATTTCTGAAGCCTTTAATAGGTATTACAGCAATCAGCATAAACTTTCCTCCGAAGGAAAAAGAAAACAAAGGCAGATTAAAAAAGATGGATAGAGTCAAAATTTAAAATTCAATGCCATGGCTGGGATTTGAACTACGGATCTCCTGGTTTCCATCCAGTCGCTCTAACCCATTGAGCTACCATGGCCAACGTGCCGTCCTGACATTAAATTCTCCATTTGAATCGTATACTTCCCCGGTAAAACACTAGGGGCTCTCGCATCCGAGATACTGTTTGTGGCGACTTACTATTGTAAGTACTTGATCATTTAACTCTTATTACTTTAGTTAATTGATGGAAATTAATCATTTCTCCACACTAGCTGTTTATAGGCTAAGGTTGTTGATGGATAGAGTCAACATGAAAAATTCAATGTCATGGCCGGGATTTGAAGCACGGATCTCCGGGTTTTCGTCCAGTCGCTCTAACCCATTGAGCTACCATGACCAACATGCCGTTCTGACATTAATTTCTCCATTTGACTTGTATATTTTCCAGGTTGATTCTATCGATCAAAAACCTTAGCCTATAAACGGCTAGTGTGGAGAAATGATTAATTTCCATCAATTATCTAAAATAATAAGAGTTAAATGATGAAGCCTGGGACTCAAGTACTTACAATAGTAAGTTGCCACAAACAGTGTATCTCGGATGCGAGAGCCCCTAGTCGTCAGATGGAGAATTTAATGTCAGGACGTCATGTTAGCCATGGTAGTTCAATGGGTTAGAGCAACTGGACGGAAACCAGGAGCTCCATGGTTCAAATTCCAACCATGACATTGAATTTTTCATGTTGACTCTATCCATGAAAAACCTTAGCCTATAAAAGGCTAATGTGGAGAAATGATTAATTTCCATCAACTAACTAAAATAATAAGAGTTAAATCATGAAGCCTGGGACTCAAATACTTACCATAGTAAGTCGCCACAAACGGTATATCTCGGATGCGAGAGCCCCTAGTGGTTTACCGGGGAAGTAGACGAGTCAAATGGAGAAAATAATGTCAGGACGGCATGTTGGTTATGGTAGCTCAATGGGTTAGAGCGACTGGACGGAAACCAGGAGATCCGTGGTTCAAATCCCGGCCATGGCATTCAATTTTTCATGTTGACTCTATCCATCAAAAACCTTAGCCTATAAACGGCTAGTGTGGAGAAATGATTAATTTCCATCTATTAACTAAGATTAAAAAATTTAAAAAGTGCCCAGAACGAACAAACAATATATTCAGCAAAGAATTCAACATAAGGAACTAAATCATGCCATCCATGAGTTGAAAGATAAAAAGTCTCCTGGACCAGATAAAATACATACTGAATTTCTGAAACACCTAGGACCAAAGGGAAGAATGGTACTACTGAAATTATTTAGTATATCATGAACCTCTAATGTACTTACAAAGTGCAAAAAAGCAATAATTATTTCTATTCTGAAACAAAACAAAGCACCCGACAAAATAAATAATTACAGACCAATTTCCTTAACAAGTGTCACTGCAAAAATAGCAGAACGTATGATTTCAGCAAGGCTAAATTGGTTCTTAGAAAGTAATAACTTATTAACAACTGCTCAAACAGGATTCAGACAACACTTATCTACTAAACAAAATATAATTCAACTATCCGAAGATGTCTGAGAATCTTTCAACAAAAATCAAGATACTCTATCAGTTTTCATTGATTTTGAAAAAGCATACGATTCAGTATGGAGGCATAAACTTCTTGAGAAACTTTCAAAACTAAGCATTCAAGATAACATGTTAAATTGGATCACTCAGTTTCTCTCTCAACGTTTCTCTGCTACAAAATACAGTGACAGTACATCCAAATTTCGACAAATAAAAATGGGCCTACCACAAGGTGCAATACTGAGTTCAACCTTGTTCAACATCTACATCAATGATCTTCCCGCGGCTGTATCAAACACAGAAATAAAGACAGCTCATTTTGCAGATGACATGATCATGAGAATATCTTCGCCACAAATAGAGAAATGCAAAACTTCAATGGAAAAGGCTCTGATACTATTGGATAAGTGGACTGACAACCATTTGATGAAAATAAATACTAATAAAACAACATTCCAAATATTTAGCTTAAAAAAGAAAATCCCTACACTAAATCTGCAGTTCAAGAAAACAAACCTGAAACATATTGTTACCCAATCGGCGAACTTGCGGTCGGCTGCGGGAGGGAATGGCCGGTGGACGGGGCCATCGGGACCGCACCCTCGCCGGTCAGCTGGCGCCTGCCGCCTGAAAGAACGCGAAATCTCCGGAATATCTTTCCTCTCCATGGTAAAGAATTCCCTAGAACAATTTAGCCACCTATAAATAGGAGCACGATGCGACCAAAAGTTCAGTTCTTAGTCAGCTCTAGAGAGTGTTGCGTAATAGTGAGCGTGGAGTGGACCTGTGACAGACAAACTGGTGGCTTGTAATTATGTGCGCTATGTAATTCGATGTAATCGGCAAGTGTACCAACTGTAAGTCTGTGGAAATAAAGATAATTTTGAGTTTCTGCAACTGGACTTTTAATTTCACGAAGCCACAAAGTCACAACTGGTGGCAGTAAGTGGGATCTTACAGCGATGGAGGCTGCATTGGCACAGATTTTAGAAAAGTTGGAGACGGCAAATAACAACTTGGCCGCGAAGATGAACGAGTTAACAACGAAGACGGAAACGGCAAACAACAACCTCCAGCGGAACTGAAAGAAATGAAGACGGCTAACGACAACCTCACCGCCGAGCTGAAGGAACTAAAGACGACGAATGACAGCCTCGCTGCGAAGACGGAGGCGGCAAATAACAACCTGGCCGCAAAGCTGGAAGAAATGAAGACGGCTAACGATAACCTCACGGAGAATATGGAAGAAATGAAGGTTGCGAACGAGGCCCTCGCCGACAAATTTGAGGAACAGTTGGCCGGCGTGAAGGAGGACGTCACGGGGCTCGGCAAGCGGATCGGCCAAGCAGACGAGCGCGTCGAAGACCTGGCAAACCGCGTTAACGAGCTGGCAGGAAAGGCCGACAGATGCGTCAAGTCCCTGAAAGCCATGGTGGAGGACGTCATCGGTAGGAGGTTGAAGGATTTGAAGGCCGACGGGCCGAGATGCGACACATCGGCACGCGTCAAACCTCCAAAATACGACGGCGCGTCAACGTTCGAGATCTTCCGCCACCAGTTCGACACGATGGCCAGGCATAACAAGTGGTCACCGGAAGAAGGGGCCTCACAGCTAATAGCCAGCCTCCAGGGAAGGGCCGCAGAAGTCCTAAACGCGGTCCAGACAGCGGCGGCCCCCAAGGATATCTGGGAAGCCCTGGAGATCCGGTTCGGGAACCAACGCCTAGCCGCAGCCTATCGCAGTCAGCTGAAGACAAGGTCGCAACAGCCGGGGAAGACGCTGCAGGAGTTCGCCCTGGCGATTGAGCACCTGGCTAGCAAGGCCTTGGTTGACCTTCAACCGGAATTCGTATCCCGGGAAGCCGCCTACGCCTTTGTCGACGGGGTACGAGACACCGAGATACGTCAGCGCCTAATGCTCGGCGACTACAAAACCATCCACGAGGCGCTGACGGCAGCATTGAGGATGGAGGCGGCCAAGGTGACGACTACCCCGACGTCGAAGGCGAGTGTGCGCTACACCGGAGACAGAAGACCAGCCGAGGGACGCCGGCGAAGAGCTAGAGACCTGTGCTGGGGATGTGGACACCTGGAGAGAGACTACCCACACCAGGGAGAGCAGCCGGAAGAACGTGTGAGGCCCGGCGTGGCGAGGAGCACGTCGGCGCCGTACACATCTCGAGTGACACTGCGTGCCGTGAGCCGGCGGATGGATGGCAGCCTCATCGGGGATGGTTGGGTGAGAGGGAAGCCGTGCCGCGTGCTGGTGAACACCGGGGCAGCAGTGACAATCATCACACCCGACATCCCCCCAGGGACCTACTTCGGTAGGTACGGGTTTGGCGCACCCGGAGTCCCGAGCCAACAGTCTCCCTCGTGTGGGCTCCTCTTCGTGGTTGTGGGAGACGGTCAACAGGCCCACCCACATGTAGGCCGTGCATGGAGACCCGTGGAGAAGGTATTTAGATTCTTGTCTAGTTTAGAGTTTAGGATTTAGTGAACGACATTTTTAGTAGGTTTTGATTGATGTTTTTTATGTACGTGTATTTTTAATAGGGTTTTGTTACAATTGTATAGGTTTTAGAAAGTTTTATATCTGGCTTTTGCCATGACTAGTTTTTTAAGGGGCGCTGATGACCGCCGTAGTTGAGCGCCCTTATATATCATCATCAGACCCGACATAGCCAAGGGTTTGCCATCCAGGAAGCCGAGCCGACCATACCATCTGATGGCGGCATCGGGCTACACCTTGCCTGTGGAGAAGGAGGCTCTGCTGAAGCTGACCTTGGGATGGAGTGCCGTGCGTCTGTGAGTGTTCGTCGTGAAGGTGGCTGAGGAGGTGATTCTGGGACTGGATGCCCTCAGGAGCCACGAGGTGACCGTCGACGTCGGCAGGAAAGTCTTGCGGCTCAACGGAGAAGAGATTATACTCCGTCATCCTGAAGAGCGCCTTGGAATCTGCAGGGTTGTCTTGAACGAAGACGTGGTTGTCCCGCGAGGAGCGAGGTGGTGGTGACGTGCGAATGGAAGGCCAGAGAACCAAGAACATGACGCTCGACCAGAAGACGCCTGTACACGGACTATGTGTAGCCAGGGCATTGCTGCCGTGACGAGAGGAGGTGCCAGTGAGACTTTTAAATCCAATGGACACCGATCGCGACGTACAGGCCGGGACGGAGTTGGGAACGTGCGAGCCCGTGGTAAGCGTAACAGCAATGGACAAGACACAGGAGCCGGTGCCGACGCAAAACCTGGGGCCCCGGCTAGAAGGCTTACTGGAGAGGGCGGCCGACCACCTGACCGCAGAACAGCTGGAGAAAGTTCGACAACTGCTGAACCGATACCAGCGCGTCTTCAGCCAAGATGATAGTGACTACGACCGCACAGACAAAGTGCTTCACCGCATCGACACTGGGGACGCCCGGTCTATTCGGCAACCACCTAGACGCGTTCCGCTGGCGATGCAAGGGACGGTACGAGACATGCTAGAGGACATGAGATCCAGAGGAGTGATTGAAGAGTTTGACAGCTCTTGGTGTTTCCCTGTAGTCTTGGTGGCAAAGAAGAACGGCGAGCTACGCTTCTGCGTAGACTACAGAAAGTTGAATGCTGTCATCCGGAAGGACCGTTTCCCCTTACCCCGGATTGACGACACCCTGGATACGCTAGCTGGTGCACAGTGGTTCTCGACCCTGGACCTGAAGTCGGGCTACTGGCAGGTAGCTCTAGTACCGAGAGACAAGGAGAGAACCGCATTCTCGACAGGCCAAGGGCTCTGGCAGTTCACAGTTATGCCCTTTGGCCTCTGCAACGCACCAGCTACCTTCCAAAGCCTAATGGAGTCAGTGATGAGAGGACAGACTTATAACGCCTGCCTGCTGTACCTGGACATCATCATCGTCGGGAACACTTTTGAAGACCATCTCGAGAATCTGAGTAAGGTGCTACAGAGACTGCAGGCGACCAACTTGAAGCTGAACGCGAAGAAGTGCCAGCTCTTCCACAAGGAAGTGAACTACTTGGGCCACATAGTCTCAGCAATCGGAGTGGCCACAGACCCGGAGAAGACACAGGCTGTGAGAGATTGCCCTCGCCCAAAGGATAAGAGTTGCGCAGTTTCCTGGGGCTATGCAGTTATTACCGACGCTTCATAAAGGAGTTCTCCAACATCGCCAAACGCCTCACCCGCCTGACAGAGGAACAACGGCGTTATTTGTGGACGGAGGACGCCGAAGACGCATTCCAGCACCTGAAGAAGACCCTGTGCAGTGCTCCAATTTTGGGTTTTCCGCATCCAGGTGGCGCCTTCATTGTGGACACCGACGCCAGCAACCATTGCACTGCAGGCGTCCTATCGCAGATCCAGGACGGCCATGAGTGTGTGATAGCCTACTACAGCAAGACGCTATCCAAGGCAGAGAAGAGCTAATGCGTCACCCGACGAGAATTACTGGCGGTACTAAAGACCTTGGAGCACTTCCACAAGTACCTGTACGGTCAGCCATTCCACCTGAGGACTGGCCATTCCGCCCTAACCTGGCTATTGAGCTTTAAGAACCTGGAAGGACAGACAGCACGTTGGATCCAGAGGCTGCAGGAGTACAACTTCACCTCGGAACATCATAGAGGGAAGAGCCACGGTAACGCAGACGCTATGTCCCGAAGACTCTGTCCAGAAGATTGCGGCCAGTGCACAAGAGTGGAAGAGAAGGAGCGTGCCGCAGCAGTCCGAGTAGTCACGGCAGTGCCTGCGGATGGCTGGGATAGCGCAGGCCTGAGAAGGGAGCAACTGGCGGACACAGACTTGGGGCCACTCTTGAGAGAAGTGGAGGCAGGGACAAGACCAACCTGGGAGGACATCGCACCGAGGATCGCCACCTACAAGTCGTACTGGGCCCAATGGGACTCGCTGAAGATCAGAGAGGGCGTGCTGTTCCGGGTATGGGAATCACCCGACGGGAAGACGCAGAGAGAGCAGTTGGTACTTCCCCGGAGTAAGGTCCCGGAAGCACGCCGGTACTTCAGGAGGACACCTGGGAGCGAACCGGACGATTGACAAACTACGGCAGCGCTACTACTGGTTGAGGTTCCGAGCAGACGCTGAGAGATGGTGCCGCCAATGTCATGTGTGGGCGGCGAGTCGCGGCCCTAAGACTAGGAGCCGGGGTCGCATGCAGCAGTACAACGTCGGAGCGCCATTCAAACGGATCGCTGTCGACATAGTTGGACCATTCCCAGTGTCCGATCGAGGCAACAAGTACCTGATGGTGGTCGTGGAATACTTCACCAAGTGGCCGTAGGTGTATGCCATCCCGAACCAAGAGGCAAAGACAATCACACACTGCCTCGTGGAGCAAGTGTTCTGCCGATTTGGGGTGCCATTGGAGCTCCACAGCGAGCAGGGCACCAATTTTGAGTCCAACCTGATGAAGGAGGCACTAGAAAGACTTGGGGTTAACAAGACCCTCACAACACCTCCACATCCCCAGTCGGATGGCATGGTCGAAAGGTACATCAAGACCTTAGAAGAACATCTGAGGAAGGTCTTGGCCAGCCATCAGCGAGACTGGGACGTCAAGGTGCCACTGTTCTTGCTGGCCTACCACTCGTCTACACACGACAGAACTGGGATGACGCCAGCCAGCTTAATGTTCGGTCAAGAGTTACGCCTCCCTTGTGAGCTGGCTTTTGGAAGCCCTCCGGAGGCGAAACAGCCAGCGACCTAGTATGTGGAGAACCTGCTGGACCACCTCCACAACATGCATGAGATGGCTCGCCAGAACATCCAAAAGGCGAGCGACCGCATGAAGACCCAATTTGACAGGCAAGCCAACAGCCAAGGTTTCCCGCAAGGTGACCTGTTCTGGTTGAACCGCCCTACCCGGACCAAGGTTCGCTGCCCAAACTTCAGCAGCCATGGCAAGGACCGTACCATGTGGGGAAGAAGATTAGCGACGTGGTCTACCGCATCCAGAAGGTGCCCCGAGGAAAGATGTTGGTGATACATCTGGATCGCCTGGCCCACTACGATGGTGCTGTTCGGGACGACCAGTCTTGAGGAGGGAGCAGTGTTACCCAATAGGCGAAATCTCCGGAATATCTTCCCTCTCCATGGTAAAGAATTCTCTACAACAATTTAGCCACCTATAAATAGAAGCACGATGCGACCAAGTGTTCAGTTCTTAGTCAGCTCTAGAGAGAGTGTTGCATAATAGTGAGTGTGGAGTGGACCTGTGACAGACGAACTGGTGGATTGTAATTGTGTGCGCTACTGTAAGTCAGTGGAAATAAAGAACATTTTGAGTTTGTGCAACTGGACTTTTAGTTTCACGAACCCACAAAGTCACAATATGAAACAAAATATTTAGGAACAATTTTTAATTCAAAATTATCTTGGAGACATCATATTGAAGCACTAGTAAACAAACCAACAACAAAATTTTCAATTTTGAAAAGACTAGCTGGAGTCAAGTGGGGCAGTAATCGGGAAACACTGAACACCACATACAAAACATTCATCAAGCCACTACTTCTTTATAATGCAGAGGTAATAATCATAGCAAACAGCTCTAACATAAATCACCTAGAAGTATGCTGAAATCAGGCCCTGCGACTAATAACTGGTGCAGCAAAATCAACTCCAATCACGGCAATGTAAGCCTTAACTCGGAACTATCCAACAAATTTCACTTTAGAGGAGCAGGCACTAATACAAATTGAAAACATATTGCCGTTAAAGACAACAAAATGGGAGAAAAGATTACTACAACCAATCAAGATGAAAACCCAAACAAGTTTCCTACACAAAGTGACGGAATTTAAAACAGATCTGAATCTTCCTAATTCTAAAGAAAACATTTTAATCAAAGTAAGTCACCACAAGTGGTTGTCTCAAATTTGAGAACCCTAAGTGGTCTACCGGGAAATATGATGAGTCAATTGGAGAATTTAATGTCAGGAAGGCACGTTGTCCATGGTAGCTCAAGGGTAGAGCAACATGACGGAAACCAGTAGATCTGTGGTTCAAATCCCGGCCATGGCAGTGAATTTTTCAGTTGGCTCTAATTAATTCCAAACCTGTACTAAAAGCACTAGCATAAGAAACTGTGAACAATAGATACCCACCTGAAGAATGGATCTAACTTGGACAACAACTCAGGAGCAGGAATTAAGTGTGCACTGTTCTCATTCTATCAACCAGCAGGATACCACACAACAAATTTTGATGTGGAACTAACGGCTATTTATATTTCACTCCAGCACCTTCTATACAGAATAGATAAATTCAAAAATGCTGTCATACTTTCTGATTCTAAAGCAGCATTATGTGCAATAAGTTCCAATGAGGTCAATCCAAATTAAAGAATGTCACAAAATGATCCAACAATTTCAAAAACTTACAGAAAAGAATAATATTACAGTGGATACCTGCACATTGTGGAATTGCTGGAAATGAATCAGCTGATTTTCTTGCCAAAAAAGGTGCAAATTTAATTCAGAACAAAAGCAAAAACTTACTCTTTACATCCATAAAAAGATTAATGAAAAACAAATATAAAAACAAACAAAACCAATCAATATCTAACTAAGCCAAAGATAAAAAATGGAACATTTTAATTACAAATCCAGAAATTAATCAAGAAATCCCTAGTAAAGCTGCAGTAGCAAATTTTAGATTACTTACGGAACATGATTATTTGGTCAAACACTTACACAGAATAGGAATTTATACAAGTCCAAAATGTCCTCTGTGCGACAAAGAAGAGGAAATGATTGAAGAACATCTTTTAACCTGTGAAGCCCTACCTGCCGGACCCACTACACAGAAATACTGGAGAGCAAGAGAGCTAATGGCTTCATTGCCAAAGCCTAGCATTTGAAAACAACAATCAAACAAAAGATATATTGCAAACACACGGTTATTTATTTATTTTAAACTGATGAATGCTATAGCAGAGCTCAGTATATATGTGGTGAAGTAAACATATGATGATATAACTTACAATCAACAGTAAAATAATTAACCGCTTCGCCGATGGCTATTTAAACCCTTCAGGGGCAGGAAACGGATACCCAATAAACAGAACAGGACATTTAAATTGTTAAATGCTGTAAAAATGCATCATAAATACAATTCTGTATCTTCCGTATTTATTAAGTTATTTAAACGAAACAAAAACTGGTTTAAAGCTCATTAAAGGCAGTATAAATCTACAGTAACAATAAAGTAGAGACTACATTAATAAATTGTTGAAATTTCACTACTTTGTTTCACTGTAGCAAAAGCCATTCTTTGTGCCGAACGCGCCTAATATGTGAATCATTTTGTTTTGTGTATACGAGCCATAGTATGTATGTATAGCTACGCAAGCGTCTTCTCAGGTTCAAGTTTAGTTTATTTATGCTATGCCAAGCGATAATATGACGAGAATATGTTGCGTCACACACTCACACACTGGAATGAAAACTCTGTCAGCATCTGTTATTACAGTGTTTCTCAACCAAGGTTTCTAGTAGCCTTATGCAGCAGTTTTCACTCTGTATTTCAGTTATTTATACTCTCTCTGTGTTCAAAGTGATTTCTTATAGCTATCAAGAGCTAAATGAACGGCACATTTGAAATTGTTAAATTTCAATGTTAACAATGGCTTATCCCGGTAATGTAGCAAATAAATTAGCTTGGGTATGATGTGTACAGGCTTCTGATATTACTGTAGAAAATCTGGAAGATTTGTTGTACGATTATGAAGGAGATCTTTAGGACATACGTAGCAGTGACGTGTACTGGTCTACAGCTGGCATGTTAGCTACTCCATTGTTTGGGGAAATGGCGGGTCAAATATGGGTGATACGGATCAGCTATTACCAGCTATCCCTCTTTACGGAAAACAGTAAAATAGTATAAAAAAGTATTTTTATACCACTGGATGTAACTATGCACAGTTGTTTAGTAATTTTCAGAGCTGTAAAAGACATTCATCTACCTGTACTTGCGCGTATAAAGAGCTCGTAACCTAATTGAGTATTATAATACTCAGAGGCCTCTTTATACTAGGGGGTAGCAAAATTCACCACATCATCCCTCATACTTGAGAGAAAACACTTTCCTAAAAGTATACCACCCACATCCAAAAAACTTGTAACCATTTCGAAAATGTGTAGTGTGTTGCGAAAAAGAAGTTCGCAAGGAAACCAATATTATTTGGTGTGAATCTGCGGATGTGCCCTTGGGTGTTTATCCAGGTTTGGAGGTGTACAATTCAAAAAGAAACCTTTAAGGATACGTTTACATTCCTTATAGAACTAATTTATATTTATTGTAAAACAGCAAGATTAAAATAATTGGCGTTAAATGAGCATTAAATGCATGTATGCGCAGGACGTCTATACACGTCCATATCGGTTTGGGGCACTTTAACTTGGACGTCATATGACGTCCATATCGGTGAAAGGAATAAAACAAGACCTGAAGCTTTCCTGACAACGAATAGTTCAAGATAATCTCAGGAAACAAGCCAGGTGGAAAAAACGATAAATTTAGTTTAAGACAAAGGCCTAAATTATATACCTGAGTGTAAAAAGCTACTCTAATTGTGATATGCAGACACACTCACATCCAGTTTAAATAGGTGCAAAGAAAGAATAAGGAATATAGCTGAACCTGATTTATGTATACATCAAGGGAGAGAGGGAATATTACTTGTAACTCAGAACTACTTATTAACATCTATCTCCCTCTACTTGCTGAATGCTACACCCAATTTTGAAAACTCATCCAAAATATCATTTCTCTTAAATATATAAAATATGAAGCTATTAACAGTGAATCAAACAAAGATATACAAATATAACAATTTTTAACTCAAAACTTCACTTATCTTACACGAAATTATGATACTTTTCTTATAAATTGTCTGGGATTGCAATTTCATGTATTACTTTTACACAATTTCAGCCAGAAACAGCGAAGCTGTCGCCATCGTAACGAATGCTAAATGTTAATATGTTCCTCTTAGTACTATCAAAATTTGAAAATAAAACCAATTTAAAAATAGAATGGACTGTTTATTATGCAGTGTTTGTTTTTCAAAATAAATATCTTTTCCCAAACCATTAAATCTATCCAACCATTCAATTGTTTTAATAATTTAACTTCAGGATTTATTTCATGGTTAAATGACTAAAAATGATCTTTTACGGCCGATTTATCAGTCTGTTTATATTAAATGTTATGAAAATATTCTTTCGTTCTGGTTTCTAAATTACGTTTTGTCTTTCCAATACAAACTTTATCACAATCAAAACAATTAAATTGATAAATAACAGATTTTTTATTATTAGGAATTTTATCTTTTTTAGAGAAATGCAATAAATTTTTAATACTTTATTTATTTTGAGGAACTAAAGTTATACCAAACACTTTAAAAAAAATTTGAAAATGTTTATTAACCCAAGGATGGTAAGTACATTTTTTAAAGTTATAATCCTCAAATTTTTCAAATTTTTTTTAAAGAGTTTGGTATAACTTTAGTTTCTCAAAATAAATATACTATTAAAATTTTATTGCATTTCTCTAAAGAAGATAAAATTCCCAATAATAAAAAATCTGGTATTTATCAATTTAACTGTTTCGATTGTGATATAGTTTATATTGCAAAGACAAAACGTAATTTAAAAACCAGAACAAAATAACATTTTCGTAACATTAAGTACAAACAAACTGACAAATCAGCCACTGCAGATCATTTTTCCTTATTTAACCATGAAATAAATCCAGATGTTAAATTATTAAAAGAATTAAATGGTCCGACAGATTGATTTAATGGTTTGGGAAAAGATACTTGTTTTAAAAAATAAACATCGCATAATGAATTTTGAAATACTTGCAGTCGATTCTGTTTTTAAATTTGTTTTATTTTCAGATTTTGGTAGTACTAACAAGAACATATTAACATCTAGTGTTTGTAATGATGGCGACAGCTTTGCTGTTTCTGGCTGAGGATGTGTAAAAGTTTTACATGAAATCATGATTCCGGACAATTTATAAGAAAAGTATCATCATTTCCTATAAGTGAAGTTTTAAATTACATATTGTTATGTTTGTATATATCACTTCTGTTACTGATGACGGTAAACATCATGGAATAATCAATTCCTAAGTCTGAAGCGATTTTGTTTTTCATTTTGTATCTATTAAGTGTCATCTCTCGCATGAATTTTACTTTCTTTCTATAACATTTCCTCCATCTTTTGTCCATGACTGATTACAAGTAACTGACAAGTAAAAATCAAAACTTCTGCTCAACAATAAACAAGATAATGAAAAATACGTTTACTTTTTGTTTATTGCAGGAACATTGTTGCGCCAAAAAAGTATGAATGAATGTACCTTTATTTGTATTTTATATAGGGTGTTTCAAAATGACACCAAACGACAATATAGAAGTAGTTGCTCAACTTCTATTTGACACATATAGCTAGTTTTTACCGCCAATAGCACAGCATAAAACTACTGCAGAATGAGTGTGGATTATGTAGTGAAAGGAACAATCACGCATGACTCACGCTGTCAGAGTTCACAGGTATAGGTCACACGCCGTGCTACATCCTGCAACTGTTTGTAAACATACCGACATATTCCGCAGTAGGGGTCACTGATAAGAGCAAGGAGTAATGTTTTTATTTTTGTGGTCAATGCATCCCAATAACAACTTTCGAGGTTTGCACACCAGTGGTTCCTGCACTACCAAATCACAAAATCATGTAATCTTTAATTGTGCATAAATTTATACCTAACAGAACCTCGAAGCTGCAACACCAAAATTTGGAGTAGTTAAGTTATAAACTACGAAACGGCTATTTTCGTTGGATTTTGTTTTGAAACAACCTGTATAATTTACATTATTTCTACTTCTTATACTCATGGAACATTAACCAGCCTGTAAGTTCAACTGTTGATAACAGCATACTTGTGTTGTCTTGGGTTATATCCACCTGATTTTATGAAATGTGCCCTTAAAGTGAAGTACCCTAAAGAGTAAAATCATATAATTCACATTGCAGAATACAATGGATTAAGTGCTGAATTGGTCTAAGAGAAAACTGATAAATTCAAAAGACAACAGAGATGCAAACAAAGAAGTACTCTTACCCCAATCAGTAATTTAACTTCATACACAAAATTTACATAGCATCACAGAGATACATACCTTTTTCAAACGTTCTTGCAAGTACACATTACTTTAGCCCCACAAAACAAATTCAGTGTACAACATATTTTGAAATCATAAAATACAAAGGAGATAACTACAGACAAAAAAATCAGGTGTTTACCAGATAAACTGCAAAGGCTGTGACAACTTTCACGTTGGAAAAACCAAAAGGAATTTGAAGATTAGACTTAAAGAGCATTTTAGGAAGATCATGAACAAAGAAATAAATCTATTGGCAGTAGCATACCATTTTTGGAATGAGAATCATAATACAGAACAAGAAATCTGCTTATTAAAAAGTGTTCCGGGTCCAACTGCATTAACCATGTGGGAAAAGATATTCCTTAAGAAATATAAAGGAAAACTGCTTAATTTCAACACCCCCTTTGAAGAGAACTGAAACTTCAAGCTCATCAAGATACCAACAGATGCCCCAATCACCTCAAAGGAGTTCACCAAACCAACATTCAGTAATCTACATTAACTAATCTACATTAGCTTAGGACTACTCTATTCAATATCTATATAAATGATCTGCCCAAACAACTTCAACAAACAGGCATCAACACTGCATTGTATGCAGATGACTTAGCAATTTGGAAATCAGGCAAACTTGAAATTCTAAAGACAAATATTCAAAATTCTTTGAATACCCTTAAACAATGGTGTTCTAAAACCTCATGGAAGTAAACACTGTGAAAAGTAACTATCAGCTCTTCTCTCTAAGAAAGAAACAACCCAGTATTACCTTAAGTTATGATAATACCAAGTTAACCAGAACAGAAAATGCTCAATATCTTGGAATATTGTTTGACAAAAAATTAACTTGGAAAAAACATATTGAAAAAGTTAGAGATAAAGCAATTAACCGTTTTAAGATATTAAAAAGACTTGCAGGAACTAAATGGGGTTGTTCAAGATCTACATTAAATACTACATATAATACATATATAAGGCCAGTTCTTAATTACTGTGAAGAAGTACTGATAACATCATCACTTTCAACTTCCATGATACTGAAGCACACACAAAATCAAGCTCTTAGGCTAATTACTGGAGCTATAAAAACTACTCCTATAATAACCTTACAAGCATTTACATGTAACAGACCCATAATGACAGATTTAGAAATGCAAGCCCTTTTAACATATGAAAAACTCTTAAGAATTCCAGAGAATAATAAATGGGTAAAACAACACACATCCACCTTCAGTTTGAAAACTCAATTAGGCTTCATACAGAAAGTTCAACAACTAAGAAATAAACTAAATTACCCATCCAAAATAGAACCTTTCATGTCTCTTAATAACCCACTGAACATCATTGAATTAGAATACTACCTAGATTTACTTGCAGATTTTAAAAAGAAAGAATACTCATCTACAGAAGCTAAAGCATATGCCCTTGAAACCATAAATGTAAGATATCCAGTTGACAAATGGACACACATCTATACAGATGGAGCAGGAGCAGGAGCTACCTGTAAATTCTTTTCTTTCTATAAGCATGTTGAAATTTACTTAACAAGTTTTGATGGAGAAATAGTTGCAATTTATACTTCCTTACAAAATCTATTTGCCTGGACAAATAAGCTTTCCAACATAGTTTTCTTAACAGATTCTAAAGCAGCTATTCAGGCTATTATTTCAAATGACTGCCCAAAAACCGAAAAGATAAATGAAATTCATTATATGATTAAACATCTTCAAAATTTAAATATATGTATAGTTTTCCAATTGATACCATCTTACTGTGGAATTTATGGCAATGAGCAAGCAGATATGTCGGTCAAAAAGGGTTCCAAAATATCTCAAACAACGAAACAAAATATCCCCTATGAAACAGTTAAAAGATTAATCAAAAACATCTTCACAAAACTATATAACTATCTAGTTTCCTCTGAAAAACTTAATTGGAAAGATCCCCAAAACAAACTAAAGACAATTCCAGATCTACCTTGAAAATCTTCAGTAGCAATGTTCAGATTAATCACAGGCCACGATTATTTGAATGGACATTTATTCAAGGTTGGATTAACAACTTCTCCACAGTGCTGTTTATATGGTAAAGACGATTTAATGAACATCGATCATCTAACAGTATGTGAAACTCTCCAAAATCAAGAAGATCTAGTCTCCAAATATTGGAAAGCAAGAAGAAAAATGATTTTACTATCAAATTCTGAGCATTAAATACACACATTAGCCAAGGATGTTAGGAAGATCCTATCAAAATGTGTTCTGAGTAAACACTAGCAATATATGGAGCATGGAGTACTAAGTCGTTTCAAAATTATATTAAGTTTGTGTTTCATTGTATCATTATCCTTACTCATAGGAATGATGTTCTCTCGTATTGTCAGTGATAAACCAAAATAAACTGACATCACGGGAGAAGGTATTCATGTGGAAAAATAAAGACTGAGTAATTAACCTTGAAACCTCACCAGTAGATAATTTGACAAAGAGCAGATGACAACAGATAGTTGGATAGAGGTTGAAAATGCAGGTGATGGCTACTGAAAGTAGTCCCTCAATAATATAAAAATATAAGTGACAAAGTGTCAAAATACTGGCCAAAAATAGTTTTTTTTCAATTAAATACAACTTTACTTATACAAATATAACAATTTGTAACTTTAAACTTCACTTATCTTATAAGAAAATCATCATTTTCTTATAAATTGTCCGGGATCATGATTTCATGTAAACTTATTATTACTATTACTTATTGTTTGAATTACTGACTCATTACTTTCAAAGTTCATGTAAACTGTTACATATCCTCAGCCAGAAACAAAGCTGTTGTCATCGTTATGCACGCTAGATGTTAATATGTTCTTGTTAGTATTACCAAAGTCTGAAATTAAAACAAATTTAAAAACAGAATGAACTGCCAGTATTTCAAAATTCATTACGCGATGTTTGTTTTTTAAAATAAATATATCTTCCCAAACCATTAAATCTATCGGACCATTTAATTGTTTTAATAATTTAACTCCTGGATTTATTTCATGGTTTAATGAGCAAAAATGATCCGTTATGGCCAATTTATCGTCTGTGTATACTTAATGTTACAAAAATATTCTTTCGTTCAGGTTTGCAAATTACGTTTTGTCCTTTCAATATAAACTTTATCACAATCGAAACAATTAAGCAGATAAATACCAGATTTTTTATTACTATGAATTTTATCTTTTATAAAGAAATGCAATAATTAATAATAAGGATCATTTTTGGTCATTTAACCATGAAGTAAATCCAGAAGTTAAATTATTAAAACAATTAAATGGTCTGATAGATTTAATGGTTTGGAAAACGATATTTATTTTAAAAAATAAACATCGCACAATGAATTTTGAAATACCGGCAGTTGATTCTGTTTTAAAATTTGTTTCAATTTCAGATTTTGGTAGTAGTAACAAGAACATACTAATATCTAGTGTTCATAACAATGACAACAGCTTTGTTCCCGGCTGAGGATATGTAAAAGTTTACATGTAATCGTGATCCTGGGCAATTTATAAGAAAATCATCATTTTCTTATCAGATAATTGAAGATTTAAGTTACAAATTATTATATTTGTATATATTTGTTTGCTTCACTGTTAATAGCTTCATATTGTATGTATTTACAACATTACTTGTTATAGTTACAACTGTATTCCAGTTGTTTTAACAAAATATTTTACTGTACAGGTGTCATATTTCTTGACAGCACAAAAAGGCAGGTTCTGAGATAAAGTGCCCATCAGGACATGGCCTAAAGGTCTATTGTCTTTCAATACTTGACTTCATTTTACTCTTTGTTTTATGTGTAGTAGATTGTAGTATTCTGCAACAGCACAGAATATATGAAGATGATTATTACAAAACATTTCTCAGTCTAATTACAGTAGGTTTCTACATAACTTACCTTAATATCTTCACAAACTGATGAAGTGTCTCTTTCCAACCACCAAGGTTCTTCTTTAATTTCTATTTTGTTTTGTATTTCTTGATCACTATTGTATTTCTTATCCATTATTACAGGATCCTCTGGAAGTAATTCCCCCTTATTCAGTAAACCAACATCTGAAAACAGAATCTGTTTAACTTCATTTGTCCTATCTATCTCACAATTGCTGTCTGAAGCAGGCTCAGTCTTCATCTGCTTTACAAAATGTTTGATAAAAGGAGTCTCTGATTTAATATCTGTCTTGACTGTCATGTCACAATCAGTGTCAACAAACACAGCATCAATCTCATGAAGGAACTCTCTCTCATTTTGTGAGGCTATGTCATCTGTGAGCAGATCCTCTTCTTTGATTTCTATTTTCTTATCCATTTCAAATAGTTGTCCAATCAGACATATATCTTGCTTTCAGAAACAAATCTGTGAAGAAAGAAACATATATATAGGTGGAAACAATAATTTCTTCCACACTAGCTGTGTGTAGGCTAAGGTTTGGATGAGTATATTATATATACCACAAAATATGAATAAGTTTTAAAATCACCTTCTTTGAACCCATCAATAATTGTTTGAACTACACTACACACTTCTCTTATCATAAAAACAACTTCTTGGAAAGTTGAACCAGACTTAAGAAACTTTAAAAGACATATTTTAGTTAATTGATGGAAATTAATAATTTCTTCACACAAGCCGTATATAGGCTAGCATTTTTAATAGAGTCAACATGAAAAATTCAATGCCATGGTTGGGATTTGAACTACGGATCTCCTCTCCTGGTTTCCGCCCAGTCGCTCTAACCCATTGAGCTACCATGGCCAACTTGCCATCATGACATTAAATTCTCCATTTGAATCGTATATCTCCCCGGAAAACCATTAGGGGCTCTCGCATTCGAGATACACCGTTTGGGGCGACCTACTATTGTAAGTATTTGAGTTCCAGGCTTCATCATTTAACTCCTATCCCGGTCATGGCATTGAATTTTTCATGTTGACTCTATCAAAAGCCTAGCCTATATATGGCTAGTGTGAAGAAATGATTAATTTCATTCAATTAACTTAAACAGATATTAAGTTAAAACCTAAATTCATTAATGAATATCTCCAGTATGATAAAAAACTGGGGTATGGTGTGCAATAACTGTATGCAGTATGACAGGGCTTATTTTTATGAGTGTACCATATATGCAGAAAGATACAGAAATAATAAACTGGCAACATGTTTCAAAGACCTGAGCGACATTAAATGTCGGCCTCATTGTTTCCAGCAGGACTGTGTCACAGTACATACTGTTGATGAGTAAATTAGGGGAGATGTGCCCAGTACTGCACGGTGTCAGTATCTCGTAGTTGTCGATAGATAGTAGAAGCTCATGGTGTGTATCTAGACAAACAACCATTTGTCACCAACGGAAAGTTTTCCCTTCTCTTTGACCGTTGAATCAGAAGTTATTGTTCAGAGAAGTTGTGTAGTGAACTGGAACTGTGCTGTTAGTAACTTGCTGACATTGCTGCTGCCTTGTCCGGTGAGGAACTATGTAAGTATTTGTACTCATCTTATATGGTATTAAGTAGACTACATGAACACAAAATACAGTGTCCGTTTAAAAGAATCGGGCCGTGCTATGACTTTATATATATGTACATGTGAGTTGCAGTATATTTTTATCCCCTGAACTTGCACTGACATATTAATTTTTGTTTATAGATGTTCCTGTGAACATGGAGGCTAAAAAGAAAGGAAAATGATTAGAAGAAAATATGAAACAAGCAATAAAGAATGTGATAGAATGATCAATGAGCTTGGGAGTAGCAATATATATATATATATTGCTGAAATATTCACTCTGTATAAGTTGATGTTGCAGGAAAAGGCGCAAAAACCAATAGCGAAGGGACACAAGACTTACAGTAATAAAACTATGAATAGAGAACCTAGCTCTAACTCTGTGCCAACAGAAACTGGATATAGTGTAGACCTTTCAAAGACTAAAAGAAAATTAAATTTTGGAACCAAAACCACTGTTGATTGAAGTGTTCTAACGGAGTGTGTCATTTGCTTAGAAATTACAAACGAGGCTTGGGTTCAGTGTAATTTGTGTATCATGCAAGGATTGGGCACACACTGAATGTACAGGGCAAGAGAACATTGATTTTTATAGATGTAATCACTTTGTTTACAAAGAATGTTTCATTAGTTCTAAGATATTTTTATTTTGTTGTGATAACCTCTAAAGAACATTTTGAAAAATATATTATCATGTTACCGTGTTCTGTTTCTATCTCAAAAATAAATACAATAATTATGATAAGAATAATTATCTTGTGATTTATTATGCAGTTTCTTTTTCATTGCTTAGAAATATATTGTGACTTTGTGGGTTCGTGAAATGAAAAGTCCAATTACACCACTCAAAAATGTTCTTTATTTCCACCGACTTTAAGTTAAACTCTTGCCAATTACACAGAATTACGTAATGCACACAATTACGATTCACCAGTTCGTCCGTTACAATTTCACTTGCACTCGTAATTACGTACAATCTTCCGATGCTCTCACACAGTCTTCTCGTCGTACACTAGCACTGCATTCTTACACCAAGAACTGACTGACTGACTGACTCCTAATTGAAGCCCTTTTTATAGGAATATCCTGTTATTCTAGAAGTCTCTGGTTCTCCGCGAATCACCCGAACGTTCCAGAGGACAGGAGAAGGGGAGAGAAACGTTGAGGGAAAAGTGACATTTCCCTAAATCACCCCTCAGTTAGTCACAGATTAATGGGCGGGGGGCGTAGCTCGGCTGCCTCGGACCCTTCCAGCTGTCCCCGGTCGTATCTTACGCTAATAGGGTGACACTGCTCCCTCCTCAAAGCTGGTCGTCCCGAACAGCACCATTGTAGCGGGCTAGGCGATCCAGGTGTACCACCAACATCTTCCCTCGGGGAACCTTCTGGATGCGGTAGACTACGTCGTTAATCCTCTTCACCACCCGGTACGGTCCTTGCCATGGCTGCTGGAGCTTCGGGCAGTGTCCCTTGGTCCGGGTAGGGCGGTACAATCAGACCAGGTCACCTTGCTGGAACCCTTGGCTGTTGGCTTGCCTGTCATACCTGGTCTTCGTGCGGTCGCTCGCCTTCTGGATGTTCTGGCGAGCCATCTCATGCATGTCGTGGAGATGGTCCACCAAGTTCTCCACATACTCGGTCGCTGGCTGTTTCGCTTCCGGAGGGCTTCCAAAAGCCAGGTCACAAGGGAGGCGTAACTCTCGGCCGAAAATTAAGCTGGCTGGCGTCATCCCAGTTGTGTCGTGTGTAGACGAGCGGTAGGCCAGCAAGAACAGTGGCACCCTGACGTCCCAGTCTCGCTGATGGCTGGCCACGACCTTCCTCAGGTGTTCCTCTAAGGTCTTGATGTACCTTTCGACCATGCCATCCGATTGGGAATGTAGAGGCGTAGTGCGAGTCTTGTTCGCCCCAAGCCTTTGTAGTGCCTCCTTCATTAGGTTGGACTCAAAGTTGGTACCCTGGTCACTAAGTAGCTCTAACGGCACCCCAAATCGACAGAATACTTGCTCCACGAGGCAGTCTGTGCCCGTCTTTGCCTCTTGGTTTGGAATGGCATACACCTCCGGCCATTTGGTGAAGTAGTCCACGACCACCATTAGGTACTTGTTGCCTCGGTCAGAAACTGGGAACGGTCCAGCAATGTCAACGGCGATCCGTTCGAATGGGGCTCCGACGTTGTACTGCTGCATGCGAACCCGGCTCCTCGTCTGGGGGCCACGACTCGCCGCGCACACGTGACACTGACGGCACCATCTCTCAGCATCTCCTCGGAGCCTCAGCCAGTAGTAGCGCTGCCGTAGTTTGTCAATCGTTCGGTTCGCTCCCAGGTGTCCTCCCGAAGTCCCGGCGTGCACTTCCTCCAAGACTTCCGGGACCTTACTCCGGGGAAGTACCAACTGTTCTCTCTGCGTCTTCCCATTGGGTGATTCCCATACCCGGAACAGCACGCCCTCTCTGATCTTCAGCGAGTCCCATTGCGCCCAGTACGACTTGTGGGTGGCGCTCCTTGGTGCGATATCCTCCCAGGTTGGTCTTGTCTCTGCCTCCACTTCCCTCAAGAGTGGCCCCAAGTCTGCGTCCGCCACTGCTCCCTCCTCAGGCCTGCGCTATCCCAACCGTCCGCAGGCACTGCCACAACTACTCGGACTGCTGCGGCACGCTCCTTCTCTTCCACTCTTGTGCACTGGCCGCACTCTTCTGGACAGGGTCTTCGGGACATGGCGTCTGCGTTACCGTGGCTCTTCCCTCTACGATGTTCCGAGGTGAAGTCGTACTCCTGCAGCCTCTGGACCCAACGTGCTGTCTGGCCTTCCAGGTTCTTAAAGCTCAATAGCCAGGTTAGGGCGGAATGGTCAGTCCTCAGGTGGAATGGCTGACCGTACAGGTACTTGTGGAAGTGCTCCAAGGTCTTTACTACCGCCAATAATTCTCGTCGGGTGACGCAGTAGTTCTTCTCTGCCTTGGATAGCGTCTTGCTGTAGTAGGCTATCACCCGCTCATGGCCGTCCTGGATCTGCGATAGGACACCTCCAATGCAATGGTCGCTAGCGTCGGTGTCCACAATGAAGGCGCCACCCGGTTGTGGGAAACCCAAAATTGGAGCACTGCACAGGGTCTCCATTAGGTGCTGGAAAGCGTTTTCGGCGTCCGCTGTCCACACATAAGGCCGGTGTTCCTCTGTCAGGCGGGTGAGTGGTTTTACGATGTTGGAGAACCCCTTTATGAAGCGGCGGTAATAACTGCACAGCCCCAGGAAACTGCGCAACTCTTTCCTATCCTTTGGGCGAGGCCAATCTCTCACAGCCTTTGTCTTCTCCGGGTCTGTGGCCACTCCGGTTGCTGAGACTATGTGGCCCAAGTAGTTAACTTCCTTGCGGAAGAGCTGGCACTTCTTCGCGTTCAGCTTCAAGTTGGTCGCCTGCAGTCTCTGTAGCACCTTACTCAGATTCTCGAGGTGATCTTCAAAAGTCTTCCCGACGATGATGTCGTCCAGGTATAGCAGGCAGGCATCGTAAGTCAGCCCTCTCATCACTGACTCCATGAGGCGTTGGAAGGTAGCTGGTGCGTTGCAGAGGCCAAAGGGCATAACCGTGAACTGCCAGAGCCCTTGACCCGTCGAGAATGCGGTTTTCTCCTTGTCTCTCGGGTCTAGAGCTACCTGCCAGTAGCCCGACTTCAGGTCCAGGGTCGAGAACCACTGTGCACCAGCTAGCGTGTCCAGGGTGTCGTCAATCCGGGGTAAGGGAAAACAGTCCTTTCGGGTGACAGCGTTCAGCTTTCTGTAGTCTACGCAGAAGCGCAGCTCGCCGTTCTTCTTCGTCACCAAGACTGCAGGGGAACACCAAGGGCTGTCAGACTCTTCAATAACTCCCCTGGATCTCATGTCCTCCAGCATGTCTCGTACCGCCCCTTGCTTCGCCAGCGGAACGCGTCTATGTGGTTGCCGAATAGGCCGGGCGTCCCCGGTGTCGATGCGGTGAAGCACTTTGTCCGTGCGGCCGTAGTCACTATCACCTTGGCTGAAGACGCGCTGATACCGCCTTAGCAGTTGTCGAACCTTCTCCAGCTGTTCTGTGGTCAGGTGGTCGGCCGCCCTCTCCACCAAGCCTTCTAGCCGGGGCCCCAGGTGTTGCTTCAGCGCCGGCACCTGGGTCTCGCCGATAGCTGTTACGCTCACCACGGGCTCACACATTCCCAACTCCGTCCCGGCCTGGACGTCGTGATCGGCGTCCATAGGATTTAGCAGTCTCACGGGCACCTCCTCTTGGCACGGCAGCAATGCCCTGGCTACACACAGTCCGTTTACAGGCGTCTTCTGGTCCAGCATCATGTTCCTGGTTCTCTGGCCCTCCAGTCGCGCCGTCACCACCACCTCGCTCCTCGCGGGGACAACCACGTCTTCGTCCAAGACGACCCTGCAAATTCCAAGGCACTCTTCGGGTTGACGGAGTATAACCTCTTCTCCGTTAAGCCGAAGGACCTTCTTGCCGACGTCGACCGTCGCCTCATGGCTCCTGAGGGCATCCAGTCCCAGAATCACCTCCTCAGCCACCTTCGCAACGAACACCCACAGACGCACGGCACTCCGTCCCAAGTTCAGCTCCAGCAGGGCCTCCTTCTCCACAGGCAAGGTGTCGCCCGATGCCGTGACAAGCTGGTATGGTCGGCTTGGCTTCCTTGTCGGCAAACCCTTCGCCACGTCAGGTCTGATGATGGTCACGGCCGCCCCGGTGTCCACCAGCACGCGGCACGGCTTCCCTCTTACCCAACCGTCCGCGATGAGGCTGTCATCCATACGCCGGCTGACGGCGCGCAGTGTCACTCGAGGGGATGGTGGTGATGGCGCCGACGTTCCCCTCTCCACGACGGCCCTTACTCGTTTTCCGGCTGCTCTTCCTGGTGTGGGCAGTCTCTCTGCAGGTGTCCGGGCTGTCCACACCCCCAACACAGGCCACTAGGTGTTCGCCGGCGTCCCTCAGCTGGTCTTCTGTCTCCGGCGTAGCGGACACTCCTCGTTCTCGACGTCGGGATGGATGTTATTTTGGCCGCCTCCATCCTTAATGCCGCTGTTAGCGCCTCGTGGATGGTTTTATATTCCCCGAGCATTAGGCGCTGACGAATCTCCGTGTCCCGTACCCCGTCGACAAAATTGTAGGCGGCTTCCCGGGATACGAACTCCAGTGGCAGGTCAACCAAGGCCTTGCTAGCCAGGTGCTCGATCGCATGGCGAACTCCTGCAGCGTCTCCCCCGGCTGCGGTATGCTGCGGCTAAGCGGTGGTTCCCGAAGCGATACTCCAGGGCTTCCCAGATGTCCTTGGGCGCCGCCGTCGTCTGCACCGCGTTTAGGACTTCCACGGCTCTTCCCTGGAGGCTGGCTGTTAACTGTGTGGCCTCCTCCTCCAGTGACCATCCGTTGTGCCTGGCCACTGTGTCGAACTGGCGGCGGAAGACCTCAAACGTTGACGCGCCGTCATACTTGGGAGGTTTGACGTGCGGCGATGTTATGTCGCGTCCCGGTGCGCCGGCCTTCAAATCCTTCAACCTCCTGCCGACGACGTCCTCCACCATGTCGCTCAGGGACTTGGCGCTGTTGTCGGCCTTTCCTTCCCGCTCATTAACGCGGCTCGCGAGGTCTCCGACGCGTTCGTCCACCTGGCCGATCCGCTTGCCGAGTCCCGTGACGTCCTCCCTCACGCCGGCCAACTGTTCCTCAAATTTCGCGGCGAGGGCCTCGTTCGCAACCTTCATTTCTTCCATCTTCTCCGTGAGGTTATCGTTAGCCGTCTTCATTTCTTCCAGCTTTGCGGCCAGATTGTTATTTGTAGTCTCCAGCTTCGCGGCCAGGCTGTTATTTGCCGCTTCTGTTTTTGCAGTGAGGTTTTCATTTGCCGTCTTCATTTCTTTCAGTTCCGCTAAAATCTTTTCTAATGCTGCCTCCATTGTGTTATATCCCACTTCTGACACCAATTGTGACTGTGGGTTTGTGAAATGAAAAGTCCAATTATACCACTCAAAATGTTCTTTATTTCCACCGACTTTAAGTTAAACTCTTGCCAATTACACAGAATTACGTAATGCACACAATTACGATTCACCAGTTCGTCCGTTACATTTTCACTTGCACTCGTAATTACGTACAATCTTCCGATGCTCTCACACAGTCTTCTCGTCGTACACTAGCACTGCATTCTTACACCAAGAACTGACTGACTGACTGACTCCTAATTGAAGCCCTTTTTATAGGAATATCCTGTTATTCTAGAAGTCTCTGGTTCTCCGCGAATCACCCGAACGTTCCAGAGGACAGGAGAAGGGTTGAGAAACGTCGAGGGACAAGTGACATTTCCCTAAATCACCCCTCAGTTAGTGACAGATTAATGGGCGGGGGCGTGGCTCGGCTGCCTCGGACCCTTCCAGCTGTCCCCGGTCGTATCTTACGCTAATATTGTGACAATATATTTATTTACGTCTGTCCATTGAGATGCGCAGTTATCACTAATATTTACTTTAGTTTTTAACAGTCAACATGACTCGCGTTCATGAATGTCCATTGCTAATGCTGTTTCTATATGTTATTAGTTTTATGATAATAGTAACACGCTACTTGTTCTCCATTGATTTTCTTTGAATTTGTATAAATCTTAGGTGTGCAGTACCGATAGTATCTACCCTAATTGCAGGAAATTTTTATAGAATTATTAATAGAGGTTAAAAACAGTTGGGTCCACTGATCTTACAACATGTGATTCTTATATATGAAGCAACAAGAAAAATAAAGCATACAAAACCAATCCATACACATTAGAACAACTAAAACTATCAGGCAGGAATTAATACTCTTTTAGAAGCTGAATTAGCATGCTTTGGAAACTTCCACAGATGATGCCATACAAGCGTTGATTCAGATGGACGGCATTTCCAACATCTATGATAAGGAATGTTTTGTGTTTATTCTGGCAATAGTTAATGTGACTTGAGGTTTAACTTGACATGTGTGACAGGGAGACATGCTGTGCAGCTACCAACAAGTTTTATATCACACATACTGTCTAGAGCAATATCAGAAATGGGTTAAGAAATTTCTATTTAATGTACATAACTGGTTACTTTCATTTCTCAGTCTTCATTTCTCTGTTTTAGTTGTTTATCCACATTATTTTAGATATGTTCATTTTTATTCTGCCTATGCCATATTTGTCACAGTTCTTATTTCTGCCCTCAACTGTTTGCTTCTCTAAACGTTTTGGCTGCTTCATTTATCTAGCAAGATGTTGATAGGTTAGACAGTGAAAATTATAAAGCTACTTGTATTCTTCTGTCTTCAATTTTTAACTGAAAATGACATAGATGCTGTGATGAACAAGCAATTAATAAATAATGTGCCAAAATGTGCTGTTATGTTATTTCTGCAATAAAATCAGCAAGTCAGTCCATCTAGTAAAATATTTCAGCAACTATAAGAACCTCAATGTTTTAAAACTTACTAATTACCGCTATATGTACCCACAGTATGAATAGACTAGTTATCTATCAAAAGAAAAGTGTTAGAGTAAGACCTAAAGCTTTCCTGATGACAAATATGCTCAAGTTGTTTTCGGGAAGCAAGCCAGGTAAAAATACAGTTAGAAATCGACGTTTCAGGAGAGTACATCTCTCCCATGATCAAGATATTTATTAAATGTTATAACCACAAATGTATCACTTGTATCACAAATGTATCAATTGTATTGATCTGTGTTTAAGTCGACGGCTTTCCAATTTTACTGCCGGTTTCCAAGAGGAGCTGAACTGAAATCCAGCATCACAATTAAGCGTGCTCCTCTCGGAGGAAATGGCCAAAGCCTCCTTAATTCTCCACTCCCAGCAACTGTTGCATTTTGCCAAAATGGTCGTCTCCCAAAAGATGGCTCTATGTTCTGCTGGTCCAGACTTCTCAGGTTGCATTAAATGACTACTCCGTTCATTTTCGTTTATTCTGGTAGCGATGGTCCTTCTGGTTTGTCCTATATATGGTGTCCTACATTCACAGGGAATGCAGTACACTCCCGGGAACTTGTAAGTCCAGTTTGTCTTTCATTGGTCTCAACAGATGGAGGTGGCTTGTGGATGGTCTTGATGTTGTATTTGTCGAGAATTCTACTGATTCTGCCAGATATGTTGCCGGTAAATGGGATGCAGGCTATAGCGGTAGGCTTATCTGACGCTTGCTGTATTACAGGTTTTCCTTTCTTAGCTCTGATAATTGAGGCTTCGTCATATTCAGAACAGCCGTTTTGACGGAAAGTGAGTCTCAGGTGCTGTAATTCCTGTTTTAAGTGGCTGGAATCAGAGATAAGGCTTTGTGGACCAGTGTATTGAGAACTCCCAGTTGTTGAGACTTATGATGAAAACTATAAGTGTTCAAATAGAGATCGGTGTGTGTAGGCTTGCGGTATACAGCATGCCCCAGTTTACCGTTGCTGTTTTTTGAAACAAGAATGTCCAAGAATGGAAGAGTTCCATCTTTCTCCACTTCCATTGTAAACGTATTTGAGGTCGAAGACTGTGAGACGCGCAAGAAAGCTAGGCAAAGTGTATAAGTCAGGGAATCTTGCAGACACTTCTTAACAAAAGAATACTCACCATTTACTCTCTGTGTTTATATAGAGCAATAATTTTAATAATAAGCAGTGACCAATATAAAATAAACACATACATGAATATAATACAAGAAGTAACATGAACTATTATAAATGTAATGTAAATACAAATATATCAATGAAGGATGTAATACATCAAGAAATTAAGTTATTTAATAAACTAACCCTTTGTATTAAAGCAGTTGTTAAGTGTTAAAGCAACAATTTCAACTAACATTGAAGGTCTTTCTAATAAACAGATGCTTATATAATTTGGATGCGTTGTGAATAATTATGTAATTATAGTGTATCTATGTACACGAATGTCCAGCAATGTTATGTTGCTGTCATTTCTTTGAGCATTACATCATGCAATGTTTTACCGCAATGTCATAATGAGAAACCTGGTAAAGTATATTTATAGTGTAGAGCTTCACTGTATAAGTTTAAGACTGTCACATTTAGCATCAGCTATCTATGTCACCCTCACTGCGCTAGCAGAAGCCTAATCTCTTACCAGGGTGTATCATGTGAGATAGGAACTTCCGGTGCCGCACAAAGGTTCGCGAACCAGGTGGGGTCGAAAGGTACACTTCGAGCACTGCATGTACTCTGAATAACCGGATGTGAATTATATTCAATGCCAACAATATAATTATTTTGGCTGCCTTGTTGCATGCTAACTAATATATAAAATAACTTCTGTTCAGTTCAAAATTTAATAGCTATTGTATTAATTTACTACTTATGAAGTAATTTCCATAATATTATTGGCCTATTTTGTACTTAATTTGAGCTCAATGTATGATATGAATAACACACTACGTTGGCTAACGTGTAAATATTTGAACAAAATTTTGAAGCTTTAACGGTATGGAAGCCCAGCCAAATTAAGTTCTGAATAAAATTTTCATGGATTTGTGAAATTGTAAAGATTTGAAAGGCCTGCGACGACGTATCGGCAGCAGGAAGAAATAGAATGGATTTTCACAAAGACCTATTGAGAAGTAAGATTTAGTAAGTAGCTAAATACCGAAAATTTATGATATAACCTGAATTGTGCCTTAATACATATTCATGTATAGTTAAATTCTTTAGATTAATGTAGCACTTTATAATGGAAAAAGAGTGTTTTGCATACAAAAGCATTAGTTTCATTAACCTTGTTACTTTATTATTGCAATAATGAAGTCTTTTTTTGTTTTTTGTCAGGCTACCAGAAATACGATGACAGAAATCGAGAGTGCAGGATTATTGGATATTGTGTATGTTAAATTAAATTTAAAGGGAGTCCATTAATGACACTAAACAACACTTACTTTTAAATTTTTCCGGAACATGTTTCAGAGACTTTGCCTCTATCCTCAGTAACAACACTATTTTCAACACTTTCAAGAAAGGAATTGTGTAAGTTTCTTATTTTGGTGATGTGCAGTGATCTTCAGGAACATTAGTAATGGAGCACAAAGCTTTCTTTCCCGCATATACAGCAATTTAATGTGGCATATCAAATATTTCTTAAAGTTTGAGTTTCATTTCATATCAGTGGAAAATTTAACAAAAACTTTGAGGAATACTGTGGCCAACATGGAAAAGTGAAAAGTGATGTTATTTTAGACAGTCGATTGGGTGTATTAGTTATTGTTTGTACTCGTAGTTTTAAATTTAAAATATTTGAGTCATATATAAGTCCATGTAAGGTAAGTAATATCCAGTTTAAATTACTGAAAAAATAGCTGTGAATTTTCAGATATAACAAAACTGTGGCTGTGGATTTGTATGAGAATTCAATTCTCTTTGATTTCTGTAGAATTTCTTTGTTTATAATTGGCATCATCTGTGTTTATGTATAATCTGGGTGGCTTAAATTAAAATATTTGGGCGAGATGCTTGATATGAATTTTATAAACTGTTTCTTTAAATTGCAACCATTTGCCATCTTAGTGAGAAAGTACATTGCTTAAAGTCTTACCAAGTTAAAGCAAGCCATTTATCCAAACAATTTCTGTGCATATTAAGCAAATTATACTTCACAATCAGATAACTACATGAAATAATCTCTTATTGGAAGATAAACTGTGCATTAAATTTTATTTTTAAAGCTGCACATTTTCTTCTTCAGCATTCATTACTGTGCATATGCATGTCATTGAAGCATTTAAAAATTCAACGCTGTAATAATCTTGTGTTGTGAAGACAAAGTTAAGCTTAGGACAATTTTAAATGAATGATCAGCTTTAATGTAATTATTATTTTTCATAATTTATTCTGCACTTGTGAACGATAATTCAATCAAAGTGATTAGAAGTATATAAAATAGTGCCATTTATGAAATCTGTCACCATTTGCTGACACTGACTTATGTACTAATTTGACATTATTAATCTTAAATGAATCAATCACAAATTTCAGGTTTTTCTCTGAATATACTTTAGTATACTTGTGCTGAAAATAATGTATGTACTATAGAGCTTTTAAAATTCTTATTAAATATAACCATTAACAGAGCTGCTTTTGTTGTCATTTTAAAGAGATAGTGCTATTTTTTTGTACGTAGTTGTTGGTGTCCTCATTTAAGGGTTCTTATTTTCTCACTTTTATTCCAGGGAATTTTTCAACATTCTGTGTACAAAGAAATTGTATTATGCATAACATTATGGTATCCTTTCCTGTTTTCCTGTACCTAGAGAATCATTACTTTAGAGTTAAGTTATCTTTATTTTAAGTATTACTCTAAGAAGCTTGAGGGAAAGGGGATATAGATTCTTGTATAATGTCAACAGCATCTTCAGTGATCTCACTGTCTCAGTTTTAAAGCTGTAATTGTTTTTTAAAGACAAAATTATCAATTTACAACAGGAATATTAAAGATATAATGCCTTGAGGAAGTCAATTATTCATGTTTAACAGGAAAAGTTCAAGTGGATTCCTGATATTTTTTTCACAAATTCATTGGACAACTTCTTTCGAAATCACATCTTGCACACTGACGAATAGTTTACCGCACATTTCCTCAGCATATTTGACGTGTATTATGCCAATATGCGATAGTTTAAATGCGCCGTAAACTATTCATGTGTGGTGAGATGTGACTTCGAAAGAAGTTGGATTCTATCAGTCGCTGAACACGGGAGGGGAAGGGTAGGGGAAGCGAATGCACCATAGCTCAGTCGCAATAGAAGCTTACTACATTACCGGCCTTCGTTCCCAAGGTCACCAGGAACTAAAAGTTCAGGAAAGAGCGCCCTATGTGGCTTCAAACTTTACCACGGAGTTGAGAATCTGGTATTAATCTGTGGCTGTCAGCTGGTGATATGTTCCAATACCGCATTGCTACAGATGACGCACAAAGATAATTACGTGAGCTTTGAGAGCTGTTACTGCAGTTCCAAAGTTGTTGCATTTTCTAAAAGCTCACGCAATTATCTTGTATAATCTGTAGCAATACAGTATTAGAACATATAATCAGCTGTGTCTTGGTGTGAATTTTTTGAATGGCACCTGTACATTATTTTTTCCTTCAATTACTTCAGAATTTGATATGAACTTTCAAGGAATTAACACTAGGATGTAGTATTTGACAGGAAAATTTTAATAATAAAATTGTTTTGACAGTTACTGCTTCCTTTTATTATTCTGGCTCATTAGCATAACAAATTAATTTGGCATTTACTTAACATGAGTAGTTGATCTAAACCAATTACAAAGAATCTATAGCACAACACTATTTACAACACTGTAGCTATAGCTCAAAACACTTAAAGGTGATGCAACATGGCTAATTCATTTAATTACAAAGAAACTTTAGCAAAACATTCTGCGTAATATTATATACTTTTGTAAATCATTTATATGATAAGAATAACGCAAGTCACGTTTTTCATTTAAAACAAATACACTAATATAGAACTGCAGCTGTTGCACAAAGTAATATAAATAACAAAAATGACAAACTTGAATATTTAAGAATAAGCTTTAACGTAACTTTCTGTAATAATACTGTAAGAATTGCTGAAATGGTTAAAGTGATGAATAACATGAGTAATTCATTGTATTACAAAGAAAGTTTAGCATAACATTATAACAGTTTAGCTATGTATTAAGCAGGGGCAGCTGGTGGCTCTGAAAATTGGTGGTTCACAAAGTTATCCATGCAACTTAATTTTTTAAAGTAACAAAATGTCTTTAAGCCTGTCACTACAGACTGCTCTACACACATGTTAACGGTAATTCACAGCATATAACACAGCATAAACATTTCATAAACACTCTAGAATATTTCTCGTATACATCGTTGTTAAAGTTCTTGTTAAAACATCTTGTTTTTGTTTTGACTATCTGTGTGATTTTTAGTTTCGGCGTGGGTCTTCCAAGTCGCTTAAGTTCAGTTTTTTCTTCTGTCATGTTTGAAAAAGGATGTGCTAAAAGACACTTTATTGAATTCATTGTTTCTTCTTATAACACAAGTTACCTGTATTTATATAAATATTTCTGATGCACTACTCAAAACACGGCACAAACCATGTGGCTATGTACTCGTAGGTTACATTTAACATAAGCACAATAGATGCCACTGCTGTGATGAAAGAACGAGCAGGTTAGGCATCCACTATCCTCTGGCAGCTAGGTTAACCAACTACATGCAGCCACACGCCCCGCATCTCCCCCCTACTTGCCTCGGCAAATCCTAGGTTCGTCCTGCCCTATACCGCCTTATTGTATGCCAGTGGTTTACATCTGGGAGTGAACTACTTGGCACCTGCAAACAATACAGCGCGCTCAGGTCCCCTGCACTAGACAAGGTCGAAATGAACTCCAAATGGAACATGCCATTACATTGAAAGGAGACCCAGAATTTTGGTTGTAGCGCAAACATGCTACCCCCTTCAGAAGCCGCCCCTGGTATTAAGTATAATACATGTTTCAATATTAATGAGATTAGTTGCCCCAGGCATTACCTGACATATACCTAAGATTAGGGAAAAACCTTTAGAAAGAACCTCAAACATGTAATGAAAAGCACAAATAAAAGTACAAAAACAATTAAATCAATGTAATCACAATATTGCACTATACCATATCTTTAAGCAGATTGAGATGAATGACTGCTATTAGGCAAAATATTAGTTTAATAATATGAACTACTAGTCATCCAGAAACTGTAAACATTATATAGGTACATTAAAAAATGTGCATGTTAATTGCAGCATTTGAAGAAATAACTTAAATTAGGCAATTTACTGCTTCTGCAACTTCCTAAATAAATCTCCAATCTTATGTATTTAAAAATCTAGAACTTAGATAAAAACAACTACCACTGAATTGGCCAACAAAAACAAATACAAAAAAGGACTGAAATTATATAGATCTGAATATTTTCATCTATTTTTCATGGCCTGTGGTAACCGTCCTTAATTCTTAAATTCTTAAATCCTATTAGAGCTGGTGTTCCCCAAGGTAGTGTCCTGACACCCACTCTCTTCCTTCTATACATCAACACCCTACCATCCCTGCCACGCTGCTCGCTGTATCTCTTTGCTGACGATACAGCTGTCACCTCCACATCATCAGAGCTCAACCTGTGTACTCGCAGGATTCAACAATATGCTGACCTCCTCACCACCTGGTTCGAACGTTGGCGCCTACGCGTCCACCCACAGAAGAACCAGGCCATCACCTTCTCTTGGCGACGAATAGTGGATCTTCCACCAATTCGTCTAGTTGGTGAGGACATCCAGTGGAAAACTTACGTTAAGTATCTTGGTGTTCTACTTGACATGGAGAGACCTCATTACATATGTGCCTAATAAAGTTAGCAAAAGAATGGGTATGCTATACCCTCTCTATAACCGACGATCAGTCATGTCTCTGACTACAAAACTGCTCCTGTATAAGCAAGTACTTCGGCCAGCCATCACATACGCCAGTGAAATATGGGGAGTATCAGCCAAGTCTCACCTACACCGCCTTGAAATTCTACAATCCCGATTCCTCCGCATAGCCACAGACTCCCCTTGGTACATCCCCAATCTAGTTATCCGATGTGACCTACGTATCCCCACAATAACAGACTACATCCAACCCCTTTCACGTTCCTTCTAACAAAATCTCTCCCGCAACTTCAACACCCTCATCCGCGGTCTAGGTGAATACGACATCTATCCTGGAGAGCGCTACAAACACCCAAGGCTGCTTCTAGGCACATAAAATAACACATCAGATGGCTTATATACAACTCCAACCTCATCTCCTGCCGCATATTATCCTTCCTTACAAAACACTCCACTGCCAGTAGAGGGCCTAGCCCGGATCTGGCTTGAGACCAAAGATCTGACATTCAGATCTTCAATGTTCAGTCGTGTGTGCTGCCTATCTGAGTTATCAGACCCTGCTGACAAATAAGCAGGTATGAAAAATACAGCTACAATATACCGGCAACGTAAAATGTTTGCAGGCACGATTTTTCATAATTTAGTTTGCCATCCGAAAAAAGGGGATCTGCGATCACCTTGTGCTGCCAAAGATTAACATTGGCGATTCACTTATAATCAGTATATGTTCTATGTCTAATGCATCTGACTGGCTACAGGAGAGAACTCTTCCCATTTGAAACACATAACATACTGTGACTTTGTGGGTTCGTGAAATAACAAGACGAGGTTAGAAAACGCAAAAACTACACTTTATTCTCCTCGAAATACACTGCTAACCATTACAAAATTGCTAGAACCTCAAAACTGTTTATTTTACCTCTAACTCTCACTCAACTGTCTGTTGCTACCGGTAACGATTGGTTCCGAAGTTTTCCGAATCTCCACCGGCCATCATTTTTCATCGGCTTCGCGAGTCTACCACCAGGGCGACACTGCTCCCTCCTCAAGGCTGGTCGTCCCGAACAGCGCCTTCGTAGCGGGCCAGGCGATCCAGGTGTACCACCATCTTTACTTGGGGCACCTTCTGGATGCGGTAGACCACGTCGTTAATCCTCTTCACCACACGGTGCGGTCCTTGCCATGATTGCTGAAGCTTCGGGCAGCGTCCCTTGGTCCAGGTCGGGCGGTACAACCAGACCAGGTCACCTTGCTGGAACCCTTGGCTGTTGGCTTGCCTGTCGTATCGGGTTTTCATGCGGTCGCTCGCCTTCTGGATGTTCTGGCGAGCCATCTCGTGCATGTGGTCCACCAGGTTCTCCACATCCCTCAAGAGTGGCCCCAAGTCTGCGTCCGCCAGCTGCTCCCTCCTCAGGCCTGTGCTATCCCAGCCATCCGCAGGCACTGCCGTGACTACTCGAACTGCTGCGGCACGCTCCTTCCCCTCCACTCTTGTGCATTGGCCGCAATCTTCTGGACAGGGTCTTCGAGACATAGCGTCCGCGTTACCGTGACTCTTCCCTCTGCGATGTTCCGAGGTGAAGTCGTACTCCTGCTGCTTCTGAACCCCACCTGCTGTCTGGCCTTCCGGTCGCGCCGTCACTATCACTTCGCTCCTCGCGGGGACAACCACGTCTTCGCTCAAGACGACCCTGCCAATTCCAAGGCGCCTTTCTGGTTGACGGAGTATAACCTCTTCTCCGTTGAGCCTCGGGACCTTCCTGCCGACGTCGATCGTCGCATCGTGGCTCCTGAGGGCATCCAGTCCCAGAATCACCTCCTCAGCCACCTTCGCGACGAACACTCACAGACGCAAGGCACTCCGTCCCAAGTTCACCTCCAGCAGGGCCTCCTTCTGCACAGGCATGGTGTCGCCCGATGCCGTCACAAGCTGGTATGGTCGGCTCGGTTTCCTCGTCGGCAAACCCTTCGCCACGTCAGGTCTGATGATGGTCACGGCCGCCCCGGTGTCCACCAGCACGCGGCACGGCTTTCCTCTTACCCAGCCTTTCGCGATGAGGTTGTCATCCATCCGCCGGCTGACGGCGCGGATTGTCACTCGAGGGGATGGTGGTAATGGTGCCGACGTACCCCTCTCCACGACGGCCCTTACTCGTTTTCCGGCTGCCCTTCCTGGTGTGCGCAGTCTCTCCGCAGGTGTCCGGGCTGTCCACACCCCCAACACAGGCCACTAGGTGTTCGCCGGCCTCCCTCAGCTTGTCTTCTGTCTCCGGCGTAGCGGACACTCCTCGTTCTCGACGTCGGGATAGATGCTACCTTGGCCGCCTCCATCCTTAATGCCGCTGTCAGCGCCTCGTGGATGTTTTTATAATCGCCGAGCATTAGGCGCTGACGAATTTCCGTGTCCCGTACCCCGTCGACAAAGTTGTAGGCGGCTTCCCGGGATACGAACTCCAGTGGCAGGTCAACCAAGGCCTTGCTAGCCAGGTGCTCGATCGCTATGGCGAACTCCTGCAGCGTCTACCCCGGCTGCTGCGACCTTGCATTTAGCTGGCTGCGGTATGCTGCGGCTAAGCGGTGGTTCCCGAAGCGATTCTCCAGGGCCTCCCAGATGTCCTTGGGCGCCGCCGTCGTCTGCACCGCGTTTAGGATTTCCGCGGCCCGTCCCTGGAGGCTGGCTATTAACTGTGTGGCCTCCTCCTCCGGTGACCATCTGTTGTGCTTGGCCACTGTGTCGAACTGGCGGCGGAAGACCTCGAATGTTGACGCGCCGTCATATTTCGGAGGTTTGACGCGCGCCGATGTTGTGTCGCGTCCCGGCACGTCAGCCTTCAAATCCTTCAGTCTCCTGCCGACGACGTCCTCCACCATGGCGTTCAGGGACTTGACGCTGTTGTCGGCCTTTTCCTCCAGGTTGTTTACGCGGTTCGCGAGGTCTTCGACGTCTTCAACCATGGCGTTCAGGGACTTGGCGTTATTGTCGGCCTTTTCCTCTAGGTCATTGAAGCGGTTCGCCAAGTTCTCGACGCGCTCGTCCACTTGGCCCATCCGCTTGCCCAGCTCCGTCACGTCATCCCTCACGCCGGCCAACTGTTCCTCAAATTTGGCGGCGAGGACCTCGTTCGCCTCCTTCATTTCCGTGGCCAGACTGTCGTTCGCTGCCTTAATTTCTGTGGTCAATTCGGTCTTTATTTCTTTCAACTCTGCGTTCAGGTCGCAGTCCACTTTGTGGGCGTGGGTTCGTATCCCACTTCTGACACCAGTTGTGACTTTGTGGGTTCGTGAAATAACAAGACGAGGTTAGAAAACACAAAAACTACACTTTATTCTCCTCGAAATACACTGTTCACCATTACAAAATTGCTAGAACCTCAAAACTGTTTATTTTTCCAACTCTACATTCAACTGTCTGTCGCTACCGGTAACGATTGGTCCCGAAGTTTTCCGAATCTCCACCGGCTTCGGCTTCGCGAGTCTACCGCCAGGGCGACAATACTGTTACTAACGAAGTTAAAATAATATACATTTAAAGGTATTAATATTACCTGAGTAACTGGTATGGAGTAGAGGTTAGTAGTTAACTGACGCCATGAATGTGGTAAACCATTCCATATGTAGGATATTGCATTTACAAGGTTGTTAGTAACAAAATAGAACATGAATTCCACGGAACTGAAAATAAAATTACTATTATCCCACGCCTGGGAGAATAAGATTTCTAAAAGATGCTATATTGGCCTCCATTGTCGTAATTCATATGGCCCTGGCCCATTACCAACATAACATTACCACACACGGCAATTCGGCCAGAGTTAAATACGAAACAATGCTTTAAGTTACATTAGAAAGAAAAGTTTAATTAAAAAAGAATAGAGTTTATTATTCCGACCACAGAAACATGCATCTGTCAAAATTATGATCAGAAGAAACTTGTTCTAACAAGATTTATGAAACCCGTTCAGGACAATGAGGCTAAGACAATCAGTTTGTTTTGTTCGTTAGGTGCCGTCAATGAGCAGCGCTCTAGGACATTGAACACTTCATCATCACCACCACCTGCCTGCCTCGGTAGCGTAGATGGTAGCGTGTCTGCCTCTCGTTCAACAGGTCCCGAGTTCGAATCTCGGTCAGGATGAGTTACCTGGATAAGGTTTTTCCGGGGTTTTCCCTTACCCTTCAAGACGAATGTCGGGTAACTCTAAGCTCCATGGACCCTGGACTCATTTGAGCATCATTTCACCCAATTCATTAACCGTCCGATGACTTTTACGTTGGAGGACGTAAATTACACACACACACACACACACACACACACACACACACACACACACACACACACACACACACACACACACACACACACACACACACACACACACACACACAAATCACCACCACCCCAAAACATATAACACGGTAATTATTCTAACCTGAAGTAGAACTTGGGAGCCAGACCACTCAGCCAAAATTATTACAAATTTGAATGGCCCTTCTTATTGATCCTTCTTCCCTCACAGTGCCGATATTTACAACATACCTATTTTCTTCTTCCTTTCTCAATACTTTCTTGTGTTAAAATCCGTTTGTCAAACTAATTTACAATGATTTACAGCAACAAAATTAAAACCAGTGCGTAATTGATCACATCACGGCCTTGTAAATCAAGTAATTAACTGACAAATGAGAAATATACATAGCCAAGTGGTGTGGTTACTTGAATAATATCACAAGAGTAGTTTCATTCAACGCTGTTAGTAATTCTGAAGTTAGAGTGTGTTGGTATTTTATCGGATATTCTTTTTCTAAAGCTTAAGTAAGACTTAAAGACTTGGGGTAATACTGCAGACAAGCGGCATTGGAATATCCGGGCTCTGACGTATATAGCTCAAGCGTCTTGTCGAGCGTTGTCACCTTCCACAGCATGCTAACGAAGAAAATACTAACATTACACAAGCAAACCAGCGATACTGTAATACGCAAATAAACTGACGTAAAGATCAGTGGGTCATCGCCAGAGTTATTTATTATTATGTTATCATAATTTAAAAACTGAAAGGAATTTAGCACAAAGTTTTGGAATAGTCAACATTACGCAAGCAAACCAGCGGTACTATAACACCCAAATAAACTGACGTAAAGAACAGTGGATCATTGCCAGAGTTATTATCTTCTTATATATTATAAATATTTAAAAATTTAAAGGAATTAAGCACAAAATTTGCAATAGTCAGTACTACGCACTGTTCCCATTACAGTATCACGAGTTTATAATAAAAAGAAAATGTGTTTGGGAATGTTCCTCTATTCGCGTACATACAGTAGCGCTAGTTTATAAGACGAAACACAAAAATGGGTTGGCAACACTCCGCTGTTTTCGTATATGTCGGAGCGTCGCAGTTGGCAACAACTTGTTTTCGTGGTGTCATTCCGTACCTACATAA
This sequence comes from Mantis religiosa, assembly GCA_030765055.1. Classification (NCBI taxonomy): domain Eukaryota; kingdom Metazoa; phylum Arthropoda; class Insecta; order Mantodea; family Mantidae; genus Mantis; species Mantis religiosa. The sequence goes on from CM060959.1 coordinate 121,105,973, forward strand.
CTCTACGCACATTATCTGTAGGTTTACCTGTCTGATAACCCAGTTGTATCCCGATTTCTCAATTATTTTAGAAAAGACTGTCAGGGGCAAGACTGGCAATAAGTAGAAAAAATGCTTCTATCTGGTTGTTTAGAGGCTCGGGAATTTATGCATTGGAAAAATTTAGTAACAGTGACGTCGAAATTAATTGACAAAGCTATATGTAGTGGGTTTTTAACACTTCGTCCCTTAAATATTTATACCATTGAAGGACTAGTTTCAGAAGCTTACATCCACTTTGACCAAGGTTGAAAATGGACGCAATGGCTTCCGTAACTATTCCCTATATAAAATAAGATCTGAAGCTCTCCTGGCGACAAATATATTGCAGATCTTCTCGTGAAACAAGCCAGGTGAAAAGACGATTAGAAATTCACATATACTAATGCCAGGTAATGCCAGGTCAGGAGATGGCATTAGTATAGAAAATTAAATAGGTCAAGGAACATAACTACTTAACTTGATGATTAAGCTGTGTAGATCTGTGCTTCTTAAGCCAACGGATTATCAATTTTAAGGTCGGTTTCCAAGAGCAGCTGAACTGAAATCCAGCATCACAATTAAGCGTGGTCCTCTCGGAGTAAATGGCCAAAGCCAGTAACTGCTGTATTTTGCCAAGATGTTTGTCTCCCAAAAGCTGGCTCAATGGTCATTATCAAAGCAATGCTCAGTCAGTCCAGACTTCTCAGTTTGCATTAAACGATTGCTCTGCTCATGAAGAACATTAAATATTAAGAACATGTTTAACTATATGATATAAATCTTTGTATTCTGCTTATAAATGCTTGGGAGTGTCCTGTGGTTGCTCTAAATTATACATCAGTCTGTACCAAACTCTTCTTTTCTAAATTGCATTCAAATTGTGTTTCTCAGAAAATGATGCAAACATTTATTCTTGTGAACATCATCACGCTATTAACAAATATACTTACTTCTCCATAACGTAATCTAGTTCTACACAACCTGGAACATAATATGTACCTATAGTTACTCACTTTTTTTAGCTACCAGGGAAATATATGAGTCAATTGGAGAATTTAATGTCGTGATGGCAAGTTGGCCATGGTAGCAGTGACTGGACGGAAACCAGTAGATCCATGGTTCAAATCCCGGCCATGGCATGAATTTTTCATGTTGACTCTATCAATCCAAGACCTTGGATTGAGTACGGCTAGTGTGAAGAAATGATTAATTTCCATAAATTAACTTATATAAAAGTTACTGTATAAGTTGAAGTTTTTCTGAATCTAGCAAAATGTTATCTCTAGTCAGAGAGTAAACTGCATATTCCTATTATTTGAAGCAAAAGGTTAGAAACAGTGATGTATATAACAATTGAAGTAATGAGTTGGTATTCAAACACAACATCACTTAAAATATCCTTACTTGAACAATTGTTTCGGAGACCGGCTCGTCCCCATCATCAGCAACTATCCAACTGGTTGGATCCGTGGTTTCTTGAAGTGAGCTGGTTGTTTGAGGTGACATCTGTTGATTGTGAGATGAACTTCCAAAGAGAGTTTTCAGGCGGCAATTCGAAATTTAACGTATACTGTTTGTTTTTTATAATTAGCAACTTCTCCCAAACATCGAGCTCAGTTGCATTATTGGCTGGCTTTAATAGTTTTATATTTGGTACAATTTCATGATTTCAGCAATAGCCCACCATTTTTGGTCTACCAATCATGAAATTGTACCAAATATAAAACTATTAAAGCCAGCCAATAATGCAACTGAGCTCGATGTTTGGGAGAAGTTGCTAATTATAAAAAACAAACAGTATACGTTAAATTTCGAATTGCCGCCTGAAAACTCTCTTTGGAAGTTCATCTCACAATCAACAGATGTCACCTCAAACAACCAGCTCACTTCAAGAAACCACGGATCCAACCAGTTGGATAGTTGCTGATGATGGGGACGAGCCGGTCTCCGAAACAATTGTTCAAGTAAGGATATTTTAAGTGATGTTGTGTTTGAATACCAACTCATTACTTCAATTGCATATTCCTAGTTAAATGTATGTAACAAGGAGGTGAAGTTAGTATTAGTTATACTGTCATTGTGTTTACCTTAAAATCTCCGCAATTGGTTTAGCATTCTCAGTGTAAGTATATGATATAAATCTTTGTAATCTGTTTATAAATGCTTGGGAGTGTTGTGTGGTTGCTCTAAGCTATACATCAGTCTTCTGTACCCAACTCTACTCTTCTGAATTGCATTCAAATTGTGTTTTTCACAAAACAATGCAATATTTATACCTGTAAACTTCATTCTGCTATTAATCTAGCTCTACTAAACCTGGAACATAATATGTAGCTATGGTTAATCATAGTTTTTAGCTCTGCTTGTGTTATCTGGTGCTCTGTCAGTAAATTATGAACAAATTTTATCTTGTATATGTATACTTAGTTCCTCCATTTTATTGTGTAACACTCTTTTGTTTTGATGATATAAGCAGAATGCATCTTTTGATACCGAAGGGAAGACATCAATTTTATGATATAAACTTATCTGTGTGTTCTGTTACTGATAGTGACAGGTAACAATCCTCTCATGATAATTACGTCTGATTTCTACTGCAAAGAGACACAGAAGTGCCCTCTTACCTCACAAGTGTAGCATGCTTACATCCATATTGTTAGGTAATATCATTAGCAGCATTTCAATTTGTTACTACTGAGTCAATTTTTAACACTGCATAACTTTACTTGTTTATTCTTAAGGAAAACATGTTACGCAAATGACATATCAATGCGGCGTGCATCACATTCTTAAATAGATTCAATAATTCTGACTCAAACACTGGTTGTGTCGCATGTTTCTCAACTGCTAAACTGTACTGAATACACAATTACTCAGGTAATATTTATACCTTTTATCAGTGGCAGCTCATGCCAAAAATAATAATGCACTGCAGGAAAGAGTCCATGCAACTCACCTAGTTTCGAAAAAAGAAGACCATGTGCTGATGTTTCTTCATAGTATAAACAGAATCTCTACTTCCTTTCGCTTTTTGCTAAATTTCTAGATCAGGTACTGGTCGCCCTAACACTTTTATACTAATCCTTTCTTAAAGATCTAAAACTTTCTTACGTTTTACTTAAGTGTTGTGGACTTTTGCGGGCTGTGAATGGAGCTAGCATGAATGAGTAGTAGTGGTAGTTCTCTTGAATTAATGTAGTCCTTTTTTTATATTTCGTCACTTACATTTTTATATTATTGACTTTTGAATCTACGAATTCGCGAAGTCGCAATATGCTCAACAGTCTTTTATTTGAACCAGAACATTGCCAAATAGAATGTGATTAAGTGCATGTCTACATTCTTAATGCAAGTAAGAATGTGGAAATATTTTACCCATCTGTTCGGTAACATGTCATATAGGTAAAGTCAAGAAAATAGATCACTTAGACTTATTTAATTTTGAATCAGAACAAATAGAAGTTCCAAAACAGGATATTGACACTGAAGGAAATATTTTTCACTGGCTGTTCAGTTCAAGGAAAGTGACCCTAATCATGTTTATTTTAAATATAATTAACTTGAGTAGAGTTCTAATTAATTTCAGATTAAGGGGAGGCATCGGTGAAATTTCGTCAAAAATGACAAATAACGACATTTTCCATTTTTTGCATTAAAATTATGTTTAAACATTGTAGTTTCAGAATATGCCATCAATTAGGCCCTAGCGCCATTTAAAGAGCAGCTATGTCATTATTTAAACACCCATGTGCGGGTGGGCGTGGCCATTTATTATTGCTTTTTCCAGTGTGTCGTAAAGAAATTGATGGAATTCTCACGTTTAAACTACGTGGTTTGATTCTGTAACTGTGGTAATGTGCAGAGACATCTTCTGGAGGTTTGTGGAAGCTACTGAACCTTTTCGCTACCATTTTTATATATTATTTCCACTTACTACTTTTGAAAGTAAACAAACATTTCCACTGACATGTAGTGTTTGTGAAATATGGTGTACATGCAAGTGAAAGCTGTGGACAGCAATTTATATTAAATTATTATTGTTTAGAAAAGGAATAAAGCCTGATATTCATACCAGGTTAGGTTAGGAGTACAGTGGCTATTTCAAAGCAAAATATAATGAAACTTTAAGGTGTTCTAGCCATAATAGTAAGTAATGATACTAGAATGCTATGCTTGAGGTAAATGTTAAGTGAAAACATATTATAGCCCAAGAGTTAACAGTGATTCTAGTAGGTCACCTTGTGATGTAAATAGAAGAATGTTTGATGTATTTCTGGGCATTGGTAAGGGTCATATTTCTATGCAGAAGTTTTGTATGACCATGGGTAAGAATTGTAAGAACTATTCTACTTACAATTTCCATCTCATAGACAAAAATAAAGAGATTAGTTAGTACTAAAGGAAAGTTGCATTAAAGGAGAAGCACAGAATGCTAATGAAAGTTTCCATGGAGTAAATGTCACAAAGAAGTTTTTGTTTAAGAAAGAAATTGCAAATTGCAGTGATTGCAGTGATTGCAGCTGTTAGTGAATTTAATATGGGTTATAAAGATAGAATTAAAGGTAAGGCAAAAGTTGCAGCAAGCAAAGTAAGTATTGTTAGCAAGAAAATTAGCAATATTAGGGATAGGTGAAAGCTAAAACAAAGTGATCAAAGTTCATTGAGCAAATATTAATCTGCCAAGCAGCAGTTAAAGGTGACTAAATTAAAAGAAGAGGAGGATAGTAAACTAGCTGAGTGGTCTTCATATAGTGCAGGATGATTTTCAAACATAGAAAAAGATTATTAAATTTTAGATGAGTCATATTTCTTACACATCTGCTTCACTTTCGTACCTATTTTGAGGACATGTTTCGCAAATCTTCGTTTGCATCTACGGCTCTTGTGCGACTGACGCTAGATCCAGCGGTGTGGGTAATTCTGGGGTTGTTGCTGCCATCTGTTGATTTAGTGATGAACTGAAATGTGGGATTCTCTTCTAGCGGGATTTCAAAGTTCATTAGTTGGTTTTTATGTTTTTCTATGTATATCCTCTCCCATATGACGAGTTCACTATGTTTTTGTACGTATTTTAGTAATTCTGTGCTATCTTCAATTTCATGATTTTCAGACCAGAAATGAGCTGCTATTGCGGACTTATCAATATTTTTGTATCTTAAGTGTCTGAAGTGTTCTTTCTTTCTAGTGCCTATGTTCCTTTTTGTCCTCTCTATGTAAATTTTTTCACAGTCTTTACACTTAATTTTGTAAATGCCTGATTTTTCTTCTGGTTTTATCTTATCAGTATTATTACTGTGAAGTAGGTTTTTAATGTTGTAATTGTTTTTTGGTGCCAATGTTATATTGTATTTCTTGAATATTTTTTGGAACTTTTTTGTGGCCTATGGGTGGTAAGTAAATTTAGCAAATCTAGTTTCTTGTTTTATTGGTGTGAGAGCTGTGATCTGTTTTAATTTCTTTTGAAGTTTGAATAATTTTAGTTTTTTATCCACAAGGTTTTTTCCATATCCATTTTTAATTGCAGTTTTTAAGATTTGATGGTATTCATTTTGATATTCTTGCTGGCTGAGAGGTAGATTTACTAATCTGTGTGTCAGACTGTTGATGGTTGCATGTTTGTGTGGAATTGGGTTGAAACTATTTGCTTTGATGTAATTATCTGTGTGTGTTGCTTTTCTATGAATGCCAAATTCTAGTTTTTCATTGCCTTTTTTGATTTTAAGGTCTAAAAAAGGTAGAGTACAGTCCTCTTCAGTTTCTACTGTGAATTGTATGCTGGGTTCTTGCAGGTTGAGTAGTTTCAAAGCATCATCTATTAGTTTGTAGGGCACTATTGCAAAGATGTCGTCTACGTATCTGTACCATGTTTTAAACATATGAGGGAAGGCTTTAGTAATATGTGTTTCGAAAAAGCTCATGTATAGATTGGCCAAAAATGGTGATAGCGGGCTTCCCATAGCTAGTCCTGAAATTTGTTTATAATATTTTCCATCGAAGACAAAATAATTTTGATGTATACATAATTCAGTCATTGCCACATATTCTTCTATTGTATTGGCATCCAGGTTTATAGAATTTAGCCATTTTTTCAGTTGAATCAAAAGTTTGTCTAATGGAATGCTAGGGAAGAGGGAGCGGACATCAAAGGATACTAAAGTGTCATGAGGTTTTAGTTTAAGATTTTGAATTTTTTCTACCAGGTCTAAAGAGTTTTTTATACTCAGAGTATGGAATTGTGGAAAGGACTGAAATTTTTTGGTTAGCCATTTTGCCAGAAGGTAAGTAGGAGTGTTTATATTATTTACAATGGGTCTCATGGGTATGTTGGGTTTGTGTATTTTAGGCAAACCATATATTCTTGCAAGGGTAGGGTTGTCTGGTAACATTGGCACCAAAAAACAATTACAACATTAAAAACCTACTTCACAGTAATAATACTGATAAGATAAAACCAGAAGAAAAATCAGGCATTTACAAAATTAAGTGTAAAGACTGTGAAAAAATTTACATTACCACCCATGGGCCACAAAAAAGTTCCAAAAAATATTCAAGAAATACAATATAACATTGGCACCAAAAAACAATTACAACATTAAAAACCTACTTCACAGTAATAATACTGATAAGATAAAACCAGAAGAAAAATCAGGCATTTACAAAATTAAGTGTAAAGACTGTGAAAAAATTTACATTTACCACCCATGGGCCACAAAAAAGTTCCAAAAAATATTCAAGAAATACAATATAACATTGGCACCAAAAAACAATTACAACATTAAAAACCTACTTCACAGTAATAATACTGATAAGATAAAACCAGAAGAAAAATCAGGCATTTACAAAATTAAGTGTAAAGACTGTGAAAAAATTTACATAGGGAGGACAAAAAGGAACATAGGCACTAGAAAGAAAGAACACTTCAGACACTTAAGATACAAAAATATTGATAAGTCCGCAATAGCAGCTCATTTCTGGTCTGAAAATCATGAAATTGAAGATAGCACAGAATTACTAAAATACGTACAAAAACATAGTGAACTCGTCATATGGGAGAGGATATACATAGAAAAACATAAAAACCAACTAATGAACTTTGAAATCCCGCTAGAAGAGAATCCCACATTTCAGTTCATCACTAAATCAACAGATGGCAGCAACAACCCCAGAATTACCCACACCGCTGGATCTAGCGTCAGTCGCACAAGAGCCGTAGATGCAAACGAAGATTTGCGAAACATGTCCTCAAAATAGGTACGAAAGTGAAGCAGATGTGTAAGAAATACGACTCATCTAAAATTTAATAATTTTTCGCTTCACTGTGGTGTTCCAATACAGTTAAATCTCGATATATAGAAAAAGATGTTTATATTTAGAGCTTCTAGCTAGATTTTTCTTCATGTCCAACATTTAGCATTTTTAATACTCCTTATAGTCCAAACACTAAAGAATTTCTTTAAGTTTTGCATATATGTATATACATAGATAAGTTTTCTATAAAATTGATATCATTATAGCTGTATATGAAACAATTAATGATTGGTATTGAAAAAAGAAAATTGAAAAAACTTCAAGAAAATTCTATCATACTCCTTAAATTTTCTCCTCCAGAACCATTAGACTTGGGCAAATGAGTATATACATAGATAGTTTTATAACTATTATCTAAAGGAACCAGAATCCAAAGTTCCAATCATTTATAACAAAAATTGTAGAGAATGTAATAGGTTTCCCAATGTAAAGAAATTTCAGCAAAAAATTAAATTATTTTTTTGGTGAAAACTGTTGTAGAAAGAAAAATTATAAAAAAAAAGGGGCAGAGATAACCAAATTAAAGAGGAAGAAAGTAATAAGATAGCTGTAGGGCCTGCATATGATGCATGGAGTTTTCAAAGTAAAGAAAGTAGTGTAATTTCAATCTAAATCTTTAAATTCATTTTTCTCCGCTTTCAATTTTTGAACATTTTTGTATCTTCAAAATGCTCCAACTTCTGCAATTCTCAACGAATTTGTATTAAACATTGCATACATATTCCTGAATAAATGTTTAATAAAAGTTGGTATTTTTGTTTATTTAAATTAAAGTTTATTTATTATAGATTTTTAAATCTCAAAATTGCAAAAAAATTAAGAAAAATTTAATATATTCACACATAAAAATTTTTTGTCCAAAAATACTTGATACACACTTTAGAAGTATAGCAACTTTTATAACTGATGTACAGAGAAACCTGAATCTAAAATTTAAAGTTTCTAACAGAAAAACTATATGACCTGGGACTTTTTCTACAACATACAAAAATCATACTATAAAAAGCATTAAATATGTTTTTTTTTTAAAAAAAACTATTTAAGATAGAAAGATGAATTTTAAAAGCTTAACCAGATTCCCTATACCCCGCCTAATGACAAAATTTCAAGCAGTTCTGACGTAAACTCTGGAATTTGGCATTTTTCACAGAAAAGAGTTAAGGAACTTTTAATTTTAATCGCTAGCCTTGTCTTTAATCAGATACAAAACTGGTCATTGAAAATATCCAACGAATAATAATAATAATGATTAATAATAATAATAATAATAATAATAATAATAATAATAATAATAATAATAATAATAATAATAATAATAATAATAATAATAATAATAATAATAATAATAATAATAATAATAATAATAATAATTAATAATATAAAGCCTTTAATTATTTAAAACAGAAAATCCTATCTTAGACATGAGAATGCATTAAGAGTAAAACAGACTTGTCACTGACATTATATTAACAGAAACAGTTTATTTCAACATATTGCACAGTAAAATATTGTATGCCAACTCATAAGTGTGAATTATTAAAAACTATTACAAACATCAAAACAAAACATCCAAGTAGATAAAACTTTTCTTGCAATTGTTAAAAACAAACACTTAAAAAAGTTCATCTCACATTAAGTTATTGATATGCTTATACAAATATAAGAATTTGTAACAAAAACTTAGCTTAAGATGATGTTAATTCTTCTTTCTAATTGAAATCGATTTCACGAACTTTTGTCCGCATCTTCAGTCAAAGAAAACCATAGGAGAAAACAAATTCGTCATTAAGGAAGTTACTATGTTATGTTTGTTCAGTATTACAAAATCTGAAGACGAAACAAACTTAAAAGCATCTTAAGTTAAGTGAAGTTTTTGACACAAATTCTTATATTTGTATAATATTCATGGCTTCACCGTAGCTAGCTTAATTTTCTACATAATTATTGATACTGTATTTACGTAAAACCTACTCCTTTTTCTCACACTACATCACTTCTTATTCTTGATTTGTAACAATGTAGTAAACCTCTGAAAAAATCTGCATGCAACATTTTTATATTGTCACTAGATTTGGTCCCCTTTCACAACTCTTGCCCAACATTCTCTCAGATTTTTTGTGCTTTACAATCGTGATCATGGAGTACTGTATGATTTATGGCAGTGCATATGATCCTGGAAACAATGAAACGTTTACAAATGGCTCTGTCAGTTTGGCTTAGTGATATAGGTGAGTACAGCCAGGGAACTAATGCCTGTACTGATTAAGATTAGTTCAAGTTTACTCTAAGGTATGGTTAACTAACAAGTGTTTAATGTATACAGATATTCAAGTAATTAGGGGAACCCATATAAGTATATAGCTAGTGTAATACACTGTTACCTGCATTGCATTAATTGATGAATATGAAGAATTTGGCTATCCTGCATTTTTCTAAATTACTGTCAATAAGTAAACAAAGATCATTATAAACATTAATTTACGCCAAGAAAACTTTTGCAACAGGAAATCAGTATAATAATTCTTATTATATGTTTCAAATGGGAAGAGTTCTTGCCTGTAGCAAATCAGATGCGTTAGAGCCTTCACCGTTGCCACCTCATTATCCCCACTCTTTTTATATTTTCCTCTCTCTCGTACACTTTGCATGTGTTAGTGGCACTAGGGAACACAAACTGAATTTTCCAAAGTTTTGCAACATGGATATTCGTATATTATGCAAATGCTTTAAATATTTAGTTGAAAATTAATTATAGTTGATGAATTACTTATTTTCTAATCCAACGAAAATACCAGGCGTACATCTGTATAGCTGTGAATGTTACTTTAAGAGATAATTCGTCATGGTCTTCAACGTCTGAGTACTGCAAATTTATGATTATAGGTTCCAAAATCTCACAATATGCTATTTCTTTCCAAAAGTTGTTTTCTAGTTTATCTGATGTCTCACACAGTTTTCCCAGTCTTATCAATTTCTTCGTAAATAAGTCGTTCAACATCAGTCAGTTTAAAAATATTATTTCTGTCTGCAACATAATTTGAGCCCACATTAGCTCAATTGGATTGTTCTAGCAGTAGTAAGGGGGAAGGTGTATCGTGTCTCATTGATCAAGTTGATACACTTTTTCATGGAAGACTGAGTAATGCTGTTTTGAACTCTTGAGTAAATATAGATTACGAACCATTCATAAACAAAGATATAATGTGACCAGATACGTTCTGCCAGACTAGCAAGAAGTGTATTGTTTCGTCTTATCGAATTTAACAAACACCTTGGCTTATTCAAAGTACATGTTTCTTTTATCACGTCATGTCAAATGTTTACGTTTCAGTTCTGAGTAATTACAAATATACGTTCATGCATACATGCCAACCAATAATGATATTCATTACAGTTCTTAAATCGCAATGCATTGTTATAATATAATGGTATCTACTTTATTTATTTTTATTAGGAAAACTATTTGAGCTAAAAATATGGGCTTTTACGGTTACATTAAATACATTACTGTCTTACTAATTACATAGAAAATGAAGCTAGCTACAGTGAAGCATTGAATATTACACTAATATAAATATTGTAACAAAAAACTTCACTTATTTTAAGAAAACGGTGTTAATACTTCTTTCTAATGGATGTAACAAACCAATTTCACTTATCTTAAGAAAATGAAAAATCCATTAGAAGGAAGAATTAACACCATTTTCTTAAGATAAGTGAAGTTTTTTGTTGCAACTATTTATATTTGTGTAACACTACTGTCTACCTTCCACATGGATCAGTTTTGGCAGAATCTGAATTTTTGTCTTAGCGCGAATAATATTTCATACAGATTCATTAGGTTGGTGCTCCTCACACGTCACTTAGGGGGAATGCAAACAGAAAACACCACAGGACTCTGATTGGTTGCTCACCGGGAATGCAAACAGAAAACACCACAGGACTCTGATTGGTTGCTCACCTAGTAGCGCTCAAGGACAAACACCTTCCCATTTGAAACATATAATAATACTTGTTACACCAAAAAGAGCGAAAATGTACTCTGAAGGAATATGCCACTGACTGACTTACAAAAAAATCTCACACCACCTCCTGCAAACCTGAGCCAGAAGAGTACAAAATATTAGAGTTAAGTCAATATGTATGTATATTCATTTGTTTGAAATAATGGCAGCAGAATTCGTCATGTCACATGATAACTTTTGTAGTTTTTGTAGTTTATGTGCAGTAATAGTGCGGGTACTGAGTAGGCACAAACTTATATCCACTATCACATTATATATGACATTGCTTGAGCCACTCCAACTTCAGGCTAACAAGTTACTGTATTATAAACAGACAATGGCACAATGGAAAACACTGGCATCCTTATGCAAAATAACTAATCATATATGGTACTATTGCTACAGAGCATAGCTAAGAGAATGACAGTCTTAAGCCACTAAAAGTACAGGGTTTTGATGTGGTCATATTTATTCAAGAAGCAATTATCAACGTATATCATTAATATTACCAAATTTTACTAACAATTTTTTATCCATTGAGTATGGAGCCCTGTCAGAACATGTCTGCTTTTTGTGTTTATGTGTTACTGAGATAGGCACAGGACATTAACATCTTCTAATTTTGATATAACAGTTAACCTAACACGAAGTTTAGGTTAGTGTATGAATTCTCAACACATGCTACTTATTTCATACTTTCATAATTCTAAACTGCAATGTGAAATAACATTTGTTGATTTCCCTGTCACTCTTGATGTATAACAATTACAGTCCGGCCACTGTATCTCCTGCTCTGATGTTTTGCAATTGCAGGAGGTAGAGGAGGAAGGTTAATAGTACCAACATACAGTAATGAGCAACTGAAAACATGCCTTCAAAATTAGCTTTAAAACACTGAAATTCAACTTGCAATTTCATTATCATGGAAGATATTCATTAAAACACCACTCTATTCGAATATTTCTTTCACACCTTTTACGTGCACTAACTGCTTCTGTTGGTAGTACTGGGAGTTTCTACATCCGGTGTCGTGGTCTGGAAGTCTGTCTGCTAGCAATAGTCAGCATTGCCGCTGCTAGGTGTGCCTTCCGTACCTAACACCGTGTTGCCACTTCAATTTTGTTTGCATGACGTGGCTTTAGTTGGTTGCGCTGGTGAACTTTCTTTTCTATTTTACGCATGCGTGAATTCCGATTTTTAGTGTCCGTAAGTCCTATTATTGCCGCTATTATAATAATATGGCTACTGGTTCGTGAATATGTAAATGCGTGATATTTAAAATATACATGTTCCTCTGCTTGAGATTCCCACTAAAGAACTGGCAACAGCCCCTTCCCCCTCTTGAGAAATGTCAGCGCTGGAGAACGAGCAGCTAAACTGTACAGTATGTGCAAGATAAGAGCACTGAATTTACGGTGTAGTGCGGGTAGAGGGGAAGTTGCGTGAGCTAACACTTTTGTTTCTGCAGTTCAGCAAAATAGCATGTAAGATAAGCGAAGATATGCACCGCAAGTGTGAGATCTGTGGACAAACATTAAATTGAACTCGATCCGATAAGCTGTGTATTTATATACTTACTATTTATGAAACACATAAAAACAGTAAGCAAATGTTATGACAGCTATAAATGCTCACTCATTCACTTTGTGATTCTTTGATTTCTGAGTCCATTGCATCAGTTTCATCGCTAGTATCCAATGATGTGTTGATGATAATGTCATCAATCTCATTTTCTATTACACCATTGTTTCTCCAATATTTCATTTCCAGTTCTTGGACCTTCTTGCAGTATCCTTCCCAATCTGTCGCAGTTACAGAAAAGAATGCTTCTATAGCAAGTTTCTGCAGATGTGTGGCTGACATCACCAGTAACGTTGTGTCCTCTGAAAACATTCTTTATTTTTGCCCACGCCAGTTCAATTGCATTCAGGTGACAGTTATACGAAGTTAAACGAGTAATAGTGTGTCCACTTTCGAGAACCATAACATCCACAACATACATAAGTCTTGCTCCTACGTTTGTTGGCCTCTATTAAATACCAGTGTAGCTTTGTAATGGAGGGAAATAGAAAGCTATACAGAAATATACAAAGGGCTCAGAACAAGAGAAATAGAAAGAGCAAGATATAAGGAAAAGGAGGGCCAAAAAGGAAAGGATTAATGGAAAGATAAGAAAGAAAGAAAACATCACTTAGTTATTACCATACACAGATCACAGGCTTACCTGTTTTTTCCTGGTGTTTTGGAGATTCATTGGGATGATATGTACAAAACGATTTAATACGCCTGACAGTGCTGACGCTTTTTCCTGTGTAAGCAGATTTGCTGAGTGGGAACATTAGCAGGCTGTTATCCTTTTCTATATCGCAACTTTCGCTATTATTTTGTGGCTATCACTGTGCAAGACTGTACGTGCATGTTTCCGAGTCGGAGTTCGTTGCTCGGAAGGTACATATGATGATGAGTTTGGTGTGTCCTCAGCCATAATTATAAACTGGTTAAGCTGTAGTAATTAAACTCAAATTTGCACAAAACGAATGCACACAGAAAACAAAAGAGCACACGTAAAAGCTTAGCATATATAAATTGTGCATACTGTAGCTTTTAGTCCTCTTAGTCTGACTTACTCTGATATTAAATGATAATGATAATTGTTCACACTAGAAGTGGCACAGGCAATCTACTATGTCTGGCACGACTATACAAAATCCCATACATGGCCCGTTAAAAAATAGAAAAAATGCTGTAACTGTTACTGCAGATACTTCAAGAAGAAAGTAAGGTAGAGAATTTAGCTAGTGATATTTGCAGATATCAAATGATGCCCTTTCTATGTGCCCAAATTAGCAAACATTTATCCATAGATTTTATATTTATGAGCATTTTTGTTCTGATGTAATAAAGTATATGATTTCAAAGTTAGACAAATGAGTAGATATTTTCTCACAAAAAGCAAACTTCTAAATGGTTTTATCCTCGTTATCAAATTATACCCTTTATAACAAATTCCCAAACCTCTTCTCCTATATTCCACAACTGTAAGGCTTTTATCATTAACTTCAAAAAGCTGACTACTGCATAAAGCTCTCCAAACACATTTCACACTTATGAAACTTCTACCCTCATGTGTCACAAAATGTGGTAACAAATATGACAGAATAAAACTCTTCTCACTGAGCAGGATCACTAAGGCAGTTCCATCTGAAGCCCACGTTAGGGAGGTCCGGGTTCGATTCCTATGGCTGACCCACCTGACATGTGTTTTTTCTGGGTTTTTGCAGGTCACTAGGCAAATGCTGCATAGGTTAATTATACTACTCATATTTCCTGACCCTCCATTCATTTCAAATCATCTGTCATCTGGTAAAGTGTCGGCGGGAGTCTTGGCATTACACAGGGATGACAGCTTTCTGGTAAAAGTTCCTTATTCGCCAGGATGATGTCCAGGCCGACATGGTAGGTGGGATATCGATTGTACTAGCTTGTCACAGAATTTTCAAATGTTAATATTTAGGGATACCTCCCTAAGCACTGTCATGACTCCTTTGGTTGGCCGCCCTCTCTTCTCAGGGGTGCTCCACTTGGGGCATAGGTACAACAGACCATGACTGGACTTCCATGTTGAATCCTCTCTGTTAAGTAGTCGAGTCCGGTGAAAGTCTTCCTATACATTGTGCAACTGGGACAGAATTTTACTGAGGTATTGATTTATGTAGTTTCAAATGCAACAAATGTTTGAAGTTTTTCTCAGATATTTCACATTTGTACTAATTTATGTGATTTCTAATTTGACATCGTGTAAAGGTTTTTTGACAAATGTCACATCTATAAGCCTCTTTACACCAAGTTGTTAACTGAGTGAGGCTTTTTACCCTCATGTTTCAAATAATGTAATTTCAATCCTGATACTTGGGTGTACGCCTTGTCACAAATTTCACATTTGTGAGGCTTTTCACCATGTACAAAATAATGTAATTTCATATTTGACAGTTGTGTGAAGCTTTTTTGACAAATGTCACACTTGAAAGGTTTCTTACCCTCATGTAGCAAATTATGTGTTTTCAATCCTCCTATCTGGGTGAAACTCTTCTCACAGACCTTGCACTTGAAAGGCCTTTTACCCTCATGTGTCCAACGATGTTTCCGCATATCAGACAAACGAATGAAGCTCTTCTGGCAAATGTCACACTTGTGAACCTTTTTACCTTCATGTTTCTTATAATGTAGACTCAAAAGTGACGAGTGTTTATAGCTCATCTCACATATTCTACATTTGTAAGGCTTGTCATCCCCATGTGTTAATATATGTGCTTTCAAAGTTGACACCTGAGTGAAACTCTTATTACAAATGTTACATTTGTGGGGCCTTATACCTTCATGAATCAAATTATGTCTCTTCAGACCACTTAAACGAGTAAAGGTTTTCTCACAAATGTCACATATGTGTTTCTTTTCACTTTCATCTATCAGTTCATATGAATTCAGACGAGGCAGTTGTGAAAAGTTCTTCTCAGAAGTCTCATTCTTGTGAGTCTTTTTACCAATATGTGTCAAATGATGTGATTTTAGATGTGCAATCTGTGCAAACCACTTCCCACAAATGTTACACTGATGAGGTTTTTCACCCTGATGTATCATGTTATGCAACTGTAAAGCTGAAAACCTAGAGAAGGTCTTCTCACAAATATTACACTTGTATAACCATTCACTCTTATGACTCAATAAAGCCTTAAGGTAGCTTTCGCCACCTTTACTACAATTACTAGACTGTTCTGAGTTAACATCTCTTTCTTGGCCATCACATTCAGGTCTGCTCTTCTCAGAACGGAAGTTCTTTTTTTGACATGAGGCTGCAGCAGAGATATCACTATCAGCAGAAACTGTTTCTGTGCATAATCTGAAAGCAACAGGATCAAAGCTGTGTTTACAACTTATTTATACAGTAATCCACATTGCAATGTTATTAAGTGATTAATGTTATGAACAACCTAGTAAAAGTCAGCAATTAAAATAGATGGAATGCTTCTGAGATGTTCTGAAATATATATGGGAGATCACCAGCATCTTATATCTTATACAGAATGAAAGGGTAGAGCCAAACTGAAACATTCAATGCCATACCTGGGATTTGAACCACAGATCTTCTAGTTTCCGTCCAGCCGCTCTAAACCATTGAGCTACTATGGCCAACGTGCCAATATGACAAATTCTTCAACTGACTCGTATTTTTCTAGGTAAGAGTTCTCATAAATACATGAGACAACTACCTTAATGGCGACTAACAACGTGTAAGTACTTTAAGACCCGGACTTTATAGTTCGGACCACTATTAGGTCAAGTAATGGAAATTGTTCTTTCACACTAGCCATGTATAGGATGCACTATGAAAGGATAGAGCCAGATTGTAAAATTCAATGCCATAGCCGGGATTTGAACTACGGATCTTCTGGTCTCCGACCAGCTGCTCTAAACCATTGAGTTACTATGGTCAACGTGCCAACATGACATTAAATTCTCCAGCTGACTCGTATTTTTTCCGGTAAACCACTAGGAGTTCTCATAAACACACGAGACAATTAACTTAATGGCGCCTAACAACGTGTAACTACTTTAAGGCTTGGGCTATATAGTTCGGACCACTATTAGGTCAATTAATGGAAATTAATTGTTCTTTCACACTAGCCATGTGTAGGATGCACTCTCCGGGCCCTAAAGTACTTACAGTATAGTAAGTGGCCATTAAGGTAGTTGTCTCATGTGTTTATGAGAACTTCTAGTGGTTTACTGGGAAAAAAATGAGTCAGTTGGAGAATTTAATGTCATGTTGGTACATTGGCCATAGTAGCTCAATGGTTTAGAGCGGCTGGATGGAGACCAGAAGATCCGTGGTTCAAATCCCAGCTATGGCATTGAATTTTTCAGTCTGGCTCTATCCTTTCATAGTGCATCCTACACATGGCTAGTGTGAAAGAACAATTAATTTCAACTATACGGAATGCTTGAAAAACAACTAAATCTTTGCTATGAAAATATCATAATTTCTAATATAAAACTTCACTTATATTAAAAGAAAACGATGTACATTATTCTTATAATTGATGAGATCGATTTCATAAACATTTGCTTACATCTTCAGTCATCAAACAACCTCGCTGTCAATGTTACTATCACCAGACGATACCACATTTTTGCCAGCACTACCAAAATCTGAGAATGAAACAAAACTTCAAAACAGAATCAACCGTCGGTATTGTAAAATTCACTATGCAATGTTAATTATTTTTAAATAAATATTTTCCCAAACCATTCAATCTATCGGACCATTTAATTGTTTTAATGATTTAACTTCAGGATTTATTTCATGGTTAAATGAACAAAAATGATCTGCTATGGCCTATTGATCAGTTTGTTTATTCTTAATGTTACAAAAATGTTCTTTTGTTCTGGTTTCCAAATTACGTTTTGTCTTTCCAATATAAACTTGATCACAATTTAAACAATTAAATTGATAAATACCAGATTTTTTATTATTAGGAATTTTATCTGTTGTAGAAAAATGTACTTAATGTTTAATACTGTATTTATTTTGAGGAACTAAAGTTATACCAAACTCTTTAAAAATTTATCGAGATTTAACTGTATTGGAACACCACAGTGAAGCGAAAAATTATTAATTTTTAGATGAGTCGTATTTATTACACATCTGCTTCACTTTCGTACCTATTTTGAGGACGTTTCGCAAATCATCGTTTGCATCTACGGCTCTTATGTGACTAAAGCTTGATCCAGCGGTGTGGGTAATTCTGGGGTTGCTGCTGCCCCTCAAAATAGGTACGAAAGTGAAGCAGATGTGTAATAAATACGACTCATCTAAAAATTAATAATCTTTAAAAATTGTTTGAAAATATTTATTAACCCAAGAATGGTAAGTAAATTTTTTAAAATTATAATTTTCTTTAATTTTTTCAGGGTAGAAATATCATTAATCGATTTTGGATATTTAAATTTTTTAATTTTTTGTCTAAAGTCTTTATTAAAACCATTAATTAAACCAGTATTAATAGTATGTTTATATTCTTTACTAAATTCTTTGTTGCCCGCCTCAGTAGCATAGATGGTAACATGTCTGCCTCACGTTCAAGAGGTTATGAGTTCGAATCTTGGTGTGGGCGAGTTACCTGGATAAGGTTTCTTCCGGGGTTTTCCCTTATCCTATAAGGCAAATGTCAGTAAATCTAAGCGCCCTGGGCCCATTTGAGCATCATTTCATGAATTCCATTCATGGTCCTATATGACTTAAAAAGTTAAAGGACGTAAATTACACAACAAATTCTTTGTTATTTAGAGATATATTTATTAAGGTGAGAAGGTACTTCACTTGGGGTTAAAATTCACTTTTTCTATTTTTACATATTATTATAATGCCATCCCTCTAGATTACAAATACATAGTTAAAAAGTTCATTGGAGCAATATCTTATACCTAATTTGTTAATCATATTAGTGGGTGTTATGTTTTTGACATGCCCCTTTTTGTAAGCTTTCAGAAAATCAAACATACTTCTGTAATACTGAACAGATAATTCTTAACTAAGCCTTGTTTTGTAAGGGATCTTTTGAGATTTCTGCTGGTACCACTGAAACTCCAATGATGCTAGTTTTACTTTTGTCTTTGGTTGTGCAGGTGAACAGTAATTTGTTCTGAATAATATTTTGTACTAGTTATTGGTGATTATATGATATGGGTAGGCCAAGAACATTTGCAAAGAGAAAGTTTATAGGCAATTGTTTTACTAAAAACAGAACAGGAAATGTGGAAAATATAAATAGAATAGACAATGAAACCACATGTAACATGTCCCAGTTCACACATACATGTGCTTATCATGATAGTAGTCATATATAGAAATTGATGAGCTGTGAGTCCTGAAAGCAGATAAAATGGTTGAAGAACTGGCCAAGAAGGCAAGAAAAGAACAAGTGAGAATACAGAGGGTCAAGACTATGCAGCAGGAATGTTGAGAAGTCAGTAATGAACAGATAAACTTTAAAGCTGTTTTTCTCAGTTTCACATTTTTTCAAGTTCTGATACACTTTTTTAAAAAACCAATCAATCAAAACAATTGAATTTTTTGTGTGTATTAAGCAGACATACGAATAATAAGAAGGGCTTTTTCTCTGAGATCCATAATACTTATGCAAATATAACAATTTGTAACAAAAGCTTCACTTAACTTAAGAAAATGGTGTTAATTCTTCTTTCTAATATATATTCTCCTTTCTAACTGAAATTCAATTAGAAAGAAGATTTAACATACACATTAATTAATATGAATTAAAGCATTTGATAGTGTCGACATGAAACATTCAATGCCATGGCCAGGGTTTGAACCACAGATCTACTGGTTTCTGTCCAGTCGCCCTCACGCATTACGTCTTACATGGGTAAGAGCAACTGGACGGAAACTAGTAGATCTGTGGTTCAAATCCCGGCTGTGGCATCAAAATTTTCATGTCGACTCTATCAAACTAATACCTTAGCCTCTATATGGCTAGTGTGAAGAAATGAATAATTTCCATCAATTAACTTAAACTTATTTCTCTTTTTAAAGTAGGCTAATACAGATTAACTGTGCATATTTTTGTTGAGGTGAGATTACTCGAACCCTTGTTTATATTTCGAGTGTTGACAGGATAAAGAAATAGGATCTGGTGGGCAACATTGCACTACCCACGTGCTGGCCACCTGGGAACAAGCTCATATGGCGCACAGACAAAAAGCAATACATTTGTTTTTATTCTATCAGTCACCAAATATTAAACAGGAGTTCTCGTCAACCCCCTTGCTGCTGCATAATCAGATTGACAATGCTTTGCCTGTGTCTTAACGCCAAGCTCAAATTTAGTGGCAGAGGTGCAAAATGATACACTTCTATATCTTGACGTCTTAGCTTTAAAAAAAATATTACATTTATTTACAATATTAAAGATAGAATTAAAGCATAAAACTGACTTGTAACAAACAAGATTCAGTTCAACAATCTATTCTCTAGATGAATTATTAGAAAGTGAATAAATATCTAGTGCATTCATTTAAAACAATACAATAATTTTGTCATAATTTGAGAACAAATATCATACTACTGAAATAACCTTAATGGCATTTACTACTATAAAACCATATACCATTGTAAATAAAATTAAAACCCTCTCTTGAAGACTATGTTATTTTATACAAAAGTATGTAATATAGCAGGTGAGTCAGCTGCTCCTATTTATTCCTACCTATGCAATCCGCAGTCTAACATAAAAGCTCTGCCCTTCTATTTGGTACAATATGCACCCAGCTTTTTATACTTACACCCCTCAATGAGACCAAAAGCTGCAAAAACCTTAAATAAACAACAGCTTTTCAATTAGCTGTTGGAATATAGTGATATATAGGTTAGATTAAAACAGCACACTTTGATAGAGAGAGTCAACATGAAAAGTTCAATGCCATGGTCGGAATTTGAACCACGGATCTCCTGGTTTCCGTCCAGTTGTTCTAACCCATTGAGCTACCATGACCAACGTGCTGTCACGACATTTTATTCTCCATTTGACTCATATATTTCCCCGGTTAACCACTAGTGGCTGTTGCATTCAAGATACACCATTTGTGGGAACTTACTATCCTAAGTACTTGAGTCCCAGATTTCATCATTTAACTCTTATTATTTTAGTTAATTGATGGAAATTAGATAGAGCCAACATGAAAACTTCAATGCCATGGCCAGGATTTAAACCACGGATCTCCTGGTTTCTGTCCAGTCACTCTAACCCATTGAGATACCAAGTACTTAAAATACTATATATAACAAATTGAAGAGAATCTAAAAGCATAGAGTCAAAGAGCATTTCAGAAACATCATATTGAACGGGAAGATAAGTCAGCAGTAACATTTCACTTTTGGAAGAAACACCATGACCTTCACCACAATTACTAATGGATGTGATAGACGATAACAAACTGACAACATGGGAGAACATCTCAATTTGGAACAATAAGGACTGAGTAATGAACTCAGAAATCATGTCAGTTGATAATTAGATAAAGAAGTTGATAGTTCCACCACCAAAGAGAAGAGAGCAGACAACAGACAATAGTCAGACCTTTGAGGTTGAAAATGCAATCAACGGCTCCTAAAACTAGTCCTTATAAAATAATAATATAAGTTTTGAAGTATGAAAAACTGACTAAATAGTTTTTTGAATTAATTTAGATGTCACTATTACGAAATTCCTTCCAAACAAATAATGAAATTTCATTGCTTTTAGACTAGAACTGAATGTCTAACTTTTTGAACATATAATTGGAGTTTGTCATAATTGTAATTTATTATAATGTTTATACTACTTCACTGTCAGAAGCTTCAGTGTTTATGAAAAAAAGCATAGTTGAGTTTCAAAAATTGATACTTGAAAAACTGTTTGTTGCTTTTACAGAACTTCAGAATTTTCATCATCCTACACTATGTTTTTCTGTGGTTGAAAATCATATCATAGATAATTTTAAAATTGTCATAATTCTTGTTAAACAATTCTTTTGCTTGATGCTATGCCATATTTTAGTAAGTTTCTCTCAATATATGTATGTTAATATATCATAATATAAACTACTACTGTAGCCAGATCAAAACTTTCAATTGATTAACCATGTTACTTTAACTGATTAATCTATTGATTAATCGAGATATTATCTGTTCAAAAATTAGGTATGAGGATTATACAAAGTACTTTAATATTCTGTACATTTCATTATTTATATAGCTTTTAAATATTTAGATTCAAAATTTGTGTTTGCATCAACTGCACATGCTTTATATATGTATTGAATTACATCTAAAATATTTTTGTAAGTAAATATTTAGTAACGTATTGTATCAGTATCTACTAAGATTTGTGACACTGACATGCAATTGCTTTTATAACGTTTTTTCTTATTTTAACTTTTTTAACACAAAACTTTCACGAACTTAGAAACATTACTGGCTTACTGCAGTTAACAGCAGTTACACCACCACCAGCCCTTAGAAGTGAGATCAGTTATGGTTTCGAAAGCTGTGTAATCGATGTGTTCGGTTCAAGGTTGCACAGTTCAATTTATGCTAGCAAGCAATAAATAATCAGTTGTATACAATATGTTGTCACACACAAGCTGTAAGGACAGAAACCCCTCTGTCCGCATCAGTATGTAGTTACAGTATAAGCAAGATAAGTTGAGCACTGGATTTACGGTGTGGTGCGGGTAGAGGGGAAGAAGCGAGAGCTAATGCTCTTTTGTTTCTGCAGTGTGTCAACCTTGAAAAACACAGTTCATCAAAATAGTGTGTAAGATAAGCGAAGATATCACAAGCAACGTTGCATCCTCTGAAAACATTCCTTAGTTTTGCCCACGCCAGCTCAATTGTATTCAGATCACAGTTATATGGAAAAAGACGAATAATAATGCATCCCCTTTCGACAGCCATAACATCCGCAAATGTGCATACAAATATAAATCATTTTCAAGTAAATGCTGCTGTACATTACCACCACACTCGTAACAGGATAAACTGGCCATTTGAGCGCACTAAACGAGCCTTTATGAAGGAAGCTTTAACTACAAAGGGATAATGTTATATAATAAACTTCCAAATTCATTTAAACAAGCTGCATCATTAAAACACTTTAAGACTAAGATTAAGAAATTTTTGCATGCACACTGTTTTTATTCGGTTAATGAATTTTTAGAACTATAACCATGTAAATGAGCACTGGGAGCATAGCACATTCACAAACCTGTAATATTTATATTATAACATTGACATGTCTCATAACATATATATGTTGCCAAGGAGGAACTAAAATTCTAATTCTAACATACGACTGATGTAAACTGGTTCGCTAATTCACCTCGAAATTGATCAAAATGAAATATGGCAGACATGATAAAGCTTAGCATATTAGCCACTAGATGTCAGTGTATAGCGCATTTCAAAATTCAAAGCTGTCATCTATCTTTTTTTTTTTTTTTATTTACTGCCCATAGACTAATACAAGTATCGAGCATTGTCAATATATAAAATACAATTTACAACATTATATAGCTTGTGAAAATTCATTTATATTATATACAGTGTTTACGGAGTTAAACGAAACTTACCAAATGAGGACTTGGGACCCGATCACTCTTTTTATCATGCACGTATAGTATATACCTCTTGGAATATTTCACAACAGCAGTGCTATTTAGACTCTCTCAGGGTTGACAGTGATTTCTTTTTAGCTATCAGGAGTTATATTATCTCAAAGTTCACAGAACATTACGTGTCTAGTGAAAGCTTGATGTGTTGGAAAGGCTGTTTAGGTTGGAAGCAATACATCAAAACAAAGAGGGTCAAATTTAGCTAAAAGAGTTTTGATTAATATTTATTGTAATTGATTAACTTTAATCAACTCGATTAATCAATTACAATTTTTAATTGTTTATCTAAAATAAAGAATTAATTGATTAATCATTTTGGTTAATCAATTAAATTATGCAGCACTAATATAAATATTCATGTTTCTACAAAAGTTATCTTTCCATGTGATTGTTTCAAACTCCATAACTTCCACAATCTCTCCCCATTTTTATGAAATGTATATGAGATGGAATTTCAATGATTATTCCTCTAAATGAAAATGCCTAGATGATGCTTTAAAATTACTAAATTTGCAAGATAAAGCTATAAAATTTACATTACAGACTAAAATTAATGGATTTCTTCCCCTTATAGATCTAAAGATAATAAATAATAATAAATTAAACTTTGGTATTTATAGGAAGTCTACTCATATTGATACATAACAAATAAGTTTTAACCCTTTTTCACATAAATTTACTGTTTTCATTAGTTTGATTTATAGATTAATAAATATATACTCCTGAATAAAGAAAAATTTAATAAAGAATATAAACATAATATTAATATTAATACTGCTTTAATTAATGTTTTAATAAAGGCTTTATACATAAAAGAATTAAAAAATTTAAATATCAAAAGACTGCTAATGATATTTCTACCATTAAAAAATGAAAGACGATTATAATTTTAAAAAAATTTACTTACCATTCTTGGGTTAATATACACTTTTAAATTTTTTTTGAAGAGTTTGGTATAACTTTGGTTCCTAAAAATAAATACTATATTAAACTTTTACTGCATTTGTCTAAAAAATATAAAATTCCTAATAATAAAAGCTAGTATTTATCAATTTAATTGTTTTGATTGTGATAAAGTTTATATTGGAAAGACAAAAAGTAATTTAGAAACCAGAACGAAAGAACATTTTCATAACATTAAATATAAAGAAATTGATAAATCGGCCGTAGCAAATCATTTTTGGTCATTTAACCATGAAATAAATCCAGAAGTTAGATTATTAAAACAATTAAATGGTCCAATAGATTTTATGGTTTGGGAAAAGATACTTATTTTAAAAAACAAACATCGCGTAGTGAGTTTTGAAATACCAGCAGTCATTCTGTTTTAAAATTTGTTTGATTTTCAGATTTTGTTAGTACTGACAAAAGCATGGTAATTTCTAGTGAGGGTGACCTTGACAACAAAGCTCTGACTGAAGATGTGAAAGAGTTTTTCACGAAATTGAGATCGTAATCAATTAAGAAGAAAACTGTCATCATTTCTTATAAGAGAAGTTTTATGTTACAAATTATTATATTTGTATATATTTTAATTATGTGTTTACATATTGTTTGGCCAGAGATTCTATTCCATCTTTTCTGATGTTTCTCTCTAGATAATTTTAACTGCAGTTCTAACATGAGTATTGCTCAATCCACAGAAGGGTTCTGGGAAAAAAAAAAGTATCACTCCTTTTTGGGTTAGGAAATTTGACTGAACTGATATCCATCTGGGCCTCTGACCTCAGCATCATGGCTTAGCAGTATTATTAGACAACAAACTGGTTTTTAAACAAAATAATGTCAAAATAATTTAAAGCTGATCCTAAAGAAACAGTATTTATCTACAATTGATATTTTCCTCATTACCCAGTTTAAGCAATGTTCAGTGTTCTAAGTTAAATGTGATGCTTTTACTGTATTCTGTTGTAAATATTCAATATGGATGTTGTTGTCAAATTATCAATTTATAAAGAAACATTAGATGAGAGTCAAGTCTTACCTTGGTGATTTTATTGCAGCAAATTCCTCCTCCTGTAACAATTCAAGCATTAGCTAAATGTCCTACATTACAAAGTAAACAGAGATTTCACATAACATTAAGTGAAACAAAACAGCAATAGCAATTTTGATTTAAAAAACAATAATACTTAGTAAAGAGACCACAAGAAGTATCTGCAAACTGCCATCATCTCACCTGCATGTGGTGCAACCTATATTTACAAAAGAGGCTCTGACGACTGACTACCTGCACTAATTCTTACATCACAGTGGAACAACACCTATTATGTGTTTCAAATGGGACGAGTTATCACTTGTAGCAAATCAGATGTGTTAGAGCCTTCAGCGTTGTCACCTCGTTATCGCCCCTCTTTTTATATTTCCCTCTCTCTTGCACACTTGCGAGTGTTCTTGGCGCTAGATGTAAGGGAAGACAAACTGAATTTTCCAAAGTTTTATAATAATGCAGTTGTTGAAGTCACAATTACAACACGAATATTTGTATATTATGCAACTGTTTTAAATATTTAGTTTAAAATTAATTATAGTTTATGAATTACTTATTTTTCTAATCCATCGAAAATACCAGCAGTGCATCCGTATAGCTGTGAATGTTACGTTAAGAGATAATTCGTCATTGTCTTCAACATCTGAGTACTGCAAATTTATGATTATATGCTCCAAAATCTTGTTACGTGCTAATACTTTCCAAAAGTTGTCTTCTTGTAGTTTATCTGATGTCTCACGCAGTTTTCCCAGACTTGTGTTCCTTGTCAATTTCTTCGTGAATATGTCAGTCAGTTTATAAATATTATTCTGTTTGCAACATAATTTGATTCCACAATAACTCTATTGGATTGTTCTAGCAGTAGTAACGGGAGGGGAGGGGAGAGGTGGATTGCGTCAGTGATCCAGCTGATACACTTTTTCATGAAAGAGTAATTGAATATTGCTGCTTTGAACTCTCTAGAGTAAATAAAGATTACGAACCATTCATAAACAAAGATATAATGTGACCAGACACATTCTGCCACACTAGCAAGAAGTGTATCGTTTCCTCTCATCGAATTTAACAAACACCTTGGCTTACTCAAAGTACATATTTCTTTTATCACGTCATGTCAAATGTTTACGTTTCAGTTCTGAGTAATTTCAAAAATACGTTCACGCATACATGCCAACCAATAATGATATTCATTACAGTGCTTACGTCGCAATGCATTGTTATAATATAATGGCATATACTTTATTTGTTTGTATTAGGAAAACTATTTGAGCTAACAATATGGGGTTTTCATGGTTATGTTAGGTAATGTAGTCTCTCCTTCCTCGTGGATCAGTTTTTGTAATATCTGAATTTTTGTCTTAGCGCGAATAGTATTTATTAGAGATAGATTAGTTTGCCACTCGTCACACAGCACTTAGGGGGAATGCAATACGACAACACTGCAGTACTCCGACTGGTTATTCACATAGCAGCGCGCAAGGACAAACATCATCCCATTTGAAACACATAATAATTACAACGTTGCCTTTTCATGGCATTTACATGTCCCACTGTGGCAAACGTACATAAAGTCTGGTATTCTCTCACGTAGATCCAAGAGATCTGTCAATCGAAGACAGATATCTGGTTCTCCAGATATTCTGGGAGCTATAAATGGATGAATTAACTGCCAATACATAAAAGACAATTTCCATTAGAAACTGTAATTAAGCTCATTGTGTATGCCACAATGGATAACCCTATGATATTGTGACTTTGTGGGCTCGTAGAATTAAAAGTCCAATTTGCCGTAATTCTAAATGTTCTTTATTTGTGTAGAAATACACCCGGCTCGGCTTCCTCGTCGGCAAACCCTTGGCCACATCAGGTCTGATGATGGTCACGGCTGCCCCAGTGTCTACGAGCACGCAGCATGGCTTCCCTCTAACTCAACCGTCCACGATGAGGCTGTCATCCATACGCTGGCTGACGGCGCAAAGTGTCACTCGAGGGGATGGTGGTGATGGTGCCGACATGCCCCTCTTCACGATGGCCCTTATTCGTTTTCCGGTTGCTCTTCCTGGTGTGGGCAGTCTCTCTCCAGGTGTCCCAGCTGTCCACATCCCCAGCACAGGACACTAGGTCTCTGCCGGCATCCCTCGATTGGCCTTCGGTCTCCATTATAGCGGATACTCCTTGTTCTGGAAGTCGAGGTAGCTGTCACCTTGGCCGCGTCCATCCTCAATGCTACCGTTTGCACCTCGTGGATGGTTTTGTAATAGCCGAGCATTAGGCACTGACGAAACTCCGTGTCTCGTACCCCACCGATAAATGTGTACGCAGTGTCTAGGGATACGAACTCTGGTGGGAGGTCGACTAAGGTTTTGCTAGCCAGTTGCTCAACTGCCAGGGCGAACTCCTGCAGCGTCTCCGCTGGCTGCTGTGATCTTGCTTTCAGCTGGCAGCGGTACGCTGCGGCTAAGCGGTGGTTTCCAAAACGGTTCTCCAGGGACTCCCAGGTGTCCTTGGGCACCACCGCTGTCTGGACCGCGTTCAGAACTTCCGCGGCCCGTCCCTGGAGACTGGCTAATAGTTTTGCGGCCTCTTCCTCTGGTGACCACTTGTTGTGTTTGGCCACCGTGTCAAACTGGCGCCGGAAGACTTCGAAAGTTGTCAAGCCGTCGTATTTAAGAGGTTTGACGCGCGCAGATGTTGTGTCGCATCCCGGCGCGTCGGCCTTCAAGTCTTTCAACCTCCTGCCGACGATGTCCTCTGCCATGGCGTTCAGGAACTTTGTGTTGCTGTCGGCCTTTCCCTCCAGGTCGCTAACGCGGTTTGCCAGATCTTCGACGCGCTCGTCCACTTGGCCCATCCGATTTCCAGCTCCGTGACGTCCTCCTTCACGCCGACCAGCTGTTCCTCAAATTTAGCGGCGAGGGCCTCGTTCGCAGCCATCATTTCTGTGGCCAGGCTGTCGTTCGCCGCTTTCATTTCTGTGGTTAATTCGGCCTTCATTGTAGTCATCGTCGCGGCCAGGTTGTTGTTTGCCGTTTCCGTCTTCGTGGCGAGGATGTCATTTGCCGTCTTCATTTCTTCCATTTTCTCAGTGATGTCGTTAGCCGTCTTCATTTGTTTCAGCATTGCGGCCAGGTTGTCATTTGCCACTTCTGTTTTCGCAGCGAGGTTGTCATTCGCTACTTTCATTTCCGAGGTGAGTTCGGCCTTCCTTTCCATCATCTTCTCCAAAATCTTTTCCAATGCAGCCTCCATATCCCACTTCTGACACCAATTGTGACTTTGTGGTTTCGTAGAATTAAAAGTCCAGTTTTCCGAAATTCTAAATGTTCTTTATTTGCGTAGAAATACACTCTGTAGCAGCAGAATTACATCACCTATCACAATCTACAGCACCAAGGTCGATGACAATAAGAAAAATTAGCCCTCGTTACAACACTTCACAGCTGACTCTCGTTTTACAACTGGCTCATCACTAGCCTTGGCTTCTTTTTATACACCCATTCATGAATTCCAGACTGTTCTGTACAATCTGTACACTAGATGTTTCTGGAATAAACAAGGTATCTAATGACGTAATCCGAATATTCTATCACCTTCTGGAAGCATGAAGCCCTATCTGATCCGGCAAGTCCTTTATCTCTGTGATACACTAACTGTCTGTTTATTTTCAGGCTCTTTGTTTCCACATTGCCCGCCTATCAGTTCCTTTGTCTAAACAAGTCGTGCGATTATAGATAACGGGTTTTGCGACAATATATTCATTTAGAGCATGCAACAAGTCCTTAGATTTTTAATGCTTGAAAGAGATGTATCCCAGGTTATATATGCTGGTTTAATAATCCCCTAATAATATATGAATAGAAGCAGCATTGGGAAAACAACAACAAATTGTAACAGTTGTTTTTATTTGGCACTAAAAATGAGTTTTGTTAATTTACTTGGTAGTGCAATTCCTTTCTTGGAAGTGTTGAAAACAGTATTGTTATGATAAATTAACTTTAAAGGGAGTCGATTAATGACACTAAACAACACTTACTTTTAAATTTTTCCGGAACATGTTTCAGAGACTTTGCCTCTATCCTCAGCCAGCCATCGACTGGTTCTCATTGGTGTAGTTGACGATATTTTGTCACAGGTCTCCTCTGGTGGCGGTTCAAGGAACTTGCTGAACAAATCTTTCTGGGGGATGTCGAAATTGAATAACTTGTTCCTATTTTTTGAAATGAAGATTTGTTCCCATGTGCATAGTTCTTGTTTTCCTGATGTATGTTTTAGTAGTTTTGGTTCTGGATTTATGTTGTGGTTTTTTTCCCAAAAATGTGTGGCAACTGCTGATATTTCTAATTGTTTATATTTTATGTTTCTAAAGTATTCCTTTGCTCTTGCTTCTAAATTTCTTTTGGTTTTTCCAATATAAATTTGACTACAGTCACTGCATTCAATTTGATAAATACCAGATTTTTTGTTAGATGGAATGGCATCTTTGATGTTTGAGCAAATTAGGTTTTTTAAGGAGAAATGGTTGACTGGTGCTAGGAATGTTTTGTTTTTTGAAGACTTTTTTGAATTTATCATAGGCCCATGGATGGTAAGTGAATTTTTTGAAAATCATATTAGTTTCTGTAGCTGACAGGGTTCTGGTTTCCTTTAGTAGCTTCTTCTTTTTTGCTAAGTTCGCTTTTTTGTCTACTAATGATTTGGGAAAGTTATTTTTTTGTGCTATTTCAATTATTTTGATGTGTTCTGTTTTGTATTCTTCTAAGAGAGAGGGATGCTTACCAGTCTGTGTGCTAAACTATTGAAGATTGCCTGTTTGTGGGATCTTGGGTTGTAGCCATTAACTTTTATGTAGTTGTCTGTCTTTGTTGGTTTTCTGTAAATGCCAAAGTTTAGTCTGTTTTAATTCCTCATTATTTTTAGATCCAAAAATGCTAAATACTCGTCTTTTTCTATTTCTACACTGAACTTGATGCTTTTTTCTTGGATATCTAATAGTTTTAGTGCATCACTGATGTGTTTTTTTGGTACTATTGCAAAGATGTCATCTACATAATGTTGCCAGAACTTGAACATCCAAGGGAAACCTTTGTTGATCCATATTTCTAATGCACTCATCTACAGATCGGCCAGGAAGGGTGATAGGGGGTTGCCCACTGCTAACCCTGAAGTTTGGTGGAAATATTTTGTTTGAAACTGGAAGAAATTTTGTTTTATGCATAATTTTGTTAGTTCGATGTAGTCCGAAATTCCAGGTGATGCCATTCCAAGTGATTTGATCCATTTTTCTATCAACGGTGGAAGTTGATTAACTGGTATGCTGGGAAACAGCGATTTAACATCAAACGAGACTGATTTTTCCATTATGACTATCTTGTTGCCTTTGTCTGCCTTTGTGTAAATAACGTTTTTCTGTTTCAAAGAATGGATAGTATCAGTTTTCTCTTCTGAAAGGATCTGTTTTTTATTTCCTCCAAAATATTTTCACAATGGCTTTTTACTGAATTTTGTATGGATACTGGTAGAACTTGTGTCGAAATGTTGATATCTGCAATGTAGTCTTCAATTTTGTTTGAGAAACTAACGCATGTTTTTAATCCATTATTTAAAAGACCCAAGTCATAATGGAAAAGATTATAATGAAAAAATGAAAGAAATGCTATCTGACAATGATAATGAAATCATTAACAAAAATTCTCTAAAAACTTGCATACAGTCATTTGAAAAAACTATAGCAAAATCAAGCATAATACCAAACAAATATACAGTTAAACTGGATAACCCAACCTTACCTAGATTTTATGGCTTACCCAAAATACAAAAACCATCCATAACAATGAGACCTATAGTTAGCAGTATAAATTCACCAACATACAAACTTGCAAAGTGGCTAATAAACAAATTCAACTCATTTCCAAAATTCGACAGCCTAAGCATCAAAAACGCCTATGAACTTATAGAACACATTAAGGATACTGAACTAAAAGAAGAGGACACACTAGTCTCGTTTGATGTTAAATCACTGTTTCCCAGCATACCAGTTAATCAACTCCCACCGTTGATAGAAAAATGGCTCAAATCACTTCAAATGGCATCACCTGAAATTTCAGACTACATCGAACTAACAAAATTATGCATAGAACAAAATTTCCTCCAGTTTCAAACAAAATATTTCCACCAAACTTCAGGGTTAGCAATGGGCAATCCTCTATCACCCTTCCTGGCCGATCTGTACATGAGTGCATTAGAAATAAGGATCAACAAAGGTGTCCCTTGGATGTTCAAATTCTGGCAACGTTATGTAGATGACATCTTTGTAATAGTACCAAAAAAACACATCAGTGATGCACTAAAACTTTTAAATATCCAAGAAAAAAGCATCAAGTTCACTGTAGAAATAGAAAAAGACGAGTATTTACCATTTTTGGATCTAAAAATAATGAGAAATTATAACAGACTAAACTTTGGCATTTACAGAAAACCAACAAAGACAGATGGCTACAACCCAAGATCCCACAAACAGGCAATCTTCAATAGTTTAGCACACAGACTGGTAAACATCCCTCTCTCTTAAGCAGAAGAATACAAAACAGAATACATCAAAATAATTGAAATAGCACAAAAGAATAACTTTCTCAAATCATTAGTAGACAAAAAAGCGAACTTAGCAAAAAAGAAGAGGCTACTAAAGGAAACCACAACCCTGTCAGCTACAGAAACTAATATGATTTTCAAAAAATTCACTTACCATCCATGGGCCTATGATAAATTCAAAAAGGTCTTCAAAAAACAAAACATTCCTAGCACCAGTCAACCATTTCTCCTTAAAAAACCTAATTTGCTCAAACATCAAAGATGCCATTCCATCCAACAAAAAATCTGGTATATATCAAATTGAATGCAGTGACTGTAGTCAAATTTATATTGGAAAAAACAAAAGAAATTTAGAAACAAGAGCAAAGGAACACTTTAGAAACATAAAATATAAACAATTAGAAAAATCAGCAGTTGCCACACATTTTTGGGAAAAAAACCACAACATAAATCCAGAACCAAAACTACTAAAACATACATCAGGAAAACAAGAACTATCCACATGGGAACAAATCTTCATTTCAAAAAATAGGAACAAAGTATTCAATTTCGACATCCCCCAGAAAGATTTGTTCAGCAAGTTCCTTGAACCGCCACCAGAGGAGACCTGTGACAAAATATCGTCAACTACACCAATGAGAACCAGTCGATGGCCGGCTGACGATAGAGGAAATGTGAAATGTGTAGTGTTTAACACCCGCTTTTACTACACATGGCACCGTAGGCGATGACACTGATGATACATGAGATGAAGATGGAGCACCGGTGGAATGAGATGGCGGGGGAAACCAGAGATCCCGGAGAAAACCCGCCCCAGCGCCGTGTTGTCCATCACAAATCTTACTTTGCGGTCGCCCGGGATCGAACCCGGGCCGCCTTGGTGAGAGCCAAGCGGTCTAACCACTGAGCCACGGCGCAGCCTGAGGATAGAGGTAAAGTCTCTGAAACATGTTCCGGAAAAATTTAGAAGTAAGTGTTGTTTAGTGTCATTCATCGACTCCCTTTAAATTTAATTTACTTGGTAGTGTTATTTAGAATTAAAAAAAAAAAAATTAAAAATATTATAATGTTTTTATTAAGTATGTGGAAGTGAAATTCTTAAAAGAAAAAAGAAACAAAAAACAAGATATGTACACTGGTTGGTACAAGTGACTTTAGTATAATGAAATGAACGGTTGCTATGTAGAGAGAAAATAAATAATCTTCCTTGTGGAAAAAGGACGCAGATAAGATGAAAGTTTTATAGTGATGAGTGGACATGCAGGAGAATGATCTAAAAGAAAAGATTTTGTGTATTCAGTGTTCGGAAGTAAAATCTTGGTGAGATGCTTGGAGAGAAATCATCCTTCAATCAACATACTCAGGAGTGAGCAGACTTTTTTTTTTAATCCATCAATATAATCTTTTAAAGATTTAAGTTATATTTGAGATTAATAATGGTTAAAGGATTCATATTGTATTGTGAATTACCATGTTATTAAAAGTGAAGGAAAATTAATTCAGATTAGATTTGAAAACATCAAAGTTGTGGAAAATAAATTTAAACTATATATTACGAAATTTAACTTATTCAAATTTTATTTCTTTCACTCGTAACTAGCCTTGAAAAGAACAGATCTTATGACTCATATTTAAGCAGATACAATAGAAGAATTAACAACTAGTTGTGGAATAGTCAACAATATCCTGGAAGGCTGATAGAAAGATGATACAATTACATAACTAATGTATTAGCTAAAGGCTGTCAAGTAGTTAATGGTATTCTAACTATTGAAAACAAAACTATTACACACAGTTACGTAAAAATTTAAGCTAGTTACAGTGAAGCAACAAACACTACACAAATATATTTATCTGTAACAGAAACTTCACTTATCTTTAGAGAAAATTATGCAATTTTCCTTACTAATTGATCAGATTGATTTCATAAACATTCTCTTACAACTTCAGTCAACAAACAACCTCATTGTTCATGTTACGATCACTAGAGGTCACTATGTTTTTATCAGTATTGCCAAATTCTGAAGATGAAACAAATTTAAAAACAGAATCAACCGTTGGTACTTCAAAATTCATTAAGCAATGTTTATTCTTTTAAAATAAATATTTTTTTCCAGATCATTAAATCTATCGGACCATTTAATTGTTTTAATAATTTAAATTTCTGGATTTATTTCAGGGTTAAATGACCAAAAATGATCTGCTAGGGCCAATTTATCAGTTTGTTTATACTTAATGCTACAAAAATGTTCTTTTGTTCTGGTTTCTTAATTACGTTTTGTCTTTCCAATATAAACTTTATCACAATCTAAACAATTAAACTGATAAATACCAGATGTTTCTATTATTAGGAATTTTATCTTTTATAGAGAAATTTAGTAAATGTTTAATACTATATTTATTTTGAGGAACTGAAGTTATACCAAACTCTTTAAAAATTGTTTGAAAATGTTATTAACCCAAGGATAAAAAAAACTGTTAATGATATTTCTACTCTTACAAAAATAAAAGACAATTATAATTTTAAAAATTTACCTACCATCCTTAAATACAATTATTAGTATAAGTTGACTTCCTATAAATGCTGAAGCTTAATTTAATATTATTTTTTATTATCTTCAAATACAGGAACGGAAGGCAAATATTATTTTCAACTTTTAATATGAACTTTGCTTCACTGTCAGTAGCTTTAGTTTTGTACAAAAATATACGTTAATTGCTTTGAATCACTGATTTGCTTACATTACAAGTATTTAGGTTATGATGCATATTTCAAAAAGGAATAATTTTTAAAACAATAAAGAATAATATTTAAATTTTAATTATGCTAAACCTGAAATTAAACAGTTTTTAAAGCTTAAAGAGAACAAAAGACATATTTTTGCAGATATTAGTTCCTTTAATGTTTATTTAAAACATAGAGTAATGCCCATCTTTGTTAGAAAAACTGTGAAATTTCAAAATTGTCGTGTCAAGCAAATGACGGCAAAACGAGAAGTCATTTAAGACGAAAGCAATTTACATTTTAAAAATTTAAAAGAATACTGAACTACGTTATATGGTTTACACCTTAAATTAATACATATGTTAGGAAACTGAAATTGGTTTAATCTGGAATCCAAATTATTTGAAAATCTTAATTTCAGTAAGAAACGTAAAACAAAAAAGTTAAAAAATAAATTATGTGCAAATCAAAATAAATTTCAACCAGGGCAAGAACACCCATGCAGGCTTTTCAAAAATCTGAATGATCATGTTGTAGACGTTGAAATTGCCAATCAAGATGTAAAAGAAAATTATAAATCTTGGTTAAAATGATATACAGCAAAATCTTACAAGATTTGGATAAAAACCATCCAAAAGGATATAATAATTATTATTATAGTAAACAGATTATGAAATTATTAAACGAAAAAGATGTACAAGGTACATTCAAGTAATAACACCTCAATTTTTTTTCAGGACTGGGACCAGATAGGAACTTCTGGTTTTTTTAAACAATGGCAGCACTGTACAGTGGACAGAACTCTAGTGACAGCAAGAGTTAGGACTGTTTTTGATACTCAAAATGGCGACGTTTTCCTGGCAAGAACAGCGTGTAATCACTCGTTTTCTCCATTTTTGTGGTGTGACACCTACTGACAGTTGGGTGAGGCATGTGGTGATGGTACCATGGATGTGACTAATGTGTGTTCCAGGGTGCGACAGTTCAATGAAGACAGTACATCGTGTGACAACAAACCAAGACAGTCAGCCTCTCACCAGCCGGTCTGACGACATGATCCAGAGAGTTGAGAACATTGTTTTGGAGAATTGCTAATTGGGCGTTGCAGAGATCGCCTCCGAAATTGGTATTTCCATGGGATCTGTGCACACAATCCTACATGAAGATCTGAAAATGCAAAGAGTGTCTTCCAGGTGGGTGCCAGGAGTTTCTTTGTGACAACAATTTTGAAGTGATTGCTCATGCTCCCTACTCACCTCACCTGGCTCCTAGAGACTTTTGGCTGCTTCCCATGATGAAAGACACTCTCTGTGGTTGCAGATTTACTAGTTGTGCCGCAATTGCCTCAGTGATTTCCAGTGGTCAAAACACACTCCTAAAGAAGAGTTCGCAGTGGCCATGGAATCATTGCGTCGACGTTGTGAAAAATATGTAGGCTAGAGGGAGATTACGTTGAGAAGTGACACTAGTTTCACATTTTTCTTGTGATTACTTTGTGAGAAAAAAAAATAGGAGGAGTTATAACTTGAACGCACCTCGTAATTTTTACTAAAGCTTATATATATTTTAAGAATGACCCTTTAGAATCGTGTGTTACCAGAGTTAATAAAACACATAATGTAGTAAAAATTATATAAAATAAAGAAAAACATGTTGTAAAAGTCAGTAATCCAGCTTTACCTATAATTTACAAACCTAGAAATAAAATGAGAGCCATTGTCAATTTTATAAGTTCACCCACTCATATTCTAGCTAAATGGTTAAATAAAAGAATGTACTTTTGATAGATCTTAAAGGCTTAGGTATGAGAGGGTAAATAAGATCAGCAATATAGTATTATCTAAAAATGATAAGTGTTGTTTCCTTTGATGTAAGTGCTCTAAATGCATAGTGCTTAAAGCCTGCGGCAGTCCAGGCAGTTATGTAAGTGCTCTATTTCCGAGTATTGGCACAGAAAAACTCCTTGTGTTTTTGAAAACATGGTTTAAGTTCTGAACAAGGAATTAATAGATGATTCTCTAACACTTATTGACTTTTGCTTGGATTAATATGTTTTACAATTGTAAAAACTGGTAAAATTTGTTCAACAACCTTCTGGAGTAGCAATGGTTATTCCTATTTCAGCTTTTCTTGTTGATCTTTCTATGAGCTACAAGTTACTATGGCATTCACTTTAATTTTTTAAAACTTGGTAGAGATACTATAATGTAACGACAATGTAAACCTGTCCACAGCTAGAGTATACAAACTCCCTGTAGCTGTGGACAGGTTTACATTTGTATGACCATGTGCAGCATTACTATCAGGTTAACAGAACACAAGCGGCTCAGTAGACTAGGGCAAACAGAGAAATATGCCATGGCAGAACACCCCTTATTGTTTGGCCATGATATCAGTTACAAATAAACGCAGCTCCTACCTTCATCCATCAACAATCATGTCCGCTTAAAATAAGCAATAGAAATGTATTGTTACCCTGGCGGCAGACTCGCGATGCCGATAAATAAATGATGGCTAGTGGAGATTCGGAAAACTTCGGGGCCGATCGTTACCGGAAGCGACAGACAGTTGAGCGAAGTGTTTTTAAAATAAACAGTTTTTAGGTTATCTAGCAAATTGTAATTGTGAACAGTGTATTGCTACGAAAATAAAGTGCAGTTTTTTTGTGTTTGTAACCTCGACTTGTTATTTCACGAACCCACAAAGTCACAACTGGTGTCAGGAGTGGGATGAAAACATCACCGAACATTACAACCATGGACGCGGCATTGGAAAAGATTTTGCAGAAGATGATGGAAATGAAGGCCGAACTGATATAGGAAATGAAGACGGCGAATGACATCACCGAGAAAATGGACGCGAAGATGAACGAGTTAACAACAAAAACAGAAGCGGCAAATAACAACCTGGCCGCGGAGTTGAAACAAATAAAGACCGAATTGACCACAGAAATGAGGGCAGCGAACGACAGCCTGGCCACGGAGATGAAAGCGGCAAACGAGGCCCTTGCCGTGAAGTTTGAAGAACATTTGGCCGGCGTGAGGGATAACGTGACGGAGCTGGGCAAGCGGATGGGCTAAGTGGACGAGCGCGTCGAGGACCTGGCGATCCGCGTTGACGACCTGGAGGGAAAGGCCGACAGCAGCGTCAAGTCCCTGAACGCCATAGTAGAGGACGTCGTCGGCAGGAAACTGAAGGATTTGAAGGTCGACGCGCCGGGACGCGACACAACATCTGCGCGCGTCAAACCGCCGAAATATGACGGCGCGTCAACATTTGAGGTCTTCCGCCGCCAGTTCGACACAGTGGCCAAGCACAACAGATGGTCACCGGAGGAGGAGGCCACACAGCTAATACCCAGCCTCCAGGAACGGGCCGCGGAAGTCCTAAACGCCGTGCAGACAACGGCGGCGCCCAAGGACATCTGGGAGGCCCTGGAGAATCGTTTCGGGAACCACCGCTTAGCCGCAGCGTACCGCAGCCAACTTAAGGCAAGGTCACAGCAGCCGGGGGAGACGCTGCAGGAGTTCGCCATAGCGATTGAGCAGCTGGCTAGCAAGGCCTTGGTTGACCTGCCACTGGAGTTCGTATCCCGGGAAGCAGCCTACAACTTTGTCGACGGGGTACGGGACACGCAGATTCGTCAGCGCCTAATGCTCGGCGATTATAAAACCATCCACGAGGCGCTGACAGTGGCATTAAGGATGGAGGCGGCCAAGGTAGCATCTATCCCGACGTCGAGAACGAGGAGTGTCCGCTACGCCGGAGACAGAAGACCAGATGAGGGACGCCGGCGAACACCTAGTGGCCTGTGTTGGGGGTGTGGACAGCCCGGGCACCTGCAGAGACTGCCCACACCAGGAAGGGCAGCGGGAAGAACGAGTAAGGCCCGGCGTGGAGAGGGGTACGTCGGCGCCATTACCATCCCCTCGAGTGACAATCCGCGCCGTCAGCCGGCGGATGAATGACAACCTCATCGCGGACGGCTGGGTAAGAGGAAAGCCGTGCCGCGTGCTGGTAGACACCGGGGCGGCCGTGACCATCAGCAGACCTGACGTGGCGAAGGGTTTGCCGACGAGGAAGCCGAGCCGACCATACGAGCTTATGACGGCATCGGGCGACACCATGCCTGTGGAGAAGGAGGCCCTGCTGGAGCTGACCTTGGGACGGAGTACCGTGCGTCTGTGGGTGTTCGTCGCGAAGGTGGCTGAGGAGGTGATCCTAGGACTGGATGCCCTCAGGAGCCACGAGGCGACGGTCGACGTCGGCAGGAAGGTCCTACGGCTCAACGGAGAAGAGGTTATACTCCGTCAAACTTAGGAGCGCCTTGGAATCGGTAGGGTCATCTTGAACGAAGACGTGGTTGTCCCCGCGAGGAGCGAGGTGATGGTGACGGCGCGACCGGAAGGCCGGACAGCAGGTTTGATTCAGAGGCCGCAGGAGTACGACTTCACCTCGGAACATCGCAGAGGGAAGAGCCACGGTAACGCGGACGCTATGTCCCGAAGACCCTGTCCAGAAGAGTGCGGCCAATGCACAGAGTGGAGAAGGAGCGTGCCGCAGCAGTTCGAGTAGTCACGGCAGTGCCTGCGGATGGCTGGGATAGCGCAGGCTTGAAGAGGGAGCAGCTGGCGGACGCAGACTTGGGGCTACTCTTGAGGGAAGTGGAGGCAGGGACGAGACCAACCTGGGCGGACGTCGCACCGAGGAGCACCACCTACAAGTCTTACTAGGCCCAGTGGAACTTGTTGAAGACCAGAGAGGGTGTGCTGTTCCGGGTATGGGAATCACCCGATGGGAAGACGCAGAGAGAACAGTTGGTACTTCCCCGGAGTCAGGTTCCGGAAGTCTTGGAAGAAGTGCACGCCGGTACTTCAGGTGGTACACCTGGATCGCCTGGCCCGCTACGAAGGCGCTGTTCGGGACGACCAGCCTTGAGGAGGGAGCAGTGTTACCCTGGCAGCAGACTAGCGATGCCGATAAATAAATGATGGCCGGTGGAGATTCGGGAAACTTCGGGGCTGATCGTTACCGGAAGCGACAGACAGTTGTGCGAAGTGTTTTTAAAATAAACAGTTTTTAGGTTATCTAGCAAATTGTAATTGTGAACAGTGTATTGCTACGAAAATGAAGTGCATTTTTTTTGTGTTTGTAACCTCGACTTGTTATTTCACGAACCCACAAAGTCACAGTATAAACATCCGAACGATTTCAATTATAGGGAAGAACCCCTGCACTTA
The DNA here is from genome assembly GCA_030765055.1 of Mantis religiosa. Lineage (NCBI taxonomy): Eukaryota > Metazoa > Arthropoda > Insecta > Mantodea > Mantidae > Mantis > Mantis religiosa. The sequence goes on from CM060959.1 coordinate 121,146,077, forward strand.
CACAAGACTTGGATGAGAGTGTTGGAGAAAACAAAATATAAACTACTGAGTCAGATCTCAGAAGACCTGGACTAATGAGCGCTCAGGTGAGTGGCAAGCTCCGTCCATCTGCTGTATATGAGAGCGCACTAGCCACTATCAAGTCATTCAAGCTCTTACGAACACGGATCACACCTCTTGAACATGCCAAGAGCAGTTCTTGGTGAAACGTTGGGATATTCCAATTCTATAGGATCATGACACACCAATCCAGAAGAAAACTTTACTGCTTTTTCACTGCAGTCAATAACAAACTTTCTTATACTTATTAATTTCCTGTTACATATTCCAAACAAAGGGTTCTTCATTTAAAACCTAACAGAGCATGTAGTATTTTGCCTCTCCTCTGAGTTTGCTGGATTCTCCCACTGATGAAGATGGTGATGGTGATTGTGATGGTGATGATGATGATTATTATTATTACTTTTGGTTTATTGATATCAACAGCATGCTCCATTACATAGTAATATTACATGCTTTACAGTTACATGTCCTATTTTGAATTAGTAATTGTAAACATTACAACAATTTTACATTGGGTTTTCTCTGTTTTAGACACTATGTACATTAAATTGAGTCTATTCTTCTAGCTGATATTTGGGAGTTCATAATTTGTAATTATTTCACTCTAAATACTTGTCATATTTGTAGAAGTGGTGCTTTATGTTTTAGTTAATTGTAAGATTATAATGATGATGATGATGATGATGATGATGATGATGATGATGATGATGATGATGATGATGATGATGATGAAATGAAAAAAAAAAACAATAAAAACTATAATTAACCACAAAATACCAAAAGGCATAAAAAACAGTTTTCAATATTAACTTGACAAAACAAGTACAAAAGTGAATCGAGAAGATATTGACACATTGCTTCACTCACACTGTTTATTCACAGGACATGTTTCAAGAGCTCTTGCTCCTATCATCAGCTGATACTCGATTAGTGTAAGTTGTAGTGGTTTCCTCTTTCTCCGTATTGTCAATAGATGGCGTGATGTACTTGTCAAAGATGTCCGGTGGTGGAGTTTCAAAATTCATGACTCTATGACGATTTTTGTTGATGAAGATTTTTTCCCATACTGAAAGGTCTATGGGGTGATCAACATATTTTATTAGAGAGGTTTCCAAGTTGATGTCATGTCTAGTATTCAAAAAATGAAAAGCCACTGCTGATTTTTCTGTTTCACCATTTTTAATGTTTCTTAGATGTTCTTTAGTTCTGATGTTAATATTTCTTTTTGTTTTTCCTATATAAATTTTAGGGCAAGTTTCACATTTGATCTCATAGATTCCTGGTTTTTCTTTGGTAGTGATTGAATTTTTGGGAGGGCCTTTTAACAAATTTCTGATATTAAACCTATTTTGAGGTGCAAGAGTTATGTTGTGTTTTGAGAAGATTTTTTGGAATTTGTTATAGGCTGTTGGGTGGAAGGTGAATTTTTTAAAAAGTTTTTTCTCTTTTTCTCCTGTAGGTTCTAGGGTGGGGGTTTCTTTTATTTTCTAAGCTTTGTTGAGTCTGTTAACTGTTTTGTCTACTAAATTTGGGTTGAAACCGTTGGATATAGCTACTTTTTTTATGTGTAGGTATTCTTCTTGATAATCTTCTCTGTTTAGTGGAAAGTTGATCATCCGAAAGATTAAACTGTTGAAAATGGCATGTTGGTGTTGTTTTGGGCTGAAACTGTTGTTCTTAATGTAATTATCTGTGTGTGTCGGTTTCCTGTAAATACCAAGGGTGAGTTTGTTGTTCATTTTTTGATCTTGTTGTCCAAAAAGGGGAGCACACCATCCTCTTCTGTTTCCAATGTAAATTTTATAGCTGGATTTTGTATATTCAAAAGTCTAAGACCATCTTGTATGAGTTTTTTAGGTACTATTGCAAAAATGTCGTCAACATAGCGATACCACACTTTGAAATAATTTGGAAAAGTTTTTGTGATATGTGTTTCAAAAGCACTCATAAATAAATCTGCCAAGAAGGGAGACAATGGGTTGCCCATAGCTAGGCCTGTTTTTAGTTTATAGATCTGTCCATTAAAGCTGAAAAAATTTTGATTGATACAAATTTCTGTAAGTTGTGAAAGTTCTTCTATTTCTTCAGATGTTATTTGTATTGATTCCAGCCATTTTTTGAGAAGTGGAATAAGCTCATTGGTGGGTATACTTGGATATAAAGAAATGACGTCAAAGGAAACTAAAGCATCTGTAGAGTTGATCTTTGTGTCCTTCAGGAGTTTTAACAATTCAAACGAGTTTTTGATACTTACATTTTCAAATTTTGTGAAGGATCTGAAGATTTGAACCAGCCATTTTGATAGTTGGTAAGTGGGTGCATCAATGTTATTAATTATTGGTCTGAGGGTAATTTCAGGTTTATGAATTTTGGGTAAACCATATATGTATGGTATTTTTGGATTGTCTATTTTATTGTTCAATTTATCTCTTTTAGTCATGATTTTACTGTTTTTAATTGCTAATTCCACAGATTTGTATGCTTTCTCTAATGGATTGTTTTCTAGTTTAACAAATGCTTTTCCGTTTAAAAGGTTGTGCATTTTTTTGAGAGTCTTCTTCGTCCAGTATTACTATTTTGTTACCCTTGTCTGCTTTCGTGTAGATTACCGGTTTTTCATTTAAATTTTCGATTAATTTTTTATATGAATAACTTTTTGAATTTGCATTTTGAATATGATCTAGAGTTTCTATGCACTGTGTTCTGATCGTAGATTTTTTATTATCGGGCAAATTATATATTGCTATTTCAATGTCCGTGATATAGTTTTCAATTATTAATTTTTAGATGAGTCGTATTTATTACACATCTGCTTCACTTTCGTACCTATTTTGAGGACATGTTTCGCAAATCATCATTTGCATCTTCGGCTCTTATGTGACTAAAGCTTGATCCAGCGGTGTGGGTAATTCTGGGGTTGCTGCTGCCATCTGTTGATTTAGTGATGAACTTAAATGTGGGATTCTCTTCTGGCGGGATTTCAAAGTTCATTAGTTGGTTTTTATGTTTTTCTATGTATATCCTCTCCCATATGACGAGTTCACTATGTTTTTGTACGTATTTTAGTAATTCTGTGCTATCTTCAATTTCATGATTTTCAGACCAGAAATGAGCTGCTATTGCGGACTTATCAATATTTTTGTATCTTAAGTGCCTGAAGTGTTCTTTCTTTCTAGTGCCTATGTTTCTTTTTGTCCTCCCTATGTAAATTTTTTCACAGTCTTTACACTTAATCTTGTAAATGCCTGACTTTTCCTCTGGTTTTATCTTATCAGTATTATTACTGTGAAGTAGGTTTTAAATGTTGTAATTGTTTTTTGGTGCCAATGTTATATTGTATTTCTTGAATATTTTTTGGAACTTTTTTTTTGTAGCCCAGGGGTGGTAAGTAAATTTAGCAAATCTAATTTCTTGTTTTATTAGTGTGAGAGCTGTGATCTGTTTTAATCTCTTTTGAAGTTTGAATGATTTCATTTTTTTATCTACAAGGTTTTTTCCATATCCATTTTTAATTGCAGTTTTTAAGATTTGATGGTATTCGTTTTGATATTCTTGCTGGCTGAGAGGTTGATTTACTAATCTGTGTGTGAGACTGTTGATGGTTGCATGTTTGTGTGGAATTGGGTTGAAACTATCCATAGAAAAGCAACACACACAGATAATTACATTAAAGCAAATAGTTTCAACCCAATTCCACACAAACATGCAAACATCAACAGTCTCACACACAGATTAGTAAATCTACCTCTCAGCCAGCAAGAATATCAAAACGAATACCATCAAATCTTAAAAACAGCAATTCAAAATGGATATGGAAAAAAACTTGTAAAAAAACTAAAATCATTCAAACTTCAAAAGAGATTAAAACAGATCACAGCTCTCACACCAATAAAACAAGAAATTAGATTTGCTAAATTTACTTACCACCCCTGGGCCACAAAAAAAAAGTTCCAAAAAATATTCAAGAAATACAATATAACATTGGCACCAAAAAACAATTACAACATTTAAAACCTACTTCACAGTAATAATACTGATAAGATAAAACCAGAGGAAAAGTCAGGCATTTACAAGATTAAGTGTAAAGACTGTGAAAAAATTTACATAGGGAGGACAAAAAGAAACATAGGCACTAGAAAGAAAGAACACTTCAGGCACTTAAGATACAAAAATATTGATAAGTCCGCAATAGCAGCTCATTTCTGGTCTGAAAATCATGAAATTGAAGATAGCACAGAATTACTAAAATACGTACAAAAACATAGTGAACTCGTCATATGGGAGAGGATATACATAGAAAAACATAAAAACCAACTAATGAACTTTGAAATCCCGCCAGAAGAGAATCCCACATTTAAGTTCATCACTAAATCAACAGATGGCAGCAGCAACCCCAGAATTACCCACACCGCTGGATCAAGCTTTAGTCGCATAAGAGCCGAAGATGCAAACGATGATTTGCGAAACATGTCCTCAAAATAGGTACGAAAGTGAAGCAGATGTGTAATAAATACGACTCATCTAAAAATTAATAATTTTTCGCTTCACTGTGGTGTTCCAATACAGTTAAATCTCGATAGTTTTCAATGTTTTTTGTGTAATCTACACATGTTTTTAGGCCTTTGTTTAGAAAATCTATTTCTTTCTCCGTGAAGTTGCATGTGGATAGATTCGTTACGTTGTTAGGTTTTTGACATGAGAGTAATAAATCTTGCTTTTTATGTGGATTTGGTTCTTGCTTCTTTTGAAGATTCATGAATTTTTGTTTCAAAATGGCTGTTTTCTTACGCATTTTCAAATTAAGAATTGACAGCATATTATTTTCTAAGTTAGACCACATGGCCGGGTTCATACATTTCAAAATTTTTAAGTGTAGTTCGTATATTTTTAATTCTGTGGAATGTAACGAATTGTAGTGGCGGTTTATTTCCATTTTAATCACACGTTTTTCTGCTGCTTTTTGTTGTTTGCTATTATTCTTGTGTTTAACAATTTTTCTGACGAAAACGGGTGTTATATTAAATTTCAAACATTTCTTTAGAAAACGTATGTCCGCAAAAGTATTTCTTTTCTTTTGATTCAGCTTTAGAAAAAGTTTGATGTCTTTTTTCATACCTTCAGATCCAGTATTGAAAGAGGAAAGCAAGTTTCCCTTCTTGGCAGATTTATTTATGAGTGCTTTTGAAACACATATCACAAAAACTTTTCCAAATTATTTCAAAGTGTGGTATCGCTATGTTGACGACATTTTTGCAATAGTACCTAAAAAACTCATACAAGATGGTCTTAAACTTTTGAATATACAAAATCCAGCTATAAAATTTACATTGGAAACAGAAGAGGATGGTGTGCTCCCCTTTTTGGACATCAAGATCAAAAAAATGAACAACAAACTCACCTTTGGTATTTACAGGAAACCGACACACACAGATAATTACATTAAGAACAACAGTTTCAACCCAAAACAACACCAACATGCCATTTTCAACAGTTTAATCTTTCGGATGATCAACTTTCCACTAAACAGAGAAGATTATCAAGAAGAATACCTACACATAAAAAAAGTAGCTATATCCAACGGTTTCAACCCAAATTTAGTAGACAAAACAGTTAACAGACTCAACAAAGCTAAGAAAATAAAAGAAACCCCCACCCTAGAACCTACAGGAGAAAAAGAGAAAAAACTTTTTAAAAAATTCACCTTCCACCCATCAGCCTATAACAAATTCCAAAAAATCTTCTCAAAACACAACATAACTCTTGCACCTCAAAATAGGTTTAATATCAGAAATTTGTTAAAAGGCCCTCCCAAAAATTCAATCACTACCAAAGAAAAACCAGTAATCTATGAGATCAAATGTGAAACTTGCCCTAAAATTTATATAGGAAAAACAAAAAGAAATATTAACATCAGAACTAAAGAACATCTAAGAAACATTAAAAATGGTGAAACAGAAAAATCAGCAGTGGCTTTTCATTTTTTGAATACTAGACATGACATCAACTTGGAAACCTCTCTAATAAAATAAGTTAATCACCCCATAGACCTTTCCGTATGGGAAAAAATCTTCATCAACAAAAATCGTCATAGAGTCATGAATTTTGAAACTCCACCACCGGACATCTTTGACAAGTACATCACACCATCTATTGACAATACGGAGAAAGAGGAAACCACTACAACTTACACTAATCGAGTATCAGCTGACGATAGGAGCAAGAGCTCTTGAAACATGTCCTGTGAATAAACAGTGTGAGTGAAGCAATGTGTCAATATCTTCTCGATTCACTTTTGTACTAATTTGTGCTTCACTGTCCCTACGCTTCTTCCAAGTTTATACTTTGACAAAACAAACTACCTGCCCAGTGGTGGCTGAATCAATTTGCTCCTCTTCTTAGGGGCAGGGCTAGTATTTCCCGCAGGTTTATCCTTTTTTTTGCTCACTGTCGTTTTGGAGTGAGGACAGGATTTTCCTGCTCCACATCCTCAATGGAGGAGTACCACTTTCCTATTAATAACTTCGTTTTGGGTCGCTCGAAACAATCGGAAACTGCGATCGGCGAAGATGAGAGCCGCCGATCTGAGTCCTCTCCAGATGATTCCTCAAAAGATGTTTTCAGAGGAGTTGGTCATGGATTTTTGCGCTCCTTTTGCTTGGTACTAGCCTTCTTATTTTCCCTGAGAATGTCAGCTGTTTCATATGGGGCCTTGAAGTTTCTGGGCGATGCATTATATATTACTGCTACACATATTCTTGAGGTAGACGCTTTCTGCGGTGACTTGGCTGTAATGTTCTTCATAGGACTACACTTAATAAGTGTGGTCACTGTTGTTCAAGTTGATGTTTGTTGCTTTAGCTGTGATCTGGCTGTAATTGTTCTTTCAGATTTACTGCCCCATTTATGTCGCTAGTTTGTGTTGCAATTTCACGTCCAGGTACCGGCTTAGCTGCACTGTAAGTGATGGTCCTAGGGACAGAAGGCTAACGAATATGTAAGAGTTTCTGGGCTTCCAAGAAGGACACCCTCTCTCTTACCCGGATCTCTTGGATCGCCTTTTCCTCCATAAAACAGGGACATTCTCTGGAGTTCGATGAACGATTGCCACTGCAGTTAACAAATTTTGCAGATGAAGTACATGCATCATTATATCGAGATTCAACTGTATTGGAACACCACAGTGAAGCGAAAAATTATTAAATTTTAGATGAGTCGCGTTTTTTACACATCTGCTTCACTTTCGTACCTATTTTGAGGACATGTTTCGCAAATCTTCGCTTGCATCTACGGCTCTTGTGCGACTGACGCTAGATCCAGCGGTGTGGGTAATTCTGGGGTTGTTGCTGCCATCTGTTGATTTAGTGATGAACTGAAATGTGGGATTCTCTTCTAGCGGGATTTCAAAGTTCATTAGTTGGTTTTTATGTTTTTCTATGTATATCCTCTCCCATATGACGAGTTCACTATGTTTTTGTACGTATTTTAGTAATTTTGTACTATCTTCAATTTCATGATTTTCAGACCAGAAATGAGCTGCTATTGCGGACTTATCAATATTTTTGTATCTTAAGTGCCTGAAGTGTTCTTTCTTTCTAGTGCCTATGTTCCTTTTTGTCCTTCCTATGTAAATTTTTTCACAGTCTTTACACTTAATTTTGTAAATGCCTGACTTTTCCTCTGGTTTTATCTTATCAGTATTATTACTGTGAAGTAGGTTTTTAATGTTGTAATTGTTTTTTGGTGCCAATGTTATATTGTATTTCTTGAATATTTTTTGGAACTTTTTTGTGGCCCAGGGGTGGTAAGTAAATTTAGCAAATCTAGTTTCTTGTTTTATTGGTGTGAGAGCTGTGATCTGTTTTAATTTCTTTTGAAGTTTGAATAATTTTAGTTTTTTATCTACAAGGTTTTTTCCATATCCATTTTTGATTGCAGTTTTTAAGATTTGATGGTATTCGTTTTGATATTCTTGTTGGCTGAGAGGTAGATTTACTAATCTGTGTGTTAGACTGTTGATGGTTGCATGTTTGTGTGGAATTGGGTTGAAACTATTTGCTTTGATGTAATTATCTGTGTGTGTTGCTTTTCTATGAATGCCAAATTCTAGTTTTTCATTGCCTTTTTTGATTTTAAGGTCTAAAAAAGTTAGAGTACAGTCCTCTTCAGTTTCTACTGTGAATTGTATGCTGGGTTCTTGCAGGTTGAGTAGTTTCAAAGCATCATCTATTAGTTTGTAGGGCACTATTGCAAAGATGTCGTCTACGTATCTGTACCATGTTTTAAACATATGAGGGAAGGCTTTAGTAATATGTGTTTCGAAAAAGCTCATGTATAGATTGGCCAAAAATGGTGATAATGGGCTTCCCATAGCTAGTCCTGAAATTTGTTTATAATATTTTCCATCGAAGACAAAATAATTTTGATGTATACATAATTCAGTCATTGCCACATATTCTTCTATTGCATTGGCATCCAGGTTTATAGAATTTAGCCATTTTTTCAGTTGAATCAAAAGTTTGTCTAATGGAATGCTAGGGAAGAGGGAGCGGACATCAAAGGATACTAAAGTGTCATGAGGTTTAAGTTTAAGATTTTGAATTTTTTCTACCAGGTCTAAAGAGTTTTTTATACTCTGAGTATGGAATTGTGGAAAGGACTGAAATTTTTTGGTTAGCCATTTTGCCAGAAGGTAAGTAGGAGTGTTTATATTATTTACAATGGGTCTCATGGGTATGAGACATACCCATGAGACCCATTGTAAATAATATAAACACTCCTACTTACCTTCTGGCAAAATGGCTAACCAAAAAATTTCAGTCCTTTCCACAATTCCATACTCAGAGTATAAAAAACTCTTTAGACCTGGTAGAAAAAATTCAAAATCTTAAACTTAAACCTCATGACACTTTAGTATCCTTTGATGTCCGCTCCCTCTTCCCTAGCATTCCATTAGACAAACTTTTGATTCAACTGAAAAAATGGCTAAATTCTATAAACCTGGATGCCAATGCAATAGAAGAATATGTGGCAATGACTGAATTATGTATACATCAAAATTATTTTGTCTTCGATGGAAAATATTATAAACAAATTTCAGGACTAGCTATGGGAAGCCCATTATCACCATTTTTGGCCAATCTATACATGAGCTTTTTCGAAACACATATTACTAAAGCCTTCCCTCATATGTTTAAAACATGGTACAGATACGTAGACGACATCTTTGCAATAGTGCCCTACAAACTAATAGATGATGCTTTGAAACTACTCAACCTGCAAGAACCCAGCATACAATTCACAGTAGAAACTGAAGAGGACTGTACTCTAACTTTTTTAGACCTTAAAATCAAAAAAGGCAATGAAAAACTAGAATTTGGCATTCATAGAAAAGCAACACACACAGATAATTACATCAAAGCAAATAGTTTCAACCCAATTCCACACAAACATGCAACCATCAACAGTCTAACACACAGATTAGTAAATCTACCTCTCAGCCAACAAGAATATCAAAACGAATACCATCAAATCTTAAAAACTGCAATCAAAAATGGATATGGAAAAAACCTTGTAGATAAAAAACTAAAATTATTCAAACTTCAAAAGAAATTAAAACAGATCACAGCTCTCACACCAATAAAACAAGAAACTAGATTTGCTAAATTTACTTACCACCCCTGGGCCACAAAAAAGTTCCAAAAAATATTCAAGAAATACAATATAACATTGGCACCAAAAAACAATTACAACATTAAAAACCTACTTCACAGTAATAATACTGATAAGATAAAACCAGAGGAAAAGTCAGGCATTTACAAAATTAAGTGTAAAGACTGTGAAAAAATTTACATAGGAAGGACAAAAAGGAACATAGGCACTAGAAAGAAAGAACACTTCAGGCACTTAAGATACAAAAATATTGATAAGTCCGCAATAGCAGCTCATTTCTGGTCTGAAAATCATGAAATTGAAGATAGTACAAAATTACTAAAATACGTACAAAAACATAGTGAACTCGTCATATGGGAGAGGATATACATAGAAAAACATAAAAACCAACTAATGAACTTTGAAATCCCGCTAGAAGAGAATCCCACATTTCAGTTCATCACTAAATCAACAGATGGCAGCAACAACCCCAGAATTACCCACACCGCTGGATCTAGCGTCAGTCGCACAAGAGCCGTAGATGCAAGCGAAGATTTGCGAAACATGTCCTCAAAATAGGTACGAAAGTGAAGCAGATGTGTAAAAAACGCGACTCATCTAAAATTTAATGCATCATTATGTTTGACTTCCCCACAGTCAACGCAGGTAGCTACTACATTACAAGAATCACTCGTGAGGCCAAAGCGCTGGCATTTATAACACCTCACTGGATTGGGTATATACTGCCTCTTTTCAATAGCTTTGTACCCTACCTTAATCCTTTGCTGGAGCTCTACCTGATCAAAGGTAAGAAACAGGGTACGAGTGGGTACCAGTTCACCTTGTTCTTTGCGGTGAATTCAATTGGAGTATTATACCAGTCCCCAACTGAACAGGGCTTGAGTCTAGAGCCACACAATATCTTTTGTAAAAGCTACTGTAAAGGGGGATTACCATGCTGTGTTCACACATATTTAAACGTTTCCAGGTGAAGTGCCTCCTCAGATTTAGAATTCACGAGATGGTGAAGAAGCAAACAAAAAATTAAAGTATAAATGTACAGTGTTAACAAATGAAAAGTTACACAACACGGTCACATGCTTTAACACTTAACAACCAAATCCATCCCACAATTAGCACAACAGTTGGCTACTGAGCAAAACTGAGCTAGTAAATTATTAACAATGATTTTTTCTTGGGAGGTCAGCCAGGCAAGTGCTAAATCGCTGTCCAAGCTTTTGACGACACATTCTGTCGCCATTATCAGGGAACTGGTTCTAAGCTTGCCGAATGCAGCATTTATAGCTATGCATAATCAATGCCACGAAAGCTTGAAGTCTCTAAATTATTAAAATTAAAACTATATAAATGTGAAAATGTCTACACCTTAAAACAAGGTTACCTAGCATCACCAATGCATTACTGTGAATGGCTTCTTTCATCAACTGATCCACAGCTTCCGTTCTTTTCCGATGAGGCGTGGTTCCCCCTCAGTGGTCGTGCCACCACTCGTAAGTTGGTACTGAGCCTCAGAAAATCCACATCGTATTCAAGAAATCCCTCATTAAGATCGGAAAGTTGGAGTATGGTGTGCTGTTAATCGGTACAATATTCTACAAGCACACTGTAAATGCAGAAAGGTACCACAATGACATTTTATCATGAGCTGATAAAAGAGAAATATGTTGTTACAACAAGATACTGCTACTGCCCATACAGCAGAGGAATCCTGAATAAAATTAGGGAAGTGTTTGAAGATAACAAGCTAAACAAACATACTTCAGTTTGGTCTTTTTGGCCCATGTGTGAGAAGCTGTTTGGAAAAAAGAGTGTTTAGTATTAGTGTATGGCCCTCTCACTCCCCAGATCTAACAGTGTGTGATTTTTATTTGTGGAACAGCCTGAAAAACAAAGTCTCCCCTTACATTGGAGGAATTAAAACCAAATATTAGATATGAAATCAGTAAGATTACAGTAGCACAACTTAATCTTGCACAGACAAAATGCTCAGCACCCGTTAACTTTTAAATGAAGAACCCTGTATTTTATCAGGCATACAGTAAACAAAACTTACCTTAATATCAGCATATAAAGTTTCTGTTTCTATCCACGATGGCTCCTCTTTAATTTCTAATTTGTTAACCATTTCACAATCACGGTTGCATTTCTTAACATTCATTACATAATCTTCTGGGACAAACTCTCTACTTCCATCCCTATCAGTTTCTATTTTCATTTGTATATCACATATGTTGGTACATGTAATCGTTGCAGATTTAATTTTCCTTACAAAAGGTTTGATACAGCATTCTCTGTTTTCCTCTGAGCAGAGGTCTGTAAATGGAGTCTCTGATTTAACTGCTACATCACAATCAGCATCCACATCGCTGTTTGTCTTCAACTGACTCTCATTCTCTGTGACTGAAAGCGGATCCTCTTCTTTTATGTCTATATTGGTAAACATTTCACTAGCACTGATGGATCTGATGAACTGTGAACAAATTAACAAACTATTAATATCAGAAGAATGCCCAATAAAATGAGACAGCACTATTATATATGTATATATATATATATAGTTTAATTTATAGATTAATAAATATACTCCTGAATAAAGATGAATTTAATAAAGAATATAAACATATTATTAATACTGCTTTAATTAATGGTTTTAATAAAGACTTTATAATTAAAAAAATTCTGGTATCTAAAATCTGTTAATGATATTTCTACACTTAGAAAAATAAAAGATGATTATAATTTTAAAAATTTACTTACCATTCTTGCATTAATAAACATTTTCAAAAAATTTTTAAAGACCTTGCTATAACTTTAGTTCCTCAAAATATATATAGTGTTAAAAATTTACTACACTTATGTAAAACAGATAAAATTCCTAATAATAAAAAATCTGGTATTTATCAATTTAATTGTTTCGATTGGGATCAGGTTTATATTGGAAAGACAAAACGTAATTTAGAAACCAGAACAAAAGAACATTTTCGTAACATTAAGTATAAACAGACTGATAAATCGGCCGTAGCAGATCATTTTTGGTCATTTAACCCTGAAATAAATCCAGAAGTTAAATTATTTAAACAATTAAATTGTCTGATAGATTGAATGGTTTGGGAAAAGATATTTATTTTAAAAAACAAACATCGCGTAATGAATTTTGAAATACCTGCAATTGATTCTGTTTTTAAATTTGTTTTATTTTTGGATTTTGGTAGTACTAACAAGAACATATTAACATCTAGCATTCGTAACGATGGTGACAGCTTTGTTTCCTGCTGAAGTTTACATGAAATCACGATCCTGAAGAATTTATAACAACCATCATCATTTCATATAAGATAAGTGAAGTTCTAAGTTACCAATTATTATATCCGTATCCATTAAATATCATTAAACCATTAAAATTTCACCTTGACACATATCACAAAAGTGAAACCGCAAGCACGGTTTGCAAACCAGGAACTCACTTTCCAACTTTGTGGGTCTTTACTGGAGATTGAAATACAGGCATGCTGCTTCACTAAAAGTTCATGACACTGTGTGTACACTACTGTGACTTTGTGGGTTCGTGAAATAATAAAACGAGGTTACGAAACAAAAAACTACACTTTATTCTCCTCGAAATACACTGTTCAACATTACAAAATTGCTAGAACCTCAAAACTGTTTATTTTACCTCTAACTCTCACTCAATTGTCTGTCGCTACCGGTAACGATTGGTTCCGAAGTTTTCCGAATCTCCACCGGCCATCATTTTTCATCAGCTTCGTGAGTCTACCGCCAGGGAGACACTGCTCCCTCCTCAAGGCTGGTCGTCCCAAACAGCACCTTCGTAGCGGGCCAGGCGATCCAGGTGTACCACCAACATCTTTCCTTGGGGCACCTTCTGGATGAGGTAGACCACGTCGTTAATCCTCTTCACCACACGGTACGGTCCTTGCCATGACTGCTGAAGCTTCGGGCAGCGTCCCTGGGTCCGGGTCGGGCGGTACAACCAGACCAGGTAACCTTGCTGGAACCCTTGGCTGTTGGCTTGCCTGTCGTATCGGGTTTTCATGCGGTCGCTCGCCTTCTGGATGTTCTGGCGAGCCATCTCGTGCATGTGGTGGAGGTGGTCCACCAGGTTCTCCACATCCCTCAAGAGTGGCCCCAAGTCTGCATCCGCCAGCTGCTCCCTCCTCAGGCCTGCGCTATCCCAGCCATCCGCAGGCACTGCCGTGACTACTCGAACTGCTGCGGCACGCTCCTTCCCCTCCACTCTTGTGCATTGGCCGCACTCTTTTGGACAGGGTCTTCCGGACATAGCGTCCGCGTTACCGTGACTCTTCCCTCTGCGATGTTCCGAGGTGAAGTCATACTCCTGCAGCCTCTGAACCCCACCTGCTGTCTGGCCTTCCGGTCGCGCCGTCACTATCACTTCGCTCCTCGCGGGGACAACCACGTCTTCGCTCAAGACGACCCTGCAAATTCCAAGGCACTCTTCTGGTTGACGGAGTATAACCTCTTCTCCGTTGAGCCTCAGGACCTTCCTGCCGACGTAGACCGTCGCCTCGTGGCTCCTGAGGGCATCCAGTCCCAGAATCACCTCCTCAGCCACCTTCGCAACGAACACTAACAGACGCACGGCACTCCGTCCCAAGTTCAGCTCCAGCAGGGCCTCCTTCTCCACAGGCAAGGTGTCGCCCGATGCCAACACAAGCTGTATGGTCGGCTCGGCTTCCTCGTCGGCAAACCCTTCGCCAAGTCAGGTCTGATGATGGTCACGGCCGCCCGGGTGTCCACCAGCACGCGGCACGGCTTTCCTCTTACCCAACCGTCCGCGATGAGGCTGTCATCCATACGCCGGCTGACGGAGCGCAGTGTCACTCGAAGGGATGGTGGTGATGGCGCCGACGTGCCCCTCTCCATGACGGCCCTTACTCGTTTTCCGGCTGCTCTTCCTGGTGTGGGCAGTCTCTCCGCAAGTGTCCGGGCTGTCCACACCCCCAACACAGGCCACTAGGTGTTCGCCGGCCTCCCTCAGCTGGTTTTCTGTCTCAGGCGTAGCGGACACTCCTCGTTCTCGACGTCGGGATAGATGTTACTTTGGTCGCCTCCATCCTTAATGCCGCTGTCAGCGCCTCGTGGATGGTTTTATATTCGCCGAGCATTAGGCGCTGACGAATCTCCGTGTCCCGTACCCCGTCGACAAAATTGTAGGCGGCTTCCCGGGATACGAACTCTAGTGGCAGGTCAACCAAGGCCTTGCTAGCCAGCTGCTCGATCGCTATGGCGAACTCCTGCAGCGTCTCCCCCGGCTGCTGCGACCTTGCCTTTAGCTGGCTGCGGTATGCTGCGGCTAAGCGGTGGTTCCCGAAGCGATTCTCCAGGGCCTCCCAGATGTCCTTGGGCGCCGCCGTCGTCTGCACCGCGTTTAGGACTTCCGCGGCCCGTCCCTGGAGGCTGGCTATTAACTGTGTGGCCTCCTCCTCCGGTGACCATCTGTTGTGCTTGGCCACTGTGTCGAACTGGCGGCGGAAGACATCGAATGTTGACGCGCCGTCATATTTCGGAGGTTTGACGCGCGCCGATGTTGTGTCGCGTCCCGGTGCGTCAGCCTTCAAATCCTTCAGTCTCCTGCCGACGACGTCCTCCACCATGGCGTTCAGGGACTTGACGCTGCTGTCGGCCTTTCCCTCCAGGTTGTTTACGCGGTTCGCGAGGTCTTCGACGTCTTCAACCATGGCGTTCAGGGACTTGGCGTTATTGTCGGCCTTTTCCTCTAGGTCATTGAAGCGGTTCGCCAGGTCCTCGACGTGCTCGTCCACTTGGCCCATCCGCTTCCCAGCTCCGTCACGTCATCCCTCACGCCGGCCAACTGTTCCTCAAATTTGGCGGCGAGGACCTCGTTCGCCTCCTTCATTTCCGTGGCCAGACTGTCGTTCGCTGCCTTCATTTCTTTGGTCAATTCGGTCTTTATTTCTTTCAACTCTGCGGCCAGGTTGTTATTTGCCGCTTCTGTTTTTGTTGTTAACTCGTTCATCTTCGCGGCCAAGTTATTATTTGCCGCTTCCGACTTCGCTGTTAATCCGTTCATCTTCTGCAAAAGCATTTCCAATGCCGATTCCATGGCCATAATGTTCGGTGATGTAGTTATCCCGCTTCCTGACACCAGTTGTGACTTTGTGAGTTCGTGAAATAATAAAACGAGGTTACGAAACAAAAAACTACACTTTATTCTCCTCGAAATACACTGTTCAACATTACAAAATCGCTAGAACCTCAAAACTGTTTATTTTACCTCTAACTCTCACTCAACTGTCTGTCGCTACCGGTAACGATTGGTTCCGAAGTTTTCTGAATCTCCACCGGCGATCATTTTTCATCGGCTTCGCGAGTCTACCGCCAGGGCGACCCTATCTATGCCACAAGCTTCCACAGTTAATTGTTGAGTTTTTTAAAATCTACATGAAACAATTTAAACAGTTATTTTAAGTTTATTTTTAATTAAAATTAGCAAAACAATTATTATTTAAATGTTAAACTTATGTTAAGAAAAATTTATTAAAAAAGAATGATGATATATGTAGAAAAATTGAAAGATATTTAGTTGTCGTTATGGCAGTGGCAGAATTATAAAAGCTGAGACACTTGAAGCCATTTTGGTCTTCTGCAAATGGACATGATGGTGTGAGTGTGTGCTTTGCGTATGCATTTCTGCAGAGTTTGTGCTTGCATTGGAAAGTGGAACGTTTCGAAGAATTGCTCAGGCTAGTTGCTCTCAACCTCAATAATCACTTCCTATCTGAGACCGCCCCTGAAGGTAGGATCTTGTGCGAGTACCGGAGCGGCTGTGGAACTGCTAGAGTCCTGCAACTGGATTTTCAGCGAGGTTCACCATCATCTTTTCCTCCACAATTCACTTTCAGCGACACCAAGTCGTTACAAAAGGCACCACAACGTGAAGCAGAACTTCGAGAATATCATCGCAATGAGTACACCATCCCCACCCCATAAACATTGTTGCCTAGTCGTTACAAATGGCACCCAACGTGGGGTTTCGAATAAGATGGGGAGAAATAATTATACGGATGGATGGTGTAACAGGAACAGAGGAAAGAAGAGTAAGGACAACTGAGTACGAAAATCGTTGGAGGAACAAGTAACAAAAAGTGAACAGACTTTCCACAGTAAAATAAGGTGTATATATAAGTATCTAATGCTATTAAGAAATCAGAAAGTAGTTATAAAGTTGGCGAGTAGAAAAGAAATAGGAGTGGAAGGACAAGTTAGTGATGGTGTAGGAACAAATAGGGAAGAAGTAGGATTAAGTAAAGATAACAAGTTAATGTTGGAACTACTAAAGAAAATGATGAATAATTTGGAGGCTAAAATGGGTGATGTAAAATCAGATTTAAAATCAGAGTTGAGTAATGTAAAATCAGATTTAAAATCAAAGCTGGAGCAAAATGTAAATGATTTAACACAGAAAATGAGTAATTTAGATGATAGTGTAAGACAGGAATTGCCACAAAGTGTAAGTAATTTCGAGGTTAGTTTGTCGCAGAAGCTAAAACAAGAAGTGATATAGCACCAGAAATCAGAGATGGGAGGAAAGAATGTAGGGAGAGTATGGAAACGCTAATGCAGATAATAAAACATAACAAGAGTGAAAGTAGACAGGAGATTATGGAGTTAAGAGAAATGATTCAAGAAACTAGGTTATGTCAGGAAAATGTTAAGCATAAGATAAAAGTTGAGGTAAACAGAGAATTAGAAGTATTTAGGAATCAATAGGATGAAATTCTTAAAAAACAAGCAGTAAATGTAGAAGTTAGTAAGTTGGAACAGAAATTGAATGTGATTAATTCTGAAATGCACTTACAACAAGAAGGGTTAAAATCACAACTTAGTGAAATAAATAAAGTAAATGAAGGAATGTGTTCACAAATTAAAGAAATGCAGGAAAAATTTGAAAAAGAAAAAGAAAATGTAGGGAACCTGACTCAAGTTGTAATGGCAATTCAGGCAAATAAAATGAATGAAATGCAAAATGCAGTTAGAAACTAGAATAATGACATGACTTACCATGTAATTTAGGTAATAAACCAAGTTATGAAGACGTAGTGAGTGAATTAGTTGATTCGATGGGTCTTGATAATGATGCTAATTATCACAGAAATACATAAAATGTGCGAACACACACACACATTTTTACAATTTAGGTCATAATGCGTGCATGAATTATTCATTACATGACATAAGTCTGTCAACTTTTGACGAAGAGGCAGGTGATAATCCAAAGGTGTTCTTGAGAGAATTGGAGGAATATTTTCGCATAAAGAAAATTCCAACTGAGTTCAGGATGATGATTGTTAAGCGTTGTCTAAAAAATAATGCATTGAAGTGGTTTAGATTGACTTTGACTTCACATGAAACATATGGTATGTTTAGAAATTTGTTTATTAATCGGTTCTGGGATCCTGAGAGGCAGAACAGATTAAAGATTGAGTTAGCAACTGGAAAATTTGACTGCAGAAAGGGAATATCTATGGCTGAATATTTCTTGAAATTAGCGAACAAAAGAAAGCTGGTGAATCCGGAATTAACGGAGATAGAGATAATCAAAACTTTGATTCGACACTATCCACCACACATTACGAAACATTTAATGGTAGCAGAACCTGTAGATTTTTCTGACATCATAGAATTGCTATCGGAGTTTGAAGCATACAATCAATTCACAGACATAACCTTAACCTTTCACTGCTGAAGTGTTAACAAGCTCACAGACCCTCCTTGCTGAATTATTTTAAACATTAATTAGTATATTCTTTAAAATACCATGCAGAATTAACATATAATATTGTGAAACACTCACCAAAGCTGTTGTAGATGAATGCCGAGTAACACAATTAAAATATAAAAAGTTTCAAAATAGGGAAAAGATACCACATGCAACACACTTTACAAAGGGTTGTCCAAGGGCCACAATAGAAACATTAATAAAAAGTTGCTATATGATGATCTGAATTTTGATGTCTTAACTTTTAAAGTGACACTTTACCAAAATATTGATGAACAGAAATTTATTAACAATTCAGGGGTATCCAAATTTTAATGTAATAGTATTCTTTTAGTGAGTATGAATCAGATTTGGCTATAAATTAGATATGTAAATCTAATTATTATTATATATTAGGTGGAAATTACTTCTACTTTCAAAATCAGATTTGTGTATGGTAAATTTCAAAACAGGGTGGCAAACATAAACTCACATTGCATTTGGCACACATATACTCTGATTCTTTTCTCTTTTTCTGGCCAATAGTGGTGTTGGAACATACGACATCTCCTGGCAGGCTATTTTTTATTTGGTGTTGACGGTATTAGTGAAATAAAATGTCATTCTGTCAGTCTTGTGGGTTGGTCACCAGATAAAGACCTCCCAGGTTTACTTGTTAGTCTTGGTGTATGAAGTTCTTGTAAAAGTTCAGTAATTAGAGTAAGTTGAAAGTCAGCGAGAGTAACATTCTTACCAGTTTTGAAATTATACAGTGAATGTGCATTTAGAAGTGTCATGTCTAACATATGAAAGAAAAATTTTCTATACCACTTCAAAGTCTTCCTTACACAATCGAGGGAGCCTATCATCATGTCTGATCTGTCAACTGCACCCATATTTTTATTGTAGTCCATAACAAAGTCAGATTTCATTATTTGCATGTTCGTCTTTTTGTCTACTTTGCCTGTCGGTCTCATTGAGTCTGTGTGGAAATTAGTTAGCATACAAACTTCTCGTCTGTCCATCCACTTTAGTGCTAACGTATTGTCTGTATGCGCAGATTCTAATTGCCCTTTCTCTAATTCTGCTATGAGTCTTAGCATTCCTTTCCTGTTCCTTCTTACAGTGCCGCAAGCATTTGTTTCATTTATATGTAGCCAATGATAAAGAAGAGGACTCGAGTACCAATTGTCTAGCCACAAATTATGCCCTTTATGCAGGTACTTTTCAGCGAGGGTTTGTACCACAGCCCCTGACACCCAGGTCACGGTTATCAACAATTTCTGTGGTATTGGCCGTGTATACAATGAAGTCTAGAATATAGCCAGTCTGACAATCACAAAGCACAAACACTTTTACACCAAACCTGGGTTTTGGAGGGAATGTATTGTTTGAACGAAAGGCAACCTTTGAATAGCATAAGGCTTTCGTCAATGCAGAGGTTTTGAAGTGGTGAGAATAATTCGCTGAAAGTACGTCTAAAATGTTCAATAACAGGTCTCAATTTGTGCAATCTGTCTCCTTTATCTTGCGTCTTATTGTCATTGAAGTGTCAAAGTCTTAGAAGGAAAAGATACCGATCCCTGGACATGTAGTCTGCAAATTGCGGAGTAGCAATAAGGGGATTTTTTGTCCAATATTCTGCTATTGTATGCTTCTTTACTCTGGTCATAAGCATTGTCAAGGCAAAGAAAATGTATAGTTCTTCAGGAGAAGTATCTGTCCAAGTCTGTAGTCGAGAATGGTAATTTTTCACACAAGAACATGATATACTTATTGTTCTCATTTGCAATATGATACATAATATGCAATGGTAAGAATAACTTGAAAATATTAGCAACTGTAAAATTTTCATTCAAATCTGTTTGTATACCTGAATTCTGTTCATCAAAAGGGTAAATTACTGGCCTGAATGGACCCTGTTGTCACTGAAAGGAACAATCAGTACGTCGTCTTTTAGCATGTTGCGTGGGTTCAGATTCTACATCAGTGTCATCCCTATCACTATTTACATTATCATCGTTAAAACTTTGACTTTCACTATTATCAAACTCAAAATCTGACAAATCGGATGATACTGCTTCAAATTCTGCTAATAAATCTGCATCCTGCACATGTGACTGCTTGCTGGAGGAAGCCATGATTTTGTACAGCCCGAGTCACGTGACCGGCTTGCAACACGTGCAAATGCCTGGGAAAAATTTACTATGCAGGGCTTCAGATTTTATATGATAGACAGCAGCACACAGCAGAGAAAGAGTTAAAACTTGAACCAATACAACCCCAATAGATGGCAGACCAACACTGCTTACAGAATGCTACATTTAGTGACCTTCATTTCTATTTACTGACGTCAACTGCTGTCTGTCGGCAATGCTCCGTCATCCGCAAGGAGAACAGTGAATCACGCTGTCGGAACAGTTCCAACATCCGCAGTGAAAGGGTTAAACACACATCGCAATAATCGTGCACACGCTGAGTCTGACCTAACAGACTGGCAGAATGTTAGGGAAAACCACAACAGAGGCAATAATTATCATGAAACATTCAGATCCTTCAATAGGGGAGAGGCACCGAGTAGAAGTAACAGATTTGTAAACAATTATCTAGAGTCTAGACATACGAGGGCTATCCAGAAAGTAGATTGCGTTTTGGAATAAAAAGTAAACAAAGTATAGGAAACAAATTTTATTATATACAGATGAAAGCCACACTCAAATATTACTTTTCGACATAGTCACCATTCAAATTAAGGCATTTATCGTAGCGATGTACGAGCTTGGAAATTCCTTCGTCGAAAAATTCGGCCGCCTGTGCCTTCAACCACTTCGTTACCTCTTCTTGCAGCTGTGCGTCGTCATCAAAACGCTGCATAGCCAGCCACTTCTTCATTGCTGGGAATAGGTGGAAGTCGCTCGGTGCCAGGTCGGGACTGTACGGCGGATGAGGAAACAACTCCCACTTAAAAGATTCAAGAACTTCACGAGTGACATTTGCCGTGTGGGGCCGGGCGTTGTCGTGAATCAACAAGATCTTAGAGCTCAACATTCCTCTGCGCTTGTTTACAGTTTTTTGCAGTCAGAAACCTTATTACTGCACGCACCTCGCAGCTCACGGGATTTTCAATTAACGCAGACATTTCAAACCGTCACTGTATCTGAACGGAGCACAGCACGAACCTCTCACTAGCACGGCTAGATGCCGACTGAGCTGCGCAACGCTCTGACCCCAAGATGGCCACGCTAGCCCCGCCCCTAGTGGAAACAGACGAAAACGTAATCTACTTTCTGGATAGCCCTCGTAGATATGGATTTGTTTTGCCATCTGGTAATTATAGATGGATATAGTCTGGCCAACAGAGAAATCATAATAATGCTAGCGGTTACAGACAAGTTGGTCGAGATAGATAAATCACCTAAGATTTTATAGGGAATATACTCAAAGGGTGAATAACAGAGATGATAGACTGAACACAGGGGTACAACATGAATCATCAGGTAGTGGAATGAATAGACCGCATGCTAACATGAACCCTCAAAATGAATCAAATAATATAGGACCACCAATGAATACAAGGGAACCAAGGAATGATGCCAACTTTAGCGTTGATGGGAGTATGAATGGTGTTAGTCAGGAAAACTAATCGCGAGGTCATCTAGTGCTCTGGTAGATGATTCTACTTATCTGATACAGGGCGAGAATAAAAACCTATCAAACAGCAAAATTATTTACAATAGTCTACTACTAACGGAAGGAACCAAGGAGCTCATCAATCCACTATGGGATAGTGAAATATATGCTTAAATTGATACTGGGGCATATACTCGGTAATTACTGAAAAATTATTTAAGGATCTTTTGGCATGTAATAAAATTGAACAACTGAATGTAAGCAACGTATATTGTAGCTCAGCCATAAGTCGGAAAAATCATAGGGTTAAGCATCAAGCATTGATGAGAGCACAAATTGATGATTGGAGTTTTGAGTTTATCGTATTGGTAATACCTCATCTTACTAGGGAAATAATTGTGGGAAATGATTTATTATATAACTGGCCAACTGTTTTAGATTTCAACTCACATGAAATGAGGGTTAAGGTCGGAAATAGCATACGAGTAATTAAGTTGTTAGAGGAAAATGTAGTCAAGGGAGAAAATGATGATATAAATAATGACAGATAATCGTTGACAATCACGTAACCCTGATGATACTGAATGTCAGTTAAATAGATTACCATACACAATTATTCCAAAGAGAGAGGATGAAAATGAATTTCAACATATGTTAACTAAGAAATTGAATGACACATACCACATAAATGAAACACAGAAAAAACTGTTAGAATCATGCTTGATTAAGAATAGGAAAGCGTTCAGTTTGAAACCCGGACTATGTAATGTGTATACTCATACTTTTAAGGTCCCATATTCACATAAAAGCCATCCCATACCACTGGCTATAAGGAAACAAGCATCCGAAGTGATACAGAAAATGCTGAAAGATAATATAATTGAGATATCAAATTTACCTTATTTACATCCTTTGTGTTGGGTGCACAAATCAGATGGTTCCTTGCGCATGACCATAGATGCCAGGAAGATGAACTCTTTAACACATCCAAAAAGATATATTGGAGAATGACTCTACTCTACCAAGGACCATGTAAAATCACCAATCAATTTGGAGACTATACATATGAGTTGGAAAATGAAAAAGGAAAAATGATGGGAAGGTACCATAAATCATTGCTAAAACCTTTCAAGAAAAGAGGCCATCAGACAAACATATAAAATGGCACTCAAAACTATCCAACATTTATAACACAGGAAGTAAGTCAACCCACCTGAATCATACAACAAAGTTTGTTACAAAAATGTGTTCAAATGATTAATCAATCATGCATTTTTATTTGTTCAGTACTGAATAATGTTTACTTTTAGACTAATTGTTGTTGATCATTGTTATGAAATATTGTTGTAGGGGTAGTCTTCGAAATGTATGGAAACTCATTGTTGAATTAATTAATAAGTCTATCTTCCATATATTTTGAAGAGAGGCATCTGAAACGATTTAAACAGTTATTTTAAGTTTATTTCTTAATGAAAATTAGTAAAACAATTATTATTTAAATGTTAAACTTATGTTAAGAAAAATTTATTTAAAAAGAATGACGATATATGTAGAAAAGTTGAAAGATGTTTAGTTGTCGTTATGGCAATGGCAGAATTATAAAAGCTGAGCTATTTGAAACCATTTTGGTCTTCTGCAAATGGACGTGATGGTGTGAGGGTATGTTTTGCGTGTGTATGCAATTTCTGCAGAGTTTGTGCTTGCATTGGAAATGGAAGGTTTCGAAGGATTGCGCAGGCTAATGTGCTCTCAACCTCAATAATCACTTCCCATCTGAGACCGCCCCTGAAGGTAGGATCTTGTGCGAGTACCGTAGCGGCTGTGGAACTGCTAGAGTCTGGCAACCAGATTTTCAGCGAGGTTCACCATCATCTTTTCCTGCACAACTCACTTTCAGCAACACCAAGTCGTTACAAATGGTGCTGCAATGTGAAGCATAACTTCAAGAATATCATCGCAATGAGTACACCATCCCCACCACATATGCATTTGTAGCCTAGTCGTTATAGTTGCCCTATATTCTGGATTGGAGGGCTTTCATAAAGACTTGTTCACATTAAACATAATTTTTCTGCCCTGAGAATGAATCTCTCACATTTGTTGATTGAAAAATTACTTGTCCCAGCTTCGAGGGACATATTCACTCACTCGGATCACAAACACTGGTGAAAAGATATGTGTATAATAATAATAATTTAATGTAATACCAACAATATTTTAGCACAATTTCAACATATGACTTAACAAAGCCATTCACTTTAACAAAATAACACACTTCTATTCTTAAAACGAACTAAAAATTAACTCTGTTTCAAACTGTGTGACTTCTGTTTTCATAGTAGGTACATTATTTATTTATGCTTGAGATATTGTGAGGATAGAATAGTGTTGGTTTACAGGCTTATCTGTGTTGAATGGATGGATGTTGTGTGTAACCATAACATGTAAAGATAAAACATGCATCGCTTGTATTCTAAGTATTGCAGAGACAGGATTTTTGTACAGATATGGTCAAAAATTAAATTCTTTCTTATTACATTGTCATCTGTAATTTTCAATTATTTATCTGTAACAATTAACCATAACCATGTGAAAATAAAATGTGCATCATTCGTGTTCTAAGTATCGTAGAGACAGGATTTTTTACGGATGTAACAGTATTTTTGTTTAGTAATGTTCGAAGGAATAATAAATATATAAAAATGTATATAGTTGTGTGATTGGCCGAAGTAGTCGTGGTATGACGTGGTGTGATGACGTGTCAGTGAATCGGCCAATCACAAAATAAAGTGGGAATTACTATGGGGACAAGAAAATCAATAATCTAGAAAAAGTGATAATCTTGTGTCTTGCTGGAGAAGGAGGAAAGAGGTAACGAGGATTGTAATTGTAAAGGAAAATTAATAAGATTCAAAAAGTGTTATTCAATATTTATAATAGATAAGAGTGAATCATAGTTCATATTATATAATTAAATAATATTACAAAATTGGACTCATCTAAATTTTATTTTCACCAAAAATCCGCATCCACACCTGAGAAAAGATCTCACGACTCTCAGTAGATTAAAACTCGACTTGGATCTTACAAAAAGTTGGCTTGCTTCTTATTAGTTGAAGATGAACGAAAATATAATCCCGTTACAAATGGCGCAGCAACGTGTGGGGCTCGAATAGGATAAAGAAGAGGAGATTAAAGCATCGTGCAGCTCCGTGGGAATTTAAAAGGAAAGAAGAAAGAAGAGAGAAGAAAGAAGAAAACGAGAACTGGTTTAAGTGAGTGAAATTAAAAAAAAAAAAAAAAAAAAAAAAAAAAAATAATAGTAGTAGTAGTAGATTTATGTTGTTAAGAAATCAGAAAATAGTTAAAAAGATGGCGAGTAGAAAAGAAATAATAGTGGAAGGAGAAGTTACTGATAGTGTAGGAATGAATAGGGAGGATGCAAGATTAAGCATAGATAATGAGTCAATGTTGGAAAGAATAACAAGAATGTTAAGTAATTTAGATTCTAAAATAGAACAAAATGCAAAGAATTTAGATTTTAGAATGAGAGATGGAAAACTAAAAAACCAAATCATTTTGTGCTCTGGAAAGTGGTTCGGTGAGGATGACACAGGGCGAATTGAAAGTTGAAGATAACGGAAATAAGCTCACTCTCTTGCAGAAAAATAAGGAATTAGTTAACCCACCTCAGATAATTATTTACCTATGGGATAAAGAATATACAGCCTTGATTGATACTGGAGCCAGTTCTACTGTGATAAGTGAGGAATTGTTTAAAAATCTGTTAGCTAACTATAAAGTGGAATATTTAAATGTGTGTAACGTTTACTGCAGTACTGCAATTGGGAAGAAAAAGGATAGGATTAAATATCAAGTATTAATTAAGGGGCGAATAGGTGAATGGAATTTCAATTTCATTGCGTTGGTAATTCCACATTTGGCAAGAGGTGTAATTGTGGGTAATGATTTATTATATGAATGGCAAAGTGTATTGAATTTCGAAATGCATGAAATGAAGGTTAAGACAGAAAATGATTTATTAGTAATAAAATTATTGGAAGAAGATGGAAGAAAAGAAGAGAACAGGGATAATATAAATAATGAAAGATTTTTTGTGGAAGATATACTTTTGCAAGAAAATGGTAATATTGAATACGATGAAAATGAAAATTGTGGGAAGAATTTAATTATTGATGGATTGCAAAATAATGTAACTGACCCTGAAAAGCATTGTTGCCAATTATATACAATACAAGATAAGAACGGCGGAAGCCAAGTGGAGGAAGAAATAGAATTCCAGAGAATATTACAAGTAAAGTTAGAAAACACATACAATTTAGACCAAGCGAGAAAAGAACAGTTGAAATTGTGTATATTAAAGAATAGAAAAGCCTTTAGTTCAAAACCTGGACTGTGTAACAAATACACACACACATTTAAAGTGAATGATACTGATCCCTATACACATAAAAGCCTTGACAGTAATTGAAACAATATTGAATATATACTATGTGTGTGTTAAATAATAATAAAAATAAAACATTGTTAAACATCAATATATTGTTGTATTTTAATTAATGTTAATTTATTGTTGTTAAATGTTCATTTATTATATTTCATCCAATGTATGTATATTATTATATTTTATGTATGTTGTATTGGTGTTGTGTAATATTGGTATAAACGAAATTGTTAATTGGGGCTGTTCTTCGAAATATATGGAAACAGATTGTTAATTCCTTTATTTGGTTATTTTCCATATATTTCGAAGAGGGGCATTTGTAACAGTATTTTTGTTTAGTAATGTTCGAAGGAATAATAAATATATAAAAATGTATGTAGTTGTGTGATTGGCCGAAGTAGTCGTGGTATGACGTGGTGTGATGACGTGTCAGTGAATCGGCCAATCACAAAATAAAGTGGGAATTACTATGGGGACAAGAAAATCAATAATCTAGAAAAAGTGATAATCTTGTGTCTTGCTGGAGAAGGAGGAAAGAGGTAACGAGGATTGTAATTGTAAAGGAAAATTAATAAGATTCAAAAAGTGTTATTCAATATTTATAATAGATAAGAGTGAATCATAGTTCATATTATATAATTAAATAATATTACAAAATTGGACTCATCTAAATTTTATTTTCACCAAAAATCCGCATCCACACCTGAGAAAAGATCTCACGACTCTCAGTAGATTAAAACTCGACTTGGATCTTACAAAAAGTTGGCTTGCTTCTTATTAGTTGAAGATGAACGAAAATATAATCCCGTTACACGGATATGATCAGAATATTAAATTGTTTCTTATTATAAGATTGCAATCTGTAATTTTCAAACATTTATCGAAAAATTAATTAATATCATTTTTTTCCTTCAGGCATGTGAGATTTGTGTACCACATTTGGCAGCATTGCCAGGCGGGACAAGCTTAGGATTTTGCTGGTGTCAGCAGTACGGTCCGCCTCCATGTCTTTAACTTTTGGAACTTTATAATGTACTGAAAGTATGTTATTTTCTTCAGTCTCATATTGGTATTTTCTGCATTTGTGTAAAACATCACATACCTAATTTCAAAATCTTATATCATCATTTTAAGAAGAAAGAGCTGCACTTTCCCGAAAGTTAAATTTAGACTCAGTTTTACAGGAAATTCTTTAGTAATAATCTGATTTTGATTTTCAAAGGCATTCTGTTCTACTTATGTGTGCATCACTTTGTTACATTAATAGTCTTCTTATAATGGAAGTGGGTCACTATGACTTCACTCACAATTTGTGTAGTAACTTCAAACCCAGGCAAGATGAAAATATCTCAGTATTGTTAAAATTTTCATCTGCTCCATTAAGAAAATGTCATGCAACCTAGGCTACCTTTTCTCTTAAAACCATAAACATCAGCCATGGCATGATTCTGTGCTACAAAATACAATGACAGTACAGCCAAATTCCGACAAATAAAAATGGGCCTACCACAAGGTGCAGTACTGAATACAACCTTGTTCAACATCTACATCAATGATCTTCCCATGGCTGTATCAAATACAGAAATAGACAGCTCATTTTGCAGATGACATGATCATGTGGACATCTTCCCCACAAATAGAGAAATCCAAAACATCAATGGAAAAGGCTCTGATACTATTGGAAAAGTGGACTGACAACAATTTGATGAAAATAAATACTGATAAAACAACATTCGAAATATTTACCTTGAAAAAGAAAATCCCTAAACTAAATCTGCAGTTCAAGAAAACAAACCTGAAACAAACATATGAAACAAAATATTTAGGAACAATTTTTGATTCAAAATTATCTTGGGAACATCATATTGAAGCAGTAGTAAACAAATCAACAACAAAATTTTCAATTTTGAAAAGATTAGCTGGAGTCAAGTGTGGCAGTAATTGGGAGACATTGAACACCACATACAAAACATTCATCAAGCCAATACTTCTTTATAATGCAGAGGTAATAATTACAGCGATCAGTTCTAACATAAATCACCCAGAAGTATGCCAAAATCAGGCTCTGCAACTAATAACTGGTGCAGCAAAATCAACTCCAATCACAGCAATGCAAGCCTTAACTCAGAACTATCCAACACATCTAACTTTAGAGGAGCAGGCACTAATACAACATGAAAAGATGTTGCGGTTATAAACAACAAAATGGGAGAAAAGATTACTACAACCAATCAAGATTAAAACACAAACAAGTTTCCTACACAAAGTTATGGAATTAAAAACAGATCTGAATATTCCTAATTCTAAAGAAAACCTACTGACTTTTGAACCAATTAATATTGAAGTAAATTTAGAACAAATAGTTATAAAATCTGAAACTTCCAAACCTGTACTAAAAGCACTAGCATTAGAAACTGTGAACAATAAATACCCACCTGAAGAAAAGTTACATATCTACACAGATGGATCCAACTTGAACAACTCAGGAGTAGGAATTAAGTGTGCACTGTTCTCATTCTATCAACCAGCAGGATATCACACAACAAATTTTGATGCAGAAGTAACGGCTATTCATATTTCACTCCAACACCTTCTATACAGAATAAATTCAAAAATGCTGTCATACTTTCTGATTCTAGAGCAGCATTATGTGCAATAAGTTCATAAAAAATGAGGTCAATCCAAATTAAAGAATGTCACAAAATGATCCAATAACTTCAAAAACTACAGAAAAGAATTATATTACACTGGATACCCGCACGTTGTGGAATTGCTGGAAATGAATCAGCTGATTTTCTTGCCAAAAAAGGTGCAAATTTATTTCAGAACAAAAGTAAAAACTTACCCTTTACATCCATAAAAAGATTAATCAAAAACAAATATAAAAACAAGCAAAAACAATCAATATATAACAAAGCCAAAGATAAAAAATGGAACATTTTAATTAAAAATCCAGAAATTATTCCAGAAATCCCACATAAAGCTGCAGTAGCAAATTTCAGATTACTTATGGAACATGATTATTTGGCCAAACACTTACACAGAATAGGAATTTATACAAGTTCAAATTGTCCTCTGTGCAACAAAGAAGAGGAAATGACTGAAGAACATCTTTTAACCTGTGAAGCCCTACCTGCTGGAGGCACTACACAGAAATATTGGAGAGCAAGAGAGCTAATGGCTTCATTGCTAAAGCCTAGCAGTTGAAAACAACAACATTGTGACAGAAACATTACACATGAGACGTGTTTGTGCGCGATGGGTTCCAAGACGGTTGATTCCCGAACAAAAGGACATACGCATGCAGGTCTGCATGCAGTTAGAGTTGATGTTAGAGGATGATCCGGAGTTTCTTTCAAACGTAATCACTGCTGATGAAACATGGCTACATCATTTTGATCCTGAGAGCAAACAGCAAACCTCAGTGTGGAAATCTCCATCACCAACCCCCAAAAAAGCAAAAGTGGTTGCTTATGCTGGAAAAGTTATGGTCATCTAATTCTTTGATATTTATGAAATGGTTTATCAGCATGTTGTACATGCACACACATCAGTAATTGCACAATACTACAGGGATGTCCTGAAAACATTGCAAGTCCATATCAGGTGCAAAAGACCACATTTCCATGAAACAGGCTGGATGCTGCACCAATAATGCGTGGCCGCATATTGCGAATGTTGTTGCTGAATATCTTGCAAAATTCAACGTGAAGTACATCCCTCACCCTCCCTATAGTCCGGATTTAGCCCCATGTGACTTTTTTCCATTCCCTAACTTGAAGAAATGCCTTCATGGGAGGCATTATCCATCATCAGAAGCAGTGGTGAAGGCTGCAGAGGTGATTTTGAAGGATCTCTTAAAAACGGTTTCCAGCATGTCTTTGAAGACTGGCTGAAATGCTGGGACAAGTACATCGCATTCAGGGGAGACTATTTTGAGAAGGACCATCAAAATTATGAGGATGAGTAAAGGTACGTTGTCAAAAAGAAAATGTGATCATTCTTTATTGAACAGCCCTTGTAATTATGTTTATGTAGTAAAAACTATTGAATTTAAAACAAACCAAAAGTTGGGAATGAAATTAATAAATGGATAAAACAATCACATTTACAGAATCAGGTACAAAATTTCTTGGATGCAAAAGAAATAAAAGAGTTCATTAGAAGAAAAATTAGTCTACCAAAGCTTAGTTCTGTTTGCTTTGCATTAGGAAATTTAAAAAACTGCTTAGCCAAAATGTCTTCAGAACAGCATAATTTGCCTACTTTTACTTGCTTTTGTGATTAGAAGTTACCTCCTGGAGCGAACCAGCATAGAGAAAGTAGATGTATCTATATTATTTTTGGTATTGGGCCCCATAACAGATAGATCTTTACCTGAAACAAAAAGTGCTTATCCTTTTAGTGAATACATATCTTCCTCTTTGTATTTAAAATCCTCCAATGTTAAGTCTTATTGGACTATGAATGAAATGGGTGAAATGATGCTCAAATGAGCCCAGGGCTCATTCAGCTTAGAGTTACCAACATTCAACTTTCATGACATGGAAAAACCCAGGAAAATAACTTATACAGATAATTCAACCTTACCGAGATTTGAACTCAGGACCTGTTGAAAGTGAGGCATATATGCTGCCACCTATGCTACAGAGAGAGGTACATATATACTCTATTAATCTATCTTACAGTTATTATAACTTTGTAACAAAGATGGCTGTGCATTACACAGAAGGCAGCATGCAGGTTATCTGCACAAACCACTATACAGCTTAAAACTGTTCCAAAAAGGATGTTACACTTCTTCAATAAACATTTAAAATAACCTTACCAGAAACTATTTGGTAATTATAAAGTTTTCAAGATGGTTGTAAAGTCTCTACTCACTTCCCATATAAAATAGAGGAATTCTTTAATATGCCAATTAAGCATGTAAATTTGCAATACATACAATAGAATGCATGTGACTATGATTTGAAGCTTTACATATTGTTAAGCCTACTGAAATGCATGTTCTGAGGTAACTGCTTCAAATATTGGTGATTCACAAATTTTCAATGTTGCTGCATGAAGTAAGAGTTAAAGAAAAACAAAATTAAAGGTACCACTGGACTTGTGGTGGTGGACATATTACTAGTGATGATGCATACACTGACTCCCATAAATAATCGGACAGACTTTGCATTTCACTATGGAGTGCTCTATAAAGCACGATAGATTATGTGTATCAATCTCAAGGTACTCCTTGTGTTAAGCAAATATCATTGGCTATGAATATCAATTTTAGAGTTTGAAAATGTGGCTAAACTAAGAGCTTCCCCATTCAACCTTGGACACAAAAAGAATCAGATAGCACAAATGAAATGCAACATAAATGAGTAGGTGAGGTCTGTCAGTAGCTAAAACATCTTAGAAGAAGTACGTCAACTGTGCACCAAGAAGAAGGCAAAAGCATAGTATGGGGCCCAGAGGTGAGCAGAATGCCTTTGAAAATAGACACTTATCTATCACTAAGAAGAGAACAAAACATACCAGGAAATAGCAGAGATTGTGAATCTTAGCAAAAGTACAGTTAGTGACATAATTCACCATTATAAGTATGAAGACAATTGAATCTCGAGCAAAGCCAGGGTGACCAAAACTTCTTACAGATAGGCAGGAGCCTTATATTATGCGGAAGGTAAAACGGAATCCACATATAATTGCTCTGGTGATTTGTGCTAAGATTCAGGAAGAACTGGGAATGACAGCCCTAAAATGGTCAGAAGGGTCATGCAAAAACCAGATTTTAATGGTCGCATAGCCAGAAAAAAGCCTTACATTTTCAGCAAGAATAAAAGGAAGCCATTTCAATTTGCCAAAGACTTTGTTAACAAGACAACCAATTGGTGAGACCAAGTTATTTTTTGTGACAAAAGCAAATACAACCTTGCTGGTTCCGATGGCATGGTGGTTGTGTGGAGGAAACCAAACATGGAGCTGGAAGCATGAAGCATGTTCCAAACATGGAACTGTCAAACACGGCGGAGGGAGTGTAATGGTATGGGAGTGGGAAAGCTGGTGTTCATAGACACAACCTGAACAAGAAAGTCTATCTTACACTATTACAGCAAAATTTAAAACTAAGTGCAAAATGATGGGTATTTGGGATAGTTTCTCATTTTATCAGGATAATGATCCGAAGCATATGTCTCACATTGTGTAGCTATGGTCACTTTACAACTGTCCTCATGTACTGCATCCACCTCTTCAGTCCCCAGATCTTAATCCCATAGAAGCAGTATGGGATAAACTGGAGAAGGCGTGCGGAGCAGCACTTGAAGGAGAGGTTGAAATACAGGAAAGGAGCAAACTTTCTACAGACTACCTGTAAACCTGGTTCACAGCATGCCAAATAGGTTGCGAGAAGTAGTGAAAAGAAAACGGAAAGTCACAAAGCACTGTCATATTTTGTATCACACTCAAGTTATGTCCGATTATTTTGAGGGCCAAAAAATGCCATATTTCTTTTTAATTCTTAAAAAGCACACATTATATAATTTTTAAGTGAGATAGCATTTATTGTCTTACAAAAACGAATCATATAACTGTCAATTATAATTGAACTGTCAATTGAACTGTCAACTTCAATAAAATAGCACTTCAAATGTTGATTTTCACTTATCTCATTTTACACATTTATGATTCACTTCTGTTCCGTAAGTTAAGAAAAAAAGAACTTGGATTTGGTGTGATCTGACAAATAAACAACACAGCATTGTTGACACCAGAAATGGGAGGTAACATCTCATTTTACACATTTATGATTCACTTCTGTTCCGTAAGTTAAGAAAAAAAAAGAACTTGGAACAAAGCGGAGTCAAAAAGGTAAAATAAAAGTAACATAAAATTACTTTGGTAATTGTTTCTGGATTAGATTTTATCACTTCGGAATCCTGCAACAACTGCACCCGCCTTAGAAAAGGTTAACAGTCTGAGAGAAATTAAACTGTGAAGACGCTAAACGACGCCATATGTAGCTTTGGATAACAAATAAAGAACTTATATCTAAACTGATAAAAGTACTACTGCACCATTAATGTGTGAAGTGTATACTGTCTCAAATGCCTTGCTGAAGGTTGGTATCCAAGAAATAACTAATGAACATATATCATACCTTGAAAATAGCACAATCTGTTAATCCTTGCACTGCTATTTCTGCAGGTAGATGCTTATTTTATGGTAAATGCTTAATCTTGGTTTAGAATTGAAGTTACCGCAGAACTTTATGTTGTATATCAATTTGTCTATGTTCTGGTTGACTCACCACCTTAAGAGATCTACAAGGCTGTGATATTATCTTATCGAGCGCAGCTATAATTACGTCGTAGATCATTGTAAATTGGTTTGGCTAGCCTATTTAAAACAGGAAAATAACATGAGCTAGAAAAGAACAAAAAATTGGTTTATGGCAAATATCAACATTGTGAGGGCAGTATGGATTAATTAGACCTGCCATTCCGATGTTTAATATTTTTGATAGAGCGGCTTGGCCTCGGTCTTTTTTTTTTAACTGTCTCACAATATGCGTAAAGCATTGCCTGTAAATAACGTATGGTACTTCATTCATTTGACAATGTTTCTCTCGTAAGGTTATATTGGTATTCGGTAAATCCCAGCTTTATATATTTATACGGCAGTTCATTAATAGTGTCCATGGCCATATATTTTAGGTGTATGGGGGTCAGGCACCATAGTTCTTATCCTATAAAGAATCTAGCTGTCTAAAAATTGACAGATATAACTATTTTAATTTTCCTCTGTAAAAGCCCCGCATATGCATTATCCAACACATGGTGTGGTGTGCTGTCATCACAGCAACTGCTGCTAGAAGTACAAGTTTCTATGCTGTTAACCTCTACTGCATACACGATTACTCAGACAATATTAAGATCTTTCATTACATTTTATTTTGACTTCGTTTAACCTTACTAATTTATGCTTTCGTTTCTTTGATTGATTTTCTCGTAAGAGAAGTTGTAAGACAAATCGATGAGTGAATTGCCAGCAATTTGTGTACTGAAAATTTCAGTATAAAGACTTCAACAACATGTGCACAGGTGAAATAGATGGCTACAATATCTGCTGCAGGTCTACTAAGGTTAGAACAACATTTAAAGTAAATGGTATTGCATATGGTCTCTTTGCTAGACGTAACTTTAACAAAGAGTTCGTATTATCATTAAATTCGTTAAACTACAGAACACTAATATCACCTTGGCTTTATTTTTAAACGGTAAAGAATGGAAACAAGCTGTTGCCAACTGTGCAGTTTTGAAATACGAGACAGCGAGATGTCGCCAAGACGTTTCTGTTATTTTTATTCCAGTATTATTGTTGTAGCATACAGATGTTGCTGACCATGTTTTAACACTATAGAGAACTCGCAATAACACATATCTAATTATATCAATACGTTTTAATTATGAAAGGGTAGAACCAGGCCGAAAAATTCAATGCCATAGTCGGGATTTGAGCCACGGACCTTCTGGTTCAGACTCCACCTCTTCATAGGGCGTCGTACACATGACTGATGTGAAAGGACAATTAATTTACATCTTTTAATTAGTTTTGGTGGATCTGACGTGCAGGACTTTGGTTACGTTGTGTTGGTATTTTCAGCGATGCATGTTTTCACTTCAGCCACTAATGTCATGCCCACCGTTTTCTATACCACATTTTGCAGTTTAACCATTAAAATAACTGTTATAATTACTCAGTGTTTCTTGAGAAAAATATAATTTGCTAAAGAAAATTTGATGGCAAAGAAATTCCTATAAGGTCGTGGGTGAAACTCCTAAAGTTTTACTATCAGTAATTACTAGGTCTTGGAACTCTATGAAATATCATCTTTTTCCTGAGTTATCATAGAAGTGCACAATGCACTATAAATTCATTTCTCTCAAAAATGAATGAATATGAGTACATCCGAGATTTCAAAAAAGTTCACATATACGTTTCATTTTTATCTAAAATGAGATGAACATGTACTGTAATTAAAACCGTTAGTCATGTTTGAGAATTTGAAAAGTTTCAAATGTTTGTTCTTAGTAAAAAAAACTAGTA
Organism: Mantis religiosa; assembly: GCA_030765055.1. Classification (NCBI taxonomy): domain Eukaryota; kingdom Metazoa; phylum Arthropoda; class Insecta; order Mantodea; family Mantidae; genus Mantis; species Mantis religiosa. The sequence continues at coordinate 121,181,767 of CM060959.1, forward strand.
CGATGTGACCTTGAGGTCTTTGTGCCACAATTTTCGAAGATGGTGACATTATATACTAGGTTTGGTATTTAGCCAACTCGATTTTTAATCTTTAAATCAGATGACAAACAGCCATTTTAACACGTGCTTATTTGCGTCCAGGAGATCTCAAAACATACATTTTAAATTGAAGCTTGGGTATAAAAGTTTAGGATGAAATGCTCTAACTGCGATGTACGTGCTGGAGAAGGTAAATTGGGAGAATTGCCAGCTATAAGGTATTTGTCAGATGACACAGTGGAGGTGTCGACAAGGAATATATTGAAATTGGCTAAAAATATCTAAAAGCCTGTTTGAAACAACTACATACACAGCAGTGGACAAATTATTAACAAAAGTGATTTGTTTTGTTTTACTTTAAGAAAAATACTCGATACAGGATGGTACTATGAAACTGGATGTTCAAAAGACATTTTAATTTTTAGTGTGACCTCTCTTAGCTTCAATTAAAGCCAAAATTCGTCTTGGCATCCCCTGCATTAAGGTTTTGCACGGATGACAAACTACTCCTTCCCATTTGGAAACACTGGACTAAGTTAACTGAAATTTATTGGTAGGCCATTTGTTTCAGCTTTTTCTGGAGAATATGCTACAGATTTTCTACTGGGTTCAAGTCCGTGGTGTTTCCTGGCCAAACCAGTTGAAGAATTTGATGTGTTTGAGTTTCTCAGTGACGTTTTGTTCGAAGGCATGGCCGTCCATCTCACATTAAAGTGCCATATGGCGATTAAACCATTCACAGTATAGTAAGAGTGCAAGGATCTGTGTGGTCGGAAGCATTGTGCTCAAGTTTACGTTGAATAAGAATGGCACTAGAGCGGAGTACTAACCACCAGATAGTCGCGCTTCAGGATTTTAAATGAATGCATAAAACTCAACAGTGCAAATAAATGTCAAAAGCACAGTACCTGGCGCTATCAGTGTCATTTTGTACACCATTTAAGGATGACGTTTTTACTATAGTGTCCATAATTTAACTTAATTCATGTAGCTCTAAGCTCCATGTACCCTATACTCTTTTTAACATTTCATTCATCGTCCGATATGACTAAACGCTGGAAGTTTTCCCATATCCTAAAGACGAATGACTAGTAACTCTAAGCTCTATGTACCCTGTACTCATTGGAACATTATTTCATTCATTGTCTGATATGACTTAACGTTGGAGGTTTTCCCATATCCTAAAGATGAATTTCTAGTAATTGTAAGCTCTATGTATCCTGTACTCGTTGGAACAGCATTTCATTCATCGTCTGATATAACTTAACGTTGGAGGTTTTCCCATATCCTAAAGATGAATGTCTCGTAACTCTAAGTTCTATGGACTCTGTACTCATTTGAACGTCATTTCATTCCTCGTCTGATATCACATGTTTGAGGTTATCCCACATCCTAAAGATGAATGTCTAGTAACTAAGCGCTATGTACCCTGTACTCATTTGAACATCATTTCATTCATTGTCCGATATGACTTAATGTTGGTTTTCCCCTATCCTAAAGATGAATGTCTAGTAACTCTAAGCTCTATATTCCCTGTACTCGTTTGAACATCATTTCATTCATTGGGGCCGCGCTGTGGCTCAGTGGTTAGACCGCTTGGCTCTCACCAAAGCGGCCCGGGTTTGATCCCAGGCGACCGCAAAGTGAGATTTGTGATGGACAACACGGCGCTTGGGTGGGTTTTCTCCGCCATCTCATTCCACCGGTGCTCCATCTTCATCTCATGTATCACTAGTGTCATTGCCTGCGATGCCATATGTAGTAAAAGTGGGCGTTAAACACTACACATTTCATTTTTTCATTCATTATCTGATATGACTTAATGTTTGGAGCTTGTGTATACTTCCTGCTTGAGTAGGATATTTAAGGAATATGCACATATAAATAATAAAGCCTTAAATAAAGCATGAGTTAATAAGTGAAAAATAGCTAAATCAGCAAACCCTAAAGATAAAATTCTTATTATTAAACCTAATTGACTATTATATTCCAACTGATGAGGCTCACCATGTACCATAAGTTTTAATTTACAAATGGCCTCTGATAAACCCTCATCGACAATAATTTACAATAGCATGGCACTTCCAACAAACAAAAGCTTATAAGCAAGAGCACCGCCATTGATGCTCATATATGGCACAATAACTATCTCAAGTGATACTTTCTGTTTATACAAGCACTGCCAGGCATCACCAGCTTACTCGCCTCTTTTCCCCGCTACTCTTCCCGCAAACACACAGAGCTTGGACCCTATCACTTCATGGTAGTTAGCAGCGTTCATATTGCCTTCTACTATGCAAAATCCCCGGTCCATATTTGGAGATAGATCCACACCAATATTTTAGCACGATATTTGAGACACTGCACCACACTCCTTCATCAGTTACTCTCCAGTACTTCTCACATTAATAGGTTTGTCTTCTCACACAGAAACACAAAATTCATTGCTGAATATCACCGAAATTTCGACCATTAAAATCACAATTTTGATAAAACAAGCTTGAATTGTGCTTAAACAAATGCAAATTCATTTCTTCTTTAATTTAACAATGGATTTTACTTGCTTTTTATCATTGCTCTGAACTCCAGTTCTGGTGTTTTTGGAAAGTTTTATATCTGGCTTTTGCCATGACTAGTTTTTTAAAGGGCGCTGATGACCGCCGTAGTTGAGCGTATATATATATATATATATATATACATACATACATACATATAGTTCAGAGTATGCGTTTCTTCTTCCTTGCTGGGGTCAGTTGCTGCTTTTTAATTGATCGCCTTGCCCTCAGATCAGAATGAAACAGCCGTCAGTGAATTATTCCTCAGCTAACTTTAACTCCATGTTCTTTGGCAAACCACTGAAGCTGTGTTTAAGTTCATCACCTATTTTCGCGTGCTTTTCTTAACGAAAATGGACCAAAAACACCAGCAGTGGCCCATTTTCTGCCACACATTCCATGCCAGAATGAATGTTCAAACAGTTCTTCTACATTGCCCTGTTTTTTGAAGAAACATCACTGGGCTGAACACTTTCTTTGTGATATTGTGAGCTGAATGGACCATCCGTGTATCTGCTAAATCCACGGCCCCCTGTTACTCCTTGAGGGTTCCAGGTACCCAAAAGAAAGGTTACTTGTAAGCTGAGAAGGCAAACAAGGAGGAAAAACACAGGGAGAATTAACCAAACGGAAAGTGTACACAAAATACAATAGACCACATTACTGGATATAGTATCACATTGCCCATATATGTCATTTAAGTGTGACAAGGTATCTGAGAGCAGAGGGAAATGCTGCAGTTGCTAAACACCACATTTAACGCATCTTCTTGAATATAACTAAATATAAAAAGAAAATAGAACGTTTTGCTTGAACAGAAGTTTTGCCAATAATTGGTTCACTAGTGTATGTATGTATGTATATATATGTATATATATATATAAAGTCTCAACAATTAAACCTTCAAGTATGATGGGAATTTAACAAACAAAAACTACAGAAGGTCATTTGGAAAAAGCTATTTGACTAAACAGCTAACAAAGTATTTCTTTGAAAAGTATACAGAAATAAAGTTATATACAGACAAGAAATACTTTCATGTAGACTGGAAGGTAGCACCATGTATATTAGATATTTAGTTGTTAATATTTCGTATTTTACATGTATTAGCTTTAGACGATGTTTCTGGCTTGTAACAAAAGCTATAGAAGCAAACTAACATATCGTTTTACCCTTATAAGTTATATTTTTGCTTTTAAAACTTGACAACCGAGTAAAGCTCTTGTCACAAATTTTAAATTGGAGTACAGCCTTACCCTTAGTAACTAAACTCCTTTTTAAATTTTCACAAATCAGTAGAGCTCTTACCACAAACTTTAGATTGGTGTGGCTTCTTACGGTCATGAATTAAATTGTGTTTTTTGAAATTTGACAACTGTACAAAGCTCTTATTACAAACGGTACATTGGTGTACCTTCTTACCATCATGAATTAAATTATGTGTTTTCAAATTTGACAACTGTGTAAAACTACTATTACAAACCTTACAATGGTGTGGCCTCTTACCATCATGAATTAAATTGTGAGATTTCAAATTTGACAACAAAGTAAACTTCTTATTACAAACTTTACATTGGTGTGCCTTCTTACCATCATGAATTAAATTGTGTGTTTTCAAATTTGACAACTGTGTAAAGCTCGTATTACATACCTTACATTGGTGTGCCTGCTTACCGTCGTGAATTAAATTATGTACTTTCAAATTGGCAACTGTGTAAAGCTCTTATAACAAACCTTACATTGGTGTGACTTCTTACCATCATGAATTAAATTGTGAGTTTTTAAATTTGAGTACAGAGTAAACTTCTTATTACAAACTTTACATTGGTGTGATTTCTTACCATCATGAATTAAATTATGTGTTTTCAAATTTCACAACTGTGTGAAACTCCTATTACAAACCTTACATTGGTGTGCCTTCTTACCATGATGAATTCAATTATGTAATTTCAAATTTGATAACTGTGTAAAGCTCTTATTAAAAACCTTACAATGGTGTGGCTTCTTACCGTCATGAATTAAATTATGTACTTTCAAGTTTGACAACTGTGTAAAGCTCTTATAACAAACCTTACAATGGTGTGGCTTCTTACCGTCATAAATTAAATTATGTACTTTCAAATTTGACAACAGTGTAAAGCTCTTATAACAAACTTTACATTGATATGGCTTCTTAACCTCATGAGCTAAATTATGAGTTGTCAAATTTGACAAATCAGTGAAGCTCTTATCACAAAATTTACTTTGGTGTGGCTTATTATCCTCATGAACAGTGTTAGAGGCCACAACAGCCTTACACTTCGTAGTTAGGACATCACATGTAACATCACTTTTTTGATATACATATTCAAGACTATCGATTCCATTACAGAAGCTTGTATCTCCTGCTGGAGCTTCAGCCCAGAGCAATGGTGATTTGGCATTAGTAGCACCAGCAAAAGCTTCTGGATGTGATCTGAAATGATAGAGGATTGACATCGTTTAGTATAATAACGAGATAGTAAAATCTCAGAACAGTATCTGTCAGTACATGTACAGAAATTGGTAACAGGTATAGTTAAATCAACTCATGCGAAATAACGATAATGCTCAGTATAACCAATCAACTTTGTTAATCTAAAATATCTTTAAATAAATAATAAAGTCGTTCCAATGAAGAACATGGTAATAAACGTCATCTTTCTAGCAGTAAAAGCAATGCTCGTTATATGAAATAAGAATTACATCATCACCGTTGACTAACGAGGCATTATATTTATATTTTGTAAGGAATTCCTGTGTCTATTACCTTTGGCAAGTACATCTGTTCATGAAAAATTGATTACTAACAACCAGAAGAAAAAGTATTTAAATGTTATGGATCATTTACCATAATGGAAATCAATATGCCTTCCATATACGCAAGACAAATGAGAAGCAACAAAATATTACTAAATACGACATGAAAGCCAAATGAATAAAACAATCCTAAGAGAAAACTTGTCAAAATGTATATTGCTAATTGTATGATTAAGATTTACATTTAATATTTGGCACCTTGTCGGCTGCATCTTAAGATTTAATAACAAATGTTGCTCATTCTGAATGAAGATCTTAAAAGCTCCTACATTAAATATCAATTATATTGTTTGCCAGAAAATGTGTTAAAATATAATGTAAAGGATGTATCAGGGGACATTTTTAAGTTAATTAAAACCAGCGTAGTTTTCTCAAACAATACCATTCAATTACTTTGACTGAGGCGACCGCAAAGCGAGATTTGTCATGGACAACTTGGCGCTGGTGCGGGTTTTCTCCGGGATCTCCGGTTTCCCCTGTCATATCATTCCACCGGTGCTCCATTTTCATCTCATGTATCATCCGTGTCATCGCTTGCGGTGCCGTATGTAGTAAAAGCGGGCGTTAAACACTACACATTTCATTTTTACTTTGACTGAATTTACACAAAACATATAGTTATCTTTCCATAGCACTGTTAGGTTAATGTCTGCATTGGAACATCAATTACGGCTGCTCTTAGCTTTTTGGCTTATACAAAATGCAATTAGAGCAAGTTTTACTGTATATACATTTGCATCAGTTTAATAGCTCAATGATGCATGTACTAAAACTTAAATTGACGGTTATGTAAAGATCAAAGTAAATTTATCACAAAAGGCAGAAGGCAGAAGATGTGTAATTGAGAGGAGTTGTCTTACCTTGAGGATTTTACTGGAGAAAGGTCCCCATCCTGTAACAGAATAATTCAAATGTACAGTATCACATAATTATCTAAATAGTGTTAAATGTCCTATCTAACACGATTAAAAGATATGCTGAAAATAATATTCAGGATTTTATCTTGTAATGAGGTGTAAGGAAACCAGGTAGTGGATTAAAACAGTGGAGTAAATGTAAGATTAAAACGGTCAGGATTTTAAGACAAGTCAGTAATGTGTGAGAAAAGAGCACGAGGATAGAAAAGGTCAACATACTAGGTTCATCCATACCAATAACGTACTTGGACATGACGTACATTCTGTAACTGTTAAATTTCTTACAACAAATTGACCAAGATCGACGATTATGATGATAGTCATACCAAATGGCTTTCAGGATAAAGATCTTCTCAAGAACAGAATTAGATCGAACAACGTAAACATGGATACTGTACTGTATTTATAATGCAGGGAATGGCAGAAACCAAGTGTTGAAGTGTCATTATGCATTCTGTTTACATACTTGTACATAACGATATCGAGACATGCTGCCACAACACCTCAGAGGTGGCGTGTTATTCATTGGTATACATCATTCTAGTAGATCTATAACTGAAAGTCTAGTAGGGTAACGGCTCTGAACCTCCACACTTGCCATTTCATGGAAAGATTTCCAAAGATTTGCATATGTAGAGCTGTTACACAAAACACATTGTATAGTGAACTACTAATGACAGTATCTATCTCAAGTACATAACTTCATTTCTCCATTTAGTGGTCGGGTGAGCATTAGGATCTTTCTGCGGCTCAATGGAGAAGAGGTGATACTCCGGAAATCCGAGGAACACCTTGGAATTTGGAGGGTTATCCTGAGGGAAAACGTCGTTGTCCCTGCCTAAATGATAATTATAATTTAAGTGGTGCTTCTTTCTAGTACAGATAATAACTTTATTATATCATAAACATTATAAATTTTGCTATATAATTTGAGATCAGAATATAAAAGTAATTTGTAGTTGGTGACACAGTTTGGTAGATCGTTTATGAAGAGCATGAAAAATAATGGTCCCAAATTTGATCCTTGAGGAACGCCGGAATTAATAGTAAAAGTATAGGATTCTGACTGATGAAATTTAACATTTTATTTTCTGTTTGAGATAGGGGGAAATTAAGTTTAAAATTTGAACAGAGAACCCAAAATTGGAAAGTTCATGTAGGAGGTTGTCATGGTCTACCTTATCAAAGGCTTTAGAGAAATCAGTATATATTGCCAATTTGGCAACCTTGTTCCAGCCCTGTGGAAACATACTGTATAACGTTAATCAAATTTGTGACAGTAGAACCTTTAGTAATGGAACCATGCTCATATTCTGAAATATAAGACTCAACATGCCAAAATATTCTGTTACACAAAATGTGCTCGAAAACTTTCGCAGGAGCTGAGAGCATTGCTATTGGTCTATAATTTTCAGTTTTAGTTACATCCCCTGTCTTAAATACAGGAGTTATGCTTGTGATATTCTAATGGGGGGAAATATTGCTGTTTTAAAATGAGATTATACAGAATTTTAAGAGGAAGCAAGAGCAATTCACTACAACCTTTTAAAATGTAAGGCGTTATCCCATCAGGGCCACCGGTTCTTTTAGGCTTTAACTTACTTATTGCAAGTATAATCTCATTTTCAGAAATGGAGCTTATAAATTAAGAATGTGAGACCCTGAGGTTTTCAAATTTAGGAATCATAGTGTCACCCTGGTGGTAGGCTCGCGAAGCCGATGAAAAATAATGGCCGATCGTTACCGGAAGTGAGACAGTTGAGCGTAGTTTTGAGAGAAAATAAACAGTTTTTGAGGTTCTAGAAATTTTGTAATGTTGAACAGTGTATTTCGAGGACAATAAAGTGTAGTTTTTGTGTTTAGTAACCTCGTTTTATTATTTCACGAACCCACAAAGTCACAACTGGTGTCAGGAAGCGGGATAACTACATCACCGAACATTATGGCCATGGAATCGGCATTGGAAATGCTTTTGCAGAAGATGGACGAATTAACAGCGAAGTCGGAAGCGGCAAATAATAACTTGGCCGCGAAGATGAACGAGTTAACAACAAAAACAGAAGCGGCAAATAACAACCTGGCCGCAGAGTTGAAAGAAATAAAGACCGAATTGACCAAAGAAATGAAGGCAGCGAACGACAGTCTGGCCACGGAAATGAAGGAGGCGAACGAGGTCCTCGCCGCCAAATTTGAGGAACAGTTGGCCGGCGTGAGGGATAACGTGAAGGAACTGGGCAAGCGGATGGGCCAAGTGGACGAGCACGTCGAGGACCTGGCGAACCGCTTCATTGACCTAGAGGAAAAGGCCGACAATAACGCCAAGTCCCTGAACGCCATGGCTGAAGACGTCGAAGACCTCGCGAACCGCGTAAACAACCTGGAGGGAAAGGCCGACAGCAGCGTAAAGTCCCTGAACGCCATGGTGGAGGACGTCGTCGGCAGGAGACTGAAGGATTTGAAGGCTGACGCACCGGGACGCGACACAACATCGGCGCGCGTCAAACCTCCGAAATATGACGGCGCGTCAACATTCGAGGTCTTCCACCGCCAGTTCGACACAGTGGCCAAGTACAACAGATGGTCACCGGAGGAGGCCACAAAGTTAATGGCCAGCCTACAGGGACGGGCCGCGAAAATCCTAAACGCGGTGCAGACGAAGGCGGCGCCCAAGGACATATGGGAGGCCCTGGAGAATCGCTTCGGGAACCACTGCTTAGCCGCAGCATCCCGCAGCCAGCTAAGGGCAAGGTCGCAGCAGCCGGGGGAGACGCTGCAGGAGTTCGCCATAGCGATCGAGCACCTGGCTAGCAAGGCCTTGGTTGACCTGCCACTGGAGTTCGTATCCCGGGAAGCCGCCTACAATTTTGTCGACGGGGTACGGGACACGGAGATTCGTCAGCGCCTAATGCTCGGCGATTATAAGACCATCCACGAGGCCCTGACAGCGGCATTAAGGATGGAGGCGGCCAAGGCAGCATCTATCCCGACGTCGAGAACGAGGAGTGTCCGCTACGCCGGAGACAGAAGACCAGCTGTGGGACGCCGGCGAACACCTAGTGGCCTGTGTTGGGGGTGTGGACAGCCGGGGCACCTGCAGAGAGACTGCCCACATCAGGAAGAGCAGCCGGAAGAACGAGAAAGGCCCGTCGTGGAGAGGGGCCCGTCGGCGCCATCACCACCATCCCCTCGAGTGACACTGCGCGCCGTCAGCCGGCGTATGGATGACAGCCTCATCGCGGACGGTTGGGTAAGAGGAAAGCCGTGCCGCGTGCTGGTGGACACCGGGGCGGCCGTGACCATCATCAGACCTGACGTGGCGAAGGGTTTGCCGACGAGGAAACCAAGCCGACCATACGAGCTTGTGACGGCATCGGATACACCATGCCTGTGGAGAAGGAGGCCCTGCTGGAGCTGAACTTGGGACGGAGTGCCCTGCGTCTGTGGGTGTTCGTCGCGAAGGTGGCTGAGGAGGTGGTCCTGGGACTGGATGCCCTCAGGAGCCACGAGGCGACGGTCGACGTCGGCAAGAAGGTCCTGCGGCTTAACGGAGAAGAGGTTAAACTCCGTCACCCCGAAGAGCGCCTTGGAATTTGCAGGGTCGTCTTGGACGAAGACGTGGTTGTCCCCGCGAGGAGCGAGGTGGTGGTGACGGCGCGACTGGAAGGCCAGAGAACCAGCAACATGATGCTGGGCCAGAAGTCGCCTGTACACGGACTGTGTGTAGCCAGGGCATTGCTGCCGTGCCGAGAGGAGGTGCCGGTGAGACTGATAAATCCAACGGACGCCGATCACGATGTCCAGGCCGTGACAGCGTTGGAAACGTGGGAGCCCGTGGTAAGCGTAACAGCAATCAACAAGACGCAGGAGCCGGTGCCGACGCAACACCTGGTGCCCCGGCCAGAAGGCTTACTGGAGAGGGCGGCCGACCACCTAACCGCAGAGCAGCTGGAGAAAGTTCGACTACTACTGAGGCGATACGAGCGCGTCTTCAGCCAAGGCGATAGTGACTACGGCCGCACGGACAAAGTGCTTCACCGCATCAACACCGGAGACGCCCGGCCTATTCGGAAACCACCTAGACGCGTTCCGCTGGCGAAGCAAGGGGCGGTACGAGACATGCTGGAGGACATGAGATCCAGGGGGGTGACTGAAGAGTCTGACAGCCCTTGGTGTTCCCCTGTAGTCTTGGTGACGAAGAAGAACGGCAAGCTACGCTTCTGCGTGGACTAGAGGAAGCTGAATGCTGTCATCCGGAAGGACTGCTTCCCCTTACCCCGGATTGACGACACCCTGGACACGCTAGCTGGTGCGCAGTGGTTCTCGACCCTGGACCTGAAGTCGGGCTACTGGCAGGTAGCTCTAGATCCGAGAGACAAAGAGAAGACCGCATTCTCGACAGGCCAAGGGCTCTGGCATTTCACAGTGATGCCCTTTGGCCTCTGTAACGCACCAGCTACCTTCCAACGCCTCATGGAGTCAGTGATGAGAGGCCTTACTTACGACGCCTGCCTGCTATACCTGGACGACATCATCATCGTCGGGAAGACTTTTGAAGATCACCTCAAGAATCTGAGTAAGGTGCTACAGAGACTGCAGGCGACCAACTTGAAGCTGAACGCGAAGAAGTGCCAGCTCTTCCGCAAGGAAGTGAACTACTTAGGCCACATAGTCTCAGCAACCGGAGTGGCCACAGACCCAGAGAAGACACAGGCTGTAAGAGATTGGCCTCGCCCAAAGGATAAGAAAGAGTTGCGCAGTTACCTGGGGCTGTGCAGTTATTACCGGCGCTTCATAAAGGGGTTCTCCAACATCGCAAAACCCCTCATCCACCTGACAGAGGAACACCGGCCTTATGTGTGCACGGAGGACGCAGAAAACGCTTTCCAGCACCTAAAGGAGACCCTGTGCAGCGCTCCAATTTTGGGATTTCCACAACCGGGTGGCGCCTTCATTGTGGACACCGACGCCAGCGACCATTGCATTGGAGGTGTCCTATCGCAGATCCAGGACGACCATGAGCGGGTGATAGCCTATTACAGCAAGACGCTATCCAAGGCAGAGAAGAACTACTGCGTCACCCGACGAGAATTATTGGCGGTAGTAAAGACCTCGGAGCACTTCCACAAGTACCTGTACGATCAGCCATTCCACCTGAGGACTGACCACTCCGCCCTAACCTGGCTATTGAACTTTAAGAACCTGGAAGGCCAGACAGCACGTTGGGTCCAGAGGCTGCAGGAGTACCACTTCACCTCGGAACATCGTAGAGGGAAGAGCCACGGTAACGCTGACGCCATGTCCCGAAGACCCTGTCCAGAAGAGTGCGGCCAGTGCACAAGAGTGGAGGAGAAGGAGCGTGCCGCAGCAGTCCGAGTAGTCACGGCAGTGCCTGCGGATGGCTGGGATAGCGCAGGCCTGAGGAGGGAGCAGCTGGCGGACGCAGACTTGGGGCCACATTTGAGGGAAGTGGAGGCAGGGACGAGACCAACCTGGGAGGACATCGCACCGAGGAGCGCCGCCTACAAGTCCTACTGGGCCCAATGGGACTCGTGAAGACCAGAGAGGGCGTGCTGTTCTGGGTATGGGAGTCACCCGATGGGAAGACGCAGAGAGAACAGTTGGTACTTCCCCGGAGTAAGGTCCCGGAAGTCTTGGAGGAAGTGCACGCCGGTACTTCGGGAGGACACCTGGGAGCGAACCGAACGATCGACAAACTTCGGCAGCGCTACTACTGGCTGAGGCTCCGAGGAGATGCTGAGAGATGGTGCCGTCAGTGTCACGTGTGCGCGGCGAGTCGTGGCCCCCAGAAAAGGAGCCAGGGTCGCATGCAGCAGTACAACGTCGGAGCGCCATTCGAACGGATCGCCGTTGACATTGCTGGACCGTTTCCGACCGAGGCAACAAGTACCTAATGGTGGTCGTGGACTACTTCACCAAGTGGCCGGAAGTGTATGCCATCCCAAACCAAGAGGCAAAGACAATCACAGACTGCCTCGTGGAGCAAGTGTTCTGTCGATTTGGGGTGGCGTTGGAGCTACACAGTGACCAGGGTACCAACCTTGAGTCCAACCTAATGAAGGAGGCATTACAAAGGCTTGGGGTGAACAAGACCCGCACGACGCCTCTACATCCCCAGTCGGATGGCATGGTCGAAAGATACATCAAGACCTTAGAGGAACAGCTGAGGAAGGTCGTGGCCAGCCATCAGCGAGACTGGGACGTCAAGGTGCCACTGTTCTTGCCGGCCTACCGCTCGTCTACATACCACACAGCTGGGATGACGCCAGCCAGCTTAATGTTCGGTCGAGAGTTACGCCTCCCTTGTGACCTGGCTTTTGGAAGCCCTCCGGAGGCGAAGCAGCCGGTGACCGAGTATGTGGAGAACCTGGTGGACCACCTCCACGACATGCACGAGATCGCTCGCCAGAACATCCAGAAGGCGAGCGACCGCATGAAAACCCGATATGACAGGCAAGCCAACAGCCAAGGGTTCCAGCAAGGTGACCTGGTCTGATTGTATCGCCCGACCCGGACCAAGGGACGCTGCCCGAAGCTTCAGCAGCCATGGCAAGGACCGTACCGTGTGATGAGGAGGATTAACGACGTGGTCTACCGCATCCAGAAGGTGCCCCGAGGAAAGATGTTGGTGGTACACCTGGATCGCCTGGCCCGCTACGAAGGCGCTGTTCGGGACGACCAGCCTTGAGGAGGGAGCAGTGTCACCCTGGTGGTAGGCTCGCGAAGCCGATGAAATATAATGGCCGATCGTTACCGGAAGTGAGACAGTTGAGCGTAGTTTTGAGAGAAAATAAACAGTTTTTGAGGTTCTAGAAATTTTGTAATGTTGAACAGTATATTTCGAGGACAATAAAATGTAGTTTCTGTGTTTCGTAACCTCGTTTTATTATTTCACGAACCCACAAATTCACAATATGAAGGAGTTATATCAGAATACACAGATTTAAAGTAAGTAGCAAATGTTTCTGCAACCTTTCTGTCATCATCCAATCAAACATATTATTGGACATACTATTATTCTTAGCTTTTTTACTCCTGATATACCTCCAGAAATATTAATGGTTGACTTTTATTTGTTTTTCAGTATTTATAATGAAGGATTTGTATGCTGCATTAATCGTAATTTTAATTTTTTTTCCTCAATTCCACGTAGCTCTCTTTATTCATTGAAGAATATTTAATTCTTTTTCTAAAATATTCCTTGTGTTTAAGTTTAGCAATAATATCTTTATGCCCGATTTCACCAACAGATGTTAAGACTTAGCACGAGTTTAGCAATAGTTAAAACAAAAATTGCATTTCACCAACAAGTGTTAAGGTAACACTTGTGTTAAATCTCTTGTTAAACTAACAAGCCAAATTTCTGATGTTCAGTCCTGGACAACTGTAAATAGGCAAAATGGCGAGCATGAACTCAGCTGCTGATGTCGATTTGCTATATTTGAGGCCGTCTAAATGGCATTCGTAATAGAGTACGGCCTATGAGAAGCAATGATTTGGAGGAGCTATCAGAATAAAAACGTTTACGGAGGTATAGACTGTCGAAACATGTTGCTATGAAGGTTACTGCGCAAGTACAAGAGGGGTTAGAACATGCATCGAAAGGAATATGGCGATCTCGCCTTTGCTTCAAGTATTAATAACCTTGCTTTTATAATAACCTTGATTTTATAATTCATTGAATTATGCGGATAATACACTGTCCACCTCCCGTCTTGAAACGTTCAGGTCACGTGTCCTTCGCACCTCGTTTTAAATTTACGTAATACTGACAGTAGTGACACATGCATTTGAATTAAATTCGTTTCCAATATTTTCCCCGTGACATCTTTCTCTTTTACATTCACCTCATTCATCATCTTATTTTCCACGATATCCTTACACTTCGTCACCAATTCAACTAACAATTCTTTCTCCATCGATGAGAAATTTGTCTCACGGCTTTATTTATGATTTCGTTCATCCGCCATTTTTCAGCTTATGCAGACGAAAATGAAAACAAAAGCGCATCGCAGTACGTTCAGAAAAATAATACGACTCATCCATATAGCCTTCTATAGCTGTAATATTTACAAGTTTCTTGGCGTTAACACAATTTTGTTAACATTTTCAGAAAACAGGTTGGTGAAATGCAAGAAATTTAACATTGTTAGCGCTGTGACAATTGTTACATTACATTGGTTAACGTCGATTTTAACATCTGTTGGTGAAATATGGCATTAGAAAACCAGTGAGTATATGACTTGTTTTTGTACACGCTTTTAAGTGGTACAGTGTTGTCAAATACCGATTTCATATGTTCATGAAAACAAGTTAGAGCATTGTCATCTTGATGGGAGAAATTTTCCCAATTTACGTGTTTTAATTTGATATAAATATCTCTATAATCAGCTTTCTTGAAATTATAAACTAAAGATGGCATGTGATAATAAAAGCTTATATTTACTTTCAGGGTCACGCTTAGCTTAAGAGATGGGTGATGTTTGTCCGGAAATGAGGGGTATACGTTCTTTACATGCAGTAACTTGGTTATGTACTGTCGCGAACGCATTGTTGATTCGAGGCGGCGCGGGCGACGAGTTCAAAGAGACGGGCAGTGCAGTGCGGAGATAAAATCTCACCGAAACGTGGGGGAAAGAGACGGATTTCTAGAGAGTTCGTCTTCTAGCGCCGTCTTGATTATTTGAGAACATTCCGGATAGTGAGTAATCTATAAAAAGGGAGCCGCCGCCTGCCACGGTCAGTCAGTATGTAATTGGACGCGTGCGCGTGAACAGCTGTGTGAGCTGTTTGTGGTCGATGACCTTGCAAGTTGTATTGTGTATGTGACGTAATTCTGGACGGAAACGTTCATAAAAGTGTCTCTACGGAAATAAAGAGCAATTTTTAGTGTTTGTAACCTGGAGTTTTAATATCACAAACCCACAAAGTCACAGCATATTTGTTAAAAATAGATCAAGAGTTCTATTATTACTATTTTGTACATTATTAACTGAACATATTGAGAAAACAGAAAGTGTTAGCCAGTGCCCTTTCATGAGGACCACCGTTCAAGAAATTATGGTTTGAATTAGTCACCATGGGTAAGTTAAAATCACCAGTTGTCAGAACTTTACAGGAAGACCCTAGCTATAGATTTAAAAAACGACAAGTAGCTATCCAACTGTGCGCTAGGTGGGAAGTACACATTTAGTGGATAATATGATTTTCCTCGTAATACAACTTTTAAGATAACTGCTTCATTATTATCTTGTACAATATCAAATTTTCTAGCGTGTGAATCACTCCTCACAGCAGCTAAAACTCCACCTCCTCTCTTAATTTTCCTATCCTGTCAATATGCATTATAATTACTACAAAATAGTTGAGAATTATTAACTTTTTGTGACAACCATCTTTCAGTAAGCAATATTACGTCATAACAACCCAGAAGAGCACTTTTGTAAAAATCAGTCATCTTAGTATTCAGACCTCTAACACTTTGATGATAAACATTAAGCTCATTGCACTCATTCATTTAAGTCAGCTCACTAAGATTTGCCAGAGATTTTAACACACAAACAAACCTGTCACCTTCATTTTTCCTTAACTTTATTTCACCCGAATTATCGACCCAAAGATAAGCATAATGTCATGAACCCGTTATCTACGATAGCGCGGCTTGTGTACACAAAGAGCCGGCAGATAAAGATAGCACGCACATAAAGTTCTGCCGAAACAGAGATAAATGGAAATTTCTGGTGACATATTGAACGATAGACATTATTAGGTTTCTTTATTGTTCCGGAAATATCTAAAATTTATCAATGAGGTATTTAAGAAGGCAACGACTCGCCAAGAATCAGTCGCGGGAGTCGTAAGCAGTAAACAACTGAGCTGATGTTGTAAACAGATGTAATCAGAACGCTGTTTGTTATTGTCATCGACCTTGATAGATTCTGTTGTGTATGTGACGTAATGTTGTTAATAAGAGAATTGAACAGTGTATTTCTACGGATATAAAAAACATCTGAAATATCTGCAACTGGGACTTTTTATTCTACGAACCCATAAAGTCAAAATAGGTGTCAGGAGTGAGACATTACCACCATGGAGGCTGCATTGGAAAAGATTCTACAGAAAATGGAAGAAATGAAGACGGCTAACGACATCACCGAAAAGGTGGAAGAAATGAAGGCCGAATTGACAACGAAGAAGGAAACGGCAAATAACAACATGGCTGTAAAGATGGAAACGGCTAATAGCAACTTGGCCACGACAATGACCGCGAAGATGGCCGAATTGACCAAGGAAATGAAAGCGGCGAACGATAGCTTGGCAACCGAAATGAAGGCTGCAAACGAAGCCCTCGCCGCCAAACTTGATGAACAGTTGGCCGAGTAATGGAGGACGTCACGGAGCTGGGCGAGCGGATGAGTCAAGTAGACGAGCGCGTCGAAAACCTGTCAAACCGCGTTAACGACCTGGAGGGGAAGGCCGACAGCAACACAAAGTCCCTGAACGCCTTGGTATAGGATATCTCGGCAGGAGGTTGAAGGACTTGAAGGCCGACAGGCCTGGACGCGACACAACATCTGCGCGCGTCAAACTTCCTAAATATTACGGCACGAACAACTTTCGAAGTCTTCCGCCGGCAATTCGACGCAGTGGCCAAGCGCAACAAATGGTCACCATACGAAGAGGCCACATAGTTAATAGCCAGCCTCCAGGGACGGGCTGCGGAAGTCCTGAACGCGATCCAGACAGCAGCGGCGCCCGAGGACATCAGGGAGGCCCTGGAGAACCACTTTGGAAACCACCGCTTAGCACCAGCGTACCCCAGCCAGCTAAAGTCAAGGTCAAGGCAGTCAGGGGAGACGCCGTAGGAGTTCGCCCTGGCAATCGAGCAGCTGCCCAGTAAAGCCTTAGTTGACCTCCAACCAGAGTTCGTATCCCGAGAAGCTGCCTACACCTTTGGCGACGGGGTACGAGACACGGAGATTCGTCAGCGCCTAATGCTCGGCGATTACAAAACCATCCATGAGGCGCTAACGGCAGCATTGAGGATGGAGGCGGCCAAGGTGACGGCTACACCAACGTCGAGAACAAGGAGTACCCGCTACACTAGAGACAGAAGGCCAGCTGAGGGACGCCGACGAAGACCTAGTGGCCTGAGCCGGGACGCCTGAAGAGGGCACGCCGGCGAGGGGCACGTCGGCGTCGACATCACCATCTCCTCGAGTAAAACTGCGCGCCGTCAGACGGCGTATGAATGACAGCCTCATCGCGGACGGTTGGGTGAAAGGAAAGCCCTGCCGCGTGCTGGTGGACACCGGGGCAGCCATGACCATCATTAGATCTGACGTGGCGAAGGGTTTGCCGACGAGGAAGCCAAGCCGAACATACCAGCTTGTGACGGCATCGGATGACACCTTGCCTGTGGAGGAGGCCCTACTGAAGTTGACCTTGGGACAGAGTGCCGTGCGTCTGTGGGTGTTCATCGCGAGGGTGGCTGAGGAGCTGATCCTGGGATTGGATGTCCTCAGGAGCCACGAAGCGACGGTCGACGTCGGCAGGAAGGTCCTGCGCCTCAATGGAGAAGAGGTGATACTCCGGCAATCCGAAGAGCACATAGGAATCTGCAAGGTCGTCTTGAAGGAAGACGTGTTTGTCGCCGCGAGAAGCGAGATGGTGGTGACGGCGCGACTGGAAAGTCAGCGTACGAAGAACTTGATGCTGGACCAGAAGACGCCCATAAATGGACTATGTGTAGCCAGAGCATTGCTGCCGTGCAGAGAGGAGGTACCAGTGAGGCTGCTCAAACTGACAGACGCCGATAACGACATCAGGGACGTGAGAGCCCGTGGTCAGCGTGACAGCAGTCGACAAGACAGAAGCCGGTGCCGACGCAACACCTGGGGCCCCGGCTGGAAGGCTTATTGGAGAGGGCGGCCGACCACCTGACCGCAGAACAGCTGGATAGTTTGACAACCGCTGAGGCGATACCAGCGCGTCTTCAGCCAAGGATACGGTGAATACGGCCGCACAGATAAAGTGCTTAACCGCATCGACGCCGGAGACGCCCGGCCTATTCGGCAACCACCTAGGCGCGTTCCGCTGGCAAAACAAGCGGCGGTACGGGATATGCTAGATGACATGAAATCCAGGGGAGTGATTGAAGAGTCTGATAGCCCTTGGTGTTCCCCTGTAGTTCTGGTGACAAAGAAGAACGTCGAGCTACGCTTCTGCGGGACTACACCAAGCTCAACGCTCTCACCCAGAGGGACTGTTTCCCTTTACCGCGGATTGACGACACCTTGGACACGCTAGCTGGTGCACAGTGGTTCTTGACCCTGGACCTGAAGTAGGGCTACTGGCAGGTGGCTCTAGACCAGAGAGACAAGACTGCACTCTCCACAGGCCATGGGCTTTGGCAGTTCACAGTTATGCCCTTTGGCCTCTGCAACGCACCAGCCACATTTCAAGGCCTCATGGAATCACTATTGAGAGGATTGACATGACGCATGCCTGCTATACTTGGACGACATCATCGTCGGCAAGACGTTCGAAGACCATCTCGACAATCTGAGCAGAGTGTTACAGAGACTGCAGGCAAGCAACATGAAGCTGAACGCGAGGAAGTGTCAGCTCTTCCGCAAGGAAGTTATCTACTTGGGCCACATAGTCTCACCAACCGGAGTGGCCACAGACCCGGAGAAGACCCCGGCTGTGAGAGATTGGCCTCGCCCAAAGAATAAGCGAGAGGTGCGCAGTTTCCTGGGGCTGTGCAGTTATTACCGCCGCTTCATAAAGGGGTTCTCCAACATCGCCAAACCCCTCGCCCGCCTGACAGGAACACCGACCTTATGTGTGGATGACGCCGAAGGCGCTTTCCAGCTTCTGAAGAAGACCCCGTGCAGTGCTCCAATTTTGGGATTTCCACAACCGGGCGGCACCTTCATTGTGTACACTGACGCCAGCGACCATTGCAATGGAGGAGCCCTAGCGCAAATCCAGGACGGCGATGAGTGGCTGATAGCCTACTACAGCAAGAAGCTATCCAAGGCAGAAAAGAACTACTGCGTCACCCGGCGAGTTACTGGCGGTAATAAAGGCATTTGAGCACTTCCACAAGTACCTCTATGGTCAGCCATTCCACCTGAGGACTGACCACTCCGCCCTAAGCTGGCTACTGAGCTTGAGAAACCTGGAAGGCCAGACAGAACCCTAGGTACAGAGGTAGCAGGAGTACGACTTCACCTCTGAACATCGTTGAGGGAAGAGCCACGGTAACGCAGACGCCATGTCCCGAAGACCCTGCCCAGTGGAGTGCGGCCAATGCACAAGAGTGGAAGAGAAGGAGCGTGCCACAGCTGTCAGAGTGGTCACGGCAGTGCATGCGGAGAGCTGTGATAGCGCAGGTCTGAGGCGGAAGCAGCTGGCGGACGCAGACTTGGGAGCACTCTTGAGGGAAGTGGAGACAGGGACAAGACCAACCTGGGAGGACATCGCACCAAGGAGCGCCACATACAAATCGTACTGGGCCCAGTGGGACTCACTGAAAATCAGAGAGGGCGTGCTGTTCCGGGTATGCGAATCACCTGATGGGAAGACGCAAAGAGAACAGTTGGTACTTCCGCGTAGTAATGGAGGAAGTGCACGCCGATACTTCAGGACACCTGGGAGCAAACCGGACGACAAACTTCGGCAGCGTTACTACTGGCTGAGGCTCCGAGCAGATGGTTAGAGATGGTGCCGTCAATGTCAAGAATGCGCGGCGAGTCGCGGCCCCAGACTAGGAGCCAGGGTCGCATGCAGCAGTACAACGTCGGAGCGCCATTCGAAAGGATCGCCGTCGCCATAGCTGGACCATTCCCAGTAACCGACCGAGGCAACAAGTACCTGATGGTGGTCGTGGACTACTTCACGAAGTGGCCGGAGGTGTATGCCATCCCGAACCAGGAGGCAAAGACAATCACAGACTGCCTCGTGGAGCAAGTTTTCTGCCGATTTGGGGTGCCGTAAGAGCTCCACAGCGACCGGGGCACCAATTTTGAATCGAAGATAATGAAGGAGGCACTAAAAGGACTTGGGATAACATGAGCCGCACATGTGCACATCCCCAGTCGGAGGCATGGTCGAAAGGTACATCAAGACCTTAGAAGAGCACCTGAGGAAGGTCGTAACCAGCCATCAGCGATACTGGGAAGTCAAGGTGCCACTGTTCTTGCTGGCCTACTGCTCGTAAACACACGACACCACTAGGATGACGCCAGCCAGCTTAATGTTCGGCCGAGAGTTACGCCTCCCCTGTGATCTGGCTTTTGGAAGCCCCCGGACGCAAAGCAGCCAGCAAGTGAATATGTGGAGAACCTGGTGGATCATCTCCACGAAATGCATGAGATGGCTCGTCAGAACATCCAGAAGGCGAGCGACCGCATGAATACCCGATACGACAGGCAAGCCAACAATCAAGGTTTCCAGCAAGTTGACCTGGTATAGTTGTATCGGCCTACTCGGAACAAGGGACGCTGCCCTACACTTCAATAGCCGTGGCAAGGACCGTACCGGGTGGTGAAGAGGATTAACGACGTCGTCTACCGCATCCAGAAGGTGCCCCGAGGAAAGAGTGAGTGAGTGAGTGAGTGAGTGTATAGTGTTTTAGGGTCCGTCGACAACAAGGTCATTTGGGCCCGCCGAGGAAAGATGGTGGTACACCTGGATCGTCTAGCCCGCTACGATGCTGCTGTTCGGGACGACCAGCCTTGAGGAGGGAGCAGTGTCGCGAACCCGTTATCTACGATAGCGCGGCTTGTGTACACAAAGAGCCGGCAGATAAAGATAGCACGCAGATAAAGGTCTGCCGAAACAAACTGAGATAAATGGAAATTTCTGGTGACATCTTGAATGATAGAGATTATTAAGTTTCTTTATTGTTCCGGATATATCTAGAATTTATCAATGAGGTATTTAAGAAGCGCGACGACTCGCCAAGAGTCAGTCATGGGAGTCATAAGCAGTACAGCTTAGCTGATATTGTTAACAGATGTAATCAGAATGCTGTTTGTTATTGTCATCGACCTTGGTAGATTCTGTTGTGTATGTGAGGTAATGTTGTTACGTGAGAACTCAAAGTGTATTTCTACGGAGATATAGAACATCTGGAATACCTGCAACTCGCACTTTTAATTCTACGAACCCACAAATTCACAATAACTACGTTCTCTTTTTAACTTTCTAGCCTGAGAATAGATGTTCCTATGGTAAGGAGTAAGAGATTAATTTATATAAATAGGTTCACTACTACTAAACCCAGAGAAGTATTCAATGTTCTCTTTACTTTCCTTCGCCGCATGAATAACTCACTGTTCGCCGGACGAACTTAACTATGATGCCTGCCTCAGTAGCGTAGATGGTAGCACGTCTGCCTCACGTTCAAGAGGTCCCGAGTTCGAATCTGGGTTAGGGTAAGTTACCTGGATAAGGTTTTTCCGCGGTTTTCCCTTATCCTGAAAGACGAATGTCGGTTAACTCTAAGCTCATTTGAGCATCATTTCACCCGTTCATTCAGCGTCTGATATGACTTAACGTTGGAGGACTAAATTGCAATATATAACTATGATGCCTCGTGATAATTGGTGTGGTGGTCTTCTTAGTCTATGGCATATGTCGATCATATTTGAATTAATATCTATGTCCAATGCACGTCCTACTCCCTTCACTACTTTGTAAACATCTTCATTCGCAGATTCTGGAACTCCATAAATTTGCACAATATTGCATCTTCTATAGTGATGAAGTTCTTCCAGTTCTATTATGTGATTCAAATGGGAAGGTGTTTGTCCTTAAGCGCTACTATGTGAGCAACCAATTGGAGTCCTGCGGCGTTGTATTGCATTCCCGCTAAGTGTGAGGAGTGCCAACCTAATCAATCTGTATGAAATACTATTTGCGCTAAGACAAAAATTTAGATTTTGCCAAAACTGACACATGTGGAACGTAGAGAGTAATGTATCCAACATAATCATGAAAACCCCGTATTTTTAGCTCAAATAGTTTTCCTAATACAAATAAATAAAGTAGATACCATTAAATTATAACAATGCATTGCGATGTAAGCACTGTAATGAATATCATTTTTGGTTGGCATGTATGTCTGAACGTATATTTGAAATTACTCAGAACTGAAACGTAAACATTTGAGATGACATGATAAAAGAATATGCCAAGGTGTTTGTTAAATTCAATGAGAGGAAGCGATACACTTCTTGC
Organism: Mantis religiosa; assembly: GCA_030765055.1. Classification (NCBI taxonomy): domain Eukaryota; kingdom Metazoa; phylum Arthropoda; class Insecta; order Mantodea; family Mantidae; genus Mantis; species Mantis religiosa. The sequence goes on from CM060959.1 coordinate 121,204,385, forward strand.
TAGTCTGGCCGAACGTGTCTGGTCACATTATAACTTTGTTTATGAATGGTTCGTGTTCTCTATTTACTCTAGAGTTCAAAGCAGCATTATTCAGTTACTCTTCCATGAAAAAGTGTATCAGCTGGATCAATGAGACACGATCCAGGTCTCCCTCCCCTTACTCCTACTAGAACAATCCATTAGAGTTAATGTGGGCTCAAATTAAGTTGCAAACACAAATAATATTTTTAAATTGACTCACGTTGAATGATTTATTTACAAACAAATTGACAAGGAACACAACAAGACAGGGAAAACTGCGTGAGACATCAGATAAACCACAAGAACATGACTTTTGGAAGCACATAGCACATAATGAGATTTTGGAACCTATCATGATAAATTTGAACACAATGACAACGACGAATTATCTCTCAATTTAAATAACATTCACAGCTATATGGATGCCTCGCTGGTATTTTCGTGGGATTACAAAAATAAGTAATTCATAAACTATACTTAACTTTAAAGTAAATATTTAAAACATTTGCATAATATACAAATATCCACGTAATTTGAACAAATGCATTACTATAAATCTTTGGAAAATTCAGTTTGCGTTCCCTTACATCTAGCGCCATGAACACACGCAAGTGTGTGGGAGAGATGGAAATATAAAAAGAGTGGTGGTAACGAGGTGGCAACGGTGAAGGCTCTAACACATCTGATTGGCTACAAGCAAGAACTCTTCCCATTTGAAACACATAACTTTGCTTCACTTAACTGCATTCTAAATATGAGATTTTCTTCTTTTACAGCCTCTATTTTAGACAGGCATGCATTTATATTTTCAGATTGATCCGTGATTTCTTTAACATTCTCATCCAGTTTTTCATGAGCGAGATCAAGTGATTTTCCTAGCCCTTTTTCATTATTATCATTTTATTTTTTTAACTGGATCAATTCCTGTTTAATCGATAAGATCAACTGGTACAAGTCATTTAGATGGAGTGGTCGGTTTGGATGCCTGATCATCTTTTTGTAAACGTTCCCTCCGATGCTTAGAACAGTTGTTACAGCACCAAGGCTGGTTTTGTGATTTCATAAATTCAATGTCGGCTTCTTTCATTTAACCACATTTGCTGTGATATCAGGTATTGCAGTGTGCACATTGAATCTTAGCTGTAATGTCTTGCCTTGTTACTGGTCACGTACACTTGTTACACACACTCATGACGACAGAAGATGTGCAGTATACTCTGACAGAACAAAAAGGCTGGCTCCAAGTTAAACTGTCCACCAGAATGTGGGTTTAAAGATTTATAGCCGGGTTACCTCTTGGCTTCAAGTACTTGACTTCAATTGCTATTGATTTTATTCTTTATTTTAAGTGTACCACATTATAATATTGTGCAACAGCTCAGAATGTACTCATATGATTATTAGTAAACATATATCAGTCTAACTACAGTAGGTTTCTACATAACTTACCTTAATATTGTCACAGAATGATGAAGTTTCTCTTTCCAGCCACCAAGGTTCTTCTTTAATTTCTATTTTGTTATTTATTTCTTGATCATTGTTGTATTTCTTATCCATTATTATAGGATCCTCTTGAAACTCTTCCTTATTCTGTGAACCAACATCTGAAAACAGAGTCTTTTGCTCAATTTCTGTTTTCCTCTCTAACTCCCAGTTGTTATTGCTTGTTACAGTTTCGCTCTTAATCTGTTTGATAAAAGGAGTCTCTGATTTAATTTCTGTTTTGACCACCATGCTACAATCAGTGTCAACAAACACAGCGTCAACCTTGTGAAAGAACGTTCTCTCATTTTGTGAGGCTACGTCATCTGTCAGAGGATCCTCTTCTTTGATTTCTATTTTGTTATCCATTTTAAACAGCTGTCCAATCAGATGTAGATCTTATTTTTAGAAACAAATCTGTGAACAAAGAAAGTTATTATATACACCAAAAAAATGAATAAATCTAACAATCAGAGTCTTTGAATACATCAATAACTATTCTAGCCACACTACAGACGACTGTTCTCTTATCATAAAAACAATTTCCTGGAAAGTTGAGCCGGAAACTGAAAGACATATCTAGGACCCACATACAGATACTTGTCAGTTTATGTCAATACTATCATCACTCCAGCTAGCCTACTGAGATACTGCACCAACATTAAACCTCCTAATATGATTAAAATGTAGTAGATAAAGTTCAAAGGAATCTCAGATATTAGCTGTAGTCAAAACAAACTATCTTGTCGACTATGATGGTTTGTTTGTATTTTGTTGACTGTTGTTCCACAATACTTATCTGCAGGTAATAATTTGAAACATTAAATATAACAAAGATTATAAGGTGTACAGTATTAGAAGGCATATGAGCTGGAGCTAGGGACGGCTCGCCTAGAGTGACTGTCCTATCATAGCTGTGCAGTATTACCTAGTTAAGAACGCACAGCACAAGCGTGAGCAACAAGATCCCTCTTTTTCATTTGCCCAAAACTATTGGAAATTCAACACTGTAATATGGCTTGTTATATGGAGCAAGAATTTTTTAGGCAGGCTGTACAAAGGCTGAGTTATCCCTTGGAGAATAAACACCTGACTCCTCTGTTTATGGGTATAATATGCTTCAACTTGCAATTTTGCCCTGTGTTATTCATTTTCATTAAGTGGAAATGAGTACAACATTACCAAGTGCCGTTAGGAACTGCATTTCTTTACTTCATAAATTAACGGACCATGGAGATCTGCTGCAGCGCACTATTTACTTGAAGAGGACACCATAGTTGATTAAAGCTTACTCTCTCCTACTAACTAGAGGTACAAAAACAAACTACCTTTAGAATGGAACTTCAAAGAACTGTCAGGAGAAGGTCACTTTTAGTGGCAGGCATAGGAAAGGAAACTCTGAATGAAGATGTTAAAAAATGAGAGCCCTGATGTATTCTTAAGCTGGGTTAGCAGAAATCATAAAAACAGGATATGATGAAATATCTGGTATTTTAAAAAATTTACTTACCATCCTTGGGTTAATAAACATTTTCAAAATATTTTTAAAAATTTGGTATAATTTTAGTTCCTCAAAATAAATATAGTATTAAAAATGTATTGCATTTCTCTAAAAAGATAAAATTCCTAATAATAAAAAATTTGGCATTTATCAGTTTAATTGTTTTGATTGTGATAAAGTTTATATTAGAAAGACAAAACATAATTTGGAAAACAGAATGAAAAACATTTTCGTAACATTAAGTATAAACAAACTGATAAATTGGCCGTAGCAGATCATTTTTGGTCATTTAACCATGAAATTATCCAGAAGTTAATTAAAACAATGAAATGGCCCGATAGATTTAATGGTTTGGGAAAAAAATATTTATTTTAAAATACAAACATTGTGTAATGAATTTTGAAACACCGGCAGTCGATTCTGTTTTTAAATTTCATTTTCAGATTTTGGTAATACTAACAAGAACGTATTAACAGGTTTAAACTGACTGTAAAAACATTTTTAAGAGAAGGTTGCTATTATTCAGTGGAAGAATACTTAAAACATGATCAACATATCAATGCTTCCTAAAATGATGTTTGTGAATAAATACCTGGGCAACTTCGGAGGTGATACTTGTAATATTCAGAAAAGCTGTAAAAAATCCTACTAAAAGTAATGTCACAGACAACAGATGAGTTTCTAAGAAGTAAAATTAAATAATAAAGTAAATATTGATTTTTTTTTGGTAAAAATTATGTCTCTTACAGCCTAGTTCTTAAAAATGTAATACATTAAACTATTATGTGACCTAAGTTGCATTATTCTTAATTACTATTTGTATTATTATTCTGTTAATTACTACTGCATTACTTTAATCACTATTGTATTATTTAACTACTATTGTATTATTCATAATTGTATTACTCATAAGAAATGTATTATTCTTATGGGTACAAATTTGACTAAGCCACGAATATTGTATATTCCTAAGGTGAATAAAACTATCTATCTATCTAGCATTTGTAACGATGGCAACAGCTTTGTTTCCAGCTGAGGATATGTAAAAGTTTACATGAAATCGCAATTCCGGACAGTTTATGAGAGAATAATCATTTCTGATAAGATAAGTGAAGTTTTAAGTTACAAATTGTTATGTTTTATATATGTAGTAAGGTGCTGTAAGTGTCTGCTATGGTAATAAGTAAAGCACTACGCCACTTGTGTAATCAAACCTTAGTAACTGGAATTTTTTCAGAAAGACTTAAGTATGACAATGTCAGACCTTTGTTTAAAAAAGAGGATAAACTGGATCTGTCCATCTAAAAGCCTATATCATTACTGACAACTTTCTCACACATTTTTGAGAAAGTAATGTTTGACAGGTTGTACAATTTCTTAGAACTTAAAAATATTGTAGTAGAACAGTTTGATTTCAGGAGAAACTAGAAAGTGCAGGTACATGCTTACTAATGAAACCCTCTCAGCACTCAAAAATGCTTATTGGAGGTATATTTTGAGAACTGGCTAAGAGCTTTGACTGTGTTAATCATGAAATTCTGATAGAAAAACTAGTTTAATGGAATTAATATTGTGCATCTTAGTTGGTTTAAGCCGCATTTGGAGAACAGGCGGCAAAGGGTTGAGATAAAGAATTCTCATCAATGGCACAGTTCTGATTGAGAGAGCATGGAGTTCAATTCTTGGCCTGCTACTTTTCTTAATTGATTTTTTATTTATTTATTTGTCAATAGACTGTAAAGCAGTTTCTGACATTGCCAATTACAATCTAAAAGTTTACAATTATAGGATACAGAGCAAAATATAAACAGTATAAAAACATATTTACAGATCATCAACTTTGTACAAACATTTATTCATTAAAAAGTATTTTAATTTGTTTTGAAATTGCTTCGTACCATTTAATGCTTTAATTGATGTTGGCAGTGTATTAAATCAAATCTGTCCCATTATAAAAACATCTCTATCAGTAGATCATTTAGAAGTACAGTCTCTAAAATAGTCATTGTTGCATCTGGTATTATAATTGTGTACATCAGCAGTCTTCAACGATCCCCCCTTAGCAATGAGACGCATTGCAATTACTGTCTTGCTTGTTGATGATATTAGCGTAATAGTGTCAAACAGCACATTACAGGATTTTGCACCAAAATTTAATAATGCATTCAGCACTTTATGCTTCTGGTTTAAGGCAAATAAAGACAAATTAAATATTGGTTAAACCAAAGTTTTGAGATTTGAGGCCAAAGTTCACAAAATCTTCCTCTGTGCATATAACTGATAAGGCTGTTCCTTTCTTGGAAGTGTTGAAAACAGTGTTGTTATGATAAATTAAATTTAAAGGGAGTCAATTAATGACACTAAACAACACTTACTTTTAAATCTTTCCGGAACATGTTTCAGAGGCTTTGCCTCTACCCTCAGCCGGCCGTCGACTGGTTCTCATTGGTGTAGTTGACGATATTTTGTCACAGGTCTCCTCTGGTGGCGATTCCAGGAACTTGCTGAACAAATCTTTCTGGGGGATGTCGAAATTGAATACTTTGTTCCTATTTTTTGAAATGAAGATTTGTTCCCATGTGGATAGTTCTTGTTTTCCTGATGTATGTTTTAGTAGTTTTGGTTCTGGATTTATGTTGTGGTTTTTTCCCCAAAAATGTGTGGCAACTGCTGATTTTTGTAATTGTTTATATTTTATGTTTCTAAAGTGTTCCTTTGCTCTTGTTTCTAAATTTCTTTTGGTTTTTCCAATATAAATTTGACTACAGTCATTGCATTCAATTTGTTATATACCAGATTTTTTATTAGATGGAATGGCATCTTTGATGTTTGAGCAAATTAGGTTTTTTAAGGAGAAATGGTTAACTGGTGCTAGTTGAATGTTTTGTTTTTTGAAGACTTTTTTGAATTTATCATAGGCCCATGGATGTTAAGTGAATCTTTTGAAAATCGTATTAGTTTCTGTAGCTGAGAGGGTTGTGGTTTCCTTTAGTAGCTTCTTGTTTTTTGCTAGGTTCACTTTTTTGTCCACTAATGACTTGGGAAAGTTACTTTTTTGTGCTATTTCAATTATTTTGTTGTATTCTGTTTTGTATTCTTCTGCTGTGAGAGGGATGTTTATCAGTCTGTGTGCTAAACAATTGAAGATTGCCTGTTTGTGGGATCTTGGGTTGTAGCCATTAGCTTTTATGTAGTTGTCTGTCTGTGTTGGTTTTCTGTAAATGCCAAAGTTTAGTCTGTTTTTATTCCTAATTATTTTTAGATCCAAAAATGGTAAATACTCATCTTTTTCAATTTCTACAGTGAACTTGATGCTTTTTTCTTGGATGTTTAAAAGTTTTAGTGCATCACTGATGTGTTTTTTTGGTACTATTGCAAAGATGTCATCTACATATCGTTGCCAGAGTTTGAACATCCAAGGGAAACCTTTGTTGATCCTTATTTCTAACGCAATGTACAGATCAGCCAGGAAGGGTGACAGGGGGTTGCCGATTGCTAACCCTGAAGTTTGGTGGAAATATTTTGTTTGAAACTGGAAGAAATTTTGTTCTATGCATAATTTGGTTAGTTCGATGTAGTCTGAAATTTCAGGTGATGCCTCAAGACTATCAGGTGATAGTCTCAAACGAGACTAGTGTGTCCTCTTCTTTTAGTTCAGTATCCTTAATGTGTTCTATAAGTTCATAGGTGTTTTTGATGCTTAGGCTGTCGAATTATGGAAATGAGTTGAATTTGTTTGTTAGGCACTTTGCAAGTTTGTATGTTGGTGAATTTATACTGCTAACTATAGGTGTCATTGTTATGGATGGTTTGTGTATTTTGGGTAAGCCATAAAATCTAGGTAAGGTTGTGTGTGTGTGTGTAGTGTTTAACGCCCGCTTTTACTACATACGGCACCGCAGGCGGTGACACTGATGATACATGAGATGAAGATGGATCACCAGTGGAATGAGACGGCGGGGGAAACCGGAGGTCCTGGAGAAAACCCGCCCCAACGCCGTGTTGTCCACCACAAATCTCACTTTGCAGTTGCCTGGGATCGAACCCGGGCCGCCTTGCTGAGCGCCAAGCGGTCTAACCACTGAGCCACGGCGTGGCCTCCTAGGTAAGGTTGGGTTATCCGGTTTAACTGTATATTTGTTTGGTATTATGCTTGATTTTGCTATTGTTTTTTCAAATGACTGTATGCAAGATTTTAGAGGATTTTTGTTAATGATTTCATATTCATTGTGAGTTAGCATTTTATCCATTTTTTCAATATAATCTGATTTTTCCATTAAGACTATCTTGTTGCCTTTGTCTGCCTTTGTGTAAATAACGTTTTAAAACTGTGTTTATGAAATAAACTAACACCCCGATTTGTCCGGAAAATAGTAAAACAAGGCAACGGAAATTCACAACAAAGGGTTGCTGAGAGAAAGGTTTTAAAATTCGAAATTAATAAGCAATACAAAAATTTGGATGATATAGAATTAAAACTTTACCAACTTTATTCAGTTTTAACGAAAGCACTGGTAAACGCGATGTGGGAAAACTTTGAACATAATTATTTGGCAGTCCTAAGCAAGAAAATGAGAGAAAAAACCGTACGACTTAAATACAAACTGGCTAATCTGTGCAACATGTCTGCACACCAAAATCATAGGTGGGAAAAGTTTAAAAACATCGGGAATATCAACGTATGTCGATCAGCAATTGTCACACACGCTAAATACAATAGTAAAATATGTTACGTAAATGCAAAATCGAGCACGCAAATCTTTGAAAACGTCGTAAACCTATCCAATCAAAATTTCTCCAAAAAAGAATTGGGCCTTTTAAATAATGGATTAAGAACATGCGTCAGTTTCTCAAACAAAATTGAAGACTACATTGCAGATATCAACATTTCGACACAAGTTCTACCAGTATCCATACAAAATTCAGTAAAAAGTCATTGTGAAAATATTTTGGCGGAAATAAAGAACAGATCCTTTCAGAAGAGAAAACATAACACTATCCATTCTTTGAAACAGAAAAACGTTATTTACACAAAGGCAGACAAAGACAACAAGATTGTCATAATGGAAAAATCAGATTATATTGAAAAAATGGAAAAAATGCTAACTGACAATGAATATGAAATCATTAACAAAAATCCTCTAAAAAGTTGCACAAAGTCATTTAAAAAAACAATAGCAAAATCTAGCATAATACCAAACAAATATACAGTTAGATAACCCAACCTTACCTAGATTTTATGGCTTACCCAAAATACACAAACTATCCATAACAATGAGACCTATAGTTAGCAGTATAAATTCACCCACATACAAACTTCCAAAGTGCCTAACAAACAAATTCAACTCATTTCCAAAATTCGACAGCCTAAGCATCAAAAACACCTATGAACTTATAGAACACATTAAGGATACTGAACTAAAAGAAGAGGACACACTAGTCTCGTTTGATGTTAAATCACTGTTTCCCAGCATACCAGTTAATCAATTCCCATCGTTGATAGAAAAATGGCTCAAATCACTTGGAATGGTATCACCTGAAATTTCAGACTACATCGAACTAACAAAATTATGCATAGAACAAAATTTCTTCCAGTTTCAAACAAAATATTTCCACCAACCTCAGGGTTAGCAATGGGCAACACCCTATCACCCTTCCTGGCTGATCTGTACATGAGTGCATTAGAAATAAGGATCAACAAAGGTTTCTCTTAAAGCATCAAGTTCACTGTAGAAATTAAAAAAGATGAGTATTTAACATTTTTGGATCTAAAAATAATTAGGAATAAAAACAGACTAAACTTTGGCATTTACAGAAAACCAACACAGACAGACAACTACATAAAAGCTAATGGCTACAACCCAAGATCCCACAAACAGGCAATCTTCAATTGTTTAGCACACAGACTGGTAAACATCCCTCTCACAGCAGAAGAATACAAAACAGAATACAACAAAATAATTGAAATAGCACAAAAAAGTAACTTTCCCAAGTCATTAGTGGACAAAAAAGTGAACTTAGCAAAAAAGAAGCTACTAAAGGAAACCACAACCCTCTCAGCTACAGAAACTAATATGATTTTAAAAAAATTCACTTACCATCCATGGGCCTATGACAAATTCAAAAAAGTCTTCAAAAAACAAAACATTCAACTAGCACCAGTCAACATTTCTCCTTAAAAAACCTAATTTGCTCAAACATCAAAGATGCCATTCCATCTAACAAAAAATCTGGTATATAACAAATTGAATGCAATGTCTATAGTCAAATTTATATTGGAAAAACTAAAAGAAATTTAGAAACAAGAGCAAAGGAACACTTTAGAAACATAAAATATAAACAATTACAAAAATCAGCAGTTGCCACACATTTTTGGGGAAAAAACCACAACATAAATCCAGAACTAAAAAACATACATCAGGAAAACAAGAACTATCCACATGGGAACAAATCTTCATTTCAAAAAATAGGAACAAAGTATTCAATTTCGACATCCCCCAGAAAGATTTGTTCAGCAGGTTCCTTGAACCGCCTCCAGAGGAGACCTGTGACAAAATATCGTCAACTACACCAATGAGAACCAGTCGACGGCCGGCTGAGGGTAGAGGCAAAGCCTCTGAAACATGTTCCGGAAAGATTTAAAAGTAAGTGTTGTTTAGTGTCATTAATCGACTCCCTTTAAATTGAATTGATAAGGCTGTGCTTGACCAGACTTCACTCATTAAGTCTGTAACAGTTGTTTTGTTTTATATTTAAAAAGGGTTTGAAAAATTTATAAAGTTATAAAAGAAAACCAAATAAAATTGTCTAAAAATATATGTAATTTTGTGATTGGTCGTAGTAATTGTATTAAATAATGTAGTGACGTAGTAGTAAATCGGCCAATCATATAAAAGTAAAATATGGGTAGCGATAGTAATGAAGGATTAAATAATCTTGGTGAAGAAACTGAAAGAAAATGTCTTTCCTTCTGGAATACTGAAGGCTCGAAAATATTTAAGTGTTAGTTCAATTTGAAGTATTAGATTGATTCTGATCACAGTATAAAGTTTTGTGATAAGAACTGTAATGGATTTGGTGTTAAAAGAAATAAACAAAAGATTGATTTCTTATAGAAATTGAAATTAAAGATCTTAATGATTTCTTCACTCGTTACCATCTTTGTAACTTAGGGTTTTCATTGCTCGTAAGTAAGAATATAACAGAAGAATATTAAAAGCTAGCCGAGGGATAGTTAAAGATTTTCCTGATAACTTTGGGGAACATCTTCATCAAGTCATAATATTTTGGATGAAGGTAAGATCGACGAAGTAAGACTAACGATGGGAAATGAGATACCAACAAAAATCTTGCTATATATGTTGCCGCAACTTTGGGGTATCAAACCCACAACAACGGAGTAATCCTGCTACAAGTTCTTGGGTCTATAGTGTGGCGATATAATTCTCCAGCTTAATCACTGCAGGTTAAATTGTTTCTTGATGATTGAGTTTGATTAAATACATAATTATATTGTATAATCTGGATTACATTTTACTCAAACTTTCTTTCTTAATCAATCACTGTAGGTTACCTCCAACACATCGATAAATCCTTATTTTCAAGTTAATATACATAATTTCAGTTAATTACTTAAAATTCATCACTTTTGAACGTCCACTCATCACTATTACGAATACTGAATAACTCTTTTTGAAGGTTATTAATTTTTCGTTACAAAACTTTTATATTCACCGCAACATTTTTCCATCGTCATAAAACCAGACTAAAGAACATATATCTATCTCAAGATTATGGATTTCTTTCGTAACTATCGTTACTCCTCTATTAATTTTGTGATTGGCCGATTTACTGCTACGTCATCACAATACATAATACAATTATTACTACGGCCAATCACAAAATTACACATATTTTTTTTATACTGTCATTACATGGCCTACTAAGTCATATCAGAAAACAATATTCATATAAAAAGTTCTAACTAAAACATATCATTAGAAATGCCCTCTTCAAAATATATGCAAAATAATTTTAATTTAAATACTTCAACAATGTGATTCCATATATTTTGAAGAATACCCCAAATTCAACAATGTTGTTTACAACAATGAACTATAATATAAATATAACATACATAAAATATAACAAGAGACATACATTGAATGAAATATAATAATAAAAGGAACATATAACAACTTAGCATTACTATGTTTTTTTTAATATATATCTTTGTCTTTATGAGGGGGGATGTGCCCCGCCCCTAATTTACATTAAAGAATTTTTATAATTAACATTTTTAAATTATTGATAGTGAACAAACATGCTATAACAATATAAAGAATATTTGTTTTACTAACATAACAATTGGTAAACGAATATATAATTAAAATGAAATAACTGAAATAAAATAAATCATATACAATTTATATACAAAAGAATTCTCTCTTTAGTTATTCATGTTGGGTGATTTGCCCACATAATTAATTTTCCTAGTTGTTCTGTATCAAAGACAATTTTCATGCTCGTAACTTTTGAACAGTTAATCTGATACATTTTTCTCAGTTGGCTAACCTGATCTTTGCAAGCATCCAGAACTTGGTAAATCCATCTTCTGATTTTATGTATATTATAACACTGTTTGAAGGTTAGGTTAGTTATGTGTTCAAATCTTTTACAAAACTTAAGCAACATTATTTCGTGTGGTGTATATTACATGTGACTACTATGACCTTCATTGTGTATTTGTGTTTGTGGAAAAATTTTGTGTACATATACATTACAGTTCACATCAAAATACTGATTGTTTGAATTTCCAACTTACATATTCTGATAACCACCTGTATTATAACATTCATTGTTTGGTAAGTGAACATTTGTCTGTAAATTTCTTATTTCTTGGCTAACTAGTTCACTTAGTTTATCATATTGGCTATTCTGTAGCCAATATATATATTGGCTACTGAGTTCTTCATTCTGATTTTCTATCTTATCTCCTAACTTGCTACTGAGTTCTGCTATCATCTTCACTATCTGGTCTAAAGTACTTACATCTGGTGATTCACTAACATGTCCCTCACCCTGTGCAAGAGCGTTTGCTTCAAGCACTTGTTCACTGAATTGTTGGCGATGATCCATCCTTTCTGGCAAATAACATCCGCTTCGGAGTCTCATACATTAAAGTATTTTAACTTGCAGCTGGTCGTCTTGATTCTCTACGATGTATAGATAATAGTAGGAAGTTTCTGTTGACTTGTGTAAATAAACTTGCCACCAATTCGAAGCCCTCAAGTTGGGATGCCATATTTGTAGCGATATAATTCTCCAGCTTAATCATTGCAGGTTAAATTGTTTCTTGAGGATTGAGTTTGATTAAATATATCATTTGATTGTATAATCTGGATTACATTTTACTCAAACTTTCTTTCTTAATCAATCACTGTAGGTTACCTCCAACACATCGATAAATCCTTATTTTCAAGTTAATATATATAATTTCAGTTAATTACTTAAAATTCATCACTTTTGAACGTCCACTCATCACTATTACAAATACTGAATAACTCTTTTTGAAGGTTATTAATTTTCTGTTACAAAACTTTTATATTCACATTTTTCCATCGTCATGAATAAAGACAAAAAAAGAACATATCTCTATCTCAAGATTATTGGTTTTTTTTCGTAACTATCGTTACTCCTCTATTAATTTTGTGATTAGCCGATTTACTGCTACGTCATCACAATACATAATACAATTATTACTACGGCCAATCACAAAATTACACATATTTTTTTTTATATTGTCATTACATGGCCTACTAAGCCATATCAGAAAACAATATTCATATAAAAAGTTCTAACTAAAACGTATTGTTACAATAGGTAGATGCAAATCTTAATTGGGAATCTCATATAAAGCGTATCATACCCAAGTTGAGATCAGCTGCTTTTGTGCTTAGGTTGTTGAACTATTTTTGTCTAGTTCCGACATTAAAACAGGTATACTATGTGTACTTTTGCTCTATAATCAAATATGGTTTGATATTCTGGTGTTACTTAGTAAGGAGAGAAAGAAGCATTTATATTACAAAAGAGAGCGATATGTGGCATCAATGTTACAGCTCCATATAAGGGTCTGTTTCAAAGACTAAATATTTTAACACTTCCTTGTGAATATATCTTTATGGTTATGTGTTTGCATATCAAAAATCAACACTACTTCACACAAAATATGAATATACATATCATAAATACTAGAAAAATAATGGACTTACACAAAACCAGTGCTAGACTGACTTGTTTCCAGAATGGAGCATATTCAATGTACTTCCAATATCCTTACAATTACTATCTTTAGGTATGTATAAGTCTGCTCTTAAAAACTATCTATGCTGCAAGGCCTAATACTAGTGGATGATTGTCAGAGTGTCTTGTGCTATAAAGGGAATGTAATGTACTATTATATTTGGTTTAATGTACAGCACGCGCAAGATGAGTTGAGTGCTGGATTTACGGTGTGGTGCAGGCAGAGGGGAAGAAGTGACAGCTGACGCTCTTTTGTTTCTGCAGAGTGATCAACCTTGAAAAACAGTTCAGCAAAATGGCGTGTAAGATAAGCAAAGATATCACAAGTAACGTTGCATCCTCTGAAAATATTCCTTAGTTTTGCCCACGCTAGCTCAATTGCATTCAGATCACAGTTATACAAAGGTTGATGAATAATAATGAGTCCCCTTTCGAGAGTCATAACATCCATAAATGTTTATACAAATATAAATAATTTTCAAGTAAATGCTGATGTACATTACCACCACACTCGTAACAAGGATAAACTGGCAATTCGAGGGCACAAAATGAGTCTTTATGAAGGAAGCTTTAGCTACAAAGGGATAATGCTATATAATAAACTTCCAAATTCATTTAAACAAGCTGCATCATTAAAACACTTTAAGAATAAGGTTAAGAAATTTTTGCATGCACACTGCTTTTATATGGTTAATGAATATTTAGAACTATAACCATGTAAATGAGCACTGGGAGCAAGGTACATTCACAAACCTGTAATATTTATATTATGACATTTCTTGTAGTAAATTAGTCTATGCAAATACCACATGAAACCATTGAAAGGCTGCTTACTGTGTATATTGTATGTAATCAATTTGACTTTATATACTGTATTTATACATTTTGACGTGTCTCATAACATGTATATGTTGCCAAGAATGAACTAAAATTCTAACTCTAACATACGATTGTTGTAAACTGGTTAGCTAATTAACCTCAAAATTGATCAAAATGAAATATGGCAGACATGATAAAGCTTAGTGTGGTAGCCACTAGATGTCAGTGTATAGGCATTTCAAATTTCAAAGTTGTCATCTATGTTCACGGAGTTAAACAAAACTTACCAAATGAGGATTTTGAACCTGGTCGCATTGTAGTCAGTTCTTAAAATGTTAAATATTGTCACCCTGGTGGTAGGCTCACGAAGCCGATGAAAAATAATGGCCGATCGTTACCGGAAGTGAGACAGTTGAGCGTAGTTGTTAGGAAAAATAAACAGTTTTGAGGTTAGCTAGCAAATTGTGATGGACGAATGTATTTGCTAGGAGAATAAAGTGTAGTTTTTGTGTTTTATAACCTCGTTTTATCATTTCACGAATCCACAAAGTCACAACTGGTGTCAGAAGTGGGATAACAACATCACGGAACATTATGGCCATGGAATCGGCATTGGAAATGCTTTTGCAGAAGATGAACGAATTAACAGCGAAGTCGGAAGCGGCAAATAACAACTTGGCCGCAGAGTTGAAAGAAATAAAGACCGAATTGACCACAGAAATGAAGGCAGCGAACGACAGTCTGGCCACGGAAATGAAGGAGGCGAACGGGCTCCTCGCCGCCAAATTTGAGGAACAGTTGGCCGGCGTGAGGGATGACGTGACGGAGCTGGGCAAGCGGATGGGCCAAGTGGACGAGCGCGTCGAGGACCTGGCGAACCGCTTCAATGACCTAGGGGAAAAGGCCGACAATAACGCCAAGTCCCTGAACGCCATGGTTGAAGACGTCGAAGACCTCGCGAACCGCGTAAACAACCTGGATGGAAAGGCCGACAGCAGCGTAAAGTCCCTGAACGCCATGGTGGAGGACGTCGTCGGCCGGAGACTGAAGGATTTGAAGGCTGACGCACCGGGACGCGACACAACATCGGCGCGCGTCAAACCTCCGAAATATGACGGCGCGTCAACATTCGAGGTCTTCCGCCGCCAGTTCGACACAGTGGCCAAGCACAACAGATGGTCACCGGAGGAGGAGGCCACACAGTTAATAGCCAGCCTACAGGGACGGGCCGCGGAAGTCCTAAACGCGGTGCAGACAACGGCGGCGCCCAAGGACATCTGGGAGGCCCTGGAGAATCTTTTCGGGAACCACCGCTTAGCCGCAGCGTACCGCAGCCAACTAAAGGCAAGGTCACAGCAGCCGGGGGAGACGCTGCCGGAGTTAGCCATAGCGATTGAGCAGCTGGCTAGCAAGGCCTTGGTTGACCTGCCACTGGAGTTCGTATCCCGGGAAGCCGCCTACAACTTTGTCGACGGGGTACGGGACACGGAGATTCGTCAGCGCCTAATGCTCGGCGATTATAAAAACATCCACGAGGCGCTGACAGCGGCATTAAGGATGGAGGCGGCCAAGGTAGCATCTATCCCGACGTCGAGAACGAGGGGGGACGCCAGCTGTGGGACGCCGGCGAACACCTAGTGGCCTGTGTTGGGGGTGTGGACAGCCCGGACACCTGCGGAGAGACTGCCCACATCAGGAAGAGCAGCCGGAAAACGAGTAAGGCCCGGCGTGGAGAGGGGTACGTCGGCGCCATTACCACCATCCCCTCGAGTGACAATCCGCGCCGTCAGCCGGCGTATGGATGACAGCCTCATCGCGGACGGTTGGGTAAGAGGAAAGCCGTGCCGCGTGCTGGTGGACACCGGGGCGGCCGTCACCATCATCAGACCTGACGTGGCGAAGGGTTTGCCGACGAGGAAACCGAGCCGACCATACGAGCATGTGACGGCATCGGGCGACACCATGCCTGTGCAGAAGGAGGCCCTGCTGGAGCTGAACTTGGGACGGAGTGCCGTGCGTCTGTGGGTGTTCGTCGCGAAGGTGGCTGAGCAGGTGATTCTAGGACTGGATGCCCTCAGGAGCCACGAGGCGACGGTCGACGTCGACAGGAAGGTCCTGAGACTCAACGGAGAAGAGGTTATACTCCGTCAACCAGAAGGTGCCACGAGGAAAGATGTTGGTGGTACACCTGGATCGTCTGGCCCGCTACGAGGCGCTGTTCGGGACGACCAGCCTTGAGGAGGGAGCAGTGTCGCCCTGGTGGTAGGCTCGCGAAGCCGATGAAAAATAATGGCCGATCGTTACCGGAAGTGAGACAGTTGAGCGTAGTTGTTAGGAAAAATAAACAGTTTTGAGGTTAGCTAGCAAATTGTGATGGACGAATGTATTTGCTAGGAGAATAAAGTGTAGTTTTTGTGTTTTATAACCTCGTTTTATCATTTCACGAACCCACAAAGTCACAATATGTTACATGTTTGACAGTGGTGACAAAATAAAAAATAAAAATAAAAATTACAGGAAAAGGCATGTTTTGATGTATGGTTGTGGTAGTTAAAACATTTTATGTTGCTTTGTGGAGGTTGTTTTCTGTATGAAGTGTTCAACATTCTAGGATCAAACAAACAGCATCTGTGTTTACATATAATCTGGGGGTCTTAAATTAAAATCTTTCGAGATGCTTGGGTATGAACTTTTATAAAGTTCTTTCAATTCCAATTATATTTTGTAGAACTGGCTTCTCTTAGCCTTACTCATCAGTGTATAACTACATCAGGGATAAAAAAATCTCATAGCTTTTAACAGCAATTAAAAATAAGACGTGACATATACACTATCTTGTTTAATGTAGTAATCACTATGTAATATTCTTGACACACTACACGAAATGATGTACCTCAATAACCATGTTAGAGGACATCTGCTGCAATCAGAGTTGGTCCTGAAAAAGCTTTAACAAGTTTTAAGTGTAATTGTGCATTGCAGGAAATTATTTAAATGTCATTCTGTCATCATTATATGCCATTTTTACTTTCATTTCTAGTATTCCTATTATTCTTAAATGATGTACAATGTCAGCTGCAACTAGGACCTAAATATAGAGTGTCGGATGATCTCTAACTAGTAAAGCTTCATAATAAACAATTTATTATTAATCATCTTCCTTGTTAACATATATATATAAGTGTTGAGGTCTAACACTTAGGTCTTCTGCAGTATGGGGTTACCATGTTTAAAGAATTGCTACTGAGATGTATTACTGTTTCAGCAAGCACCATAAGATATGTTTGCAATTACCAAGGATACAATGGCAGGGTACCAAGCAAGAAGTTCTATGTCAGCTCACAAAGAGCTTACAATTTGCTTGAAAGTTTTCCTGTAGACTTCTGGATAAAATGGAGAGCCTGTTTGAAGTGTTTCACTTGAACTGCAGTCGTAAAATGTGGAAGAAACCAAATACAGAACTGGAGCCAAAAGATCTAATTCCTGTAGTGAAACAAGATGGAGGTTCCGACCTTGTCTGAAGTTACATCAGTGTGTCAGGTGTTGATAGTCTCCATATTATCAATGGAATAATGGATCAGAGGAAGTATATGGGCATTCTGCAGCAACAGTTGATTACCAATGTGGAGAAAATTGGCCTTAAAGAAGAGCGAATGTTTAGTCTAAGGCATACTGTACTTAATCCGTGACAACACTTATATAATGTTCCTAAGCAGCTTCATACCCCTCCCTATTCACTTATTGAGCATGTGTGGCACATCCTAGCAAACTTGTAAAGAAGATGATAATATACCTAGACCATTATGTATACCCATTGTATTGTAGAATCTGACAATGTCTGAAAGTTGTATAAAGTCTATAGACAATAAACATTATTATTATTATTATTATTATTATTATTATTATTATTATTATTATTATTATTATTATTATTATTATTATTATTATTATTATTATTATTATTATTATTACTATTACTATTACTATTACTATTACTATTACTATTACTATTACTATTACTATTACTATTACTATTACTATTACTATTACTATTACTATTACTATTACTATTACTATTACTATTACTATTACTATTACTATTACTATTACTATTACTATTATTATTATTATTATTATTATTATTATTATTATTATTATTATTATTATTATTATTATTATTATTATTATTATTATTACTACTATTACTATTACTATTACTATTACTATTATTATTACTATTATTATTATTATTATTATTATTATTATTATTATTATTATTATTATTATTATTATTATTATTATTATTATTATTATTATTATTATTATTATTATTATTATTATTATTATTATTATTATTAGAAGCTATAACCAAAGCTAGAGACTAGCCGACAAAATACTGAATGCCAACATTTTTGTAAAATGTGCACCACTTTCGGAGTGTACGATTACTTTATGTGGCTCAGATATGTGCAATTTGGCTAGTTTATGTTTATGAAAGTGACATTTTGCTTATACATTATTTTTGTTTTTGTACAGAATATAAAATGTTATTGAAGCTGTCATCTTATCGATCCAATAAATGTTGTGACTTTGTGGCTTTGTAAAATTAACAGTCTGTTTGCAGAAATTCAAAATGTTCTTTATTTCCATAAAAAGGCACTTTTTTTACAGCCCTTACAGGTTCTAAAAGTGACGTGTCATACACACAGTATCTCTAGTTGCTTTATCATACATAAACAAACAAAATAACTCGCAGTACACTTCAAAGGTCCTCAGTTCTCCACTTTCAACTCACAACTCCATTAACTGAACAACTGGGTTGACAGCAGGGGCACCTTTATATCTACAGTCATTGTTCTAGAAATTAATGAACGTTTTGTAACAATCAAGACGGCATCAGAAAAAGAGAAATTTTCAGACATTTATCTGTCTCTTTCTTTCTGTTTAAGCAAGCTTTTATCTCCACGCTGTCCTATCTGTCATTTTTGCGCGCCGGCCGTGCCTGTCACAACAATGCCTCGCGACACTGCTTCCTCCTCAAGGCTGGTCGTCCCGAACAGCAACATCGTAGCAGGGCAGACGATCCTGGTGTACCACCAACATCTTTCCTCGGGGCACCTTGTAGATGTAGATCACGTCATTAATCCTCTTTACCACCTGGTATGATTTTCTTTAGAAATTTAATGTGCATGAATACTTTCGGTGCTGACCATATAATATCAATAAGTATTCTAACCTGGGGCAGAACTTCGGAGCCAGTCCATTCAGTTAAAAATATTAAAAATACAAACAGCAGATCTTATTGATCCATATTCCCTCAGTGCTGATATTTTCCACAATCCTATTTTCTTGCTCCTTTCCCAATGTAGCTTACTTTCTCGTCATAAATATTAAAAGCAGAAGCATTATTAACAGTGAAGTATTCTTCATATTTGAGTTTGATTTATGAGTCACTATGTTTACACTCAAACTTCACTTACTTGTATAATTGAAACGTTTTCAAGATCATTCGATCTCATCCTCAGCTGTTTGGTGACTAAATGAACCTTCCTCTTCTTCCACTACTACAGAGCACAGATCACTCTGCCATCTGGTGTTAGGGGCACTAAGTTTTAATACTTCATTTAATGCCGGGATTTCAAAATGTATAACTTTATCACGGTTTTTGTTTATGAATATTTTTTCCCAAATATCCAATTCTATGGGTGTACTAAACTCAAATTACTTTCTCGTGTTAAAATCTGTTTGCAATTTACCAATTTACCATGATGTACACAGACTAAATTAAAATAACTGCGAATTTGATCATTTCACGACTTAAGAGAAATTATACGTAGCAAAAGTATTGTGATTACATAAATTATATTCCAAGATTAAGCATTTACCAAGAATCAAGTTTCCACTTTCAGAGATAGGAGTGTGTGAATTAACAGATAAAGGTTCTTGTATTTTTACAGGTACGATATTCATTTGTTTGACTGTTTGGTGGGTAGCTTAATGGTGTAATAGTACTTTTATCAATTGGAAGCACAGATTAGTACCAGATTGTCAACTCTATGGTGGAGATTCGAGCAACATAGGGCACTCTTCCTGAACCTTTCCCCAGGCACCTACTGGAACTAAGGATTTTGTCGACAATGTAGATAACTTCTATTGTGACCAAGCTATGGTGCATGGGCTTCCCCCCGACGATTGAAGTGCACTGCAGCGATTTCATTCATCTGTTTTTGTGCAGCAAAACTCTGAGTCAGCCTTGAAGACAGCTGACTGTCAATCTTATGCCTTTTTTACTACAGCAAAAGTTGTGTTAGATTTCTGCAAGCCGGATTTACGAGTCTACGTAACCCACACACTCACAACACACTGTGACTGAAATGCACTTTTGTATAAGTTTGTTATATATAAGTTAATACAAAAAGCTTTAGAGTTAAAGATTTGCGACAACATGCAAAGAGATATTACAAGGGCTGTTCAATAAAGAATGATCATAATTCTTTTAGTCATAATTTTTCACACTAAAATTCAACCTATTATATTCTGTTAGCTTAATGTGAAACAAACATGCAGTAGTAGTTTCATTGTTGGTATTCCTGGTTCCCGCCTGTGAGAACCAGCCAAGTTCAGTCATGTTCAGTATCGCTATAATGTAGGTAACACGTGAGGAACAATATGCGGCTTTGAAATTCTGCTTTTGTCTCAACAAATCTTCAGTTGAGGCCTATGCAATGTCACAGGAGGCCTATGGAGAGTCTGTTCTTCCCTACAACACAGTTCAAAGGTGGTTTAAAATGTTTAAAGAGACAATTAATTTCAAAGGAAGGTGGACCCGGTACTCCAGTTACTGCTCTTACGGAAGAAAACATCAACACTGCTGCTGCCATTGTGAGAGAGGATCAACAAATAATCTTAAGATCACTTTCTAAAATACTGAACATTTCACTGGGAGCCACCCACATGTTGGTGACAGAAACATCATACATGAGATGTGTTTGTGCACAATGGTTTCCAAGACTGTTGATTCCCAAACAAAAGGACATTCGCATGCAGTTAAAGTTGATGTTAGAGGAAGATCCAGAGTTTCTTTCAAACATAATCACTGCTGATGAAACTTGGCTACATCATTTTGATCCTGAGAGCAAATAGCAAAGCTCAGTGTGGAAATCTCCTTCATCACCAACCCACCAAAAAGCAAAAGTGGTTGCTTCTGCTGGGAAAGTTATGGTCATCTCATTCTTTGATATTCATGGAATGGTTTATCAGCATGTTGTACCTGCACACACATCAGTAACTGGACAATACTATAGGGTAGTCCTGAAAACATTACAAGTCCATATCATGCACAAAAGACCACATTTCTGTGAAGCAGCCTGGATGCTGCACCACAATAATGCGTGGCTGCATATTGCCAATGCTGTTGCTGAATACCTTGCAAAAATCAAGGCGAAGTGCATCCCTCACCCTCCCTGCCATTTTTTTATTCCCTAACTTGAAGAAACACCTTCATGGGAGGCATTATCCATCATCAGAAGCAGTGGCGAAAGATGCAGAGGCGATTTTGAAGGATCTCTCAAAAATTGGTTTCCAGCATGTCTTTGAAGACTGGCAGAAACGCTGGGACAAGTGCATCGAATTCAGGGGAGACTATTTTGAGAAGGACCATCAAAATTGTGAGAATGAGTAAAGGTAGGTTGTCAAAAAAAATTTGTGATCATTCTTTATTGAACAGACCTCATACTATGAAGCTAATAAGCAATTTAAGTTAATTGATGGAAATTATTCTTTTCTTCACACTAGCCGTATATAGGCTAAGATTTGAAATAGAGTGAACCTGAAAAAGTCAATGCCATGGCTGGGATTTAAACCACAGATCTCCTGGTTTCCGTCCAGATGCTCTTACTCATTGAGCTACCATGGCCAACATACTTTCCTGACAATAAATTCTCCAGTTGACTCATATATTTTCCCAGTAGACCATTAGGGGCTCTCACATTCAAGATACACCGTTTATGGCGACTTACTATTGTAAGAACTTGAATCCAAGACTTCATCATTTAACTCTTATTATGTTAATGTAATTTTGAGTCAAACTAATACTCAGTGCTCCACTTATTGCTAGTATTTACCTAGAATGCATTTCGTTAGGATCTTCCTAACATCACAGCTGTTGTCAACTAATGGACGTTGTTTTGGTGAACTCACTGGAGGCAATAGGTGCATCTCTGTTGGTATCTTAATGAACTTGAAGTTTGGATTTTCTTCAAAGGTAGTGTCAAATTTATACAATTTTCTTTCATATTTCTTTATGAAGTTTTTTCCCACGTGGTTAATACAGCTGGACCTTGGACATTTTTTAACAAGTGGCTTTCTTGTTCTATATCATGATTCTCATTCAAAAATGGTACGCTACTGCCAATTTATCTATTTCTTTGTTCCCGATGTTCCTAAAATGCTCTTTAAGCCTAATGTTCAAGTTCCTTATTGTTTTTCCAATGTAAAAGTTGTCACAGCCTTTGCAGTTTATCTGGTACACACCTGATTGTTTGTCTGTGGGTCTCTCCTTTGTATTATGTGATTTCAAAAGGTGTTCACTAAATTTGTTCTGTGGGGCCAAAGTAATATTGTGTTCTTTGAAGACTTTTTGGAAAAGTAGCTCTGGGATGATGTGTAAATATTTTGTATGACGTTTCATTGCTGATTGGGAAGAGAGCAGTTACTTGTTTGCATCTTTGTTGTCTTTTGAATTTATCAATTTTCTTTTTGACCAATTCAGCACTGAATCCATTGTATTCTTCAATGTGAACGATATTATTGTACTCTTTGATATATTCTCTAAAATTACTAAACCTGCAAGATAATCATATCCAGTTTATAATGGAAGTAGAAAGTGACAACACCCTACCCTTTTTGGACGTCAAGATAACTAGAAATCGTCATGGTGTAGGTTTTGGATTATACAGGAAGCTCACACACATAATTACATAAAGAAAAATGAATACAACCCAGTTTCACATCAACTAGCTGCCTTTAGAAGTCTTATTCACTGGCTATGCAACATCCCACTTAGTAAGGAGTTTTTGAAAGAACAACACATAAAAGAGATAGCAGTATTAAATGGATTCAACCAAGCCATCATAAGGAACATGATGAAAAGAAAGGAAAAACTCAGGATAATATTGTCACCCAATTAGCGGAAGGCACGACCGGCGACAGCTGCAAGAGACCACAGGCAGCCGAGCCACGCCCCCCATTAATCTCAGTCACTGAGGGGTGATTAGGTAAATGTACCTTGTCGCTGGCCGCCTCTTTCCCCCCTCCCACTGCTATCGGGAACTTTCGTGGTAATTCACTGAAACCAGAGACTTCTAGAAGACGGTGATATTCCTATAAAAAGGGCTGCAATGAGTGAATTGAGTCAGTCAGTGCTTGACGAGCTAGCGAACGAACGAGAAGACTGTGTACGTGCATCGGAACGGTAACGGACGAACTGGTGAATTGTAATTGTGTGCATTACGTAATTCTGTGTAATTGGCAAGTGTTTAACTGTAAGTCGGTGGAAATAAAGAACATCTTTGAGTGGTGCAATTGGACTTTTCATTTCACGAACCCACAAAGTCACACTGGTGTCAGGAAGCGGGACAACATCACCGAACATTACAACCATGGACGCGGCATTGGAAAAGATTTTGGAAAAGATAATGGAAATGAAGGCCGAACTGACCTCGGAAATGAAAGCAGCAAATGACAACCTCGCTGCGAAAACAGAAGCGGCAAATAACAACCTGGCCGCAAAGCTGGAAGAAATGATGACGGCTAACGATAACCTCACGGAGAAGATGGAAGAAATGAAGGTTGCGAACGAGGCCCTCGCCGCCAAATTTGAAGAACAGTTGGCCGGCGTGAGGGAGGACGTCACGGGGCTCGGCAAGCGGATCGGCCAAGTGGACGAACGCGTCGGAGACCTGGCAAACCGCGTTAATGACCTGGAAGGGAAGGCCGACAGCAGCGTCAAGTCCCTGAACGCCATGGTGGAGGACGTCGTCGGCAGAAGGTTGAAGGATTTAAAGGCCGACGCACCGGGACGCGACACAACATCGGCGCGCGTCAAACTTCCGAAATACGACGGCGCGTCAACATTTGAGGTCTTCCGCCGCCAGTTCGACACAGTGGCCAAGCACAACAGATGGTGACCGGAGGAGGAGGAGGAGGCCACACAGTTAATAGCCAGCCTCCAGGGACGGGCCGCGGAAGTCCTAAACGCGGTGCAGACAACGGCGGCGCCCAAGGACATCTGGGAGGCCCTGGAGAATCGTTTCGGGAACCACCGCTTAGCCGCAGCGTACCGCAGCCAGCTAAAAGCAAGGTCACAGCAGCCGGGGGAGACGCTGCAGGAGTTCGCCCTGGCAGTTGAACAACTAGCAAGCAAGGCCCTAGTCAACCTCGCACCAGAGTTCGTGTCCCGGGAAGCTGCCTACACCTTTGTTGACGGGGTACGGGACACGGAGATTCGTCAGCGCCTAATGCTCGGCGATTATAAAACCATCCACGAGGCGCTGACAGCAGCATTAAGGATGGAGGCGGCTAGGGTAACAGCCATCCCGACGTCGAGAACGAGGAGTGTCCGCTATACCGGAGACAGAAGACCAGCCGAGGGACGCCGGCGAACACCTAATGGTCTGTGTTGGGGGTGTGGACAGTTGAGTCCAGAGGTTCTACTCCCATTAGCCTTGAACCCGTAGGAACAAGACCCGGGCCTCTTTCAACCAGGGAGTATCCGAGCTGTCCTAAAGGGCGCTCGGCATCCTCCGTGGGGCTTTCCGTAGGGCAAAACCTAGTTACCTAACAAGCCCCCCCATCTGGGCCTAGGGACACAAGACGGGATGGAAGTGGATACGCCACTTACGCGCGTCAACACTCAAGGTGAAGACTACCGATGTGACCTCGGTGGGGCCGCCTGGTGATCTAGCACACCTTCTACTAGCTTAGCAGGCTAGTACGTTGGGGGTGTGGACAGCCCGGACACCCGCAGAGAGACTGCCCTCACCAGGAAGAGCAGCCGGAAAACGAGTAAGGCCCGGCGTGGAGAGGGGCACGTCGGCGCCATCACCACCATACCCTCGAGTGACACTGCGCGCCGTCAGCCGGCGTATGGATGACAGCCTCATCGCGGACGGTTGGGTAAGAGGAAAGCCGTGCCGCGTGCTGGTGGACACCGGGGCGGCCGTGACCATCATCAGACCTGACGTGGCGAAGGGTTTGCCGACGAGGAAGCCGAGCCGACCATACCAGCTTGTGTTGGCATCGGGCGACACCTTGCCTGTGGAGGAGGCCCTGCTGGAGCTGACCTTGGGACGGAGTGCCGTGCGTCTGTGGGTGTTCGTCGCGAAGGTGGCTGAGGAGGTCATCCTGGGAATGGATGCCCTCAGGAGCCATGAGCCGACGGTCGACGTCAGCAAGAAGGTCCTGCGGCTCAACGGAGAAGAGGTTATACTCCGCCAACCAGAAGAGCGCCTTGGAATTTGCAGGGTCGTCTTGGACGAAGACGTCGTTGTCCCCGCGAGGAGCGAGGTGGTGGTCACGGCGCGACTGGAAGGCCAGAGAACAAGGAACATGATGCTGGACCAGAGGACGCCTGTGCACGGACTATGTGTAGCCAGGGCACTGCTGCCGTACCGAGAGGAGGTGCCAGTGAGACTGCTAAATCCAGCGGACACCGATCACGACGTCCAGGCCGGGACGGAGTTGGGAACGTGCGAGCCCGTGGTAAGCGTAACAGCAATCGACAAGATGCAGGAGCCGGTGCCGACGCAAAACCTGGGGCCATGGCTAGAAGGCTTACTGGAGAAGGTTCACAACTGCTAAGACGATACCAGCGCGTCTTCAGCCAAGGTGATAGTGACTACGGCCGCACGGACAGTGATTCACCGCATCAACACCGGGGACGACCGGCCTATTCGGCAACCACCTAGACGCGTTCCACTGGCAAAGCAAGGGGCGGTACGAGACATGCTGTAGGACATGAGATCCAGGGGAGTGACTGAAGAGTTTGACAGCCCTTGGTGTTCCCCTGTAGCCTTGGTGAAAAAGAAGAATGGCGAGCTGCGCTTCTGCGTAGACTACAGAAAGTTGAACGCTGTTACCCGGAAGGACTGTTTCTCCTTACCCCGGATTGACGACACCCTGGACACGCTAACTGGTGCACAGTGGTTCTCGACCCTGGACCTGAAGTCGGGCTACTGGCAGGTAGCTCTAGACCCAAGAGACAAGGAGAAGACCGCATTCTCGACGGGCCAAGGGCTCTGGCAGTTCACGGTTATGCCCTTTGGCCTCTGCAACGCACCAGCTACCTTCCAACGCCTCATAGAGTCAGTGATGAGAGGGCTGACTACGATGCCTGCCTGCTATACCTGGACGACATCATCATCGTCGGGAAGACTTTTGAAGATCACCTCGAGAATCAGAGTAAGGTTCTACAGAGACTGCAGGCGACCAACTTGAAGCTGAACGCGAAGAAGTGCCAGCTATTCCGCAAGGAAGTGAACTACTTAGGCGACATAGTCTCAGCAACCGGAGTGGCCACAGACCCGGAGAAGACACAGGCTGTGAGAGATTGGCCTGGCCCAAAGGATAAGAAAGAGTTGCGCAGTTTTCTGGGGCTGTGCAGTTATTACCGCCGCTTCATAAAGGGGGTCTCCAACATCGCAAAACCCCTCACCCGCCTGACAGAGGAACACCGGCCTTATGTGTGGACGGCGGACGCCGAAAACGCTTTCCAGCACCTAAAGGAGACCCTGTGCAGTGCTCCAATTTTGGGTTTTCCACAACCGGGCGGCGCCTTCATTGTGGACACCGACACTAGTGACCATTGCATTGGAGGTGTCCTATCGCAGATCCAGGACGGCCATGAGCGGGTGATAGCCTACTACAGCAAGACGCTATCCAAGGCAGAGAAGAACTACTGCGTCACCCGACGAGAATTATTGGCGGTAGTAAAGACCTTGGAGCACTTCCACAAGTACCTGTACGGTCAGCCATTCCACCTGAGGACGGACCATTCCGCCCTAACCGGGCTATTGAGCTTTAAGAACCTGGAAGGCCAGACAGTACGTTGGGTCCAGAAGCTGCAGGAATACGACTTCACCTCGGAACATCGTAGAGGGAAGAGCCACGGTAAGGCTGACGCCATGTCCCGAAGACCCTGTCCGGAAGAGTGCGCCCAGTGCACAAGAGTGGAGGAGGAGCGTGCCGCAGCAGTCCGAGTAGTCACGGCAGTGCCTGCGGATGGCTGGGATAGCGCAGGCCTGAGGAGGGAGCAGCTGGCGGACGCAGACTTGGGGCCACTCTTGAGGGAAGTGGAGGCAGGGACGAGACCAACCTGGAAGGACATCGCACCGAGGCGTGCTGTTCCGGGTATGGGAGTCATCCGATGGGAAGACGCAGAGAGAACAGTTGGTACTTCCCCGGAGTAAGGTCCCGGAAGTCTTGTAGGAAGTGCACGCCGGTACTTCGGGAGGACACCTGGGAGCGAACCGAAGGATTGACCAACTACGGCAGCGCTACTACTGGCTGAGACTCCGAGCAGATGCTGAGAGATGGTGCCGTCAGTGTCACGTGTGCGCGGCGAGTCGTGGCCCCCCGACTAGGAGCCGGGATCGCATGCAGCAGTACAACGTCGGAGCACCATTCCAACGGATCGCCGTTGACATTGCTGGACCGTTCCCAGTTTCCGACCGAGGCAACAAGTACCTAATGGTGGTCATGGACTACTTCACCAAGTGGCCGGAGGTGTATGCCATCCCAAACCAAGAGGCAAAGACAATCACAGACTGCCTCGTGGAGCAAGTGTTCTGTCGATTCGGGGTGCCGTTAGAGCTACACAGTGACCAGGGTACCAACTTTGAGTCCAACCTAATGAAGGAGGCACTACAAAGGCTTGGGGTGAACAAAACCCGCACGACGCCTCTACATCCCCAGTCGGATGGCATGGTCGAAAGATACATCAAGACCTTAGAAGAACACCTGAGGAAGGTCGTGGCCAGCCATCAGCGAGACTGGGACGTCAAGGTGCCACTGTTCTTGCTGGCCTACCGCTCGTCTACACACAACACAACTGGGATGACGCCAGCCAGCTTAATGTTCGGCCGAGAGTTATGCCTCCTTTGTGACCTGGCTTTTGGAAGCCCTCCGGGGGCGAAGCAGCCGGTGACCGAGTATGTGGAGAACCTGGTGGACCACCTCCACGACATGCACGAGATGGCTCGCCAGAACATCCAGAAGGCGAGCGACCGCATGAAGACCAGATATGACAGGCAAGCCAACAGCCAAGGGTTCCAGCAAGGTGACCTGGTCTGGTTGTACCGTCCTACCCGGACCAAGGGACGCTGCCCGAAGCTGCAGCAGCCATGGCAAGGACCGTACCGGGTGGTGAAGAGGATTAACGACGTGGTCTACCGCATCCAGAAGGTTCCCCGAGGGAAGATGTTGGTGGTACACCTGGATCGTCTAGCCCGCTACGATGGTGCTGTTCGGGACGACCAGCTTTGGGGAGGGAGCAGTGTCACGTAATTAGCGGAAGGCACGACCGGCTACAGCTGGAAGGGACCAGAGGCAGCCGAGCCACGCCCCCCATTAATCTAAAACACTATCGGAGGGGTGATTAGAGTAATGTCACTTGTCGCTGGCCGCCTCTTTCCCCCCTCCCACTGCCATCTGGAACTTTCGTGGTAATTCATTGAAACCAGAGACTTCTAGAAGACGGTGATATTCCTATAAAAAGGGATGCAGTGAGTGAATTGAGTCAGTCAGTGCTTGACGAGCTAGCGAACGAACGAGAAGACTGTGTACATGAATCGGAACGGTAATGGACGAACTGGTGAATTGTAATTGTGTGTTACGTAATTCTGTGTAATTGGCATGTGTTTAACTTTAAGTCGGTGGAAATAATGAACATTTTTGAGTGGTGCAATTGGACTTTTCATTTCACGAACCCACACAGTCACAATATCAAAAAATACCACTCTCACACAACTTAAAAGCACAAATTGGCAATATAGAAAATTTACCTACCATCCATGGGCTTTTAGAAAATCTGAACGAATCTTCAAAGGACTAAACTTAAAACAGCACACCAAAACCAATTCAGTCTGAAGAACCTGCTAACTAAACCACTAAAACATTCAATCCCCAACACTTTGAAATCAGGAATTTATCAGATAAATTGTGAAA
Source organism: Mantis religiosa (assembly GCA_030765055.1). NCBI lineage: Eukaryota > Metazoa > Arthropoda > Insecta > Mantodea > Mantidae > Mantis > Mantis religiosa. The sequence goes on from CM060959.1 coordinate 121,233,735, forward strand.
CCTGTGATAAAAGCTACATAGGAAAAACTAAAAGAAACTTGTTAACCAGGCAAAAAGAACATCAGAGGAACATAAAGTTGAAACAAAGAGAAAAATCTGCCGTTTGGACAGAAAACCACAACATTGGCCATAACATTAAACTGTTAATATCTTTAAGTACACCCATAGAATTGGATATTTGGGAATAAATATTCATAACCAAAAACCGTGATAAAGTTATAAATTTTGAAATCCCAGCATTAAATGAAGTATTAAAACTTATGCCCTTAACACCAGATGGCAGAAGGATCGGAGCACCGTAGTAGTGGAAGAGGAATGTTCATTTAGTCACCAAACAGCTGAGGATGAGATCGAATGATCTTGAAAACGTTTCAATTATACAACAAGTAAGTGAAGTTTGAGTGTAAACATAGTAACTCATAAATCAAACTCAAAAATATTCCATCTTGTTTAAAGGTGCATTAACCAGCTTGTGAGTTAAAACTCTTGATAATAGCATGCATGTGTTGTCTTGGGTTATATCCATCTGCTTTTATGAAATTTTCGGTGTGTGTTTCTTTCCTATGTATGCCAAATTCAAGGTTATTATGTTTTCTGGTAAGTTTCAAAACTAGGAAAGGGATGTCATTGTTTGTCTCTTTTTCTATGAAAAATTTTACTGCAGGATTTTCTAAATTAAGTAGTTTTAATGCATCATCCACTTGTTTCTCATTTTCTATTGCCCAAATGTCATCCACATATCTATACCAATGTTTGAAAATTAGTGGGAATACCTTTGTGATATGGGTTTCCAAAAACTCATGAAGAGGTCTGCCTAAAATGGAGACAATGGGTTGCCCATAGATAGTCCTCATTTTTGTTTGAAATTTTTTTTATTGAATCTAAAGAAGGACTGTTCAATGTAAATATTTGTTAAGTGAAGGTATTCCTGATGTTTTGGTCTAATTGTAAGGACTGAAACCATATTTGGATGTACTCCATGAGTTTGTCTCTTGGCACACTTGGGAACAAAGAGATTACATCAAAAGATACCATTCGGTAAATGGGAGAAAATTGTAAATTTTTAGTTTTGTTGATGAATTCTAACGAATTTTTAATACAGTGGCTTTCAAATTTTGGTAGCTCCTTAAATTTTTTGTTTAGCCATTTGGATAGTTTGTAGCAGGGTGTGTTTATATTGGTAATGATTGGGCACATCTTATTTTCTGTTTTATGTATTTTGGGTAATCCATATATGTTAGGTACTGTAGGGTTGTCTGGTTTTAAACTTTGCTTAATTTCTTTTGGTATGATCATTTTATCCTTGATTGTTTCATTTAACTGTTTTACACACATATTTAAAGGGTCAGACTTTATTTCCTGGAATTCATCACTTGCCAATAAATCTGTCATTCTAGAAATGTAGTCTTGTTTGTCCATGATGACCGTCTTATTTCCTTTATCTACTTTTGTATAAGCAACATCTTTTTTATTCAGAGATTTAATTATTTTCAAGTATGGTTTGAGTTTACCGCTTTCCCTTTCTATTTTTTCTAAGATCTTCCCACATTGTACTTATATTTTACTTAATTGATGGAAATTATTCATTTCTTCTTACTAGCCGTATATAGGCTAAGATTTTACATAGAGTCAACCTGAAAAATTAAATGCCATGCCCCAAAAATATATGAATCATTTGGAGACAATTTCATGACAGCAAGTTTCCCATATTAGCTGAATGGGTAGGAGCGACTGGACGGAAACCAGGAGATCCGTGATTCAAATACTGGCCATGACATTGAATTTTTCAGGTTCACACTTGTCAACACTTGTGCTGCTGGAATTTCTACACATTCACTGCTGACAGAACATTACCCAATGCTAACAACACATCTGCTTCAACCAACTGATTCATAACAACTCTTATACTGGTAAGCTCATAACTAGTAACTCAACTGAAGCTAGCTTTTCAGTGTCTTCATGGAATATATGTTCTGGATGCCAAAACTTTTCAAGTTAAAGTAAAATCTCCCAAATTTGAGGAAATCAAATGGTCTGAAAATATAAACTGCACATTAAAAGGGGATACTTATACTCATAATGTTAGTATGTTTCACAAAATATGCAGAATGTATCTCCATCCTCAGTGCTTGTGCCTAGTTTGTAATTTCATTAAGTATACAAACCTCTGTGTAAATAAATCAGTTTGCACACAACCAGATGGATGACAAATGCTAACCGAGCCAGGTGGAGCCCCAGTTGTTGATTCATATTTTTCTTGGAACTATGATCATAGGAGAGACAAAAGCTCCACTAGCACTCATAATGTCATAAGGCCTCCCCTCTCTGCAGATGTAAGAGCAGCAACTTGTCTTTATCCTTTCAAAACTATCACTTCTGATATCTTGCTGTGGACCACAGTTAACCTCGACTCGTCTGCATTGTAGATCTGTTGGGGAGCGAATTTATTTTTGTCAAATTCAGCTTCCAGAATCCCACTGCATGTGCAAATGATGTTTCAGTGGGCTTATGTACAGATATCTTATCTCTGTGACGAAACAAGAAATGGTCCAGCCAATGGTCTGCATCTCACTGTTGCCAAACAAGTGTGTTATATCCTTTCTTATGGCAAGTTGGTATGCCATGTTTCTTGTATCTTGCCTTGTCATCTTGCAGAATTTAGCTTCCATCACCATTACATATTTAATTATTTATTCCGCTATTTGAACGGGTAGTATAGGCTTCCTTTCCAGATTTGTTGTCGCAGCCACATTAGGATCAACCATTTTCTTATTTTAAAAACGAAACAATGTGGTTCTTGGATCAAAGTACACCATGGCGATCTTTTTGTATCCCATTTCGCCTTTACCAACTGCCTGAAGTGCCTTCAACATGTCATCTTCTTGCCACTGCTAATTCCTCGATTGGGATGATTTAGTTTATTTCGACCCATCTAAAGGTCATAAAAATTATATTACACTTTGTTTACTAAATTGCTAGTTTTATGGAATACTTACATTAGTACTCCATATTAATACAACTCTTAATATTCCATATTACCACCATTGCCATATTTGAATTTAAGTTTTCATATTGAGTTTCAAATTGGACATCATATTTATTAAATTATAGATGAGTCGTATTTATCACACATCAGCTTCACTTACATACCTATATTGAGGACATGTTTCGTGAACTATAGTTTGCATCATCGGCTGTAATGCGACTAAAGCTTGATCCAGTGGACACTGGTGTGGATGCTGCTGCCATCTGTTGATTTTGTGATGAATATAAATGTGGGGATGTCTTCTGGCAGAATTTCGAAGTTCATTAGTTGGTTTTTATGTTTTTCTATGTATATCCTCTCCCATATGACAAGTTCACAATGTTTTTGTACGTATTTTAGTAAGTTGGTGCTATCTTCAATTTCATGATTTTCAGACCAGAAATGAGCTGCTATTGCGGACTTATCAATATTTTTGTATCTTAAGTGCCTAAAATGTTCTTTCTAGTGCCAATGTAAATTTTTTCACGGTCTTTATACTTAATCTTGTAAATGCCTGACTTTTCTTCTGGTTTTATCTTATCACTATTATTACTTTTAAGAAGTTTTTAATGCTGTAATTGTTTTTGGTGCCAATGTTATACTGTATTTCTTGAATATTTTTTGGAACTTTTTTGTGGCCCAGGTGTGGTAAGTAAATTTAGCAAATCTAATTTCTTGTTTCATTGGTGAAAGAGCTGTGATCTGTTTTAATCTTTTTTTGAAGTTTGAATGTTTTTATTTTTTTATCTACAAGGCTTTTTCCTTGCTGTCGATGGGCCCTAAAACACCACACACTCACTCTTATAACACAAGTTACCTGTATTTATATAAATATTTCTGATGCACTAATCAAAACACGGCAGAGCTAACAATGTGTGCTCGTAGGTTACATTTAACATAGGCGCAATAGATGTCGCTGCTGTAATAAAAGAACGAGCAGGTTAGACATCCACTATTCTCTGGCAGCTAGGTTAACCAACCACATGCAGCCATACGCCCCGCATCGCCCCCCTACTTGCCTCGGCAAATCCTAGGTTCGTCCTGCCCTATACCTCCCTATTGTATGCCAGTGGTTTGCAGTTTGCCAGTTTTTAAGATTTGATGGTATTCCTTTTGATATTCTTGCTGGCTGAGGGGTAGGTTTACTAATCTGTGTGTGAGACTGTTGATGGTGGCATGTTTGTGTGGAATTGGGTTGAAACTATTTGCTTTGATGTAACTATCTATGTGTGTTGCATTTCTATGAATACCAAAATCCAGTTTTTCATTGTTTTTTGATATTTTAAGGTCCAGAAAAGGTAGAGTAGTCCTCTTCAGTTTCTACTATATGCTGGGTTCTTAAAGGTTGAGTAATTTCAAAGCATCATCTATCTGTTTATAGTGTACTATTGCAAAAATGTTGTCTACGTATCTGTACCATGTTTCAAAAATATGAGGAAAGGCTTTAGTTCTATGTTTCGAAAAAGCTCACGTATAAATTGGCTAAAAATGGTGATAGCGAGCTTCCCATAGTCAGTCCTAAAATTTGTTTGTAATACTTTCCATCGAAGACAAAATAATTTTGGTGTATACATATTTCAGTCATTGCCAAATATTCTTCTATTGTATTGGCATCTAGGTTAATAGAAGTTAGCCATTTCTGAAGTTGAATCAAATATTTATGTATTGGAATGCTAGGGAAGAGGGAGTTAAGGGATACTAAAGTGTTTTGAGGTTTTAGTTTAAGATTTTGAATTTTTTCTACCAGGTCTAAAGAGTTTTTTATGCTCAGAGTAGTGAATTGTGGTAAGGATTGAAATTTTTTGGTTAGCCACATTTTTCCAGAAGGTAAGTAGGAGTGTTAACATTATTTACAATGGGTCTCATGGTATGTTGGGTTTGTGTATTTTAGGCAATCCATATAATCTTATAAGGGTAGGGTTGTCCGGTTTGATGGTTTTTTGTTCTGCAGTTGTTGAAACTTTACTATTATTGATGGTTTTGTGTACATTGGTTGAGTGGATATGAATATATTTCTTTGAATGCTATTTGTTGTAGTATATCTAACATTTTTTCCTTGTATGTATTTGTGTCTAAAATTACTATTTTGTTCCCTTTATCAGCCCTTGAGAGCATTATATCCTTTTTTTTTAATGATTTAATTATCTTAATTTGATTCATATGTCTTCCTGGTTTTTTATTTGCTAAGTTTTCCAAAATAGGTGTAGATTTTTTCCTAATTATATTTTTATCCATAGTCTCTAAGCCTTCTACTGCTATTTCAATATCTGCAATGAACTCATCAGGGTTGTTGGAGTATGATATACACGTTTTCAGGCCTTGCTTTTGCATATGTATTTCTTCAGGTTAAACGTTTGCTTAGAGAGGTTAGTTACATTGTCCTGGGGTGTGTTCTTTGCTGAAATTGTTTATGCTTTGGTTGCAAATCATTTTGATTATGCTTTAGTTTGACCTTTTAAAGATAAACCTTTTTTTGACTTTATAATTTAGATACTCAAATGATTTAGTCTCTAAATGGTCCCAGGTACTAAGTGAAGCTGATGTGTAATAAATACGACTCATCTATAATTTAATAATTATTTTGCTTCACTGTAGTGTTCCAATACAGTTAAATTTGGACATATGTTGCATCTGCTCTATAATAGTACACTGGTATATTAGTCAGTCGAAGCACACTAGATAACTTACCTTGCACTTCCGGGGAAGGGTAGAAAAAATAGAATGTGGCGAACTGCAAAAGTTTCTGTAACATGCTGAACGAGAAAAACTCTCTCCTCCGAGACAAACTCGCAACAATTATTTCGTTCTCGTACAAGCGTCTACTAGCTAGTAAGCTATAGCTTAATGGGCTTCCGAGTGATGTTGCTCAAATTCAGCAGCCGTTAGATATGAATTCCATATTACCACTCTATTCCATAATCCCACCATCTCCTCTACAGATAAACTGAAAGGGCAAAACATACATTTGTGGAGATTTGAATATAAAGACACTTAATGACAGTAAAATTCTAGACTTAAGAAATATTCCAAATTAAACAGTAACTCATATTGTAAATATGTCAGACTTCAATGCTCAGGTATTATTAGCACCTACCTTAATAAGAAAACTGACAGCAAGAATGACCAGTGATCAGCATATCAATAAATGTAAAGTAGTGCTAAAAGATGACATATGGGCTTATGTCTATTCCAAGACTCAAGTAAACTGAGAAATTTTATAAAATATGTGCTATTGTCATTTGAAGTTTATTTTGCCAAGAAAACAATACATTTAACAAAGATGATGAAGGTTGGACCTTGGATTACTTTAGGTAAATGGAAGATGTATGTAAGCAATGAATATAACATTAAAGAACACTACAAAAATTAGAGTAAAATACAGAATAAATAAGAGTAACTAATGAAGCAAAAGGAAGGGATTACTCACAGCTATTGATAATTCAATAATAAAATTAAAACATTTGAAATACAAACTGAAACAGGGAGAAGTAATTCAAGCTCTACTAGTGATCACATAACCATCACAAACTAAGAAGTCAGTAATTACAATGCTACAGCTAACGCATTCAACACAATCTTAAAATGTAGCAAACACTAAAACAAATAAATCTGATCTATACCTAAAACTCTTTTAAAGGTATATCCAAAAATTAACTATAAATTAGAGATGGATTCTATGATTGCAGAAGAGATGGAATAATTACCTCATTAAACACAAAATTCTATTATGGCAGGAATAACATAAGTACCAAATCATTAAAATAGATCTTGCCAGAGCGGAGTGAAACTCTTAGCTACTCTATGCCCACAACAAGAAGGCTAGAGAGGTATGAAGGGCAGAGGAGCTTGAACTGTTTGACTGCTCTGGTAGCGGATCTGTTTACTAGGAAATGAGTGCATGAGAGTGCATATGAGTCACCCACACTGCCAGATCTAATGTTTGCTGTAGGTATTATGTATAGGTGAGCTATGTGACAACACTTGTTTATTTTAAATGAGTGTTCCATACTTGTCATACTTGGAAGGCAAGCATACACCCCAAGGAGAAGCAAACATGATTACGTTACACATTCCTCTAGCTTGCCTTCTTGTCCTGCGCAATCAGTACATATTAATCACTCTCTTTTGTCAGGAATATTTCCAGAAAAAATTAAACAATTGTCGATGCTGAACACAGAACATGATATAAAAGTCCTTCCAATTACAAGCTGGTCTCATTACTGACAGTCTTTTCTAAAATAATGGAGAAATGAGTGTACAATCCATTCTCCCATCAACCTCATTCCATTTTAGAAAAACAATATCTATTCCAAATGAAAAATATATGTTAACCCTTTCACCGATATGAACATCATATGACATCCAAGTTAAAAAGCCCCAAACCAATATAGACATCCTGTGCATACATGCATTTAATGCTCATTTAATGCCAATTGTTTTAATCCTCCTATTTTACAATCAATTTAAACTAGTTCTATAAGGGATGGAAACTAATTCTTAAAGGAAATTAATTGTTCTTTCACACTAGCCGTGTGTAGGACGCACTATGAAAGGGTAGAGCCAGAATGAAAAATTCAATGCCATAGCCGAGATTTGAACCACGGATCTTCTGGTTTCCGTCCAGCCGCACTACCATTGTGCTACTATGGCCAACGTGCCGACATGACATTAAATTCTCCATCTGACTCGTGTTTCTCCCGGTAAACCACTAGGAGTTCTCATAAACATATGAGACAACTACCTTGATGGCGACTTACTATGCTGTAAGTACTTTAAGGCCCGGGCTTTATAGTTCGGACCACTATTAGGTACAATTAATGGAAATTAATTGTTCTTTCACACTAGCCGTGTGTAGGACGCACTATGAAAGGGTAGAGCCAGAATGAAAAATTCAATGCCATAGCCGGGATTTGAACCACGGATCTTCTGGTTTCCGTCCAGCCGCACTACCATTGTGCTACTATGGCCAACGTGCCGACATGAAATTAAATTCTCCATCTGACTCGTGTTTCTCCCGGTAAACCACTAGGAGTTCTCATAAACATATGAGACAACTACCTTGATGGCGACTTACTATGCTGTAAGTACTTTAAGGCCCGGGCTTTATAGTTCGGACCACTATTAGGTACAATTAATGGAAATTAATTGTTCTTTCACACTAGCCGTGTGTAGGACGCACTATGAAAGGGTAGAGCCAGAATGAAAAATTCAATGCCATAGCCGGGATTTGAACCACGGATCTTCTGGTTTCCGTCCAGCCGCACTACCATTGTGCTACTATGGCCAACGTGCCGACATGACATTAAATTCTCCATCTGACTCGTGTTTCTCCTGGTAAACCACTAGGAGTTCTCATAAACATATGAGACAACTACCTTGATGGCGACTTACTATGCTGTAAGTACTTTAAGGCCCGGGCTTTATAGTTCGGACCACTATTAGGTACAATTAATGGAAATTAATTGTTCTTTCACACTAGCCGTGTGTAGGACGCACTATGAAAGGGTAGAGCCAGAATGAAAAATTCAATGCCATAGCCGGGATTTGAACCACGGATCTTCTGGTTTCCGTCCAGCCGCACTACCATTGTGCTACTATGGCCAACGTGCCGACATGACATTAAATTCTCCATCTGACTCGTGTTTCTCCCGGTAAACCACTAGGAGTTCTCATAAACATATGAGACAACTACCTTGATGGCGACTTACTATGCTGTAAGTACTTTAAGGCCCGGGCTTTATAGTTCGGACCACTATTAGGTACAATTAATGGAAATTAATTGTTCTTTCACACTAGCCGTGTGTAGGACGCACTATGAAAGGGTAGAGCCAGAATGAAAAATTCATTGCCATAGCCGGGATTTGAACCACGGATCTTCTGGTTTCCGTCCAGCCGCACTACCATTGTGCTACTATGGCCAACGTGCCGACATGACATTAAATTCTCCATCTGACTCGTGTTTCTCCCGGTAAACCACTAGGAGTTCTCATAAACATATGAGACAACTACCTTGATGGCGACTTACTATGCTGTAAGTACTTTAAGGCCCGGGCTTTATAGTTCGGACCACTATTAGGTACAATTAATGGAAATTAATTGTTCTTTCACACTAGCCGTGTGTAGGACGCACTATGAAAGGGTAGAGCCAGAATGAAAAATTCAATGCCATAGCCGGGATTTGAACCACGGATCTTCTGGTTTCCGTCCAGCCGCACTACCATTGTGCTACTATGGCCAACGTGCCGACATGACATTAAATTCTCCATCTGATTCGTGTTTCTCCCGGTAAACCACTAGGAGTTCTCATAAACATATGAGACAACTACCTTGATGGCGACTTACTATGCTGTAAGTACTTTAAGGCCCGGGCTTTATAGTTCGGACCACTATTAGGTACAATTAATGGAAATTAATTGTTCTTTCACACTAGCCGTGTGTAGGACGCACTATGAAAGGGTAGAGCCAGAATGAAAAATTCAATGCCATAGCCGGGATTTGAACCACGGATCTTCTGGTTTCCGTCCAGCCGCACTACCATTGTGCTACTATGGCCAACGTGCCGACATGACATTAAATTCTCCATCTGACTCGTGTTTCTCCCGGTAAACCACTAGGAGTTCTCATAAACATATGAGACAACTACCTTGATGGCGACTTACTATGCTGTAAGTACTTTAAGGCCCGGGCTTTATAGTTCGGACCACTATTAGGTACAATTAATGGAAATTAATTGTTCTTTCACACTAGCCGTGTGTAGGACGCACTATGAAAGGGTAGAGCCAGAATGAAAAATTCAATGCCATAGCCGGGATTTGAACCACGGATCTTCTGGTTTCCGTCCAGCCGCACTACCATTGTGCTACTATGGCCAACGTGCCGACAGGACATTAAATTCTCCATCTGACTCGTGTTTCTCCCGGTTAACCACTAGGAGTTCTCATAAACATATGAGACAACTACCTTGATGGCGACTTACTATGCTGTAAGTACTTTAAGGCCCGGGCTTTATAGTTCGGACCACTATTAGGTACAATTAATGGAAATTAATTGTTCTTTCACACTAGCCGTGTGTAGGACGCACTATGAAAAGGTAGAACCAGAATGAAAAATTCAATGCCATAGCCGGGATTTGAACCACGGATCTTCTGGTTTCCGTCCAGCCGCACTACCATTGTGCTACTATGGCCAACGTGCCGACATGACATTAAATTCTCCATCTGACTCGTGTTTCTCCCGGTAAACCACTAGGAGTTCTCATAAACATATGAGACAACTACCTTGATGGCGACTTACTATGCTGTAAGTACTTTAAGGCCCGGGCTTTATAGTTCGGACCACTATTAGGTACAATTAATGGAAATTAATTGTTCTTTCACACTAGCCGTGTGTAGGATGCACTATGAAAGGGTAGAGCCAGAATGAAAAATTCAATGCCATAGCCGGGATTTGAACCACGGATCTTCTGGTTTCCGTCCAGCCGCACTACCATTGTGCTACTATGGCCAACGTGCCGACATGACATTAAATTCTCCATCTGACTCGTGTTTCTCCCGGTAAACCACTAGGAGTTCTCATAAACATATGAGACAACTACCTTGATGGCGACTTACTATGCTGTAAGTACTTTAAGGCCCGGGCTTTATAGTTCGGACCACTATTAGGTACAATTAATGGAAATTAATTGTTCTTTCACACTAGCCGTGTGTAGGACGCACTATGAAAGGGTAGAGCCAGAATGAAAAATTCAATGCCATAGCCGGGATTTGAACCACGGATCTTCTGGTTTCCGTCCAGCCGCACTACCATTGTGCTACTATGGCCAACGTGCCGACATGACATTAAATTCTCCATCTGACTCGTGTTTCTCCCGGTAAACCACTAGGAGTTCTCATAAACATATGAGACAACTACCTTGATGGCGACTTACTATGCTGTAAGTACTTTAAGGCCCGGGCTTTATAGTTCGGACCACTATTAGGTACAATTAATGGAAATTAATTGTTCTTTCACACTAGCCGTGTGTAGGACGCACTGTGAAAGGGTAGAGCCAGAATGAAAAATTCAATGCCATAGCCGGGATTTGAACCACGGATCTTCTGGTTTCCGTCCAGCCGCACTACCATTGTGCTACTATGGCCAACGTGCCGACATGACATTAAATTCTCCATCTGACTCGTGTTTCTCCCGGTAAACCACTAGGAGTTCTCATAAACATATGAGACAACTACCTTAATGGCGACTTACTATGCTGTAAGTACTTTAAGGCCCGGGCTTTATAGTTCGGACCACTATTAGGTACAATTAATGGAAATTAATTGTTCTTTCACACTAGCCGTGTGTAGGATGCACTATGAAAGGGTAGAGCCAGAATGAAAAATTCAGTGCCATAGCCGGGATTTGAACCACGGATCTTCTGGTTTCCGTCCAGCCGCACTACCATTGTGCTACTATGGCCAACGTGCCGACATGACATTAAATTCTCCATCTGACTCGTGTTTCTCCCGGTAAACCACTAGGAGTTCTCATAAACATATGAGACAACTACCTTGATGGCGACTTACTATGCTGTAAGTACTTTAAGGCCCGGGCTTTATAGTTCGGACCACTATTAGGTACAATTAATGGAAATTAATTGTTCTTTCACACTAGCCGTGTGTAGGACGCACTATGAAAGGGTAGAGCCAGTGTGAAAGAACAATTAATTTCCATTAATTGTACCTAATAGTGGTCCGAACTATAAAGCCCGGGCCTTAAAGTACTTACAGCATAGTAAGTCGCCATCAAGGTAGTTGTCTCATATGTTTATGAGAACTCCTAGTGGTTTACCGGGAGAAACACGAGTCAGATGGAGAATTTAATGTCATGTCGGCACGTTGGCCATAGTAGCACAATGGTAGTGCGGCTGGACGGAAACCAGAAGATCCGTGGTTCAAATCCCGGCTATGGCATTGAATTTTTCATTCTGGCTCTACCCTTTCATAGTGCGTCCTACACACGGCTAGTGTGAAAGAACAATTAATTTCCATTAATTGTACCTAATAGTGGTCCGAACTATAAAGCCCGGGCCTTAAAGTACTTACAGCATAGTAAGTCGCCATCAAGGTAGTTGTCTCATATGTTTATGAGAACTCCTAGTGGTTTACCGGGAGAAACACGAGTCAGATGGAGAATTTAATGTCATGTCGGCACGTTGGCCATAGTAGCACAATGGTAGTGCGGCTGGACGGAAACCAGAAGATCCGTGGTTCAAATCCCGGCTATGGCATTGAATTTTTCATTCTGGCTCTACCCTTTCATAGTGCGTCCTACACACGGCTAGTGTGAAAGAACAATTAATTTCCATTAATTGTACCTAATAGTGGTCCGAACTATAAAGCCCGGGCCTTAAAGTACTTACAGCATAGTAAGTCGCCATCAAGGTAGTTGTCTCATATGTTTATGAGAACTCCTAGTGGTTTACCGGGAGAAACACGAGTCAGATGGAGAATTTAATGTCATGTCGGCACGTTGGCCATAGTAGCACAATGGTAGTGCGGCTGGACGGAAACCAGAAGATCCGTGGTTCAAATCCCGGCTATGGCATTGAATTTTTCATTCTGGCTCTACCCTTTCATAGTGCGTCCTACACACGGCTAGTGTGAAAGAACAATTAATTTCCATTAATTGTACCTAATAGTGGTCCGAACTATAAAGCCCGGGCCTTAAAGTACTTACAGCATAGTAAGTCGCCATCAAGGTAGTTGTCTCATATGTTTATGAGAACTCCTAGTGGTTTACCGGGAGAAACACGAGTCAGATGGAGAATTTAATGTCATGTCGGCACGTTGGCCATAGTAGCACAATGGTAGTGCGGCTGGACGGAAACCAGAAGATCCGTGGTTCAAATCCCGGCTATGGCATTGAATTTTTCATTCTGGCTCTACCCTTTCATAATTCTTAAAGGTTTATTTTTGAATGGTATACATAAGAACCAGGATAAAAATACAAGGGCACATTGTCAGATTCACGGCAAATAATATTGGTTTTCTTGCGAACTTCTTTTTCACAACACATTAGACATTTTTTAAATGGTGCGACTGTTTTGGTTATGGGTGGTATCCTTTCAGTAAAGTGTTTTCTCTCACGCATGAGGGGTGTTGTAGTGGTGGATTTCTTACCCCTGGTATTAAAAGGCATCTAAATATTATAGTACTCAATTAGCTTATGAGCTATTGAAATGCCTAAATCCAGATAGAACGTTGTCTTGCATAAATTTAGAGCTCTGCAAATTACTAAGCAATTGTGTATGGTTACATCCAGCTGGTATAAAAATAGTTTTTTAACATTTAAATGGTTTGTGTAAAGAGGGATAGCTAGTAGTAACTGATTCACCCCACTCATATTTGACCTGTCATTTCCCAAACAATGGAGCAGCTAGCATCCATCTGTAGACCAGTAGGTACACGTCTAATGTAGGTTTACAAATAACATGTACACTGTCCACTATTGAATTCTCCCCTTAGGCCCTAAATTGCTTTTAGAGGCCAGGGCTTCCCTCATCCATTTGTTTCCGTAACAATGAGAGACACTAAGTCAACAATAAAAAAATTTTTTTGTGAAAATGTCGGTTGGATGTCAGAAGTTATCTGTATATCAGAAAATATGTCTATTTGCATATATGTTATTTGTGATTCAGTTATTTTAACCATTGCATAATGTTGCTTCTTCACCAACACCTGAAAGAAGCAGGTCATTCTTCCTCACTGCTACCTATATTCTCAATACAACTCTCATAATTGCCTTCAATATCCAAATCATGTAAAACAACAAAAGGTCTTACAGATTTTCTAAAGTGATATTAGAAATTCATACACATCCTATGAGAGCTAAGTTATTTGCTACATTACTAGGATAAGCCATGGTTAACCTTGATTTTAAACAATTTCAAATGTGCCATTCACTTAGCTCTCGATTGCTGCAGGAAATGTCTCTGAAAACCCACAGAGTACATATAAATAACTAAAATAGTGAACGAAAGCAGCTGCATAAGGATACCATAATCTTCGTTAGTGAAATACTGTAATAAGAAGTGCTGACATGGTTTTTCTCTTTTGGGCGTATGTTTCATACAACATATACAATGATTACCACTTGGTGGTATAAACTAGAGCCTAAATCCTTGAACCGGAAAAGTCACTAATGAAGCTATACATATATACATTCATTTGTATGCACGCAAAACACAATGACTCAAATATTAGGTACGTTCAGCGCAAAGAATAGCTTTTGCTACAGTGAGACAAATTAGTGAAATTTTCACAATTTTTTAATATTGTCTCTACTTTATTGATACTGTATATGTATACTGACTTTAATGGATTTTAAACCAGTTTTTGTTTCGTTTGTTTCGTTGTGTGTGTGTGTGTGTGCGTGCGTGCGTGCGGGCGTGCGTGTGTGTGTGTACAGACAATATGAACAGCAATATGGAAAACAAAGCAGGGATAATTATATATGATACAAAATCAAACACTTTTTAAATCAGCTTTCACTTGGCTTATGCCAGTATGGCTCAACCTTTTTGCAATGGATACCATTCATTGATATTTCTTAAATATATATATACATTAAAAATAAAGTTTCAACATGCATCAAAGATTTATTGGTAATGATTAGTCATTGGAATAGTTAGATACTACTTACAGAGCTACAAAAGCATTATTAGGATAATTTGTCAGTCAGATAATCTTGTACAGAATAAAAAGATTTTGAGCAAAGGTACTCTCTAACGGCATTTTTAAAACCACCGAAATTATCAATTTTTTCTTTAAGAACATTAGGAAGTGTACCAAATATTTTGATAGTTTCATAATGCATACTTTTCTGGAAGCAAGAAAGTTTAGCACTGGGATAATGGATATTAAACTTTTGTCTAGTGTTTATTCTGAGAATTACATTATTTGTTGCAATAAGGCATGATTGCATAGAAAATAGTTTAGGATCGTGAATATATACATGCAAGGAAGCATTAATATCTTCAATCTTCTAAAAAGATCTTTACAGGAGCATCTGTTGTGGGTGTTAGTAATGATTCTTATAACCCTCTTTTGCATAAGAAATATTTTTTTTGCTTTCTACTAAGTTTCCCCAAAATAATATTCTGTATTCCATGATAGAGCTAAAGTATGCATAATACACTAATTTAAGTGTGTCAATAGAACTCACATTAACCAGCTCTCCTTTAGCATAAAAGGCAGAGCTGAGTTTAGGTAGGATATAATTTATGTGAGCTTTCCAATCTAAACATCTGTCCACTTGAAGGCCCAGAAATTTTATGCTGTCAATTTCTTCTAATAACATATCATTAATCCTGATTTCTATTTGAGTGTGTGATGCACGACAGCTTATAAATTTCACCACTTTTGTTTTGTCTAGATTCACAGATAATTTGTTCGCTTTAAACCAGCATGACATACAGTTCAAAACATAATTCATTTTATTTATACACTCGTTTAAATTTGTACTGGTCACCAAGACACTAGTGTCATCAGTGAAAAGAACTGTACTTGCAGTGCCCATTATATAAAGTGAGAGGTCATTTATATAGATCGAAGTAATAAAGGCCCTAACACGGAACCTTGGGGTACTCCATGATTTACTACTTTCCAGTTCAAAGTTTGTTTTTCATAACGAATATCACTGACGACTACTTCAACACTCTGTTTTCTTTCATTTAGATATGATACAAACCAACTTAAATGTTCATTTTTTAGTCCATAGAATTCAAATTTTTTTATAAGAATGTCATGCATGATTAGCACAATCTAAAGCCTTTGCTAGATCACAAAAAATTCCACCTACATGTCTTTTTTCATTTAGGTAGTCAACACTTCATGTGTAAGTTGCATTATTAATTGATATTCCCTTTCTGAATCTAAACTGTTCACTGACAAGTATGTTGTTATATTCAAGGTATTTATAGTCTGGTGAACATTACTTTTTCAAGAACTTTTGAATAAATTGGTAAGAGAGATATTGGTCTATGATTTGAAACATTACTGCATTCGCCTGTTTTGAAAAGAGATTCAACAATTGAGTATTTCATTCAATCAGGGAAAATTCCAGTCTCTAGAGACTCATTGCATAAATAAGGGGAATGCTAATTTGTGAGGAGCAAGGTTTTAAGATTTTTGTAGTTGTTTCATCACAATCGGAAGAATTCTTCATTTCTAGAGTCAATAATTGTATTTATTTTGGAAGGTGTAGTTAAACTGACTTTAAATGTAGGCACAAAGTTTGTGAAACTTGATCTCAGAAATTCTAGTGCTGCATCTTTACTGCCATAATTAATATTTAATTTCTTTGTTACATCCAAAAAGAATTTATTAAACAATTCTGCAACTTTTAGAGGTTTGGCAGTTTCATGATTGTCAATATTGAGTGTTAGTGGGCAATATTCTGATGAGTGTTTATGTGTCACATTTTTTATTATATTCCAAGTGGTTTTTATTTTACTGTCTGAGTTCTGAATTAGTTTATTATAATTCAATACTCTAGCTGCTATCATTACCTTCTTTACAAGTTTAAAATATTTTTTGTAGTAGTGTTTTAAATACAAATTGTTACCGATTCTAACTTGCTGATATAGTTCTCTTTTACACCTGCAAGAGGTTCTAATTCCTAAAGTGATCCAGGAATTGTCTTTTTTGAAGTAATTTTTTTTTTATACTTAGTTGGGAAGCAAAATTCAAAGTAAGTTTTAAAACATTGAAGAAAGCTATTATATTTATTGTCGGTTCCATTAATCTCATAAGTTTGTTTCCAAGATTCAAGTTTAAGGTTCTTACTAAATTCGTTCAGAGTATTTTCATTTATTTCCCTATATTTCGTATACGTGTATTTAGGTTTGAGTTTTAAATTTATCTTATAAAACCTTAGAATTTATGCATCATGACCTGATAGTCCATTAGTTTGTGATGAGACAGAGCAAAATTTAGTTATATTTGAATTTACAAATATATTATCAATAGCTGTGGATCAATTATTTTGGATTCTTGTTGGAAAGCTAACTGTATGTGTGATGTGGTGTGTGGTAAATAAAGAGCTAAGCTGTTTCCTTTGAAGACTCGATTTCAGATAATCCACATTTATGTCACCACAAATGATTATTTCTCTTTTTGTTTTAAATAGAAAGTTTAGAGCATATTCTAATTGCTTTTTCAAAATTTCAAAATTTCCTAAGGGAGACAGATAAATGGCTACTATTACTAAGTTTAAATGACTTCCAATTAGCTGACCTGCACAGAGTTCGAGGTCTTTCTCATAACAAAATCTGGATAAATCTAAAGCTTTAAAGATCAGATCATTTCTAACATATATACAAACTCCACCTTTATGTAATTTTTTTCTACTATATTCTGCTCCTAAAGAGTACCCATGCAATGAAATTAGTTTAAATTTCTGCTGTGTCAAGTGATGTTCAGAAATGCATAAAATGTGTGGTAGTTGAATTTCAGTATGAAGAGTAGTAGCGAGTTCGTCTACTTTGTTTCTTATGCCTCTTATGTTTTGATGAAATACAGATAGACAGTGATTATTGTTATTATTACTATTATTATTATTATTATTATTATTGTTGTTGTTGTTCTTGAGAGGAGTACTTTTAATTGAATTTATTGCAACGAAGCTATTAGAGATTATTGATTTAATTTTCCTTGAGTTTCTGGGCTTATACTGATTTAACCTAAAAAAGACCTACTTGCAACAGGAATTTTGCACTTAATTCTGTCAGCTATTAGAAGTGACCGCTTCTCTTTGCCTCTAGAATTTACATGTAGACCATGAAGAGTGTAACTATCCCTGCTAATACTGTCAACATCTATCATATACGTGTGAGAGGCCGCAGGCCCTAACAAGGCATGATGAAGTCTAAGATTCATGTCCCTCACCCTCCAATGAAGCTCAGGCTCGTCATGCCTATGGAAAAGACCCACTATCTTCACATTTGTATGGCTGTTAGACTTATGATGTTACACAGGTCCTTTTCAATGCAACAGTTACTATTCCTATCCAGGCTATTCCCTGGCCCTCCCACTATTACTACATGATCCCTCTTAGTGAAACCAGAAGTAAGTTTTACAAAGTCTTCTGTAACATCAGAGAGCCCAGCACTGGGTTTAACTATACCAACTACATCATAATCACAGCCCAAATTCCTTTTGAGCAGGGATGCTATGCCCCTCCCATGACTACTACCCAGCAACAAGCCCTTGCTTTTAACACAATTAACAGATTCATCTGAGATCTGCTCCTGGGAATTTGTGGCCTGATCAACATTCAGCATTTCAAGAACACTGAATCTGTTGCTCAGTTGGACATGATGTTGGTCATCAACTGAGAAACGCCCTTTTCTGCTGAGATTTCTCCTACTTAGTAGCTGAAAGTTATTGGCCGAAATGTTTGAAGCTGAAACACTACTTTTAGTTTCTCTTTTGCACAAAACAAGCTCTTTTCTGAGGTTGAAAATGGTTTCCTCATGCTTTTTTATCAAAGCCTTATACATACAAAGCTTACAAAACCATTCCACACAATCTCTTATGTTCTCATTAATGGTGTTCGCACATGCCCAATGAAACCAAAACTTATATCCTGCACAGAAAATACCCTGACCAACCCTTTGACGACACGCACCATAATTACCACTAAGATCATATGATTTACCACTCATTTTAGCACACTACACTGAAAACACAAATGGACTAGATATAACACAGTAGGCTTATTCAAGAGTTTTAATAAAAACACCACAACCGTCGTTCGAATAAACTTGGTTAACATGTAGCTATATATATTACATTCTGAGACTACTATCTTAATTACGTTAAATTTCAACACAAACACGTGCACAGAGGTAACACACTAGCAGGAATACACTGATAACAGCCTACAAGTTTAACACAAATCCAATATGGCAGTCTGAACAGCTGATTCACTCAGACACACAATAAATTGAATTATCTTAAAATTACCCTACACTGGAGGCTAACTTTATGATCACTAGTACACAATAGGTTTAAAATAACTTAACAAGTATGGAAGATACGAATGTGTCTTTATGAATCATTTTTATAGCATTTAACAATTTAAATGTCTTGTTCTGTTTATTGGGTATCCGTCTCCAGCCAGTGAAGGGTTTAAATGGCCATCGGTGAAACAGGTAACTTCCAAATTAGTAACAGCCGTGGATAAAAAAGGACTACCATACTAATATTTTGTATTGATGCATTAAAAAAGGACGACTGTCAATCAGTGAAAAAAGAAGACTTCGCACCACCAGTCCATCCTCCTAAATTACGCACAGTCAAATTCAGACTTCAACTCACTGAAAGGGTTTTAAAATCAGAGGTGGCTAAAGAAGTCCTGAAAAATATGGCTTTAGAAACTATAAATACAAAGTATAAACAAGCAGAATGGCTACATATATATATATATATATACAGATGGCTCCTTGAGCGGGGTCGATGTGTCGCTGGTGCTGGAAAATATAGTGAAGTATTTTGCTTTTACAAGTCTGTCAGACATTGATGGAGAGTTGGAGGCAATAAACCTGGCACTAACACAAGTCTTATTCTGCTGCAAAGATCACTAGAAGGTTGTTGTATTTTGTGATTTGATCTGCAATACAGGAGATAAAACCTCCCAAATGCCTATAAGTGCTGCATAAATGAAATAAAGTCTTCCATTTTCTCAATTACCGAAGCTGGAATTGAAATAGCTTTTCAGTGGATACCATTCCATACAGGAATCCATGGGAATGAAATGGCAGACTTCTTAGCCAAAAAAGAAACAAAAATCTCTCAAACAAGTTGCCCAAAATTATCCTACATGACAATTAAGAGTCATTAACAATAAATTCAAGAAGTAGTTTTATGACTATTTGACAACTCAAGGAAAAGCAAAAATGTGGATTATACTGTTAGAGGATAAGAGCGCATTTCCTAAATATCCATGAAGAGAAATGATGGCAGTGTTCTGGAAAATTACTAGCCATGTCTCCCTAGCAGAACACCTACAAATAATAGGAATCTTCCCCACACCGAAGTGTGTTGTATGCAAAAGAGAAAACACCAACATGAACTGGGAGCTTCTAAGAATCTGCGAAAGACTGCAATATTGTGACAGGATGTCAAATGGACAGTTGTATAGGGAATTTAGGAGACTAAGTGTATGAGCATTAAATAAATAAATATTGTGTAATTTAACTATTGTATGACTATCTAGATGACAACCTCTTACTACAATTGTTGGAAATTTATGATTTCGATGAGATCTCTATAAATTAGTTAAAATCTTACTTAAATTGAATGATTATGAGTTGGAATCATGTGTTATTAATAAAGGTGTCCTACAAGGCTCTAGAACTAAGTCATTGTTACGTTTAATAGTTATAAAAGGCTTGTCATTTAAGTCTCAGTCAGCAGCCAACAGATATGCTCTTTGCACAAGATACTAATCAGGAAAGTCACATCAGCAATTAAGAGACCCTGTCAAAATATTCAAAAAAGTTTAAATTTGGTTTGAATCAAATAAACTATCACTAAGCTTATTAAGTTATAGATGAGTCATATTTATTACACATCAGTTTCACTTATGTACCTATATTGAGGAAATGTTTTGTGAACTATCGTACGCATCATCGGCTCTAATGCCACTAAAGCTTGATCCAGTGGTGTGGGTAGTTCTGGAGTTGTTGCTGCCATCTGTTGATTTTGTGATGAATTTAAATGTGGGTTTGTCTTCTGGCGGGATTTCAAAGTTCATTAGTTGGATTTTATGTTTTTCTATGTATAGTCTCTCATATGACGAGTCCACTTATATTATTTCTTTCTAATTTTTATGTCCTCTAACATCAGGGCCGTATTTCTAACAAAAAAGGTGGGTGGATGCACACCTAAAAAAATTTCTAGATACTGGAGAACTGATCAGAATTCTGCACCTGTAGATTGACCTTCCTGCCTTGGTTGTCCTCAGCATGCGTATTATCCATTCTTTTATGTAATCCTCTGGGTTCCATATATGTACTGCAGGTCTGTTAATAGTCATAAACATTGTTTGAATGTATATATTTTGTATGTATGCAGTATTTTGAAAGTTAAATTAAGAAAGGTAATAAATTAAATTATTAGTAAGGGGACTGCATCCCCCTCTGGAAAATAGTGGGGGGACGGCATACCTCCACATTCCCCCTGTCTAACATTAAGTGATATTGGACAATGAGGCAGATCGGTGAAAATATACTCAAAGGAGTCCAGGGTCCATAGAGCTTAGTTTTCATCTTTCAGGAAGAGGGAAAATCACAGAAAAATGTCATACAGATAGCTAACCCTGAATATAAGAACTTGCGATCACTTGAACATGCTACCCTCTACTCTACAGAGGTGGGCCCATAAATATAATTTCTGGTGTATGGACCCAACATTCCTGTATGCCCTTATTTAAAATTTATTGTTACTGGTGAATACATATATTCTCTTTTAACCTATCTTCCTGCAAGACTGCATGACGAGGAATGAGGGTAATGTGCATAGACTGGCAAATAGCACAAAACTGTTCAAAAAAAGAATATTATTGTTCTGCAATAAAAATTAATAGTAACTTCCACAAATAAAATCTTCAAGAAAAGTTCACAGTCACTGTAATATACTAACTTCCCACATAATATGGAGATATCAATTAGTGATTAGATCTTCATTCAGCAGGTTAGTTCACCAAAGGTTTCCCTTGGATGTTCAAACTCTGGCAACGATATGTAGATGACATATAGATAGACATATGTAGATTGCAATAGTACCAAAAAACCACATCAGTGATGCACTAAAACTTTTAAATATCCAAGAAAAAAGCATCAAGTTCACTGTAGAAATAGAAAATGACGAATATTTACCATGTTTGCATCTAAAAATAATCAGAAATAAAAACAGAATAAACTTTGGCATTTACAGAAAACCAACACAGACAGACAACTACATAAAAGCTAATGGCTACAACCCAAGATCCCACAAACAGGCAATCTTCAATAGTTTAATACACAGACTAGTCAATATCCCTCTCACAGCAGAAGAATACAAAACAGAATACAACAAAATTATTGAAATAGCACAAAAAATGACTTTCCCAAATCATAGTAGACAAAAAAGTGAACTTAGCAAGAACGAAGAAGCTAATAAAGGAAACCACAACCATCTCAGCTACAGAAACTAATATGATTTTAAAAAAAATCAGTTACCATCTAAGGGCCTTAGATAAATTCAAAAAGGTCTTCAAAAAAACAAAACATTCAACTAGCACCAGTCAACCATTCCTCCTTAAAAAACCTAATTTGCTCAAACATCAAAGATGCCATTCCCTCTAACAAAAAATCTGATGTATATAAAATTGAATGTTGTTCGTTTCTGTAGTAATATTTATATTGGAAAAACCAAAAGAAATTTAGAAACAAGAGCAAACGAACACTTCAGGAACATAAAATACAAACAATTAGAAAAATCAGCAGTTGCCATGCATTTTAGAGAAAAAAACAACATAAATCCAAAACCAAAACTACTAAAACATATATCAGGAAAACAAGAACTGTCCACATGGGAAAAAAATCTTCATTTCAAAAAATAGGAACAAAGTATTCAATTTCGACATCCCCAGAAAGATTTGTTCAGCAAGTTCCTCGAACCGCCACCAGAGGAGACCTATGACAAAATATCACCAGCTACACCACTGAGACGGTCCGGGTTCGATCCCTGGCGACCGCAAAGTGAGATTTGTGGTGGACAACACGGCGCTGGGGCGGGTTTTCTCCGGGATCTCCAAGTTTCCCCCGCCATCTCATTCCACCGGTGCTCCATCTTCATCTCATGTATCATCAGTGTCACCGCCTGCGGTGCCGTATGCAGTAAAAGCGGGCGTTAAACACTACATTTCATTTCATTTCTTACACCACTGAGAACCATTCGATATCTGGTTGAGGATGGAGGCAAAGTCTCTGAAACATGTTCTGGGAAAACTTCCAAGTGTTGTTTAGTGTCATTAATCGACTCCCTTTAAATTTAATTTAGTTTCCAATAGTTAGATCAGACTGCATGCAATAGTCATTAGTATTTTACACCATGTTGACCTACAGTGATGCAAGTCCAAATTATAATGCTGGACATTATTTAGTGTTCACTTGATTTAGCATGTTAATAACAAATGCTTGGTTAAGTTGTGTAAAGCTAGCACATATTGTAAGAGCGAAGCAGTAGCTATACTGTTGTCATTTCTTTAAGCAACACATCACCCATTATATTACTTTACTGCAATGAGGTCATAATGATAAGTATCTTAATTATGCAGAGATGCACATAATTAGAAGAGGAAGAAGAAAGATGAACATCTGTTCAATATTACTACAATTCAACAAATATGGTTACCCATACATTGATATGAGTAAGGATTTAAGAGTGTCACATTTTACAACAGCTGCCTGTGTCACGGCGTTGCTACTGTCAGCAGAAGCCTAACCACTTACATACAACCATAGATGAAACTATCTCAACCCCTCCTCCATGTGAATGAGAAGCATTATGATTTTAATTAATTCATGGAAATTAATCGTTTCTTCACACTAACCGTATTTAAGCTAAAGTTTTTGATAGAGTAAACATGAAAAATTCAGATGGTGTATCGCCACAAACACTTTGTATAGTCTGTATCGTCACAAATGATGTATCTCGAATGCGAGAGCCCCTAGTGGTTTACTGAGGAAATATATGAGTCACATAATACTAAGAGTTAAATGATGAAGCCTAGGACTCAAGTACTTACGATAGTAAGTCACCATAAACGATGTATCTTGAATACAAGTGCCCTAGC